>CM053770.1:227552444-227582029 GCA_028658325.1 Potorous gilbertii
TCTGGCCCTACAGGACAAAAGAGAAGATGGGGTAAGGGAAGGGAGGGATGAAAGAAGAGAGGGCATATTGGTGATATGGGTAATTAGAATGTCCAGTGTATCGGGGAGGGGGGAGGGGACAAATGGGGAGAAAATTTTGGAACCCAAACTCTTGTGAAAATGAATGTAAAAAGTTAAATAAATTTATTTAAAAAATAAAAAATAAAAAAAATAAAATAAAATAGAAATGCTTGGATCCTAGATGAATATTAAATAGTCATTTCTGGTGGATTTGTGCCTAAAACACAGAGTGCAATATTGGTATATTTTTTTCTTTGATGGTTCTGTGACTCAGATCCCAATGCCTAGTAGATGCTAGCATGATCCCAGGGCAATATCTCTTCAAAAGACTTCTATGATCAACTAAAGAGAGTAAGTGAGCATAAACCCTTATAGGAAGGTTTTTTTGGAGCAGAGTTGCCCCACTTGGGTTTGTAGAATCTGATCAGTTAAGAGACTAAATCTGTCATTAAAAAATAAAAGAGAATGTTACCATCTTTGTGGCCTCCTTGTGTGTTGTTAGAGGTAAGCTTTCAACTATGCTGGTATAAACTATTATAATTCACCTCCCAGTCCTTGCTAGCCACAAATAAACTAGTACAGGTTACAGACAGGTATGCTGCAAGTGAATTGCAGTGGTAAGATTTGGAACTAAGCTGATTTTAATCAAAATTGATGATTCCTTATTGGGCAAAGGATCACCTTGTAGGACTCATGGCCAAGTCCATGAGCTGGAGCTGAATTGCCTCTATCTGTTCTAGGAATTCCATAATCCCATGGCTCTCTGTTCACTAAAGTCATGGTTTGGTTTGTATTTTCATCACTGCTTGTTGATTTGTTCCCTGTCTATGAATTTGTTCTCTTTTTAGAGATATAAAAGCCTGGGAAGGGAGTATTCTTTAAAACCCAAGGATTACCTTACCCCACCCTCAAAGAGTGACTGATCATTTCTAAAAAAAAAAAACTGCTCCTAGGCAGTTAGGTGGTGGAGATGTATGTATGTAAGTACAGAGACCTGAGTTCAAATCCACCCTCAGACCCTTACTAGGTATGTGACCTTGGGTAAGTCACTTAACCTCTGCTTACCTCGTTTTTCTCCTCTGTAAAATGGGGTCAATAATAGCAGCTGTCTCAGGGTTGTTATGAGGATGAAATGAGATAATTGTAAAGCACTTAGCACGGTGCCTAGCTCTCTACATATGTTATTATTTTTAGTGTTGTTCTTTCATGTTTAATGAAAATGGACAGCTCCCCTGTTGAGCACGTAAATGCCCCTACGGATGGTGAGCTGGGACTGGAGTCAGGAAGACCTGCGTTTAAATTTGATCTCAGAAACTTACTAGCTGTGTGACCCTGGGCAAGCCACTTAACCCTGTTTGCCTAAGCTTCCTCCTCTGTAACATGAGCAGAAGAAGGAAACAGCAAACCACTCCAGTATCTTCGCCAAGAAAAAGTTCAAAGAGTCAGACATGACTAAACACCAACAAATCCCAGTGACCAGAAATCTGTTCATTTACATGGGGTATAGTGTAGACTGGTATATGCAATGTCTATAATGAATGATGTATAAATTGTTATTGAGGGTCAAACTGTTCTTTCTACTGTCATTGCATTTCCTAAGGTAATAGATTACAACCATAGTTCTTAGTACTACTGATCTGAGATAGGACTGCATTGTTATCTTATTATAGAGAATAAAAGTAAACTATCAGGAAATTGTTGTAAATACTATGCTAGGGATTTTAAAATTACCTTCTTAACACCCTGTAGTGTCTCAATTCTTGTTGCTCTAAGATTAAAACTGACACATCTTAACTAGATCTGTCTACCACTTGAGTGTCCTAATTGTCATGGGGAGGTGTCATATTTAATTGGATGTTTCTGTGTTAAAATCAACGAAGCGATTTCAAGCTGGAATGTACACTAGCTGGTACAATTATAAAAACCCAGTGTCTTCCTTATCATAGAAACCTATTAAATCAGCTCCATATGGGTTTGGGAGGATTCCCCATCATTCCAAAACTAGAGAACCCCCATGAACATTCTATTCTCTGCATCAATGGATAAAATTGTCTAGCAAGTTATATAGAACACTCCAATATAGATAAAGCAGTGATCTGAGGTTCAGAATTCCTTGAATGATAAGCAGTGGGCCATACCTGATGAACTCACTCATCAATGTTGGCTTATCAGTTCAAAGTATAAGTAATTCCTTGTGATTTATGACTGGAAGTTCTCAGATTGCGAGTGTAGTCTTTCATGATGTACAAGTGAATCTAGGCTATGACTCTGGAATGCATGGAAAACAAATGGGCGTGCAACCCCTCAGTTCTGGAATAATGCCAAATGTTTGGTATAAAATGGGGAATTTGTGAATTTTGCAACCAGTTGAGATCAGGGCATAGTTACAATACTTGGTATGATTTTTTGGATTGTACAAATAAGGATGTTCCCCAGATTAGAATTAGAATTATAACAAAAACCAAACCAGTATATAGATTTCAGAATATCTGTTTTATCTACTGGGCCAATTGACCAGCAAGATAAAGTTGCAATGAAGTTTTTATATTGGAACACCTTGATCCCAATTAGAATTGCTAATCTGCATATCCTTCTGGTCACTACTGTTTGAGGCTAAAAAGGATCTAATGTCACTGCATTCCTTTCTGTACCCCGAGGCACACTGTTCCATCATCTACAATAGCTATGATTACCTCACTTTTCCTAAATTAGTTACATTAACTGAAAGCACAGATAATGCCATCTTTTGAACCAAGTAGAGTCATAAATATATGACTCTAAATATATATCACTGCTGTTTAGCATATACAAAATTGAGATCTAAAATAAACAAACAGGGGCAGCAGGGTGGTACAGTAGATAGAACACTGGCCCTGGAGTCAGGAGGACCTGTGTTCAGATATGACCTATGACACTACCTGTGTGACCCTGGGCAAGTCAAGTAATCCCAATCTCCAGACACCCCAAAAAAAAAGAGCAGTTATAAGCAAATGTAGATTATACTTCAATTAATTATGTTATCACAAAATAGGGGAAGCATGGAAATACCTTTAAAACCTTTTTAGTTCAGCTGAAATTAAGAAAAAATATTTCTTTGACCTAACAGACCTTTCCAGACTTTCTCTCCTTCTTTCCTCCTCCCTCTCCTTACCCCAAGGAAGATGGATTCGAAACTGAAGAAAAAAGGTCTTCCTAAGGAAATGGATTAAGGATAGAAAATAAATTTTGAAAAATGAGCACCTCTTACCTTGTTAATATCCTTTTGTTCCCCACACCCTAAAACAAGTGAGTTTATGACAAACCACCTCTCTCTATTCAGAAAGGATTGAGATATTAATTTCTAGAAAGACACCCTTGTAATCCTTAAGGAAAGTAGTCAAAAAAGCATCTAGTACTGAATATTATTCCGGAAGATTACCTCAAACTATATTGTAACATATTATTGTCCTGTTCAAGATTGCTATAAATATTACCTCAAACTGCATTGGAGTAGAAGGACATGTCCAAGGTCATAAGAAAGCAGGTGATGCCAGTTTGGACACTATCTTCCTGTGTCTGTCCATTTGTCTCAGTCTCTCTCCCTACCCATTCCCTGAAATGTTTGAATAAGTTAAATTAAATAAAATTCTTTCTGGCAGATTTGTGCCTAAAACAGAGTACTGTATTAATATTGTTTCTTCTATGACAGGTGAGAGTGATGGAACTGAAATCGGGAGAGGTCTGGGTTCGTATCTTGTGTATGATACATATTGAGTCTGTGAATAGGACAAGTCACCTACCATCCCTGAGTAGGGGCAGCCAGGTGAGGCAATAGAATTCAGAGGTTCTCAAACTTACTTGGCCCACTGCACCCTTTTCAAAAAAATTACTCAGTGCTCCATGGAAATCTAGTTTCTTTAACCCTTTTTTTAAAAAATGTTTGTGTCACTTCAAACAAATATAAAATGTTTTTAAAATTATACATCTTAAATTTAATAATTTATTGTAAATGTGTGAGTTTTTTCCTGCACTGAAATTTTGATGGTGCAGCATTGCTTCATGTAACCTCATAGTACTGTACTATAAACAAGTAATCGCATGTACATATTCCTGCCGACGCATGCTGGACTTCCCAAAGATTAGCATCTGCCAACATCTGCTTGTTCCCATTTTAGGAACCTATAGAATAGAAGCAACATTGGACTTGGGGTCACAGAGAGTCAGGACACTACTGAAATGACTCAAAAACAAAAAAATGGAAATAAGAGCCACCCTACTTCATAAAGCTAATGTAAGGATCTAATAAGATCATGATTGCAAAATGCACAGTGCCTGGAACCTAGCAGGTGTTACATAAATACTTGTTCTCTTCTCTATTTCCCTCTTCTCTCCCTAAAAAACCTATCCCCAACATCTGTCATTTTCTAAGAGTCATGTGAGAAACTTCAAGTCTGAATGATCTGCCAGATATCACACAGCTAGTGTCTATGTCAAAAGGAAGACTTGACTCCATGCCTTCCTGCCTCCATCATGCCAAGCTGTACCTTTTAGTCACTAACTACTGATATTGTCCCCTTATTACAGAAAAAAGAAACGGCATCAAGAGAGGTTGAATGACTTGCCCATAGTCTCACAGCTAATAAATGACAGAAGTGGGATTTGAACCCTGGTCTCATTCTGAGAGCAGAAATCTTTCTAGAAGGATCAACCCTAAAGCGTGTCATATCAACCTTACATGTTTATTTACCATCTTCTACTTATACTTGCATGCCATCCTTACTACTATTTAAAAGCTACTATGTTTCTACTGAAAATGTGTTCTGGTTTTTGACTGACAAATGACAAAGAATAAATGTAAACTTACTCCCAGAAGTTCAGTCTTCCTCCATGATAGGAATCATTTAGAATATTGTTGATGCCACCTTGAACCACAGTAGCCTGTATGATCACAGATACAAATCCTGCCACCATGATGCCAACTTGGAAAACATCTGTCCAGACAACAGCTTTGAGACCACCCTTCATTGGGAAAAAGTACATTGGGAGTATTACCATTCTGATGACAAAATCATAGATTGGAGTTAGATCATTTGGAGTATCACCATTCTATTGACAAGATCATCAAGTGGGAGCAAGTTTATTTGGAGTGTCACCATTCTATTGATAAGATCATTGATTTAGCCCTGGAAGGGCTTTTAGAAGCCATTTAGTCTAACTTCCTTGTATTATAAGTGAGGAAACTGAGACCCTCTTATGTTATTACAAGTGGCTTGCTCAAGGTTAAAGACCTGGCAAATGGTAGAGCTAGGATTTTAACCCCAGTTTCCTGACTTGGAATCCAGCATTCTTCCCACCATTGCCCCATTAGGTTGGAGCATAGCACTGTATCCAACGTTTCTTCCCCAATTTTTTTCCCTACTCTATCTATCCCCTAGCCCTACTCCCCTACACCCTGCTCCCTCTACTGCTGTCAAAGAATCAAGTGAAGCCAAGGAAGAAATAATGTTTTTTCCCCTGAATATTCTGATTTGACCATCCTTCTGGAGCAAATGAAGAAATATGGCCAATCAATTTTCTGTCATAAAAGAAACAGTGCCTGGCTCCTGGAAGTTTAAATTGTGCAACCAACTAGCAATGCCCCTAGAAAATGGAGTTGAGCATACCATCGTACAATAGAAAGTGCAAACCACGCCAGTGGCAATGACCGCTCCCCATAGATCAAATCCAGTGACTGCAAAAACAGAAAAAATAAATGTATTCTCATGAAATGGGAAGGTGTCATAGTCTCTTGAAAGTTACATTCCAAAGTTCAGAAAGTTGTCATAAAATGAGTATAGCCACAGTGCAGAGAATACACGATTTGGAGTCTGAGAACCTGAGTCCAACCGCTGCTTGAGTAAATGACTCCATCTCTGAGTCTCAGTTTCCTTTCTTGAAAGATGAGAGGTTTGGACTAAATGAGCTCCCAAATCAAAGGATTTAGAGCTGGACTGGACCTGGGAGGTCATCTGGAGTCAAACCCCACATTCTATAGAGAAGGAAAATGAAGCTCTATATGATTTACTCAGGGCCACACAGGTAGAGAGCAGAATAGCCAGGATTTAAATTCAGATTCTCCAACACCAAATCCCACTATTTTTCCAATACACTATACTTCTGAGGTCTCACCTAACACTATATCCTCAGATTGGGTTTAACAGATATTATCTTCTAATTACTTCTCTAATATTTTCCAGTTCAAAACAATATAATTTAATTATATGAGGAAGAGGTGCTCCAGGGTCCCTTCTTGTTCTATTATCCTGTGGTTTTACAATTCCAAAATATGAATGAATAGTAAGGAGACATAAACCATATGCGAGCTTTAGAGGTCAAAGGGACTTCCATCCATGGAGAAGGAAACTGAGGTCAAGTGACATGGATGGAGAGATGAATAGACCTGCCCAATGTCACATAGCCAGTAAGCACCTCAGGCTACATCTGAACCCAGTTCTTCCTGACTCTACTTCCAACATTTCATCTTTTACACTACATTGAATCTCAAGAATATATAGAGAGGAATAAACCTGAAAGAATTAGATGAATAGAACACATATTTCTATTTCCTATAAGCAAAGAGGTCAGTGCTGATGGTGGGATGTCAGGTAAAAGAAGAGTCCTTACAGCTGGATGTTTAGAAACGATAGAACTCACAATTGTGTTCTTTCTCCTTCCATTCATTAATGAAAGGAGCTGGATAATAGAAGTGGTTAGAACAAAAATTGTCCTTTCAGCCAACTAGAGAAGGGGATTAGAGAAACAGTCTGGCAATAAAAATAATTACAGAAGTATCTAGCATGCATATAGTACTTTAAAGTATACAAAATACTTTACATATGTTATCTCATTTGACCCTTGCAGCAACCTTAGGAGGTAAGTGCTATTATAATTCCTGTCTCATAGGTGAAGAAACTGAGGCAGACTTTTAAATGACTTGCTCAAGATCACATAGCCAATTTTGAACTCAGGTCTTCTTGACTCTAGGTCTGTTACTCTGGGCACTGTGCCACCTAGCTGCCCCATTCCCATTTTACAGATGGGGAAACTGAGACTTAGTTGCTCACAGCTAGTAGGAAGAAATATATACCCAAACTTCTATGACTGAAATCCTCACACCCAATCCCCCTTCCTTCAAGGAAGAACCGTGTTATGGAAGGAACATTGGATTCAGAGACAGAGAACCAGCTTGCTAACAATAGTACCTACTTCTCGGGGTTTTTATGAGGATCAAATCTGATAATATTTGTAAAGTACATGGCACACAGTAGATGCTGTATAAATGCTTATTCTCTTCCTCCTCTCTCTTATGATTTAATTTAGTTCCATAGAGAGACTAAGGCACTAATAAGAGTAAAGGCCCCAGGTATATCAACACTTGAAAGTGAATGTTCCTGGACTTTCATTTCCTAAATTTAAAAAATTGCTTCTAATGGCTAATAGATCCATTCATGAAATATGAAATAAATCAATGTCACCCTGTAACAGGGTTGAAGTTACAAAGGATCCTGAGTTTTCTAGACAGAATGGTGGGTATCAGAGATACTTTCTTACAGTAATTCCAAAGTACATTCCAAGTATCTGATGACCAGTTTTATTGCATCTATTGTAAAAATCAGGAAAAGTTCAAGTTCCATAGTATCATGATTCCAAGAATTTATCAGCACCATATAAACATTACCATATCTATTATTAAGATAAGAACAGAGATCATGGATTGCCCCATTAAGGAACTGGGAGCAGAACGTTGAATTCAGTGCTGGTCTTTCTCAAACATAAAACCCACTAGCCTATTTTCCCATAGATTTAGATCTTTGATAAAATCATAAAAATTATCATCTCTTACAATCTTGTTTCTGTCAAAGGTTTGAGACTACCATGATCCTTTTCTTTCTCAAAGAAATTACCCCTAGGCTAAGTGTGATGGTGCACACTCAACTGTAATCCCAGGTACCCTATTATCAGGGAGACTAAGATTAATGGATCTCTTGAATTTGAAAATTCTAAATTTTAGAAGGTTAAACTGATGAGGTGTTAGAACTAGTTCAGCATCAATATGATGAAATGGGAGGGAATGCCAGGTTGCCTAAGGAGGCTTCAATGAGCCCCAGTTAGAAATGAAACCAGTCAAAATGACACTCCTGTGCCAAAGTGGATTAAGTCTGTGATAGATAAGCAGATAGACAGACAGATAGATAGATAGATAGATCTAAAATTAGGTCATTGTAATATTTTTAAAACAAAGGAAAAAGTGTTGGGGTAACGTCCGGCTCAGTGAAGAGATCCCCAACTAGCGGGATGTCTCAAATCTCAGGCACGCAGTGATGAGGCAGGAGACAGAGATGTAGCAAGCCCCGTTTATTATTAGCAAGTACAAGCCTTATATACTGTTCAGTCATAAGTTCCATACTCACAGCAAGCTAGTGATAACATTTACTTTTACCACTCCTCCTTAAGATACAGATACCAGTCCTCATGACTGCCCTGAATGTCTTATCAAGTACCAGAATGTTTACTTAAGACTAAGAGAGCAAGGGCTATTGTGTAGGGTTCTGGAGGACCGAACCAACAACCTTTGCTCCATTTGCACAATCAGGCCATCGTGTGCTCCTGAAACCATTGTGGACCTCTACGGTTCTCTACAAAAAAGCTTATTAATTAAAAAATAAAGATAAATAAAGTACCTGGAAGAAAACAGAAGTTGAATGGGACATATAGATAGGCAGAGCAGTTTTAAAAATAATGTATAGAACTTGCTTCATGGTCTTTCACTTAAAAAAGCAAATATACTTTTTTAAGAAGTGTTATGGAGATTTATGATTTCCTTTGGAATTTATGTCTCTTTGAGTTCAAAGACTCTCAGATTCTGGGAAGTTTTGTTCCTACATAAAGAGGGTTACTTTACTCCTGGCTCACACCTCTCAAGAAATTGATAGGAGATAACCTTGTGAACTGGAAAGAAAATACTAAATGAGGGGGGGAGTGTTAAAGGAATTAAACCACTTACTATCTCTGAGACCTTGGACAATTAACTTCTCTGGGCCTCAGTTTCCTTATCTGTAAAATAAGAGGTTTATTTAGCTGACTTCTAAGGTGTATCCTATTACCTATACTAAGAGTCTTTGATATCGTGCTAGGAGTCTATGACCCCATGCTCATCTTCATCATTATGCTACATCAACTGATCCTACTTCTCATCCCCTGAGAGATGACTGCTCTCAACCAAATATAAGCACAAATAGCATTGTTGACTGTTTAAAAATTTACCTTGATTCAAAGCAAGAGCCGGAGCATAAATAACAATTCCAGTATACAGAATCTATAAAAAGAAAGCCAGAGTATGAAAACTGAAATAACACAATTTAATAGTATGTGAATCTTATTATTAAAGTGCATGTATTGTTCAAGTTCACTGGTAACTCTCTATTATTTAACTATAGTTTGTGTATGGAGGAAGATGTCTGCTCCAGCACAACTGATTTCATCTCCAGAACAAGAGGGCTCACTGAATGGACACCAAAATTCTCATACTTTGATGACTACATGTTCAATCAATTATTTACAAATAATTATATGTATGGTAATCAATAAGTGATAAATGAATGAACATTGCAACTCTTTTTACCCAAATGTTTTTACCTGCTCCTCCTTGGTGGTCTTGTCTTCCCCATCAACTCCATGAAAACCTAAATTTCCCTTAACCTGATCCCTCCAACTACATTGGACCCATTGGGACCCATTGGAAGGGGGTTTGCTGTCTCCTCCTGCATGCCAATCTTATTTATTGCTTGTTATCAGTTACTTTCCCACTCTCTGGCCATTCCCTTCTATTGCGCTTAGAACTTGCGTAATAATGCCTAGGACTATATAATGCTTTAAAATTTACAAAGCATTTTTTACATGTTAACTCATGTTTATGTTTTACAATGTATCCCTATATGTGGATACATATTTCACTTGGTTCTAGTGAACTGTTGCCAACTCTGAACATTACACCTTTTGTTGTTTATGTACATATTTATGAACATATCTTTCTACTCCTACTAGAACTATAAGCTTCATTAGGGGAGGGACCAATTTATATAGTGTCTTGCACACAATTAGGGACTCAATAAATATTGAGGATGGACCACACCCACACTTGTTCTGTTTTGAATTCTGGGCATCACATTTCAGCAAAGACATTGAAAAACTACAGTGTGTCCTCAGGGAGACAATCAAAATTGAGAGGGCGCTGGAGATGCCATTCGTGGCTGATCAAAGGGCCAGCCTAGAGAAGAGAAAATTTGTGGCACCTGGACTGAGGGTCAAAGAGAGACCAGTAGAGCTAAATTCAAGCATTTGAAGGGTTCCTGTGGAAGAGTCTGAACTTGCTCTAGAACTAAGAAGAAAGTATCAAAGTGTCTGAGGCAGAATTTGTCTGCCAATTGGCGCTGTCCAAGAGTAGGGCAAGCTTCCAAGAAACTGAGTTCCCCATGAATGGAGATCTTCACATGGAAGTTGGACCAGCACAGGAAGGGTAATTCTGACCCTTCATTTCACACATGAGAAACTGAGCTCTAAAGTGATGTGCTGAAAGTAAGAGGTAGCAATCATCAAAGTGAGGTTGGAACTCAGGTCCTCTATTCTAGAGTCAGTGCTCTTTCTGCTGTTCCAAGCGGAAGATGATGTAAATAGCCTCTGAGGTCCCTTCCAGCTTTGGCATTCTGCACTGTATGCTCCTACCTTTACTCTTATTTAGTAGGACTTTATATAGATATTTCCATATTTCATTTTTGTCTATGGGAGCATATTTTACTCACTACTATAGCTTAGCCTGCTTACCCATTTCCCACCCTGTAAAACATAGACCTTATTTTTCTTAGCAGAACTGCTTCCTAATAACTTGGTACCCACTTTTTTTTTTTTATTTAGGAGGCAATCAGGGTTAAGTGACTTGACCAGGAATCACACAGCTAGTTGGTGTCTGAGACTGGATTTGAACTCGGGTACTCCTGATTCTGGAGCCAGTGCTTTATCCATTGTGCCGCCTAGCTGCCCTTGCACCATTCTATTTTTTTCCTTAAAAATATTTTTTCCAATTACATGTTAAAAATAGTTTTCAATATTCATTATTGTAAAATTTTGAATTCCAAATTTTTCTCCCTTGCTACCTTCCCTCTTCCATCCCCAAGGTAGCAAACAATTTATACATGTACAACCATGTTAAACATTTCCATATTAGTCATGTTTTGAAAGAAGAATTAGAACAAAAAGGAAAAGCCATAAGAAAAAAAGTGAAAGTAGTATGCTTTGATTTGCATTCAGATTTGATAGTTCTTTCTCTGGATGTGGATAGTATTTTCTATCATGAGTCTTTTGGAATGCCTTAGATGATTGTATAGCTGAGAAGAGCTAAGTTTATGACAGTTGATCATTGTACAATGTTGCTACTGTAACCATGTTCTTCTGGTTCTGCTCACTTCACTCAGCATCAGTTCATGTAAATCTTGCAGGTTTTTCTGAAATCCACCTGCTCTTCATTTCTTTGCACTTTTCTTTAAAACAAAATTGCCTTTCCATGTATGCTGCTGCTGCTGCTGTGTGTGCATGTATGTGTGTGTGTGTGATACAGAATGCCATAAGCATGTCCAGGAATTTTCTTTGGGGGAAATGAGGGCCCTCCATTCCTAATTAATCACCTCTCTGAGCATTTCAAAAGAATGACTTAAGGAAGGACTGAATTGTCAAGGCAAGTGGGAATCATTAACTATATACATCAGCTGCAGACCTCAATCAGCAGCTCAAGCCAGGTAGCATGACCAGCTCCCTTTTTCTTTCTTTATATTCCTCTCCTACTTCCTGGAGAACTGGGATACAAGTTTGGCCAGAGACACCATTCAAGTCACCATGGCAAAAGTTTACATGACTTTCAATGGTCAAAATGAAGAAAAACCTTCCACCTTTTCACATGAGTTCACTCCTCAAAGTCTGACTAAACTTTGCCAAAATTGTTATCCACAATGAAGTGCTGAACCTGGTGAGTCAAGGAGGCTCTCTGTGACAGCCCTGTGCCACATCAGTAACCCCAAATACTTCAGGCAACAATTAGCTTCCCTGGCTTCACTGTGACATACTTTCCCAAGCTTCTGACTCCAGACTGATCTAACTTCCCTGGCACATTCCTGTGTTCCTGTATAGTTCTTTAGGAAACACTTGGCTTTGAAGGTGAGCTCACAAATGTGTGATTTTTATGGTCTCCCAATTTAAATACTAGTTATCAGTTGAGTAAGCATTTGGTATTTCTTTTATTAAAGACCTAATAATTTTTTTTGAAAGCTATGTTTGATGTATACATGCCTTTTTCAATCTCCTCTCCTCAAGATATCAGATATCAGGCAAAAACAATGAACCTCTGTACTGAGGATTCATTGTTGTTTTTAATTCCTCCTTCTCACTTTCTCACTTGTTCCTTACCTAATTATCCCAATGAAGAGGAAGTGCACTGGAAGTCAAGAGCTTAATCTGAAGCCCACCTCAGTTTTCTAGTACCTGCATGACCCTGGACAAGTCATGTCTCTGCTATAAAACCAGTGTCCTCAACTTTAAAATCAAAATGACAATCACAAATTTATAGTACCTAAAATAATATTTTGAAATGAAAGTGTAGCAGAAAGGATGTTGAAAGACTAATAGAGAAATATATTTTACATGAGTGTACACATATATAACCTTTATCAAATTGTTTACCATCTTAGGGAGAGGGAGATGAGGAATAGAGCGAGAACATTTGGAACTCAAAAAAAATTTTTAAATGAATGTTATTATTTTAAAAAAAGACAGGATGTTGAGTTTGGGAGTCAGAGGATCTGGATTCAAATCCTAGTTCTATTTGCCATTTTCACTTTTTATTTTTGCCATTTTATTTTCATTTCAAGTTCATTTAACTTCTCTAAACCTGTTTTCTTTCCTCAAGTGTAAAATGAGAATTGAGCAAGAAGACCTGTAAAAGTTAACTTTCCAGCTCTAATGGCATAATCCTATGATCATATAGTGCCAGGCACTGAATTCTAGACCAGGGGTCAGGAGGATGTAAGTTCAAATCTTGCCTTTCTCATTTACTAGCTGTGTGGCTTTGGGGAAGATACTGTTTTTCTCCAGGCCTCAGTTTCCTCATCTGTCAAAGTAAGGGGGTATAACTCCATAGCCTCTAAAGTCTCCACCAGTTCCAAATCTATGTTGATATGAGCCTATCAAAGTTGCTATCTGGTTCTGCAGTGGTGGCTGCTGTTCCCATAGTGGGAGTCCCTCGTACAGAGGACATTACAACCCAGATCCTTTGTATATGAACTCCACAAGGATACAGTTAGGAAAATGCTTTGCATTCCTTCAAGTACTATAGATAGGGAGTTATCAGTAATTCTTGAGAATTTCCAACAAACTCTTCAAATACCTTTGCTATATGAATCAAGTTATTAATCAAATTTTTTAATTTAAGAAACTGGGGCTAAATAGATAATTGCGCATAGATTAATATTAATATTGGCTACAGATTAATCTAAATCATCCTGTTTACAAATAATTATTATTGTGGTCAGATTCATAATTATTATAAACAACTAGCATTTATATAGTGCTCTAAGGTTTGCAACATGCTTTACAAATATCTCATTTTATCCCTGCATCAATCCTAGGAGGTAGATGCTCTATCATCCTGAGGAAACTGAGGTGCAGAGAAGCCAAGTATCACAAAACTGGTATCTAGTAAGATCTGAACTCAGAACATTTTCTGAGCTCACAGAATTTCTGTTCTCAATATTCTGCAATAACATGTTCTATTTCCAGTTCTCGCACTCTTTTTCCTTTTGTAAATTCATTTAAAATCTTCTTAATGAATAAGATACTCAGTTTACATAGATATTTTACCAACACTTTAGATCGCAAAAGTATAAAAAGTACACTAGAGAGCCACTTACCGTTTGAACAATGAACAGAATGGTTCCACAAAGGCGAATGTGTCTATTGAAACGAAGCTCTAAGTACTTTTAAAAAATAAAAAAGATAAAATACTTTAGTAGGTATGACTAATACTTCCTGTCTTAGAAGAATATCTATCATAGATTTAGAGCTCCAAGAACATGAGAAGGTCATGTAGAGTCCAAAACCCTGCAGAAGGGTCCAGATCCTTTGGACACCCACCACCACCAAATGAAAAAGCTTTTTTCAGGATCCTTGAGCCCTTGAAGACTGGGAATCATCCAGGGATATTGAGGGCACTAATAAAGGAAGAAATCCCCATCTATGGCCCAGGTTAGCCTCAGAGTCCAGCTCTGTAGCATAGGACAATGGAAACAAGGCAAGGCTCAAAGGTAGAGAAACTGAGTTAAATGGGATACTGTTATTTCTGGACTTTTTTTTGTCTGTATGAAAGACCTACCTATTATACTGTTTGACCTAAAAAATACCTTTATCTCACTTTAAGTCATCTGTTATTCCTCCATCCTCGGGAAGATAGAAGATAGGCTGATAGTATTCTAAAAGACTTCTAAAGAGGACCCCTTTCCCTAAAAGATGCTCCTTAGGGGCTTCTACCTCTAGAAGAATTCTCTCCATTTGGGGACTTTGTTACAGCACTATGGGAGGCAATCTCTTTGAAGGACTCTTTCTCTACAACCAACTCCCCCTACAAAGAACAGATTCATTTCTTAAGAGCCCCCGCACCCCATAGATGCCTGGATAGGAGAAAAACCAAGGATATAGATAAAAACAAAAATTATTTTCCTCTAACCACAACCCTGTGATGTAGGTGCTAACTGTATTTTTCTTCCATTTTTCAGATGGAGGTTTGGTCAAGTTAAGTATTAGTACCCATAGACATACAGAGTCAGGATTTCTGCACTATTTTCTCTACTAGGCAACACTTGCCTTCCTTGTGAGCCCTTGAGCTCTGAAGATGTAGTTAAGTATATTTCCCAAAATGATTTTTATCAGCTAGTGTTCAGTAAAGGAAGGCAAATCATTTTGGAGAAATATGAAACCTAAACAAGAAAGGTGAGCCTGGAATATTTACACTCTCAACTGAGCAATTACTTTTTGTTGTTGCTCAGGAGTGTTTGACTCTTCCTGACCCCATTCAGGGTTTTCTTGGCAGAGGTACTGGAGTGGTTTTCCATTTCCTCATTGAGCTCATTTTACAGATGAAGAAACTAAAGCAAACAGGGTCAAGTGATTTACCCAGAGTCACACAACTAGTAAGTGTCTAAGGCTAGATTTGGACTCAGGTCCTCCTGACTCCAGACCGCGTGCTCTACCCACTGTACCACCCAGCTGCACCAGTTTTTTTTTACCTTACATGAAAAGAAAGTCACAAACACTTTAGTCTGGAACTTCTTAGCCTGGGGTCTGTGAACTTTTAAAAATTGATAACTATATTTCAATGCTTTTTGCCTTTATAATCCTATAGATCTTATTCATTTACAAACATTGTTCAGTCAGTTGTCCAAAGAAGTTAATGACTCAAAGGAAATCCTCCTTCAGCTTCCCCCATGGTCTCTATTTACTGACATACTCCTAATATTTCCTTTTATCCTCTGCCTTCAGCTAATTCCTCTTTCCTTGAATCACTGCTCTCTATCCAGGCATTTTGCCCATGTTTTCCTAAGCCCAGCCCTGTCTACTAAATGAGCTATACCTCCTCACTCTGGAGTAAGTATGGGCAGCTAGGTGGGGCAGTATTTAGAGCACTGGACTTGGAATCAAGAAGACTCCTCTTCTCAGACACTAATTGTGTGACCCTGGGTAAATCACTTACCCCCTGCTTGCCATTGTTTTCTCATCTGTAAAATGAGCTGAAGAAGGAAATGGCAAACCACTCCAGTATCCTTGCCAAGAAAACCCCAAATGGGGTCATGAAGAATTGGATGTGACTGAAACAACTAAACAAAAAAAATGCTCAGTCCTGCCAAAACATGGGGAAACAGCCAAGGTCCATCCCGAAGCAATGTCTAGGATAGTTGATCATATTCTATAGCTGATTTTGTTTTTTAAATCATACTTTTTGATTCATTTCATTACAACAAGCATTCATTACACAATATAAGAGGCAATGATGAGAGAGAGCTGGCTTATGGAGGAAGGCTTGGGATCAATTCCTACTTCTGAAACAGTGTGACCCTGAGCAATTCACTTAACCTTATTCTCCCAGACAGTCTGTCTAAAATAGCAGCATAGTTAAGAGATCCCTGGGGGGCCCAGGACCCCTTTGGAAAGCCCTTGGGGTTAAAATGATTTTCCCAATAATGCTATGATTTTTCATTTCTAATGTGATAAATGTCAATGGATATAACTCACCACAACAAGAGCCACTGAAGGCAGAGAGGAGAGGGGTGCCCTAATAATTTTGAAGACACTAAAGGAGTGCTATGACCAAAATACTTGAGAACTGCTGCCCTGACAAAGGTTCTCAACCTGGGGACCATGAACTCAGTATTATATAATTGGTTTCCTAAATCTTGTGTATTTTTTTTAATGCTTTCAGAAACATTATCCTGAGAAGGATCCATCAAGTTTATGAGGTGGCAAAAGGGGTCCATGAAAGAGGGAGAGAGGTTGGGGGAAAAAAGAAGGAAGGAGAGACAGAGAGAGAGAGAGGGATAGACAGAAATACAGACAGAAATGAAGAAAGAGAGGAAAAGGGAGAGAGGGAAGGAGGAAAGAGGGAAAGAGAGAAAAGTGAGAAGACAGGGAAATAGGGGAGGGAAGAGGGAGGGAGAGAGAAGAGGGAATGACAGAGAGAGAGAGAGAGAGAGAGAGAGAGAGAGAGAGAGAAGAGGGAATGACAGAGAGAGAGAGAGAGAGAGAGAAGAGGAAGAGAGGAAGAGGTCTAACAGTGTAAGACAATGATGTGTATAGAGAGTAGGGTTTTTTTTAAACTAATACCCATACCAATAAAATCAGAAGATGAGCTCGACCTCTCCTTATAGAACAAACAATTGTTCATAGCACTGCCCTGAGAATTAGAGATGCACAGATTAAAAGCAAAAAAATAATCTCTGTTTTAAGGGGCTTACATTCTATAGGGCAATAGAGCCAAATGAGATCATTGATACAGTAAAAAGAGTCCTGGATTTGGAATATGAGGTCCTGAGTTTGAATGTGAACACCACTACTTAGTACCTGGGCAAGTAATTTCACCTTTCTTGGTCTGTTTCTTCATTTATAAAATGTGGGTATCTGACAAGATGACCTCTAGGGTCTCCCCCAGCTCTGAATCAATATGAGACAATAACAAGATAATTTGATAGGGGGCAAGGGGAAGGGAGAAAAAAATCACTCAGTTGGAAAGATCAGAAAAGGAAAAAGACTTGCACTTAAGCCAAGCCATGAAAGAAACTAAGGGGAAATATATAAGTATATATTTAAGTATATATGTATGTATGTATAGATGCATGGGGAGGAGGAAAAGTGGAAAACTCAAAAATCTTATGGAAGTGAATGCTCAAAACTGAATAAATAAGTTAGTAAATGGATAGATAGATGAATAAATAAATGAATGGAAAAAAGAAGAAATGAAGGGGAGACAGTGTGCATACTTGGATTGGTTCAGAAAGAACCCAAACCATTTTACAAAGAGGTAAACAGTGCCAGAAATGGTGAGTAGGTCACATGAGCAATAAATGACAGAATCAGGATTCAGATCCTTTGACTCAAAATCTGCTAGACCTCATGTAAATTGAATTAACATCACTATGAAAGTGCCTATCAGTTAGACTAACTAGGAACTGCTGACCCCTGGTTGTTATGCTGCATGAAATGGAACACTGTCTGTGGACTTTCTAAGTATTAATTAACAGATGCTGAAGGGCGGAGGGAAAGAAGACTGCTGAAGGCATCTCTGTCCTACCACAGATTCCAGACAGAACTTTCTGTGTTCACATTTCAATAGCCCTTCAACTTCATGTCTCTCCCTGTTCCCTTTTTTTTTTTCAGCTTCAATCCATCTTGATTAAGCATCAACCCTGTGCAACATCAACAGATTCTTCAGTACCTAGTAGTATGCAAAGCAATCCCTGAGCAAAGCCTTGGGAGAGAGACAAAATGGAGAGAAGAGCTGGTCCAGAGCTCCCCATCCAATGCAGGTATATGGCATAGACAGAAATAACTAGAATATAGGATTTCCAGAACCCTGACTTCTTTCTCTAAAGTATTTTACAGAAACACAGCATATATTTGCATATTGTATGTTATAATTGTTTGTTGTGTGCACTTGTTGCTATGAATGTCAGGATTGCTCAAGCTCAAAAGATCTCTCTCTCTCTCACACACACACACATCTTGTGTGGTGGATAGTAAACTATAACTAGGAAAAAAACTGCAAGTCTCATTTTTGACACTTATGGAACTGACTGTGGGAACCTAAAAGACTCTCTAATGCTACACCTGTATTGGGGGAAGCAGTTTATTACAGTGAAATCACAAATCCAGTCCTTGTGTATCTCTCTCTCTCTCCCTCTCTCTCTCTGCCTTTCCCTGTCTCTGTCTCCCTCTTTCTTTCTCCCTTTCTTCCTCCTCTCCCAGTCTTTCTCCCTCTCTGTCTGTCTCTGACCCTCTTGCCTCTCTCTGTCTCTCTCCCTCTCTCTGCCTGTCCCTTTCTGTCTGTCTCTCTCTCCTCTCCTCTCTCTATAAATAAATATGTTATATAGATCTACGTATATCAAGATCTATCTACACATAAATATATAAAGTCATAAATAAAATATATATAAAATGTTTATTATATTTACATATTATACATTACAGTGTATTGTATTTGTGACTGAGATTATATATGTATGTATGTATGTCATGATTCTAAAAAGTAAAAATGCTAGGATTTTTAACATGTTAATACTATAGTTATTTCTGTCTCTATCATATATATGCATATACACAAATGTGTATATATGTAGGTGTGTCCAGATATGTGATTTCATCAGTGTATGGAACTCCCAGTGTGAACACTCTCTTCATCAATGCAGGTCAGTCAGCTGTCATTTCTAAATCTTAATGAGTTGCCCTACACTGAAAGTTTAGGTTACTTGTCCATGGTCACAGGGAGGCAAAACTTGAACTCAGGTCTTTCTGATCCCAAAGTCAGCCCCTCTATCCTCTAGACAAGAGCATTCCTTATTTCCGCTTTTGAGCAAGGTGCAGTTAATGTTAACTTTTCTCAAACAATAAAAGCAGGGAGAAGCAGAATAAATGCTATGTGCATAGACACATACACAGGGAAAAAGTTCAAGGACAAATGTCAAGACTGGGATTGGCATTAGTGCTTTACAATCTTACCTGGAAACCGAGTCAAGAACATATCCTCAAGCCAAAATTTAAGCCAAAGCTCAGCTCTCTTGGCTTTCAGTTCAGTTGGTTTTTTGTGTTTTTTGTTTGTTTGTTTGTTTCCTCTCATTAATTTAGGCTAGGAATAATATTTTTGTAGCCCGTACTCCAACCGGGATTTGGAATATAGTGTCCCTATAGCAAAAGTTCAAATTTCAGAAGAGGATCTTACAAAGCTCTTTAAATTAATAAAAATGCATTGGAAATCCTTCCCCCTCTCTACTTCCCAATGGGCCGACAAGGTTGAGAGGAGAAGGATGGTTAAATAAGCAGGTCCCTATGTCTTTGTAGTGCTCCCGAGAAATGTTGAGGGGGAGGGGAGATAGGATTTCCCAAATGGGGAGGAAGTATATTACAATGGAAAGAACTCTGGATTTGGAATCACAGGACTTATCCCTAGACAACTGATTTAACCTCTTCTGGGACCCATGGGAGGGAAAGGTTGGACCAGGAAACCCTACGGTTCCTAAATCTTTAATCCTACGACCTTAAATTCAATATTGTAAAGTCTACCCAAACCAAAGCCCAGGCGGGGACGTGAGAGAGCAGAGAAGGTGTCGCTTTACCTCATAGGTGCTGGTGATTCCCAGCTTGTAAAAGACTGGAAGGAAGACCTCGGCGCTGAGGATGACCACTAAGGCGTAAGTGATGGCAAAGCTGCTGAATATGGCCCCAAAGCGATAGACCTCCGAGGGGGTCCCCAGGACTGTGACCGCGGACATGAAGCTCGCGGTGAGTGACAGCGCCACGGGCACCGCGGTCATCTTCCGGCCACCCATTAGGAAGTCCTTGGAAGTCTGTTGGCCGCCCCCGGCGAAGGCATAGTAAACTCCGATGGCGGCAGAGATAAGCAGCATCCCCGCGAACACCACGTAGTCCCACACCACGAAGGTGCCAATTTCTCGCGGAGCGCTCATGACTGCGCCGTGCGAGTTTCAGCGCCCAGGAGCTTGCTGGCTGTCAATCAGCCCGGCCACTGGAGCCTTCCCAGAAGTGTCCCAAGAGGGGTCCCCTCCTTGGCCTTCAGGGAGCAGATGCCGGGGCGCTCAGAGAAGGCGCTGGGACTCCCGGAGCTGTCCACCCTGAAGCCAGGACTGAAAGTACCGTAAGAGGGGAAAAGAAGCTTCTGCAAGTGCAGACCACTAGGCTGCCCGAGACTCTCTGCCTGCCAGAGTAGAGGATATCTAAACTAGGCTGGATCCTGGAGACTTGAATACCTGGGACCTGACCTGGACTGGTGGTGACGACTGGGAGTCCTGTGTCTTCGAACCTTGGCCAGCGAACTAGCAGGAAGTGGTTGCTTTGGCCACCCCATTGGGAAGGGCAGATGCAAATTTAAATGAGAGGGAGAGGCTGGGGGAGGGTGTAGGTCCAATCTATCACTGCAATTAATAGTATTACGGGAAGATAAGTGAAGGTATTTTTCTTTTAACAGAAAATTCCTTTAATTGGTTGTGGGTGTGGAGAAAAAAATAGTAGTAGATTTTACTTTCTCCAGATTTCTAAACGATAGAAGGAAAAGATTTGCCTGCTATTGGGGCTACAGATATGTGAGTCACCTTAGTAATAGAGACTGAGACACATCCTTAGATATCAGCAGAAACACATGAAGACAATTGCTAATCAGATAGCAGATAAGTATACTCTTGCAATGATTTAGGTTGACAAGTATTTCTATGATATGACTTATGATACAGGGAAAGAATTGCCAGCTACTAAGTTTTGAGAGAAATGATTATTAATAACCAATGATTTGGAGTTCCCCCATTTTTTCTATAGTCTTCATGTCAAAGTTCAGTCTCTTGGACATTAAATTAACTCTCCTCAATCTTGCTCAGGCTCCACCCAATCCTACCAATCTAATCTAAGGTGAATTCCACTCAATCAAGTTTGAATGGCAGTAGATCTCTTTGTCTAGATTGTCCAAGTCTGGGAGTGATCTGGGTATAGGGATAGTCCCTTTGTCCAAGGGTGACATGATGTTACTCTCAGCCCCTCATTGGAGCAACAGTTTTTTATTTTGTTATTTTATCATCCTTCATTCTCCCAGAGGACCAAAATGACATCACTATGATAAAGTCAAGTTTCAACGTATTGAACTGAGACTGATCAGGCCAATACAAGCTCAGAATGCTCTATCACAAATTGGGCACAGATAATCCGCGTCAACATTTGAAGTGGATTCTTTACAATTGCACATCCTATGTTTCCTTTGAGCTGTTTCAATTCTGCTTTGCTCATAGATAACAGCACCTTTTCTGATGTGGGCACTCCATGCTGAGTGGTCCTGTGCCAATGTCTCCCATGTCACACAATCAATTCCAAAGTGCTTGAGTGAGACCTTGAGAGTGTCCTTGTATCACCTCTTCTGACCACCATGTGTAACCAGAGTTGATTGCCATCCTCAGGAACACCCCTCTTCATATGCCTCTATAAGGGCATATAAGTCTTTGACATTCCAGAGTGGCACTGACCTTTTTTTAGTAAAATGCTGGCATTATTAATAAAATCACTAATTACCCAGAAATTATGTCTCTTGAATGCCACAATTTTCTTCTAAGAGACTTGCTCTCTTCTTCTGAAGTAGGCATTTCTTTGGGGATAGTAATTTTCCCAACCTCAGTTTCCTATTCTGGAAAATAAAGGGACAAAGGTAGATCAGGTACCAGTAGCTAGAGGGTTCAGAGGATATACTGAACAAAGAGGGAAGCAGACCTGAGTTCAAATCCCACCTTAGAAACTCACTAGTTGCTTGCCACTTGGTAGGTAGGTCACTTCACCTCTATCTGCCTCATATTTCTCATTTGTAAGAAGGAATTGTTTTGAGGATAAAATGAGAAAATATTCACAAAATTTAAGTTTTCAAGTACTATATAAATTCTGTTTGTTATTATCTCTCAGATTCCTTTTTGTTCTGAGATTGTTTGACTTTCACCCTCTTTATTTGGCATATACAATATGCAGTTTCCTATTTTAACTATTTGTTATTGAAGGCACTGAGCTCAGTTGTTTCTTTTAAAAAGACTGCCATTGCCGTCATGCATAAAGCCACATAGGTCAGGGTATAGAAATACCCAGATTATATAGAGTTGTATATAATATTACACCTATAATTAAATTATATAGAATCCATAAGACACACACATATCATATATATGTGTGTGTATATAGATATGTAACTAAGAATTCTTTCTGTATCTTTTTATGCAGGAATAATAGTCTGGAGGAAAACTAAATCCAGGTGATTCAGTCATTTAAACAAACACATGATTTGTAATTATGTCTCACATTTGGCTCATTTGTAAGAACTAGTCTGGTGAGTTCAGCACAAGTTGTTTCCCTGCTTAACATGAGAATCGAGTCACATTCTCAGGATGTCCCTTTGAAGTTGATACTCCAGGGTTTAACAAAATAGGGAAATGTTGTTTGAACAAATAAATGCCTTCCCATTGGTTCCTACATCTTAGAAGAGAACCCCTGGATCATAAATATGTAAAATATCCCCCTAGGCTCTCCTCTGGCTTCTTTTTATCCTATAGGATTGTTTAACCTGTTTCTGGTAATGAGAAATATCAGGTATTAGTGGAGACTTAAGAGTATCACTCCTTGAAAGTTTCTTATTCTCCCCAAGAAGGCCTGAGTTCAAATCTGACCTCAGACACTTACCAACTTTGTGACCCTGGGCAAGTGGCTTAACTCTGTATGCCTTGGTTTCCTCAACAGTAAAATGTGGCTCGTAAGAGCACCAGGTTGTTGTAAAGATCAAATGAGATGATTGTAAAACTCTTAGCACTGTGCCTGGCACACAGGGGCTTGATAGATGCTTGATATCTTCCATTTTTCCTGTAACATTGACCTCATTTGGGAGGTTGCGAGAATCCAATGATATAATGTGTGTCAAGGTCTTTGTAGACCTTCAAATGCTTTTTAAATGGAGGATAGGAACTGAACCTGTGATTTCATTTGGTATAAGGAAATTCTAGATGAGAGAACTCTCTCTGCCAATGCAAGGTGGCATCTTCTTTTCAATCTACGCTCTTAGACAGTAAGCTTGAGCACTTGCGTGTGTTTGTCCTTCATTGCCAAAGAAGATCATACCATCAGAGAAATGATGACATGACTTGTACTTGACTTTGTTTTGAGTGAAGGAGGGCTGTGCAGGTCACCAGTCTCACTTCTCTTCCAGAGCCATCTGAATCTAGATATTCATCAGGATGACTGGAGATGACCCAGGATGAGGCAATTGGGGTTAAATGACCTGCCCAAGGTCACACAGCTAGTGAGTATCAAGTGTCTGAGGTGAGATTTGAACTCAGGTCCCCCTGATGCCTGCACTGGTGCTCTATCCACTGCACCCCCTAGCTGCCCAACTTGCTTGAGCACTTAGAGGTTAAGTGACTTGCCGAGGGTTACACGGCCAGTATGGGGCAGGGGAGGGACTTAAGCCCGAGTCTTTCTGGCTATAAAAATGTCAACTATTTTTATTATTAACATCAATCTATAGTCTTGTGCTATAGCGCTGCAAGGGAAGAGAGCTGACTTTAAAGTCAAAGGACCTGTGTTTGGATTCCAGCTTTGCTACTTATTGGCTTTGTGAACTTGACAAATTATTTAACTTCTCTGGGCCTAAGATTCCTGAGCTATAAGAATAGGAGGACTGGACAAGCTGGCCAAGAAGGTCCTTATAGCTGTGAATCTATGACAAAAGTCCCTTTCTTCTTCTTAAAGTTAGCATTGTCTCATTTTTTTCTTACCCAATTCCCCCTGCTATCTTTCTAGTCCTATTCACAAACTTCATCAATTATATTTGTCTATCTATCTATCTAGATACATATTTTGACTGACCCACATATTTCTCCTCAAGGATTAAAAGGTTTTTCCAGACTCTCCTTGGTACCAGGGCTGGAGGAGCTCTGGGTTAACAGCACTGGTTAGCCCCATTGGCCTGGAAGCTCAGTTTCCTCATCTGTAAAAGAATGGGGTTTGGATCACTTGACCCCAGATGATTTTCACAGTTCCACATCTCTGATTCCATGATCTACTGAAATTATGATACCTTGTGCAAGTAATTAACCTCCCTGGGCCTCAGTTTCCCCATCTGTAAAGTGAAGAGGCTGGGCTAGATTCTCTAAGATTTCTTCCAGCTTTGTTATCCTTTATCATCCTACATCTGTCTATGTTCCTAAGATCTGAATGACAAAGTATTAGTATACACACATGCCTAATATTGAACCAAGTCAAATCCTATTAAGGTAACCTAGGAAAGATTCATTCAACAAATAATGCCAGAGTGGGCTTGAGCTGGTTCCTCCAGTAGGAGTCAAACATCAATGGCATGAGTACTCAGTTCAATGAGTGAGATATTCATAGGGAGTAGGGGGCAATGAAGGCTGCTGATGACAGTAGTTTTTATCCTTCATTCTCAAAATGGACCATGGCATCAGGAAGTGAGCTGGATTTAAGTGAGGGAAGGCTGTGTAGAGTCACCAGCCTCACTTTCTCCTGCAGAGCCATCTGGGTCCAGTGGTGAGATATAGAGCAGGATAACTGAAGTACAGTAGTACTTTTTATAGCCCCCATGGAGGCTGTGCCCAAGAAACACCCAATAAAGCCATTCTTTCTCTCCAATTTTTTAAAACAAGTGCAAAACCCCCTTGAGAAGATTAGCTCTTTGACAAGAGACAAATTGCCCTTCTCTGGGATTCACTTCGTCTCTTTCATATCATGTTAAGTGTGATTGATTAAGGCACAGCTAATCAAGCTTCTGTGGGAATTTAGCTCTGTTATATACTGTGTGACCCTGGGTAAGTCAATTCACTTCCCTGGGGAGTTGAATAAAGACAATGTGGTTCAGTGGTAAGAATGCCAGATCAGAGTTAGAGAACAAGAGTTTCAATCCAAGTTTTACCGTTTGTTTACTATCTTTGTTTTTGTTATTTAGTTGACTAGTTGTATCTGACTTTCATGCCCCCATTTCCCCAGGTGGGATTTTCTTGGCAGATACTGGAATGGTTTACCATTTCCTTCTCTAGCTCATTTTACAGATGAAGAAACTGAGGCAAACAGGGTTAAGTGATTTGCCTATGGTCACACAGCAATTAATTGTCTGAGGACTCATATCCTCCTAATTCCAGGGAAGCACTCCATTTGCTATACCACCTAGCTGTCCAATATTATAATATACTCCCTCCCTAACCTTGAATAAGTCACTTAACACCTTCCACCTCAGTATCTTCATCTGTAAAATGAGGGAGTTGAACTGAAGGGTCTCTGGGATCCCTTTCTGATAAAATTCTAAGCTTTTGGTTTGATGATCAAGTCTATAGAGAAGAGCCAGGAGTTGAAGCCAGGAACATCTGGATCTAAGTCCTCCTTCTGGCACTAACTGCCTGTATGACCTCAGATAAGTCACTTTCTATCCCTGCGACTCAGTTTCCTGATCTTGTAAAATGAAAAGATTAGCCTCTGAAGTCTCTTCCACTTCTAGATCTGTGCTCCCATGGCTCATTAGCCCAGTTTTTATTTTTGTCTGATCCTGATTAGTGCTTTAAGTCAAGATCCCTTGCTGGATCACAAACATCTTTCTGTTTTACAGCTAAAGGTTGTTAGAATAGTACCTATGTCAGATACACTTGGGGAAGGGAAGACAGTGAAGGAAGTTTCTCCAGAAGCTCGTGTACAGGGTTGAGAAAGAGGCCGTCTTGTTCTGAAATGAACCTATCTACCCCTCCCAGGAATGCATCTTCAAACAATGATGAGGCATCACTTCACATAAAGAAACCAGGGGAGGGAATGGGTGAAGGGGAGAACCCCAAAGAAGACAAGGAAGAAACCCAGCCCTAGCCAGGCTCTAGGGTAACGTGTGACTCATTCAGAGTTCCTGGCAATGCAGATGGAGGGTGTTCTTACTGAACCTGGGCTTTCAAGATAAACCCTTTGCCCCATCAGTACCATGATGGAGAATGTGTCTCCCAGGAATAATACTAATTCCTTCATACTGTACTTTGTGGAGGCAGCTCAGTGGTACAATGGATAGAGTGCTGGGCCTAGAGTCAGGAAGACCAGAGTTCAAATCCAACCTCAGAGATTTAACTGACTGTGTAATCTTGTGCAAGTTACTTAATCCTGCTTGCCTTAGTTTCCTTATCAATAAAATAAGCTGGAGAAGGACAAGACGAACCCCAAATGGGGTCATGAAGAGTCTGATACATTAAAAAGACTGAACAACGTTGTACTTTACTGTTAACAGCATTTCTCCTAGAGGGTGTGTTCAAAAATACTTAGTGCAGGTGTAGACTTTTAAAGCTTTAAACTGCACTAAGACTTTTGGGACATACTGGATACAACATGTATGTACACATATAATACACCCTTCTAGTAACTGGGGGTGGGGAAATTGAAGACCAGGAAAGTCATCCTTGAAGGAAGCCAAAGATTCTTGAAATTGGAGGTGAGGAGAAGGAATATTCCAAGCAATACAAAGGCACAGAGATGGGATGCCCTGACTAGGAAAGGGGGAGGGGGAGGAAGAGCATTTAGTAGGTGCCTACTACATATCTTATTGTCTCATTTGGTTTTCATAACAACCAGATACTGTTATTATCCTGTCTTATAGATGAGGAAGCTGAGGCAAACAGAGGTGAGTAACTTAGCTAAAGTCCCACAGCTCGGAAGTGTCTGAGGCCAGATTTGAAGTCTTCCTGACTTTAGGCCCAGCACTACCCACTGCACCAACCAGATGCCTTGAAGAGTAAGTGGGTCTGTATGGTTGGAGCCTAGGTGGGGACTAAGGTGTAAGAAGACTGGATATGTAGGAGTGAGTCAGGTTGGAAAGGGAATGAAATGCCAGTCAGAGAACTTTATGTTTGCTAGAAAGACTATTTTATGGAGAACTCACGTAGGGCAAGTGTTCACATGGTGGTCAAAAGAAATGATACAAGGAGACCCTCAAGGTCTCTCTTAAGAACTTTGGAATTAATTGTGTGACATGGGAAAGACTGGCACAGGACCACTCAGCATGGCATGCCCACATCAGAAAGGGTGATATGCTCTATGAGTAAATAAGAACTGAAACAGCTCAAATGAAACGCAGGATGCACAAATCTAGAGAATCCACCCCAAATGTTCACATGGACCGTTTGTGTCTGACCTGCGGTAGAGCATTCGGAGCTCATGTTGGTCTGATCAGCCACAGTTGGACACGTTGATACTCAGCTCTAGCATAGTGATATCATTGTGGTCCTCTTTGCGAGCAAAGGAGCACAACCAGGCAATAATGATAAAGATGATTATCAATAACCAATGATTTGGGAAGAGGCAGAGTTTTCCCCCTTTTCCCAAAGTCCCCATCTTAAGGCTTTGGACAGAACTGAGGATATCAGACAGGATTAACTCCTCCTCAATCTAGATAGTGTTACCCCCACCCCATTGCTTTCTGCTTCAGGCTTACCCAAAGCTAGAAAATTGAGGAGAATTAATGACTTAATCAGTTACCTTCTCCCGGCCCCTCATTAGAATAGGTCCACCTCTCATTGTAATATTCATTCTCTCTCATTGTTAACCAATCAGAACACTAAGGAACGCCTACCCTTTCAAGGTCGTATAAACTGTGAGCCCAGCTCCATGGTTTGTCTTTGGCATTTGAGAATATCATCTATCTCTATCACTATTAATAAAATGATTAATTACCCAGAAATTGTCTCTGAACTTTTTAAATGTCACAGTAGGAAGCCACTGGAATTTATTGAGTTGAATTGAGGAATTGACAGGGTCAGTTCTACTTTATAAGGGACACAAGAGACCCCAGGAGCAAACTAATCCAACAACTTCATTTTATATGTGGGGAAACTGAGGTCAGGGGCAACTGACTTTCCCAAGGTCAAACAAAAAATATTTACTTACGGTAAGTTAGTGTCAGAGTTCCAGGACTACAATGATATTCGGAAAAGTTTTTCTGACTTCAGAGTCTAGCAAGCTACCTATAATACCACATTGTCTCTCTAAGTAATAGAGAAGGGGGAAAAGGTTTATTTTATAAAGGTATGCCTAGCTATATAATACTTATAATAGTAAAATATGATAATATAGCAATATAATGATAAAAATAGCCTAAGCACACTGGAGATTGACATATTAAAAGAATATAAAAAAACCTTGAAAAGTCTACGTGAAATAACATTTTAGGCATTTTCAGGCATGTCTGACTCTTTGTGTTTGGGGTTTTCTTGGCAAAGATACTGGAGTGGTTTGCATTTCTTTCTCCACCTCATTTTACAGATGAGGAAATTGAGGCAGGCAGAGTTAAGCGGCTTGCCCAGGGTCATACAATTAGTAAGTGTTTGAAGCCAGATTTGAACTCAGGTCTTCCTGACTCCAGACCAGATACTTTCATGCAAAAATAATAAGTGAAAAAAGAATAACTAGAAGTACTATATAGACAATAAATAAGGTTGTGTGAAATACACATACACATCTGAAAATGCAATCACAAGAACTGGAAGAGATTAGAATGTTCAATAAGACATCCCTTATTCAGGCAAAGGTTGATTGATTCAGCCCATTCTCACTTAAATCCAATTTACTTGCATATCATGGCAAACTCTCCCTGAAGTCTTTGTCCTCTGGGGTCCTTCCCACCTTGAGTGTAAAATTGGAGTTTGGGAAAATAATGCAGAAAATAACATTAATAATAAACCAATTTACATAGCGTTTTAAGGTCTGTAGAGCATTTCATGTTATCTCATTAGATCCTTACTACCCTGGAAGGTAGGTACTATTTTTCCCCCATTTTACAAATGAAGAAACTGAGGCACCAAGTGGTTGAGTCACACAGCTAGTAAATGTCTGAGACAGGATCCTTACTCCAAGTCCAATATCCTATCTGCTATGGAGGGGAAATTTCAAAGTTCTTTACAAAGTTGAAAGGGAAGAAAGGTATTTTTGGTGGAAAGATACAAAAGTAAATGGTGACTCAAGTAGATAGAAATTTAGTTCTTCTGGGCTCCTCCACTTGCTTCCCATTTCTGCTGGTCAAAATTAATTTTCTCATTAACACTTAAGGATGTGGTCTTTCACACAGAAAATTATAGTACTGCAATAGAAAGAACATGGTTGGTTGTTTGGTTGTTGTCCTTTGTTTTCAAAGAGGACCAAAATGA
>CM053770.1:227582529-227745297 GCA_028658325.1 Potorous gilbertii
GGCTCTCTGCAACGGAAATCTCCTTCACTGTGTTTCTGCGCGGCTTCCACTGCTCCAGAATTTGTCAGGAGTTCTTTTTAGAGGGAATCCATGGGCTGTGGGTTCGGACCTAGCATAGGTGAGTCTTTCTACTCCGCCATCTTGCCAGCTTCAAATTCTTACTAGCTGTGTGAATGTGGGCACAGACAGTTCTTTCTGCCTCAGTGCCTTCCTCTGTAAAATGGGCATGATAGCACTTTCCTCCCAGGATTCTTGTGAAGATTAAGATTAGATTTATGGATAAGATTTGTGAATGACTTTGTCATCCTGGGATGAGTATTGATGAGTGTTATAAACTGTGGAGACAAGGGCTAAAGGATTAATGTAACCTTCCTCCTGGCTTCTCCCAGGCAATCAGGGTAATTTTAAGGAAGCTTGGCCCAGTTACTGAGACCACAGCCCAGCTGCCATGGAACCTGGTGGCCAATGCCCTAAGGCAGATGGTAAAGTCTTCAGCCACCTATGTCTACAAGGACCATTTTGGAGTGTTTTGGGAATGTTTGCAGGTAAGTCTTTGGTTTGGAGGAATTCTGTGATGCTTTAATATTTGAGGAGAACTGGCATAGGATGCAGAGGAGGCCCCTGAACCAGAGTTTGAGTTGTGCCTCTGACACATTGCTTTCTGGCCTTGCACAAGTCACTAATCCCAGGCAGCTTGCTCTGAGACCGTACATTTCAGGTAAATTCCGAGGTCAGTGTTGGTGGAGGGCATTTCCTCATCAGGGACTTCCTGCACCATTGAAATCACAGGGCCAAGCAAGAAGAGAATTCTGCACAACTGCTGGGTTCTCTTCTAGGGTAGTAGTGATTTTCATCAGTCATGCCAACTAATGTTCAGTATCTCTTACTTTTCTAATGCCAAACATGTGGCAAACAGGGCTATTTTGCAGGTGTCTCAATCAAGAGTCATTTAATAAACATTTATTAAACACTTGCTGCGTGCCAAGCCTTGTGCCACCTGTTTCACATCCATTTTTCTAAGCAAAGAGCTTGTGACCAATGGGGAGTGCCTGTCAGCTTCTGCCTTTTCCTCTCCTTGGCAGGAATCACTCCTGGAACTCCAGGAGAAAATGTCCAGGCTTCCCAGCTTGGATGGCTCAGACCAAATGGAGAAGCTGCTGCAAGTCTACCTCATCCTGGTGAGACACGCCAGTGGCTCCAAAATTGCGCAGCCTGAAGCAGTTAGTACGGTGAGTCACCAACCCTGTCTGTGGATGAGTCCTCTGGGGTCCTGCCTGCCAGGCCTAATCTATTCTTTGGTGTTACAGGTAATATTGCAAACATTTGACATTCCTGGTCTCTCCACATCTTGCTGTAAGGCCCTTCTTGAGGTGATATCTGCATTGGCCTTGGGTGAAAATGTTTCCTTGTCAGAGACCCTCATCCGGAAAATTGTGGAAAAGGTAATGGGCTGGGGATTCTGGTCCAGAGACTGCCTAGGGAGGTTCTGTCACTGACTAGGGTCATGAGATGTTCCTTGTCTTGCAAAGGAAGCAACTGAGGATTTGAACTGAGGTCTTCTAACTCTAGACTTGGGTGTCCTTTCCGTGTTTGGGAGTCTCCTATGTCCTTAGTACCATGTGAAATGTGAATGACACAAAGGATTCAGTCCCTGCTTCAAAAAGCTTTCATTTTTGTCCACATCTCTCCTGTAAAAGCCTTGTGAATAGTATCCTGATGGGTCGCATGAACTCAGCTACTTCTGTTGGCTGGTGGTGATATGTGGCTGTGATCTCATCTGTGGGGACTTCCTCCATTACTGTGCATGGGCCTCCCTTCTGTGGTTTATGGGCCTGCGACTCTGAGAGGTCAGGTCACTTGGGCACCAGTTGGAGCGTGAAGCCAGGTCTCCCTGAGATCAGTGGTGGTGCTCTCCCCACCTCTCACATAGACCAGAGCAGGCCAGAATGGAGGTTGGTCCCCAGGGCTGTGGACTGACCTGATGGTATTGACAGAGTACAGCCAGACAGTCAGGCACCCTTTGGTCAAGTTGGCTCCTTTCACTGGGGTTCATATTAGTGCCAATGCCCTCCTACCCACCCTTTTCTGACTCAGTCTAGATCTTCTCCATTCCCTCACTGATGATAACGGCCTGAGCAGCAGGAAGCCAGCAGCGACAGAGTCCAGCCAGAAGAAGTATAGGACCCTGGTGTCCATCTTCTGTGGCCTTGTCTCGAGGCTTCAAGCCCAGGGTTTTATACGTGGGCTTTTCTATGGCTGTAGGTGAACATCCAGTGCCATCCAACATGGCTTCCTAATCTGGGCTCCGTGAGCTTGTTTTCTTAGTACTTTGAGGATTTGATTTCAGGGCAGTTGGTTTCCTATATAATCCCATGTGTTTTATTTTATGCATTTAAGCACATGGTTCCAAGAAGGGATCACATAGGCTTTTCCAGACTGACTGCTGGAGAGGGGGTAGGGCATGATTCCCTAAGAACTGCTGGCCTTAGAGTCCTCTTTGTGGCATCAGCAGATGGCTGCCCCTCCCTGCTGTCAGCAAGTCAGAGCTGAAGGCCGGAAGAGACCTTGAAGATCATGCAGTTAACCCTGTCATCAGTTAGATGAGAAACCTGGGCTGGGGCTCACACAGAGCTGAGATCTGAATCCTGCTCCTTTAAATAGTTCTTTCCACTCTCCTGTGGGATGCGGTCATCAGTCAGTTGGGTGGACCAGTCAGATAGCATGCCACCCTCTCCCCTAGTCCTTCATGGGAGCTTGCCCTGTACACTTCGGTTCTTATCCTCTCATTCTCTATTTATGTTCCACAGACTTTTGAAAGTGGATTTGAAAGACATTTGATTTTTGATTTCTCCAGAGGGATGTTTGCTATGAAACATTTTGAACAGGTAAGCCGGGTACGAAAGTTAGAGCAGGTGCTCTTAACATGGGGCCTAGAGACACATTTTAGGAAGCCCATGAACCTGGATAGAGAGAAAGACTTTTTTACTTTTTCCTCATTAGGTTTCCTTTGTAATAAGCCTCTTGTGTTTTCATATGGATGTAAATGTTATTCTAAAGAGGAGTCCGTAGGTTTCACCAGGTTGAGCATAGCCCAGGGGCCTCCCTAGACACCAGAGGTGTTCATAGTGCATTAGTCTGAATGGCGGTCTCACTTCTCCGCACCCTGTCTCATGGAAAGCCTTTGTCAGGCCTCTAATTTGGATTTATGGTTCACAGGAAGGCATGTGGTGGGGAGAAGGGGACCTGACTGTCCCTTTGCTTGTTACCAGGCTTCCTTTTAGTTAGTCAAACGCTGGGCATTTATTAAATGCCTACTATATGCTAGGCCAGGGCTGAGGAACCTGCAGCCTTGAGGCCACGTGTGATCATCTAGGTCCTCAAGTTGGGCCCTTTGACTGAATCCAGACTTCACAGAGGAAATTCTGTGAAAGGCCTTGAAGCTGCAGGTTTCCCAGCCCTGTGCTTAATCCATAGCTGAGGCACCTTGAACCTTGCAGAGTGAGTAATGGTGACTCTCCAGCTGACAGTTATTAAAAGCAGATCGTTTTAGGTTGATATCATGTGCCAGCTGCTGTCCTAAGTGCTGGGAATATGAATGAAGGTGGGATAGCTCCTACCTTCAAGTCACTTCTATTCTAACGTGGGAAGCCAGCACACCGAGAGTCCTGTAAAGTAGCAGGGGGCAGGGCAGGGTTGGGAAATCTGAGGAAGATCTGTTTCTGGCCGGTTCTAGAGGGTGATTCCAGGATCCCAGTGGGAAGATGGAGGCGTGCTAGCCTGAGTTTTCAGAATTCCTTTTGGTGTTTAGCTAGCATGGTGTGAAAATGGTCATAGGATCATAGTTTAGTCACTGAAAACTTAGAGGCCCCAGAGGAGGAAACTGAGGCCCAGAGGGGTTACGGCATGGGCATAAGGGCAGGGTTGAAACTTGAGCTCTGTACAGTCTAAGGAGATGAATATCCCTCAGCACTATCTCCCAACGGATACCTTTTGGGGGCTTACTTTGATTTCTTTCAGTTTTTCCTGCCAACTTTCTTGGAGTATGTTGAGAACTGCTTCTTGACCGATGGTGAAGCTGCCAGAGATGAGGCCTTGGCCATCCTGGCAAAGCTCATTCTGAACAAAGCCCCTCCGCCCACCATCGGCTCCATGGCCATTGAAAAGTACCCCTTGACTTTCAAGGCAAGGCCTGTAGGGTGAGTAGCTGTCTGGAGTCTGGACCTCTCTGGTAATGACTGAAGGAAATGAAAAGCTTCTCTGAAACCACGTGCTTTTAACATTCAATATCTGGTTATTTGTGCTTTCATTAAGGGAGATGATGTTCATTCTTGCTTGCCATCTGGCAGCAGACCTTGGAGCAAGGTGGGGGAGGATGTCAGGGAGGCCCTTGTGGGTCTGAAGTAAGGAAAACCTTCTCCTTGTCAAGTGGAGTTGGGACCTTGCTGGGAGAACAGTGGATTGATCCAGTCATTCTGGAAAACATTTGAGAATTTGGCCTGAGAAGTCACTAAACCGGGGATGCAATTTGACTCACCAGCTACATAACTCGAGGTCAGAGACAGGAGAGGACCCACGTGTACAGAAATATTGAGAGCACTTGTGTATTAGCAGATGAAGAATGTGTGTCTGTTTATGCCTTTTGTTTTTACGTCGTAGTCATTTTGGGGTAACTTCCCCTCCCCCCAGCAGAAGATATTAAAGCCCGACAGCAAAGCTGTCTGATAGCATCTGCACCTGGTTGACCCCATACTTCTTCCTCCTCCCCCTGAAAAGGAGGGGAGATTCCTCCACCAAGGAGAGGCTGGATGACTCTTGGTCATAACTGTGATAAAAAGCATTTGCCTTCGGGGGAACTAGGCCTGGGGTTCTTAATGTATATTTTTGTTTTTGTTTTTGATGTGTTGATAACTGTATTTTAGTAGAATTGGCTTTCTTGATAATCCTGTCCATTTTATTTTATTCATTTTAAAACCATTATTCTGAAAAGGATGTTGTGAGCTTCCCCAGACTGATGGTCCAGGGCTTCCATGGTATAGAAAGGGTGAAGAGCCCCTGGGTTCTATGACATTCTCTTGAGGTTCTGCCCAGTTTCTCTGATTAGCAGATTATCTACCGGGAGCAAAAGTCGTTCTGAAAGCCCTGAGCTGGTCACTCCCAAACAACCACTGACTCTCCTTTTGTCATTTACATATAGTAAGATTCATCTCCCTGCCACACTCCCCATTTTCCCCCAAGCCAATTTACTTTCTAGTTTGTGGTTTATATTTTTGGAGCAGAGACTTTTGGGATGTTGTGCTGGCCCAGGATTCAACACTTGCTTTGGTTGATTAACTGAGGATCCTGAAGAATTGACTCTTATTTCTAAATTTCAGGCCATTTCTTATTCCCAGACTATTGAATGATGTTCAGTTTGACCTTGTGGTTTGAATTTTTTTTTAAAGATGGGTTTTTATTTAATAATATTTTACTTTTTTCCAGTTACATGTAAAGGCAATTTTCAGCCTTCATTAAAAAAAAAAGATTTATTTTCAGTTTTTAACAATCACTTCCATAAATTTTAAATTTTTGTCCACCCTCCTCCTTCTCTCCCTGACATGACTTGCAGTCTTATATGAGCTCTACACATACATTCTTATTAAACACATTTTTACATTAGTTATGTTGCATAGAAGAATTAAAATGAATGGGAGAAAGTGTGAGTAAAACTAAACAAAACCAAACATAACAAAGGAGAAAAGAGTCTGCTTCATTGTGTGTTCTTTCTGGATGTGGATGGCATTTTGCCTCAAGGGTCCTTTGGGAATGTTTCAGGTTCTTGCCTTGTTGTGAAGGACTGAGTCTTGTCAAAAACAGTCCTCCACACTGTGGCTGTCACTGTGTGTATTGTTGTCTTGGTTCTGCACATTTCACTCAGCATCTGTTCATATAAATCTGTCCAGGTGTTCGTCATTTCTGAAAGCACAATAGTATTCTATGACGTTGCTGTGCCCTTGTGGTTTGAATTTAAAACAGTCTCCAAGAGGGAGAGTGTGACAAGCAAGTCATGTGCCTTGGCATGTTTACTTGAGGACAGGCTTTTTTTTTCTTTGTAATTACTATGAGCATAAAGGGTCTTTCTGTTAGTCTTGGCTTAAAGACGGTGCATCTTAAGAAGATCTTATGAATTTTCTTCCTCTATTAGAGAACAGGTAGACAGACTATCTTATCAGAACTTTTTCTCCAATCAACACATTTTCCCCTCACTTGATGACATATTTGGTGGTCCTCATTATGATTGATGATATAGAGCACATTGGCATCCCACTTACAGATTCACTTTTTAGGGTGAAAGGTTTGCCCACAGACTGGTTCCCATGTGAGAAATGAGGACTGTTGCTGAAAGGGTCCCTGCAAAGTGTCCAGTAATGGATTTATGCACATGACTGCTGAACTGGTCGTTTGATTGTTGAGGGCAGCTTCAGCTCCCTTCTGCCCACATTTATTAGGCACTTCTGAAGGTAGAGGGCAGGCCTTGGTGTCATGAACCTTGGGTTCAGATTCTGCCTCTAGTCTGTCCCAGCTGTGGGTCCCTTGACAAAGTCACCTGACCTGTCAGTGTCCAGAAATTTCTTTAAAGACCATGAGTTACAGATGAATTGTTGATCTTTAATGGAGAGAGAAAATTTCCACATCGGAGAAGTCCAAACCCAAATTAAGGACTGCATAAGAGTTGTGGTGGGTGGCAGGATTTCAGAGACATAGCAGAGCCATCCATGATCTTCCTTTAGAGTGCACTCAGTTATTTAAGTTGTGCTTTCAGAAAAGCTAAAGCTGTTCAGAGCAGGACACTCTTCAGTATTGATTACCCCATCGCAATGAACGTTTTCTTCATGGATCTTAAGAGGAAGCCTGTTAACCCAGCCAGTGACAGATGACCCCAAATGGCATTTCGCCTCAGTTCCCTGTGACTGAATTGAAGTTTCTCTTCTCGTTGGTCTGACGGTGGTGGGGGTGCTCTGGGCTCCGGGGAGGCTGGATGTCCTTGGGGGCTCCTCTGTCCCCCATCTCAGCCTGAGTGTGGGCCTGGGCTTTGCTGCCAGGGGCTCCAAGGCAGCCTTTGTGCCTTTGTCCTACCTGGAATTCTTACTGAGATCCTATGTTAATCAGAGTTAATGAGTGTTCTGGAATGTCATTTCAGAAGGTCATCTGGCCGAGCCTGGACAGATGCACAAAACAAAGGTCGCCTTACTTCTCTTTGACTGAATTCCCTCATCTATAAAATGCGCTCTCCTTAGCACCTTAAATTGTTGGGAAAATCCATTTAAATGAGTATTTGTTATGTGCTTTTGCAAAACAGAATGCTACCTAAGTGCTGGCTGTTGTTAGTAATGGTATTATTATGTCATCAGCTTTTTCATTGCTTTTCTTTGCAGTCTCTGAAGGCAGATACCAACAGCCCTGGAGGAATGATGTAGTTAGGACCAGGCCCAGTCCAGTCCTTTCATTTCCCAGATGGGCAAGGAGGCTGAAGCTTGCCAATTATAGAAGTAGTAAATGGCAAGAGCTAGGATTTGAATTCACATCCCAAATTTCTCTACAGCCTTTGGTCTTAAGGTAGTTTTGGTGCCAGTTCTAGAATCCGTCTTTCAGTTCCTGTTTGTAACAGTGAGATAGGCACAGCACTACCAAACACTAAAATTGATAGTTCTGGGTTCTCCAGTTTGAGATAAGCAGCCTATTTTATTGTAAAGATTTTATTGATGCCTTTTGCTTTTCCCTTGTAGACATTTCTGGGTATCCCTTCTGATACTGCCCCTACACCCCACAGGCCTCCTGTGGTTTAACAAAGGAGAACAATTCAGCAAAACCAGCCAGTGTAGTCAGATGTGTCGATGACATTACAGTCTTGTGAGCAGAGGGTGGTACTGGTGGTACTTACATACACACCAGGGCTAAGGTTCTTTTAATTACATGTTATTCAGGCTAGCCTGTCTTAGACTGGCATGGGAGATGATCTGCAGCCTCATGTCTTGGAGGGCTGGTGGGATGGAGATTTTACTAGGGCTGATTTCTGCTTTGTAGTGACAGTGAGGCCCATGGGCAGGTTCAGAAGAAATAAAGTGGAATCAGAAGGATGGTTTATGTGGTCAGTGGAAGTGCCAACAAAGGCTTCGAGGAAAGGCCACAGGTCAGCTGCAGGGGTCAGCATCAGTCACATCTGAATTCAAGGACACATCCCTCCTTTCTGTCTGTTTCTAAGGAGTTTGGGTTTTTTTTTAGTTGTTGTTTTCTTGCCACCTTGTTTCTGCGTCACCCTTACTTCCCAGTATATCTGCTCCATAATAAAGAATAAAAAAGGGAAAAAAGCATCCCTTCACGACTGATCTGCCCATCGATGAGTCTGATGGTCTGTGTGATGCCCTGCACCTGGAATACCCCCCTGCAGAGTGGGGAGGGGAGTGTGTGTTCTTAGGACTTCCACAGGGACAAAGTAGATCATTCTAAGGACACAGTCTTTAGTTTCATTTCTTCCACATTTCTGTGCCTGATGTTTGAACGTTTTCATCTGTGTTTGCTTACTTCCCTTTGTATGTTTGTATTCCCCTGCTTTTCTGTATGTTTTGTTTTTCCTATTATTGATAAACAGCTTTCTTGGAAATTGTACTTGGTGGGGTGGGGGTTGGGTATCATTATCTGGGTATTTACTGGGGAGGGTTTGTGTGAAAAGAAAGCAAGTCAGTAAGTCTTAAAATGATGTAAAAATAGGTGACTCCCTCAACCCCTGTAGTCCTGTCACAGAGAGGATGCCATTTTCTATCCGTAGCTTGTCTTTATAACACTTGCTAAGCAGGTCACTTAAAGTCCTGATCTAGGCTTCTCATCTTTGAACATGAAGGGTTGGACCCAGTGGATTCCGGGGTCTTTCCCACCACCAAATCTGCACCTCTGCGACCTCTCCTAGTGAATCTAAACAGGGTGTTCTTAAAGTCTTAGTGTGGTGCTAAGCTGTTAAAAGATGTTCTTGTGTTCATCCCCTTTCTGCTTATTTTCCATTGGCAAACCAGGCTGTGTTGACTGTGTCTTTCTTTGTGTTAGTTTCTCTTCCTGGGTGTGCCACTAGTTAGATGGTACAGTGGAAGGAACATGGATTCAGATCCTGCTTCTGAGGCTTTCTTTCTATGACCATGGAGAGACACTTAATTTTTCTCACCTTGTAAAATGGTGGTGGTGGGGGTTCCTTGGGTCCCTTCTGGGGTTGTCTTGTTAGAGCAGAGAAAGTGCTCAGTCCGTCATCCTCACATTGCTTCTCATTCAGTGAAGAAAAAGAAGCAGGGAGGGGGTGGGTCCTTGGTGGGGTGATGCCATGCTCCTGTTTTCTGTTTTTAAGGTGCTTTCATTCCCTTGGTCTCTTTATCCCTCAGACCCCGTACTCGACAGAAGAAAACCAGGATTGGTGGAGAGGCGGAGCATCTGCCCGTGTTGGGTCACATCATATCCCTGATCCAGTTACCACCAAACAGAGAGTCTACTTCTCTTTCCAGGGCTTGGGCAGCACTTGTGGTCCTGCCTCATCTTCGGTAAGAGATGGGCCTTTGATGGCCCTTGGGTGGATTACAGGAAGACAGAGGCTTGTGGATGGCTTGCTGATCTGCATCTGAAGAGGGGAATTTCTCCCTGGGAGGTCCCTGCTTCAATGGAATCACAAGTTTCAGTCTTTCCCTTCTCAGGAAAAATTTCATTTGAACCAAAAGTTAAATGTGCTGGCCTTTACTTCCTTAGATTAGCAATCAGCAAGCATTTATTAAGCACTTTCTGTGTGCCAGGCATCGTGCTGTATATGGAGACAAAGATAAAATAATCCTTGCCCTCAGGGAGCGCCATCCAGTGAACAGGCTGTTTAAAACTGATCTTCTCCCTCCTTCCCCTTACGAGCAGACCCATGGAGAGAGAGAACATAGTACCTCTTGTCATGAGATTCCTAGACTTCTCCTTTGCGGCCATTGATGAAGGAAGTGCTGGTAAAGGTAGGTGGCATTCCCTTTTTGCTTGTGAAATTCTTCTTCTTGGTCAGGGAGTCCTGAAGACCTGGGAGAAAGCACGAATGTGATGTGATGCGTGTGTGGTGTGTGTGTGTGTGTGTGTGTGTGTGTGTGTGTGTGTGTGTGTGTGTGTGTCTATGTGTGTCTGTGTCTGTATAGGCAGTCACTTCACCCTCCCCACCCCTGGGGATTTGATTAGGCAGGCAGGAATTAGAGGAATTGATCACTGCTTCTATGAATTAATAGGAATTTAGAAAAATAAAAGGAAGGCTTTGCCTCAAAGCACCAATTTTAAGGCCAGAAGGGAGTCTATGCCATCTTCCTTCCTAGCAAACCACCTTCCCAAAGTATTCTAGTTTTGCCAAGCCAAGCCCTTCCTTCTCCCAACAGCAATAGCTGTAAGAACTCAGATTGATAGAGTACTTGACTTTCATGGTCTCATTTGCTCCTATAATGACTACCCTGGAAGGAAGGTGCTATTACGAGAGGTCTAGACATCCACCCAGGGTTCCATAGCTAGGGAGCATCTGGGGCAGGATTCAAAAATCAGGTCTTTTAATTCCACACTGAGAGATCTCTCATTTTGCTTGGAGCACCCTCTCTCCCTCCTCCCAAAAAAGGACATATCCTTTTGAGATATGTCAGATTTCTTTTTCCTCCCCATTCTTCTCTTGTACTCTTGGCATGTAGATAGGTTTTCTTATTTCATTTTAGAACACAGTTATTAAGCATCTGCTATCTGTTGGGTATTATGTATTTCAGATTTCACAGTTAACTTTTTCCCCCAGAGGTTGACATAAGCTTTGAGGGTGGATGGGATGTTTGTTTAATTCATGAGTAAGTCACTTTTGCTTTCTGAACCCCCCAGGGGACTTGTTTGTCCTATGCCAGGCAATCAATACACTGCTAAGTTTAGAAGAGTCCTCTGAAATTCTCCATTTGGTTCCTGTGGAACGAGTGAAGAAACTGTTAGAGTAAGTAAAATCATCTCTTGGCTCTTTTCCATGGTTTAACCCAAAGAAAGGGCATTGATGAAGCAACAGGAATTTGTTTGTGAAGTGTAGAAAAAAATAAATCTTATTTTATCTGCGTTAGGTGTTGTTATCATCCACATTTTATGGATAAAGAAACTGAGACAGACAGAGGTTATTGGATTTGAACTCAGCTTTTCCCAGCTCCAAGTCAGGTTATCTATGCACAATGCCATCTAATAGCCTTTGGGGAAAGGAATTGAAGAAAGTGAAGGCTCTCCTCATGCCTTTAAAGTTTTCTGGTCCCTGCTTATCTTTAAAAGGGGTGCTTGTTTCTTTCTTTTTTTTAAAAATTAAGTCTTATTTAATATTTATTTTTACATGTAAAAACAATTTTAACATTTTTCCAAATATTGAGTTCCAAATTCTCTCCTCGTCCCCTCTCATTGAGAAGGCAAGCAATTTGACATAGGTTATACATGTGTAATCATACAAAACACATTTCCGTGTAAGTCATGCTGAACCCAGACCTTCCTGGCTTGGAGGCCATCCAATCTGCCCCTTGGCCTCTGTGGTAAATGGGTGTCTTTTCTTTTGTGGGCATGTTAATTTTATTGGAGGCTATCCCTGTAAAACAATACAATATTTCATGCAACAGTTTGTCCCTGTCTGAGAGAAATAATGTCAGTATACAGTGAGTTAAAGAGAAGATCTTGAATTAGTTTAACAGGGCTTTTTTCTCTGTATATCTTTTAAATGCCTTTTGGAGATCAGCAAGAGATTCAGAAACCCAATGGATCTTTTATTATAATTAGACTTTAACATTCATTTTTAAAAATTTTGATTTCCTAATTCTTTCCCTCCAACTTTTCCCCTTCCCATTAAGAAGGCAAGCAGTGTGATAGCAATATACACATAACGTCACACAAAACATGTTTCCATGTTGCCAAAATTTTTTATAAAGCAAGAAAAATAAGGTTAAAAAGTGAGTTTCCATCTGCATTCAGACTCCATCAGTTCTCTCTGGGAGCGGACATCATTTTTCATCATGAGTTCTTGGAGATTGGTTTGGATCATTGTATAGCTGAGAATAGCAAAGTCCTTCACAGTTGGCCATTGTATCACAGTGCTGTCACTGTGCCCTCCTCTGATTCTGCCCCCTTCCCTTTGCATCAGTTCATAGAAGTCTTCTCCAGTTTTTCTGGAAGCATCCCCCTCATTTCTTGCAGCACAGTAGTGTTCCACCACAATCACAGCTTGTTCAGTTGTTCCCCAATTGAGGGGCATCCCCTCAGGTTCCAATTCTTTGCTGTCACAAAAAGAACTGCTATGTTTTTGCACATGTGGCTCCTTTTCCCTTTTCTTTGATTTCTTTCTGATGCAGATCTAGTAGTGGTATTGCTGGGTCCAAATGTTCTAGCCCTTTGGGCATAGTTCCAAATTGTTCACCAGAATGGTTGGACCAGTTCCCACCTCCACCAGCAAGGCATTAGTGTCCTTATTTTTTGTGGGTTCTCTTTAAACAAGACTGTGTGACTTGGTGGAAACAACGCTGAGTGGGGAGGGAGGGATGAGGCCTCGGGTTTATCCCTCCCTGACTGGGTGATGTGGAGCACTTCTATACCTTTTCTAGGTCCTCTTTTCCTTTGAGTGGAATGGAAACTCCTGAGGGTGGGGTCCAGTTCCCTTAACAAATAGCATCTGCCTATCAAGTTGGTGGGCAGATAGACTGTATGATCTTGAAGGTTTCCCTCAGCTCAGAGTTACCAGGACTCTGGTTGTAAGTGTCAGAGGGAAGCCTTCATCCAACGACTGAATTTATTTCTACATTTTTGTTATCGTTGGTTATGGTTATCTATCATCGGGGGCCCCAGCAGGACAGCTTTGTGCTTGATGGAGAAGGTGCTTGAATAGTACTATCTCATTTCAGGACACTCCCAGAGGAGCCTTCTGTCCTGCTGCTGGCTGACCTGTATTATCAGCGACTGTCCTTGTTTGGCTGTAAAGAACCGTTAACTGAGGAGACTTTAATGAGCTTATTTGTCAACCTGCACACAAATATTTCGACTGGTGTGTCCAAGGTAATTTTATGTTGCTGTGTTTCCTCAGTCTGGATTTGTGTGACTTCCTTTACACGGTGCATTTGGTTCCTCACCGCTAGGGGTCTCATGGCGAGGGTGCTGGGCTTGCAGCCAGGAATACCTGAGAGTAGTTGGCATCTCTCTTGTCTGCTCTATGATGTTAAGGGTCATGTCTCCCTTTTTTGAGGATGACTCCTAAGCCCTGCCTACATGGTCTGGGACTTCATAAGTGGTGGTTGTAGAAACCCAAGAAAATCATTTACCCTTGAACTTTACAAACCTTTAAATAATCCATCAGTGCTTTTCCCTGTTCTCGTTGTGATTACTGTGAAGCACCTGCTCTGAATCAGTGGCTACAGAAACAGAACCAGATGAGGGGCTTAGATTTGGGGGAGGTATCTTTATGGATTACTGAGTGCCCCCAACACCCAGCACCACCTCGTTGTCATCAAGGCAGGTCTTTGGGTTTTCCCCTGGCTGACACTTGAAGTCTAGCATCTGAGGAGCTGGGTCCAAATCCCTTTCGGATCTTGGGCAAGTGACTCGTGTAGGGCCTTGAATGCCAAGCTCCCCAGGTCAAGGTTTTGTTTGGCAGGTGGGAGGGAGCTTCTGCTGAATTTGAAGAAAGCAGAGACAGAGAAGCTTTAAAAGTTGTAGAGGATGTTGAGTTGGATGGGGGCCAGGAACGGGGTAGTTGAGGGCCTTTAAGGAGTGGGAGGGAAGCCCATTCTTTGTCCATCTGGCTGGTTTCCCCAGGAGTCGCCAAGCATCTTGCCTTCCTGGGTAGAGCTGAACTGACAGCCTCTCCTGCTGTCCCTCCACTGCAGTCAGAGCTTCCCAAAAGGCAGATAGATGTAGCGTCACCTGAGCGCCAGGCAGTTTCCTTCTTTGGTGCTGAATGTGAACAGTAAAGTTATTGTTATGCGTCCCTTTGTGCAAGCTCTTCCAGGCACTGGCATAAAACAGGTCTGCTTGCTAGCAGCTTCTGTGCTGTTTATTCTAAATTACTTAAAGTTAGAGCTGACTTTGGGGTTTGTTTTTTTTTCCTTCCTTTTGATCAGATTCGCCTTCTGACAATAAGAATCCTGAACCACTTTAAGGTGCAGCTTCCTGAGGCGATGGAGGTATTTGAGCGTCTTTACCTGGTGATTTGGTTGGCTCTGGGCTATTATTTCCCTTTTCTTTATTTGCCACTTATTCATGACAGGATCAGGTTGCCTCCTGTAATACAGCGCTGGAGCTGGAGTCAGGCCCAAATCTAATTGTTTAGGTGACCTGTGTGTCCTTGAATGATCTCTGTTGTCTTCCCTCTCTGAGATGAAGGTGTGGGCCAGCTCTAAGTCTTATGATCTGAAAGGGAATAATGAGGATTAGCTTTTCCTTCTTTTTGAATACAAACTGCATTGGGAGATCACAATGTCAGTATCACTTTTTCAAAAAATATAATGGCTGTCTTATTTTTACATCACTCAGACTTCTGTTATGCTGCTTTTTAACATCTAAAATAAATTTGTTTTTTGCTTAGGATGATGGGATAGGGCAACACCAGTCCATCTTTGCCACATTGCTACAAGCTGAACTTGTGCCAGCAACCGTGAACGATTATCGTGAGAAGCTTCTGCATTTGAGAAAGCTGAGACATGACTTGGTCCAGGCGTCCATTCCTGATGGACCTTTACATGAGGTAATTCAGTGTCTTTATAGTGTTCGTCCCTACAGCCTGGGAACTGGACGCTGGCTGATGTAGAAACAGAAACTGTAACTTGCCCTCTTGGGCCTGAAGCTTCTGGAAGAACTGTGCATCCCTGGGACTTGTCTGCCCCCCACCAAACCTCCCACCTCTCTGTCCCTCACCTGCTTCCTTCCCACTGCTTGGCCTGGGGGTGGGCTTGCTCCTCTAATGGTGCTGCCCTGCACAGGGAGGGAGCTCAGCCCTAGCAAGGTTCTGCCATGCCAGAGGCCTTCCTGACTGGCCTGGCCTGGCCTGTTGTCTGAGGACCAGCCTCTTTAGGGTGGGGAGGATTCCTTTGCAGTCTGAGAAGTGGGGCTGCAGAAACTGCTCAGTGACACAGGGATGTACCCAGACCAGGAAAATGAATCAGGTCTTTAGAAAGGTAGAAGTGCTTCTGAAAGTCCTCCTTCTGTTTACTCACTTTTCTTTGGAGCATTAGCTAGTTCGTTTTTGCTTCTGAAAGTCCTCCTTCTGTTTACTCACTTTTCTTTGGAGCATTAGCTAGTTCGTTTTTTTTGAATAAGCTTTTTATTGATACCTTTTTTTACATACTCTACATTTCCCACAGTATCTGCCTTCTCCCCTCCTTTGCCTACCAGACACCTATCCCTTCCAGGAAAGAATTAAAAATAATTTAGCAAAATCAACCGACACATCCAAAAAGTCAGACACTGCATGAAGTACAGCACCCCTGTGGCACCCCCTGAGGTGCCTCCTCATACCTTCTTTGGTGCAAGGATGGTTCAGTTTCGATGGCTGTTTGCATTGTTGTAGCTGTGTTTGTTACAGTTTCCTGGTTCTCCTGCTTCCCTTTGCATCAGTTCACAAGAATCTTTCCATGATTCTTTGTTTTCCTCTCATTCATGCTTTTTTAGGGCTCAGGGAGGTTCCATGACATTCACATGCTACCACTGGTCTAGCCTTACCCTATAGGTGGACATCTACCTTGTTTCCAGTTCTTTGTTATCATTACAAGTGCTGCTGTAAATATGTTAGTGGCTTTGGGGAGTGTTTTTGAATGTGGCACAGTCATTGGGGGTACTGTGGGGGAACCTCAGGTTTCCTCAACCTAGGAGTCAGTGGAAGGGATGCATTGGCATGTAGCAGGCACCCTGCAAAAACTGACTGCAGGTGTACATGGCTATGACCAACCTTTGGACCAGCCCCATTTTCCATGATGATCGGTTTTGTGATTGTGAGACCAGCTGGTTGGGGATAATGGGTGAGAATGAGCCCCATGTCTTCCCTGGGCTGGTCCTCAGACAACAGACATACGGGGCTGGCCATTCTGGATCCCAAGTCTGGGAGACTTCCTGGTGTGGAATGCCCTTTGTGGGACTGGTGTTCTGTGGGCGCCATCTGAGGTCACTGGGAGGGAGTGGGGACAACACCATGCTGCCAAGCAGATGGGGCTGAGTAAGTGGACAGGCAAAGACCAGAGAGAGAGGCAGAGTGGAAGCAGAATCTCTCCCTTTAAGATCCCGCTTGAAGCCTTTCCCAGGCCCCCAATTCTTTGCCTTCTCCCTTTCTCCCTTGCTTATGTTGAACCACCTTGTTTTCCACCTTATATTTTTCTCTGTGGGCTCAGATACCTCGGTTCCTGTTACCTCTTCCCAGTTGGTTGGGTGCTCCTCGGGTGGAGAGTCATTTCCTTTTTGTATGGGTTCATATTCTCAATGCTTGACCATAGGTGGGAGGCCCTTGGTGACTGCTTGAATAAAATTCTTATGAGTGGGAGGGAGGGGATGGCATTAGTGACTGGCAGGGTTCTCAGTTCAGCAAACCTTTATTAAGCTCCTCCTGCCTGCCAGCCCCTTATGGAGAGCCGAGGGCAAAGGGGGCAGCAGCTCTGTCCCCAGCAAATCACCATTCTCTTGGAAAGAGAAGAGGGGGAGCCTTGAAACCAGATCAGACCTGAGGACGAGTAAAGCAAATGCCTAAGACACCTGGGCTGGAGGCATAGGAAGCCAGTCATTTTTCTTTCTTCAGGACCTTCTCAGGACCAAGTCAGAGAATTTATAGAGTTGGGGTCATGCTGCCTATACTTGGCCCCTGTTTTATTACTAGGGGTGCTGTAGTCATTCCTTGGGGAGCCAGAAAACTTGTTTCCTGGTTTGGGGAAGTCCCAAGTCCTGACTGTGTTGGCTGCATTTTTCCAAGCACTTCCATTTCCACGTCTCACATTGTTTGCTGATCACCCAGAATTTAGACTTGTATATGTGGGGTGAATCTGCTTATCCAGCGTGGTGCAGCCTTTGTACCCGAAGGTGACCTTTCGTCATTGGTTGTTCCATCACTTCAGTAGTGTCTGACTCTTCATGCCTGCTTGTGGGGTTTTCTTGTCAGGTACTAGCAAGGTTTGCCATTTCCTTCTGAAGCTCATTTTGTAGATGAGGAACTGAGGCCAACAGGGTGAAGTGACTTGCCCAGGGTCACACAGTATCTGAGGTAGATTGGAACTCAGGTCTTTCTGACTCCAGTCCTGCACTCTGTCCTCTGTGCTATCTAGATGGCCGCCCCTCCTCTTTCAGCATTTTTAAATAGTTTATTTTTTCCCAAATACATTTAAAAACAATTTTTAACTTTTACTGTTTACAGTTTTGAGTTCCAGATTCTTTTCTGCTGTCCTTCCCCCATTCCATCATTGAGAAGGCAAGCAGTTTGTTAAAAATTACACATACGCAGTCATACAAAACATATTTCCATAGGAGTTGTGCTCTGAAAAGAAAAAAACAGAGTTAAAAATGTGTTTCAGTCTGCATTCAGACTCCATTAGTTCTTCCTCGGAGATGGATAGCATTTTTCATCGTAAATTCCTCAGAATTGTCTTGGATCTTTGTGTTGCTGAAAATCTAGCTGCTCCTGTTAATGAAAAGTCCCTCATTAATTCCTTTAAAAAAAAATCCATAAATAAACAAGTCTGTGTCTATCATCTGCCTTCAGCTGTCTCTCTGTTCTGCCCTTAATGTCGTTATCTTTGTTCACTCCATCTGTATCTTTTTTTTTTGTCTCATCTTTCTATGTCTCTTTTCCATGGGAGTGGTTAAGAGGGCTAGGGTCAGAGCCATGGCAGGCTTGGTTTGTATCGCTGTCGTGTCTCTGTCCCTGGTGCTGAGCGCAGGGCCTGGGATATAGTGCCAGGTGCTCATCGAGCGCTCCGTGACTGAATTCTCTTTGGCAGTCTGTGTGCCAGACTGTCAGTTGTAGAAGATTTCACTAGAACTGCCAGGATGCATTTAAGAGGGTGCGCCCCACACTGATCAACTCCCAGGTCCTGACCTTTGTCTTCTCCTCCCCTCCTCAGACCGACAGTAGTTAACATTTGGAATTCTGAACTGTGGGAGAATGTTTTATAGGCAAGTGTCTTTATCCTCAAGGTACATCAGAGCCCTGCAGTACCTCCTACTCTGGCTTTTTCTTTTGAAAGACAAGTTAGCACATTAGTTTTAAAACTTGGTTTTCTAAAGTATCAGTGGTGAAATCCAGCAGTATCAAAATGTAACATTCAAGATAAAGGGAAACATGGAAATTTACACATTTAATTTTCCTTTAAAATGTTTCTGGATTTTTTCCTCTGTTCAGCTCAGAGTGAGGTTTGACCTCCCTTCTGTTTGTCCCCAGGTCCCGCTTCGTTACCTGCTGAGTATGCTGTATATTAACTTCAGCGCTCTCTGGGAGCCCATCATTGAGCTCATTACGTAAGTAGGGGGTGTCTGGGGGAATAACGAATACGGAATGGCTTTGAAAGGGGGGCAGCAGGGAGAACTCAGTTCGTTGGTGGGCTCGTGTTGATGCTGAAGGCGTAAGACCAAGACTGATGGGACTTGCAAAGAAACAGGCAACCCTGTCTAGAAGAGTGACTATTGCCCAGCATGCTTGGTTAGGTGCCTTGGGTTCAAGTCACTCTTACACAGTTCAGGCACATTTAGTGCCCGAAAACAAATGGTCACTGGTAGATTAACTGGGTGATGAAAGGAGGAGCTAGGGGTAATAAGTTAGCATTGACGCAGAAAGCCCTTTGCAGATATTTTCTTGTTTCGACAATCCCAGGATGTGGGAACTGTTGTTATCCACATTTTATAGATGAGGAAACTGAGGTTGAGAGGAGTTAAGTGACTGTCTGATGGAGAATTTGAACTCATATCTTGTGAGCTCAACCCTCTATCCTTTAGACTCAGAGGCATAGCAGACTGTAGAGGTCTGATTTGTTTGGAGGTGAAGAAGTATGCCAGAGACCTTGAGATATCAGTGCCAAGGCTTTTCCCTCATGGTTCTCTCACTCCAGATACAAGGCTGGTTCTGAAAAGGTCTTTTGTTTTCTAACAAGCCTCTTTCAAAAATATTAAAAGGTAAAGAATTTTAACAACAGCCCAAATGAATTTTAAAAACTTCTTTCTCTGAGGTTTCAGATGTAGACAGCCTGTTTGCAAGTGAATTTGCCCCATTTTGAGAGAAGAGGTGTGTCTTGGCGAATCAAGACATGGCTGTGGGTCCTCCCTCTGCTTAGTGTAGTATTGCAGGGTGTGTCAGCTAACCTCTCTGAGTCTCAGTGTCCCCATCTGTAAGACGGGGGTAATAATCAATGAAGCAGACATTATTGTTAAGCATCCTCAGGGTCCCATGCACTGTGCTTCGAGGGGGAGGAGGAAGGAGAAGGGAATCAGCATTTCTAGAATGCTCCGTGCCAGGCACTGTGCAGATGTCAACTGATCCTCCCAACAGCCCTAGTTGAGAAGTGCCATTATGTCCCCATTTTGGAAACTGAGGCAGGCAGTACCATGTAAGTATGAGAAGCAAGATTTGAACTCAGGTCTGCCTGACTCATGGAGTAGCATTTTATCCACAGACAAAATGAAGTAGTTCTTCCCTTTAAGGAGCTCATGTTCCAGAGGAAGGGAGAATGTGTCCATGTGTAGGCATGTACCAGAAATGTGAATCGGCACTCACATGACAATGTGAAGGTGCCTTGAGGGGCTGAGGCAAGTACTGGCAACTGGGGGGACCAGGAATGGTCTCCTGCCGAAGGAGGTGCTTGATCTCTTAAAGGACTTAGGGCCTCCCAAGATGGTGATGGACACAGTAACGCAAACTCCAGAGGAGTGACCCTTTGGCATCTATCTCCCAAGACTCACTGTGGAGTGTGTGGAGGTAACCACCCCTAGGCTCTCTGATTGTTGGATCCCAGGCTCTGACAAGTTCTCCGTTGGCAGATGGGGCGGGATCTCTTAGCCTTGTGTTTCCATCCTGCACCCCCTGAACAGTCAGTCTGCTGAGCCTGCAGACCCCTTTCCCAGAGTTGGGTTTTTGTAAATGGAGGAACCAAAATGCATAGACACACAAAGGAAATCAGTTACATGGCAATGTTGGTCATCAAGGCAGTCAAACAGAAACAAAGTGTCAGCTGTCATCCGCAAGCCAAGCATGCACCTGGCACGGAGAAGGTCCCAAGAAAGTGCTGAACAATCATATAACAGTGTCAGATGCTTGGGACTGAGAGAGAAACTCCACTAAGGAAATCATGCGTTGAAGTGTTTGACAAATGGCGCCATCATTTGCATGTGGGGACATGACCCTTGACCCAGATTACAGACTGATTCATAACTATTTAAAATCATTAGGTCAGACTTAAGATAAATATCAAAAAAAAGAAACTTCCGCCTTATAGGAAGCCACTTGTACTACCTTCCATCAGAGCATAAAGTTCCTTTAAAAAAAAAGTTACCTTGAATGATCCTGTGCAAATAAGTGTCGGTTTCCTCCATTGTAAAATGGGGACCATAATAGCACCTCTCTTGTCAGGGTTGTTAGGAGGCTCAAATGAGGTAGCATGTAAAGCTCTTGCAAGCCTTCACAGATGTATGAAGGTTAGCTCTTAATTGTTATTTTTCTATCCTGTTAATTTCTGTGTCCCAGCCCCCACCCCCTCCCCACTAATTCCCAGAAGATCACTGTTCTGTAAAGAAAGAAAAAGGAATTCAGGGAGAAAGTATCTGAGGGCAGCAGTGAGGGCAGTAATCCCTCACCCACAGTTCTCTCATCTCTGCAGTAAAGGAAAAGAAGTGCTGGGGGTGTAGTGAGTGAGGGTTTTTGTTCTCATCAAGTATCTTCTTACGTAATCATTTTGTAGAAAATGTTGACAACTGAAGTAGATTTTGGTGAGATCATTATACCAGGTTTTGCCTTACAGTGGTTTAAGGCTTATGGAACTAGTCATTTTTGATTCAGCAGAATTTATTTCTTGCTCTATTTTATTTTTGTACATACATGTTAAACGAGCTTTAACTCTTTCCTAAATGGATGACTATGGAAAGCAGGAAGATTCTGAGGCAGTTATGGGATCTTCCAATAGGTGAGCTAGCTCATTTTCTGCCTCCAAGTGCCAGGTTCTTTTAAATTATCTGGCTTTTGGCCTGTTGAGTCTGGAGTATTGATAGGTGACTTTTTTCCTGTTCTTATATTTGAAGGGTATGCTTCATAAGAATAGGGGGTGTTTATAGCACTTGTGTAATGGATCAGGCCTGACCACCTGGGCTACTAGTACTTTGGGCCCAAAACTGGAACAAAAGGATACAATTGTAATTCACTCAGTCATTAGCATGGGCCAGGGGAGGCTGCTGAGAGTGCAGAAGAGGGATGATGTAGCTGAATGTGCTTACTGGGGTGGTCACCGCTAGCCTAGAGCCTGACGTCTGTGCTGTGCCAGGGCAGTGCTGATCTTCAGTTTCAAGAGCCAGTCTAGTCCCAGGTCACTTTCAATATCTTTTTAAGGAAGAACTAACCTAGCTTGGCAGTGAGGGGCTGGTAATTAGGATCTTGCTCCCACTACAGGCCAGAAAGCATTGAGATTTTTTTCACCTGGGCTGTGTGTATTTGAACCCAGGGGAGAATCCCACCAAGGTTAAAGTTGTTAGGTTTCCATTTTAAATGATACCTATCTACTTTTTTTCCCATTGATACCGGGCAACTTCCCTCTCCCCATTTGTTGTCTACCAAACCTCAGTCTCATAATTTTGGGAGTCCTTTTCTTGCAGGAGGCTAATCTTACTGTCTAACTGTATTGTTTTGTTTCTTAGCTCCCATGCCAAGGAAATGGAAAACAAAGCTTTCTGGAAGGTCTACTATGAGCATTTAGAGAGAGCTGCTACGCGTGCTGGTATGTAACATTATTTTGGGTTATTGCTGGAAGTTTGTAGTTTTCATGAATTTAGGCAGTATTTTATATTCTCTTTGTTAGCTTTGTTCACTTTTTATGAAATGCTTTCTTTTGCTATGTTAGAAATTAACTCGTGATCACGTGGGATCGTAGGATCACAAATTTAGGGCCGAAAGGGACTTTAGACATCACCTAGTCCGGGAGTCTCCCTTTCTAAAGGAAAAAACAGACTGAGAGGTCTCTCTTAAAGACTTATAGAGGTAGTGAATATCAGCTTGAGTTTGAACCCCAGTCCTCAGCTCCAAATGCAAAGCTCTTTCCGCCATACTGGACTTTCACACATCACCTGGCTGCTTCTTGTACTACTAATTGAAAATTGTGTTTTCTTCAACTTTATTGGTGCCCCTTTTTTTAAACCACAAGCCTTTGCCTATATTACATCCTTCCCCAAATACAACTCTCCTTTGTAACAAAGGAAACGCTGAAGCAGAATCAGCCAGCACAAATGACTGTGCCTTTAATGGTCTGCGGTATGCAGGCAAGTTCTTCTCAACCCCTTATCCAGAGCAGGGAAGTTTGTTTCATGATCTTTCATTGGAACAGGTATTGACTGACTGTTACTCTGAGTTCAGCTTCCTCTCGGTGTTGCAGTAATTGTGTCTGTTGTTCTTTTGAATTTTTGTTTTGTGTCACCTGATTCAAGTTTCCATTGTTGTTCTAAATTCTCTTCATCTGTTTCTTACTAAACAGTAATATTCAGTTGTGCTGATAGATCACAGCACAGAAATGCCAGATAAAGGAATTCGGTTTCTTCCCCAAAGGCGGTTCAAAGGAATGAACATTCCAGGTCCATGCAGATAATGATTATTCTGGCAGCTGTATGAAGGGAAAGCTGCAGAGAGGGAGGGGAAGACCTTGGAAAAATTGGTGACTGTGTCTTAGGAAGGACATGCTGAGTTCCTAGGAGCTTGGCTGAGGAGGCTGACTGTGAGAAGGAGAGGAGGGTGGAGAAAGGCAGTGTGGGAGCAGGCTTGTTTGGGTATCACCTACTTTTCCCATTGGATCCCAGCTCCAGCTCCAGCTCCCTTTACAACAAAGACCGAAAGAGAAGGTGGAAGAATCCAGCAGAGCTACCACAAGTGTCTGCTGTGTGAGCAGTGTCTTGCACTGGTTCTTTGAGCTCTGTCATTATGGATACTTTGTTTTGAGGTGGTTGTACCCATTTATACTGTTTGGTCATTGGTTATCTTGTTTTCCTGGTTCAGCTTCCTTTACTCTTTATCGGTTTATATATGTCTTCCCACAATTCTTTGTATTTATTGTATTTATCTTTTCTTACAGTACAGAAATTATTCTTTCCATTCATGTACTGTCATTTTTATCTGCTCTCTAGCTGATGGACACCTATTTTGTTTTTAGTAAAAGCATTGCTATAAATATTCTGCTGTGTATGAGGCCTTTCCTTTGGTTACTGGATTCCTGGCGATGGATGCCCAGCAGAGGGATCTCTTGGTCCAAGAGGGTAGCCATTTGTGGTCGTCCTCTTAGCATGATTTGGATTGCTTTCCAGGATGGTTGGACCTGTTCACGGCTCCACCAACAATGTACCGGTGTGCCTGCCTACCCACAACCTCTCCGACATTCTGTCATGTTTGCTCGTTTGCAGGTTATGAGATACAATCTCAGGGTTGTCCTTATGTATTTCTTTCATACAGTTAGTGATTTCCAGATTTTTTCATGTTAGCATTTTGTAATTCTTTTGAAAATAACATCTTTTGACCATCTACTGTTGGGGAATGGATTTTGGTCTTCTGTTGGTGTTAAGTTGGTTTAATTCTAATAGCAGTGCCTATTACATGAGAGGTAGCCATGGTGTAGTGCAAGGGTAGGGAACCTGCAGCCACATGTGGCCTTCTAAAATCTTTAAGTGTGTGCAGCCTTTTGAATGAATCCAAATTCTGCAAATTCAAGGATTTGTTTTGTAAAATTTGGATTCGGTCAAAAGATTGTACTTAAGGCTTTAGAAGGCCACGGCTACTTGTGTCCTTAAGGCTGCAGGTTCCCCACCTCTGGTCTTGATGGCTGGATTCAGATTCATCTTCAGCTTCTGATCCATTCTGGCTGCATGACCCTGGGTAAGTCACTGAACCCCTTAGTGCCTCAGGCACTATGAGATGCATACGTTGCTAATTTGTGTTGGTGGAGGGAGTGCCTCATAGGGAATTCCCTCTACCAGTGAAGTTACTTGCAGGTCAGGTCCAAAAAAATAAGGAAATGCTCCTCAAGTGAAAGATGAACGTAACAGCTTAAGCTGTCACTTTGTGCTTAGTCCAAACAACTGTTGCCCCATAACACATTTATTATTTAAGAAGGAAAAGAGACCTCACAGTGTCATCTCATTGGCTTTTCTTGGGACTTCTGTGCATCTTCTTTCTCTCTCACAGAGAAGGAACTGCAGAACGATCCCAGAGATAAGCGTCTTCGAGATAACGGCACTGAGAAGACTGAGCTGGGAGGTGTGGGCACCCTTTACCGTGAGCAACTGGAAGAGAGAACCAGCTGTCGGGAAAGGCTGGACCACGCCAACTTCCGCTTCTTGCTCTGGAAGGCCCTGGCAAAGTTCCCAGAGAGAGTTGAGCCCCGTTCCCGGGAACTCTCCCCTCTTTTCCTTAGATTTATCAGGTAAGTGATTCCCTTCCTGGGGTCTGTCCCTGCAATTTTCTAGGGGAGAGATAGTTTGTGAATGTTAAGGAACTGGCTGGGCTGGGTGGGAAGTATACATTTTGGGTAAGTCTTGTAAACCAGCAGCAATTCCATGTGTCCCAGAGCCAGATTAAAATATAATTGGGGAATGGGTAACAAATAAATAATAATACAGTAGAACAAAGATAAGTCAGTCTGTGGCACAATTCCTTATGGGATCCTTTTTTTATGGTTCAGTGTTCATCATTTCTATTTGAATTGGGTGCCATTGTATAGACTTTTAACTTGTTGAAATAATCTCTACCTCCTGTGGTAGGAAATTCACGTGGGGAGCAATGTCTTCTTCTTTTAGGATTGTCTCAAGTGAGAGAACCTAGGTTTAAACCCTGCTTCTCATACCTGGCACCGTCTCCATCCCTGAGCCTCCGTTTCTTCGGTTCTCAATAGTCTTTCACGTAGATCTCTTTCTAAGTTCTTCAGATCAGTTCATAATGTGCCCTATGACCTTGTTCTCCTGCTTCTGTCTATGGGGCTGTTTGACAATCAGCCCACAAGCAGTGTGAAACAGAAAATTCTAGATCTTAACACAATTAATGGTGTATGAGCCTGATGAATGTATGCTACGGTAAGGCCTTGTTGTTTGTGTCTCATTTGCTATTTCATTAATGCATCTTCTGCCCAGGGTGGACAGGGCGGGCGACCCTTCAGTCAGAATGTACCCCTAAATCTCTAAACCTTCTTAGGTACCCCAGGGAAGAGCCTTTCTTCTTCCATGGTTCAGTCTTCCTGCCTCTCTGTTCATTGCTTTATTACTCAACATAACCTTTCGGAAATGTGACATCAGCAAAAACCTAGACGTGTTAAAATGTGTCATTAATATTGGCTTCAAGAAGTGGTTTTTACGAGTGTGGTTCTTGTAGCCTTTGATTAAACTCAATTTTTCTTGAACCTACTTAGCTTTAGGTCTATAGAACTTCTCTGGCTGCCCCCAAAGTAGAGTCTTATAAAGTCTGTTCTGTAGGAAATGGAAAGAGTATCTTCAAATGATAGAGGATGTCAGTGCCAGAAGGGAATCCTGAGGTCATCTAGGCCAGTCTGTGCCCCTCTGACCTCCCTGATGTGGCCTGTAAGCTGGAAGGTGGCATGTAGGTGCATTTCACTTGGATCATGTTTGTCAGTTTGCAGGTGGAAGGACCTTCGAAGTCTTCCTGTTTTGCCTTGCCTTTCTGCAGCTGGCTAAACTGAGTCCCAGAGGAGTCTGATGACTTGTTCCAGGTCACAGAACTGGCTAGTGGCAGAGCCAGGATTCCCACCCAGGTCTTTTGATCCCAGATGCAAGACTCTTGGCTCTGAGTCATGTCTTGGACAGCCATCTTTTCTTCATGTCATGGGGAAACCAGTCTTTGCAGCTTCCACCAAGGGCTTGGGGTCTTTGCTCTGTGATCCAGCACAGTCAGTGTTATTCCGCTATGTCCAGAAAATCCAGATGCTGGGGAATTTGCTTCCTGGTATTGATAAGGTCAACTGAGCATTTAGTAAGTGCTGCTGTGTGCACAGTACTGTGTTGGGGGCTGGGGATACAAACCTCAAATGAAACATGCCCCACCCTCAGTGGGCTGCCATCTTCCTGAAGGGATAGACAGACCTTTATACTCAAAAGTGAAGGGAAAGGGTCTGTGAGCAAGACGTGCTCTGAGACTGGGAGGATCCGGAAAGGCTGCGGAAGAACAGCAGCAAGCAGCGTTTATGGAGGCGCTTTTGAGTCTGCAAAGCACTTGGCAGGTGTTACCTCATTTGATCATCACAACAGCTCTGGAAGGGAGGCACTGTTATTATCCTGATTCAACAGATGAGGAAACTGGAGCCTAGGGTCACATGGCTAGGAAGTAACCGTGGTTGGATTTGAACTCAGATCTTTGGGACTCCAGGTCTAACTGACATCCAAACCGATCTCTAGTGTAAGAACTGTAGTTCACTTGGCTACTCACCTCACACTCAGCTTAGGAAGATCTCCTGTGAGGTAGCCATCAGGAGCACTGACTTGTCCCCTGAGAACAGAGGTGCTCAGTCCCTAAGGCAGTAGCTGAACCCCAGACCCTTCAGTTCAGGGTTGAAACCCCTGTGCTGCAGTTTTCCTGAAGTTACCCCCTGTGAAGGCTCCCTCTGGCTGGAGGTCCCTAGCCCAGCGATGATGAATTATTCAGAACTAGGACAGGAAACTGGGGCAGGATTGGGTTAGCTGGCCATGGGGAAGCATTTGAAAATGGTTTGCCAGTACAAACCTCGGGCAAGAAGAGACTGGACAGAGTACAGCTCCTCCGAGCTGGTCCTCCATGGTCATCTAAGCCGCTCAGGTCTACAAGAGACACCATTGGGGAGTGCCAGACCTCCATGGAGCCCCTTTCCCTGGAAAATTTTAATTATTAGCATGTTTTCCTTGTCCTCACATCCTTTGATTCTCTGTTGGCTCTATGCAACCAAGAAGACTTAGGACCAGTCCTTTCTCCAAATACCTGTGAAGCTAGAGTTGTCATGTCTCTTATCCATTTTTTCTTCTATGGACTGAACGTAGTGTCTCTGGTTACTTCAGCAAGACAGAGGTCAGCTGAGATGTTTGAGAAAATATCAAGCCTTTTTGCATACCAAGAGATGACCATGTGTACTAGATGCATCATTTTATATTTAATGTTTTAGAGGGGCAGCCCCTTGAACAGTAAAATCTCTTTACGCATCCTCTGTCTCCCATCCTTTGAACCATCTCAGCTCGGCTGGACCCCCTTTGGGAAATGTCATCCTGAGCAGCAGCTGCAAATGTCATTTTTCAATGGATGATTCCAACCCTTTGTCTTTTGTTCTCTTTCTCCCCTACTCCCTAGCAATGAGTATTATCCAGCAGACCATCAAGTGGCCCCAACTCAGGATCTCCTGAAGAAAGGTAGTGCAGGCCCTGAAGAGGAAAGAGAGGAGGGGACCCCCATGGAGGGTGATGAAAGAGCCGTGGACGGGGAGGATCTGGCTGACGAGACTGTGGTGCTTAGTTTCCAAAAGAGAAAGACCAGGAGAGCTGCAGCCAAGTAAGTTCTCATGAGCCCCTTCGGCTTAGAGCTGGAAAAAGCCCCCTCAGCAGCCCCCTGACTTTACGGGGAAAGAAATGAGAAAGGCCCAGAGGTCATCACCCAGGAGGGAGGAGCAGAGGGGGCCTCTTGGGCTCAGGGCAGATTGTTCCCTCAGGAGCTCTCTGTTTCTGAACCGTAGGCTGTTAAAGACAAAGGTGATGATAACAGCCTGCATCTATATATAACACTTTGAGGTTTTCAGAGAGCTTCACTTTGTTTGGTTCATTGAATCTTCAAAAGTGCCTTAGGAGGTGGGTGCTTAGGAGGTGGATTTATAGATACTGAAACCAAGGCTGAGAAAGGTGAAGGGAACTGTCCCTGGTAATGCAGCTATTATGTGTCTGAGGACTTCTGACCCCAAATCGAACGCCATCCCCTGTACCACTTAGCTACCTCTAAGATTAATTCATTCAGGATATTTAAAGGAAATTATTAACTGATCATTGAAATAAACGTATTTTCCTATTATATTTTTTTCTCTATGCATATGTGAAAGTTTTTAATATTCATTCTTTAAAATTCTGAGTTCCAAATTTTCTCCCTCTCCTCCCCCTTCCTGAAAAGCAATTTGATATGGGTCATACATGTGCAGTCATGTGAAACATTTCCAAATTTGTGAGCCATGTTGCAGACTGAAAAACCAGAAATAGTAAAGAAAGCAGCAAAGTCTGCTTCGTTCTGCTGTCAGTTCTTTTTATGGTGGTGGATAGTATTTTCATCATGAGTGCCCTCAGAGTTGTCTTGGATTGTTGCATTGCTGACAGTAGTTTTAGCCGTTCACAGCTGGTCATCGCCCAGTGTTCTGGTAATGCTCACTTCGCTCAGCATCAGTTAAAGTAGTTTAAAAATCTTTAAGTGCCCGTTTACTGATGAGTAGCTGAACAAAATTCATCAAATTGAGTTTTTAAGATTAACAACTCTATTTTCACACTTGGAACAAGGTTTGTTCTAGAAAAATTTCTTTTCAAATTCGGGATTTTGATGCAAGGGAGGAAGAGTGATAAGATTTGAAACAGCCTTAGAAGTTACATCTTCCTGAGCCCCAGTAGGAAAACTGCTCATTTTATTGGGCCTCCTGCTTGCTGGGTGAACAGAGAGCCAGATTCTTCCTAAATAAGGGGTCTGGTCCCTCACTCTTACACCATGCATGTGTGAGAGAAGAGCTCCCAGCTCCATTCTCATCTCATTGCACAGGAAAGGACAGAGCTGGAGCAGGAGGGCAGCTGCACAGCTAGAGGCCTGAATTTGTCCTATACTTTTAAAGTGTCCAGGCTGTATGGAAAAGAGATTTGGAAATACTGATGATTCTTGATGTTTTTTAAGTTCATCCTACTAAATATTTTTTAAGAAACTCTTTTTGAACATGTGTGCCCTCTAGGTAGTCACCCTGAACACCTCCAGCAAAGGGGACACCTCAGTCTCCTGACATGTCCCCATTGCTCTTTTGCATTGGTCTGATTAAATCCTGACATCTTTCCTCCATTCATCTTCCCTCTGACATAGTCCTTGGTTCTGTAGTCTGGGGCCAAGCAGGAAGCATGGTGCCCTTCCTCTCAACCTTTGTATGTGGTGCCTCTTGGAAGCTGCCCTTGTCTTTTCCCCTTTGTGGGCTGACTGTCGCCCGCTTCTCCTAGCTGTCCTTGGGGCTGGTGCTCTGATTAATGGCAGGGCTGGGCCCCACATGGGGCATCAGCTCAGAATCCCAGAAGCATGCCATGGGTTGGGACACAGGAGCCCAGGATTGGCAGCATCTCCTGCTGAAAGCAAATTGCCTTAGATATTAGAGCCTTGCCCCTACATGAGGGTTGCAGCTGGGCTCGGAGTGTTCGGTGTCACCATCAGAAAGTCACTTAGTTAATGAGATTTTAAGGGAGTGATGCTCAATTTTTTCCTTTTTTCTTATTTTGTTTAGGCATTTAATTGCTCACCTGCAGGTTTTTTCTAAATTTTTAAACCCTCGGTCCTTATATCTGGAATCACGGTTATATGAACTCTATCTTCAGGTAAGTAAGATGAGTGATTAGCTTTCATAGGGGTCTGGATGTGAAGTTGAAAGAGAGACCTCAGAGTTCTTTGAGTCCAACCCAACCTTGAGGAAACTGAAGCCAGAGAACCTAAGTGACTTACCCAGTTAGTAAGTGTCTGAGGAGGGATGGGATCCAGGGCCTTCCTGACTCCAGGCCCCATGCCCTGGCCACTGTCCCGTGCTGCCTGTCCCCCTTCTCCTCCTCCATGCGCTTCTTTGTGAGCCTTTTCCTCCCATTGCCTAAAAGGAACCCTAGCTGGTAAGTGGAGTCCTTATAGATGTTCACTGTAGTGCTGTTGGTGCTTAACTCTAGAATATAAAACCAGTGACTTGGAAGGGACCTCTGAGGTCGTCTCGTTCAGCGTCTTATCCAGTGCATGAGTTTTCTCTGTGATGTCATGAATAAGTGCTCCTCCTTCTACAGTGCAGAAATGGGAGACCGATTTTAAAACAGTAACAACAGCTGGCATGGATGTGGCTCCTTGAGCTTGGAGTTGGGGAGCTTTCCCCATCCAAGACAGGCAGTTCACTCTACTCCCAGATACATCTGATGTTGGGACCTCCTCCTCCCTGCTGGCCTGGTCCTAGTGATTTTCCCACTGGGGATCAAAGAGAAGAAACCTGATAGTAGGCCCTTCAGTGATTGAAAGGTTTCTTTGTATTTGTTAAATTAGTTCTTTCTTACAGCATTGTAATAGTTCATTCCACTCATGTACATGGCTATTCATTGCTTGAGGAGCATCCCTTTTGTATGCAGCCCTCTGCTAGCACAGATAGCACTACTAGAAGTATCTTGGTATATGCGGGCCCTTCTGTCTCTCATTGTTGAGATACTTCTTTTCTGTCATCTGTCGTGTCACCTCTTCTTCCCTTGGTAAATCCCCTATGTGTGTGTTTTCTGTTTTCATCCAAGTCTTCATAAAAATGTTGGACAGCGCAGGGCTGAAGGTAGAGCTTTTGTTAACACTGTTGGACACATCCCTTTTGGTTGATACTGATCCATTAATCAATAGTCTTGGCATAGGCTTTTTCCATCAGTTAACACATTTATCCTTAATGTGGCAGCACAGTGACTAGACTACTGGACCTGGAGTCAGGAAGACCTGAGTGCAAGTTCCACCTCAGATGCTTACTTGCTCTCTGAGCCGTGGGCAGGTCCCTTAACCTTACTCAGACTCATTTTCCCCCGAGGTTATCAGGATCAAATGAAATGATATTTGTAAAGCCTCATAACAAATCCTATCGTTGTTATAATCTACTCACATTGCTTGTATTCCTGTGGATGTTGAAAGACTTTGTGGAAGGGTTTACTAAAATCCATATATATTAAATCTAAGTTTATTAGTCTAGTCCTTATGAAAGAAAATACAGTGAGTCTGACGTGACTTGTACTTAGCAAACCTCTCTTGGCTCCCAGTGATCAACATTTTCCTGTCTTAGGATCCACAAAGCCACCCATATAATTATATTGTAAAGTGTTTTACTCTCCTTGAGGGTTTATATTCTGAAACCATAAATTGGATAACTATAAATGAAGTATAGCAGACCTGAACGTTAAATAATGAATTAACATGCATAGTAGAACTTCGGTCCAAAGATTGGTAAAGAATCATCAGAATGGACTGTAGGTGGAGAAAGACAAGGGCAATTCATTTTTTTCTGGTTAGAGATGGCTTTTTGGCAGAGGTGAAATTTCTGGAACTGTTAGGGAGTTTGGTGAATTAAGAGGGGAAAGGAATATCAACTTAGGGTGTGGTTTTCAAGCCTTTTCAAAAGAGACATATCAGAAGGTTTACCAAATATTGGATGCCATTATAAAACCCCAAAGGAAATATATTTTTCCATATAGATCCTTAATAGGTTGAACTTAATGAATATCATTAAAATTTACTTCATTTCTGCATAAAATGGGGAGCATGGGCCATATTTTCCAAGTCAGAGTTCAGAATGCCCAGTTACCAGCATAACCTTAGGGAAGAAGATGTGTTCAGATCTTCCACCTGCCTGTGCCTGGTTTGCCTCAGTAGCCATTGCTACAAGGTCAGAGACTTACTGCGTATACAGGCAGGAGGACAGATCAGAAATGACTTGGGAGTATGGGACAGCAATGTGAATTTTGTGTTTTACTTCAGTAACTCCTCCCTCCTGACTCCTTTCCTTACCCATCTCCTTTCTAGCAAACAAAAGTGAAGTAGGAAACAGCTTTGGGAAAAAAAGGAAAATTTCTGTATTTAGCTGTTAGTATGGACAAGTGATGTAACAGCTTCAGGCTCCAGGTGATGCTCTGAACCAGTTACTTAAGGAGGTGTTTTTTATGAGGGGAGGGAATTTCTTACCTTTGAGTTCCCGTGAGGATGAAACTACAGGTCCAGGTTTGGTGGGAGGGGATGTGTGTTTTATGTAAATAACTTTCACCTTTTTTGATCATTTTGTAAAATTTTATCCATAGTTATTGTTGCATCCCGAACAAGAGGTGCAAAAAATAGCCCTGGAGTGCATCATGACGTATAAACACCCACACATTCTGCCCTACAAGTAAGTGGGGGGTCACGCAAGAGGGTGGCAAGCTGATGTTAACCTTCCATGTAGGAGAGCTCATTTTTATTTTCAGAATAGGAAAACATTTGTTCATTTCAAGTAGAAGGGGAATTTGGCATCCATAGTGGGGGTAGAAACTCGAAATGGCATCTCATTAATAAGAATTTTTTTCTTTTTTTTTTTGAGATTCTCCATGAATAATAAAATAGCAAAGATCACAGGTTATTGCATTGAGAAGTTTGTGTCATCACCTTTCACATGCAGATATTAAAATAAATGCCTGATAAAACAATGTTAAAAGTTAATGAAATAATTCTTTAAAAATCAGGAGGTTGGTGTTAAAAGTTAGGAAGAGTTCTGTGTTTGATACGTAAACAGGGTCGGTAGCCTTTTGGTGCCTCAGGCAATGTTTGTAAAAGACATTTTTTCATTGATCTCCCTTTTCTTATTTTTTAACATAACCTTCCCCCTTGCCTACCCAAGTAATCTCTTGTAATAAAGATTTTTAAAAGGAGACTAGCTAGGGAGAAGCATTTTAAGAAAACCAGCCAGCATGTCAATCAAATCTGATTTCTCTTCATCTCTGCAAACAAGGGAGGGTGATGTCCTTTTCCGTTTTTTTAGGGGCTGACCTAGCTCCATGTTACTGGTGCTTGTCCTTCCCCTTGTTGGCGTAGTCACTGTGGGGCTGTGCTGAGGCCACGCCAGGCTTGTTAGGGCCGGGAGCTGCAGAGCTGTTCTGTGTTCAGAGCTAGATGAAAAAAATTTAAACATTTAAAGAGAAGAAATCTTCGAGAGTGAGGTCTTGCTTCATTTAATAGTAGTTAATCTATCTCAGTTTTTTTCCCTGTCGCAGTGAGCACATACTGTGTTCCTTTAGTCTGTTCATGTCTTTTATAAACAACTCAGTCAGTATTTATTAGGTAACTTCAGTGTATGGGATGTGTTACTAAGCATAGGACACAGACAAAACAGGTATACTGGTGAGAATTTCCTTGGCCTATCATCTGTTAGAACAAATAAAGACTACTGCTGGTTACTGAACACCTTATTTGCCTCCCCAGCATTCCTCCTCTGAGATCTTGTCGTGGTTTCCTGTTAAACATGACTAGTTTTGCTCTTGCTTTGTGAGAAGGTAAGACCGATGAGCTGCTGAAATGATCTCTGTGAGTCACAGGACCCTCTGGTTTATCTTCATTATCTGCAGGGAGAATTTGCAGAGGCTGTTGGAAGATAAGAGCTTTAAAGAAGAAATTGTCCATTTTAGCATTTCAGAGGAGAATACAATTGTGAAAACAGCACACAGAGCCGACCTTTTTTCCATTCTTCTGAGGTATGTTGACTACATACATGGTGGGTAGAAAGTGAGCCTCAGAGTCAAGACCCACCTTCGACACATCCTGACCCTGTGACCCTCGGTGTCTCAGGCTGCTCCCTAAGGGTATAAATTGCAAGACCGCAGTGTCCACTTGCCTTGTTAGAGGGTGTTTGCTCTTTGGAAGTTCCCCACACCAGTGACATTACAGATCTAATTCCATCCATTTCTTCCTCGATTCCTCAACCAGCAGTCCTGGCTGACATTTTCGTAATATGTTATAGGAATGTGACTTAGTGACTGCACTGACTTTTGCATAGAAAACCTCTGTGGTATTCACATCCTTACCCTAGCCTCTTGGGGTTGAAAGGACTCCCATTCAGTCCAGCTTGTGCCCACCTGGGCCTCTTCCGTGCCACCCTCCCCCCGCTCCAAAGGGCTCCATTCAGAGGAATCGGCAGATGTTGATTGAACAGTTACTGTGTAAGTGCCACCTTCTCTCCTCCCCCACCCCACCACCCCCAGTTTTAGATACTCATTTCGCATCTCTTAGGACATTTGGTAGAAGAGGTTGGCCTGAATCTAGTTTCTGCCAGCTGCTTTCTGTTTTTCTAGCAGTTTTTGTCCAATAGGAAGTTCTTTCTAGGTCATTCATTACTTGTTAGGTAGTTCAGTTATTCTGCGTTATATCTTGTTTAGTTAAATAGACACCATTTTGAGTGAGTTTTTCTTCCTGAAATCCCAACACCCATTTCTGCTATTTTCCCCAATGGGAACAGTCATGATGGTGTACCACAAGGAGAATTCTATTGAGAGAGACAGGCCAGGCTCAGTTCCCAGTTTTCGCTGCAATTAATTCTGTGGTCTTTGGCAGGGTGCTTCACCTTTATGTCAGCTTCCCTTTTGTCCTCTGAAATAAAGAGTTCGGTCTTTTTTTGTTTCCTGCACCCCTTGGGCAGGCTGATGAAGCCCAGAATCATATTTGTCAGTGTACAAAATAAAATTATATTCACATAGAATTACCACAATATTGCAAAAAGAATGTAAAGGTTGTGGATTTCAGGTGAAGACCCCCTAGGCTAGAGTATCTCTGAATCCTGTGACCTAGGAGACCTGCCTCTCCTCCCCCTCCATTTGTCCTGCCCATGCCCAGAGAAAGACTCTCCCTTCATCCATGTGACAGCCTTTCCAGTACTCAGCTGTCATTCATTCTGCCTTCTTAAGGCTTTCTGTTCAGCAGGCCCAGCCCCAGCTTAGAGTCCTTTCACCATCATTTTTGCCAGATTGACAATGAAGACCTCTTCCTCCTGCTGGCTTTTTGTCTCCTCTCCCGTAGGTTTCTTTACCCTCATGTCCTTAGCAGCTTGGATGCCTCCCTCATTCACATTCACTCCAGAAGTCATGATGCTCGAGTCTGTAGCGCCTTCTGCAGCAGCCCCTGATTCAGTGTCACCGAGTGGAGAGGGAACAGGAGGGGGAGGGGCTAGAGCTGCCCCTTTTTGATCACTGCTACCATCTCTGAAGTGCTCCCATGCCTTTCATGATGATTTCTGCACTTGTACTTGGAACCATTCACCTTTTTCCCCTTTTAGAAAATCAGGACCCCCTTCGACCACCTCTAGTTGCATCAGTGCTGTGTTCATTTACCATAGATTTTTTCAAAGATCTTAGTAGTTCAGCAATTATCTCTGCATGTTCATGACTTTTCTTACTGTCAACTCACTTTGACTGGGTTCTAGTTCCTTCATAACCCTTTTAACTCTGTACTCCTCATTCTGAAGGCCACTGTCTTCATTAGCACAGCAGTTCCTTATTGGCATAAATCTGATAAAGCTGAGACGACCTTCCTTGTGGCTGCTTCTCCTTGAGTCAAAGATGTCATTGATGGCAGAGAGAACTCTAACCTTTGTCCAGGTAGTCCGAGTCCTCTGCTGCTACTGTACTAAGCCTCTCTGCCTCTTCTAGAAGTCATCATCTCTTTCCTCTTGACAGGGAGGGCTGTGGAACCCCGCTCTCCATACTCCTCTCTCTCTTGCTTGATCCTCCACCTCAGGGTCATGTTACTCTTCACAGGCACATAGCTTCTTGATGTACAGTGCTGCTCCACCCACTCCTTGTTCTTTTATTTACCTTTTAAAAGCTCCCTTTTGGAAAATGTCTAGTGTTCTTTCGTCATGTTCCGTCAGTTGCAGTAAGCATGTATTTTCTTAAGTGTTACTCGTTTGGAAGTCAAGGATAATATTAGTGTCATTAATGCATTTCAGATGACCTTAGTATTCAACAGCTTTATCAATTTTAATTGGAAAGAGGAATGTAGGCCCAGGGAGAGTGCATCATTTACCAGAAGTTACCCTCTTTAGTGTGCCAGGTCCCCAGTATCCAGTCTCATGAAGGTAGGACTGACCGAGGTTGGTCAATCTTGGTTTTATTCTGGATTGCCACTGATTGTAATTCCCTTCGGAAAATCACTTAATTTTTCCAGTCTTCAGTTTCCTTGCATGTAAACTGTCAGGCAAGGTCGCTATAATTTAGACTGTGATGACCTAATACAAGGAATTTCCTTAAAACAGATTGTGAAGTGGATGGATGGATAATTAACTGCTTTGTCTTTGGATTTTCTAGAATTCTTTATGGACGAATGAAAAACAAGACTGGAAGTAAAACTCAGGGCAAGTCAGCGTCAGGAACGCGTATGTCGATTGTTCTACGGTTCTTGGCGGGGTCATCACCTGAGGAGGTCCACATGTTCTTAGACCTGCTGTTTGAGCCCGTGAAGCACTTCAAAAATGGTACTGACTTATCATGGCCACCTTGTGGTCTGACTGACCCATGGGCCAGGCTTGGTATTTTCTTTACTTTCATCATCTACCAAATGGCATACTGATGCTCCCTGCCCCTTCATGTCATTGTGAGGAAAGGGATTTGTGGCAGTGTTTCATTGGCACAGGGGATGGGGAAAGTCCTCTACAGGTGCAGGTTGCGCCTCCTCTGTGACTTAGTCATCAAGAATTCTGCAGAGGAGAAGTGACTTGTGGCTCACTGAGTCCAGCTCCCTCATTTTACAGAGGTCTCTGAGGACAGGGCCAAGGGCAGCAGCATCTAGACTTGATTCTACCCACTGGGCCACACCACTTCACTGTGGTGGGATATAACTATGATGCATCATATATGATTGACAATGGGTACCTAGTGATTGAGCTGTTGGAGGAAGCTTGGAGTCTGAGTAGCCTTCAGATGGATGGGACAGAGCCTGAGACGCGGCAGAGAAGGTACTAAGTGGGTGATTTCATTGACAGGGAACTCCCTGGGATGAACTTCCTCTCCCTGCTCGGTCTGAGAGTCACCTTGGGCCTGAGGACAGGAAGTGATCAGCCCAGCATCACATGAGTGACTTGGGTTGGGGGCAAGCCTTGACCTTGGCTGCTCTGAGCCTGTGGCCTGGTCTCTCTGCACCATGCAAGGCTTTCCTTTGTAAAATGGTATCGTGACAGGGATTGTCCTTCTGCAGCAAGAGCCAGGCTGGTGGTAGACTCAGGTCTTGCCCTGCTGAACCTGGGTCCCTGCGTGAGCCGCTAAACCCCCTTCAGAGGCCTCAGGTTCCTTATTTCTAAAAAGGGGGTAGCAATAACCCCAACCTTACAAGATAGTTGAGGGTCAGATGAGATCATGTTTGTAAAGAGTGGTGTTATTCATACTGGTGTGTGTGTTCCTCCTTCGTTGCCAAAGAAGACCATGCCGTCAGAGCAGTAATGACATGACTTGCACATGACTTTGTTTTGGGTGAGGGAGGGCTGATTCATACTAGTAATAGTAACAGCCCACTTTTCTGACATCTGTTTCTTGTCTTGCTGCTAGGGCCCTGCCACTCTGCAGTTTTGCGAGCTGTAGAAGACCTGGATTTGTCCAGAGTCATCCCCTTGGGCCGTCAGCACGGTGTCTTCAACAGCCTGGAGCTGGTCTTGAAGAACATTGGGTACCTGGTCAGCCCCTACTTGTCTGAGATTCTGCAGATCCTGCTTTGCATGACAGCCACAGTGTCGCATGCCCTTCAGCAGAGAGAGAAGGTGAGTAGTACCGTGTGGTAGCTGGGAGTTTGCTGTGCAGCCCCTCCCTAGCGTATTCTCTCCCCCTATCCCTGCTTGTTGCTATGCTTGATGCACCCACATGTTGATGCATGGAAAGGAAGGCTGGTCTAAGGGGGATACCTGGCAACTCACCCCCAAACCTTGGCTGCAAGGGAGCAGGAGGCTGGCTCACACTTGCCCCGAGGTACCAGGGATGTCCCAGACACGCACAATGACACCATCCCTACTTGGGATGTGAGCCTCTGAGGGCAGGGGCTACACTTGTTGCTTGTGTCCGTCCCTGCATCCCCAGCACTTGTGCTTCCCAGCTGATTGATCCTGTCACTCATCCTTCCTCATCTCTGCAGCACTGAGTGCCCCAGCTCTTTGCTGTCCCAATGTTCTGCCTGCCTTGGTTTCCCCTGGTTTTCCTTCTCTCTCCCTAACCCCTGGCTTCCTCTTCCCCTTCCCTTGAGGTGGCTGGTCTCCAAGGTTCTGCTCGTGCCCCCTTTCCTTGCCTCTCTCCCTTCTCAGTCTGTCACTCCCAGCCCCAGACCTGTGACCTAACAAGCTTCCCCTGTAAATAAGACATGATTATTTAGAGCCTCTAGGCGTGCTTAATCTGGGGTCTACATATTTGTTTTTAAAAAATAGTTTGGTAACTGTATCTTAATTAAATTAGTTTTCTTTGTAATCCTAAATATTTTCTGAAAAGGGGTCCATAGCCATACTGATTGCTCAAGGGGGTCATGACACCAAAGAGGTTCTGATCTGTCCTTCCCCACCTGGCAGAGCCTGGTTCCTTCCCTAGGCATTGGACCTGTGCTGGGCATTTGGGGCAAAAACAAAACAGTGTTCCATGTTTTTTGATTTCTTTGTCTAGCGCAGTGCCTTAGATGTGGTAGGTGCTTGATAAATACTTCTTGGATTAGATCGTTGGCTGCTGTCACTCCTGCTCATGATCCTTCAATTTATTGTATATCAAGGTTCAGGGTCACCTGTAGCCTGACATTCGAAACCTTCCTCATTCTTTTCTCCTTCCCACTTCTTCCCTTCTCAGCATAATTTCACAGGAGTCCCCTCCACATAATTCTGCATTCCATCCAGACTGAAGTATTTTGTGTCCCTAGTGTGCCCTCACTACTGGTCTGTGACTCCAGTCCTTGGATCCATGGAGGACCTCCCTTAGACTCGTTGGAGCTCCTTGTCTGTTTTCTCTATCTGCCTCTAGATTTCCTAGCCTTGCAGATCCCTCCCGACTCTCCCTCCTTTTCCTCTCACTCTCCAGTTCCCTTGGGCTTCACATGGCACTTAGGATTCCTCTTGAGATACCATCAGGTGTCTGTGTGTTTGAGTCGTGCGTGTGGGTCAGGTCCTCCTCTTCAGTGGTCACAGGCCTCCTGGGCATGGAGTCAGGAAACCATGGGTTCAGTTTTTACCTTGCTACTTCCTGCCACGTGAATGGGCCTTAGTTTCCTCATCTGTCAGAGGAGGCTAGTAAGAACCTTAAAGCCCCTTCCCAGGGTCATTGTGAGACCCAGTCTATGTAATCCACCCACAGTCCTCTGCAGGGGCTACACATCCTGTAGAAATACTAGTTGGTCTGTTAGTTATAATTCGGCTAAACGAGGGCAGGAAATAAAGCAGGAACTCTAAGGCTTCTTTTTGAATTGATGGTCTCCCCTTTGACTAGCACTGTTAGGCCCACAGTAGGCACTCAGTAGGTGCTTCTGGTGTTGGTATTTTTTTAACTTTTAAATGGAAAGCTTTGATGTTTTCTAAGCTCCATTTCTGACCCATTGATTAACTGAGGAGTTACTTAGTAATGGAGGTGATCTTAGGCAGCCTCTAAGGGTCCCTGGGGTGACTTGCAGCATGTTAGTGAGTTAGTTTTTAGCCTGGCCCACAGGCCCCCAGGCTGGGAGGACCTTAGCTCTGCCTCTGGTCATGGACAGGCACAGGGACTTTTCCAGGTCACCCAGGGGAAATGGCCCCAGCCCTCTCTTTCCAGAGTCAGCATTCTTGTGGCCAGAAAGAAGAAATCAGCTTTAAATTACTTTTTCTTTAGATGTTACAGGAATTTGTAAAGTAATAGCTAACATTTGTAGAGTGCTTCAGAGTTGGCAAAGCACTCTACAGGTATTCTCTCATTGGGTTCTTGTAACAGTGCTGTGGGGTTGCTGTCATTACTACCCCCACTTTACAGATGAGTACCAGGCCGAGTGAGGAGGTGGATGAGGCAGGCTGTGAGCTTAAGTCTTCCTGGCAAGGTGCACCTCTGGAGTTGGATGTTCATTTTGATGTGGGAAGAGTTATTTCCCAACCCTTCACAAATTCTCTTTATGTTTCAAGGCAGTTAGAACATGAAACAGCATACTTGGAGAATCTCAGCTGTGCTTTATTGGCCACTACTCTATGTCTGCATTTAAAATGCACACAGGTCCTGAGCTGAAAGCAGTCTCGCTGTGATGGGACTTACTTTCCCTCCTGATTTTTGCTTTGTGTTGTCATCTTGGGAGTGGAGCACAGAAAGCCCTAAGACATGGAATATGTCAGCCCCATTTTTCTTTTCTTCAGAGTCTTCCAGCCGCAGGGGCCTGGCTGTGCTTTAGGAAGCAGCCCCCCAAATCTCCTTCCTGCCTTCCAGTGGCCAGAAGGCAGCTTTAGGCAAAAAAGTAGAGGAAGGAAGCTTTCTGTGGAAAGTCCTTCTGAACCTTCAGAATATGCTTCAGCCCCCCTTGATGTGCCAGAGCTCTGTTTGATGAGAGCCATTGATGGAATCAGGAAGACCCAAATTCAAATCTGGCCTCAAAATTTCTTGGCTTTGTGACTCTGGGCAATTCATTTCTTTCCCCCCCTGCCCCCAGCCTCAGTTTCCTCATGTGTAAAATGGGTGGTTTGGACTACATGATCTCTAAGACCCTTCCCCCTGAGACACTGAGTGAGTTCATCTCTTGTTAAAAAGTACATCTAATACACAGGACAGCTTCGTTACAAAGACAACCAGGTCAAAAGGCCCCTTTTCCATCACTCCTCCTTCCCCTTCTCTACCTTATTTTTCCCTATAGTTTGGGATGAATTAGTGATGCTCCAGTGCCTTCTCACTTCCTGCTTCCTACTGAGGCTGCACCTGGAGCTTTTGTCTCGGGGAGCCCAGAGTTGTAACCATGTCTTACTGGACGCAGGATTTGGGCGTGCCAGGCAGAACCACATTCTTCATGTTATTTCACACAAAAAACTCACATTCTTTTAGATAAAACAAAAGTCCTTCAGGAGGGCTGCCATGGTGGAGACTTATTCTGCTAGTCTGGGGGACCAAACCATAGGACAGTGGGGAGAAAAGTGCTGTGGGAAAGGGCCGTCATATCCTCCGGCTGGCCTGCAGAAGTCAAGTTTTGAGTACTGTACTTTGAAATGGGATTCAAGTCTCTCAGCTGTGATGCTGACTGACTCTATGGCTATGCATGAGTCATTGAAACCTCCATTTTCTCATGGAGATAATAAGGCTGGTGCTACCCCTCCTCCCAGGGTAGCTGTGAGGGAGAGTCCTTCTCCAGTTAGAAGGAGCTGCCTAAGTGAGAGCTCTTTCTGAGCCAGTAGTGATCTTCTCATGGACCCAGTTTTACCCAGTCTTCCAAGGTCCCCTAAGTGACAACTTTGTAGAGCTCCTCTCCAGCCAGTACCGCTCTAAGCCACCTTCCCTCAGATTCTCTCGCTGTCTTATCTGAGGGGTTGTTTTTCTGCTAAGAACTTAGATTTTCCTGTAGGTGCCCCACACGGACTTTTTGTTTCTTCCTCTTCATTGAATAAAATATCTACATAAGAGGGACAGCACCCTGCACTATGATTTTTTTTTTTAGTACATTTTCTAAAATCCCAGTTCCATGACATGAATCCTCAAAATTAAGAATGTCTCTCAGGAGAATGCTATCTCTTCTTAGCTGGTCAGTGACAGAGGCCCCACCAGGGGCATCACTCAGAATCCAGCTGCCCCAGGCCAATACTTGAGCAAAGCAAAAAAAAAATTGAATTCCTCTTCCCCCTTACATCCCTTACAAGTGAAGAGAGTTATCATATCTCCCCTTAAGTCTTCTCTTTTCCATTTCATGTATTTGAGAGTAGATTATATCTGGGTGATTGTGATATTGGCTGGGAACATGATTTTCACTGAATGATTTTAAGCAAATTACCCTTAGAGGCCTCAGTTTTCCCTTCTGAAAAATGAGGAATTTGACCTTGATCATGGGTTCTTAATCTGGGTTCTGGGACTTCTTTCTGGAAGTCATCAGGGAATGTATTTTCTATATATTGAAAATGAGTTACAGTTCACCTGTATTTTTTCAGTGCTAGTTATATTTTAAATTTAATTAATATTAAATGAGGAGAAAAAATTGCGTAGACAAAGTAGAACAGGAAAAGAACATTGTATGTGTAAACTAGAATCTCCATTTCTTGTTGCTTGCCTCTTTTTCCCCTGCCACATGCCTAGTGACAGCTTCCCTTTTTAAGGAGGGTGACTTGCTCAGGATCACCTTGGAGCAGGGCAGAAGAAAAGCATTTGCTTATAAATGTCAGCCTGTCTTCTGCTGTAGTCCTGTGAACAGGTGGTCACCGGGTCTTTTGCTAAGAGAAGTTTCTGCTTTTACAGGTACAGCTGAAAGTCATTAATCCCCTAAAGAATCTGAGGCGCCTTGGGCTCAAGCTGGTAGATGAGTTTTTTTCCGAGCAGGAGTCTTACGACTTCAGCACAGAAGAAATTGATGCCGTTTTCCATGGTGCTGTTTGGCCTCAGGTAAAGAATCAGGCTCAGCTTATACCAGTGGAGGGCACTGCCTGCAGACAAATGAGGAGAGCTGGGGGGAGATTAGCAGAGCCAGGTCTGGAGTCCAGGATTCCTTCCGCTGCTGGCTCTGCCCCGCGCTGCCTCTCTGAACTGAGGCAGCCTTGTTCAGCTTTGGCGTCTCCTCCTCAGTGTTATCTTGGGATCAGCTGCTTCCCAGAGAGAAATGGCCTTAGAGCTGATGAGTATTTCTCTTGTAGATCACCAGACTTGCATCTGAGAGCCAGTATTCACCTACTCTTCTACTGAGACTTATTCATACTTGGAGCAAAAATCCCAGGTAGGATTTTTCTCCCTTCCTGAAGAACAAAATGATTTCTTTCTGGTCATTTTCCTTCAGAGTTGGCAGGGCATGGAATTGGTTCCTGACGACAGCTTTCTGGCAGGGGGTTGGTTATTTATGTCTTTGGCCACAGGGGTAGAAGGAGTGTGGGCAGAGGGCTGGGCTATCACCTGATTTTCTTGGTTGTTGCTCTTTCCTGAGTACAGGCTTCCCAATAAAAACTGAGTGAGAAGGGGCCTCCAGGTTGTTGTGACCCTCACCTATAAATGAGAATTTCAAAGTCAGTACCAAGGTGTTCTTCCTAAGTAATTCCCTTGTGCAGTTGACTTGCTTTTATTGCTCAGACAGTAAAGCGGAAAGAACACTGAGGATTGGACTCAGAACCAAGAATCCCTATTTCTGTCCTTCACTTTTCCTCTGGGCCTCAGTTTTATCATCTGTTAAATCAAATGGTTAAACTACAAGACTCTATCATGGTAACACGGGTGATAAAATGTGACTTTAGTTTTTTTAGAATTTAAAAAAAAATAATCTGGAAGATACTATAAAACTTTCCCTGAAGTGTCCTAGGTTTTAAATTTTAAAAACAAATTATTTATTTATTATTAGTTTTGTATTACTTACCTCACCCATTATACTTACTTCATTTTAAAAAATAACAAAAATTGATTTTTTTTTCCTCCCCTCACCTTTTCTAAGGCCCATTTTGGAAAAGAAAGATGAAAGCTTCTTAACAAATATGCATAATCCAGGAAAAACCAATTCCCTCATTTAGCCGCATCAAAAAATCCTGATTTCTTATTCTGTCTCCTGAGTCTGTCACTTTTTTGTCAATGCTTAATCATTGGAATTGTGGTCCTCACAGCCTTGATTAGTATTCTCATGAGTAAGTTTGAAGCCTCGAAAACTGATCAGTGCAACTGTCAACCATTATTATATTTTTGTATATGTGTATCAGAGATTTTCCTGTGGTTTAGTTTTTTACATTCCAGAAATATAGATATATAGATAACTAAAAGAAATGTATAAGACTGAAAGTCATTCCCTAGTAGATAAGGTTAAAGGGTTTGGACAGTTCCCCAGAAAAGGACCACAAACTATTAACACACAAAAGAAGGCTCCACATTGCTAATGCAAGTCAGAGCAATCCTAAGTTTTCACCTCACATTCAGCAAATTGTTAAACGTGAAAAAAAGAACAATTGATGTTGGAGGTGTGGAAGGATGGGCGCCCGAATGCTCTGTTATGTATGTGTGCGGGTGTATACATAGGTTACAAAAATAAGCTCAGAACACTGAATAGCCTGTCTTGAGGATCATGACACTGAAGGCAACAGTAGAAAAGAGTAAAGTCCCATTCAAAATAACTACAAAATGTACAACCCATCTGCAAGTTGTTCTAACAAAGTACACTTAATGCCCTCACGGACACAATTGGAAGATGATTCTTTAAGAAATAAAAAGAGGCATGACTTAAGTAGATGGAAGACTATTCAGTCCTCAGACTGGGCTTGCCAGTATGATAAAATGACAATACTACTAAAATTATTTGGCATATTTAGTGCTAAGGGATACTTTAGAGAGCTAGGTTTAAAAGAAAAAAGAGGAACCACAGGCTTTTGAAATAATGAAAAAGGATAAGAATGAAGGTTGGACTTCAAACTGTATCATAAAGTACTTGATAAGAATAAAAATATGGAAAAAGTAGATCTATGGAATGGACTAGACAAGGAAGAACCATAACTGAACCAAGTAACCCAAGTTAAAATTATAAAAATATAAATTATCTATCAAGGCAATGCCTCTTGGACAGACTGCTGGGAAAACCAGAAAGCAGTCTGGGAGAAATTAGGCTTAGATGAACATTTTGTATCGTCTCATACAATAAATACTATGGAATGGACATGTCACCTGAATACTGAGGATCATACCCCCAAAACATTTGGAAGAGAAGCATATCATCTATCTATTTCACAGCTAAGTGCAGGGGATGAATTCTTAACCAAGCAAGGCATGTAGGCAATTACAAAAAGACAAAATATAGGTCGTTTTGATTATGTGAATTCCAAGTTCTTTTTCATAAACAACATTAAAATATCAAGAATTGAGTGGGGGAAGTCTTCATATCACTTCTCCCTGACTAGTCATTATTTTCATGTTTTTCTGGCAGATACTTCCCTTTGCTGGCAAAACAGAAGCCTGGGGACCCAGAGTGTGACATCCTCAAGAATGTGTTTGCCATTCTCTCAGCCAAGATCATGTCTGAAGCCACAGCCAGTGTAGTCATGGATATAGCTGATAACCTCCTTAACAGACCTGATTTTGAACCCACAGACACAGTGTCCAACTTGACTGTGACTGGCTGTGTTTATACGGAGATAACAGAAAATGTAGACGGTATGAGTAGACATCAATGTTAGGGTCTTGGTGTAGGGCAGTGTTTGTTCCCTCCTTGTCTCCCTCCCTCCCTTTTTTTCTTTCTTTCCCCTTCCTTCCCTTCTTTTAAGCCAGACCTGTGACTTCAGCCATGTCCAAAGCTCCCTTTAGTAATACATGTATTAACAGAGAGACAATAGCAGTGAGGGTCAGATTCAGAGAAACAGGAACCCTCTAATCCATACATAAGGATATTTATGTGCTGCAAATGGACTGAGTTTTAAAATGTAATGTTATCCATGTTTTATTGCATTTTTATTCATTTTGTTTAATATTTTCAAGTTATTTTTTCTCATCTGATTTGGTTCACCCCAGGAATGCCTAGAGCCCTGATAAGTTAAGTGACTTTTCTAGGGTCCACAGAGCCAGCTTGTGTCAGAGGCAGGACACTGGCCATTATCCCGTATGAGCCTGTTGCAACTCTTGTTTTCTCAGCAGCAGAGCTAATTTTTCAATAGGACAAAGTCAGTAGGACAATCCCAGTCATGTTAACTAGCTGTGGCCACTATAGCTTTTATTTTATTTTTCCCTTTGGATCTGTGATCTCACCTCATTGGGTGATTGCCGCTTCCCCATTACAGGTGCAGTGCCTGGGCCCTGCTTCTCTGTCTTTATTTTCCACATAGAGAGCTCTGCACAGTGAACCATGGCCTCTTGGTCTTCCAGGGTTTCTTGGGGGTCAGTCAGATGCTGCTGAAAGTTTTCCTACATTTCCTACATTTTAGTTGAAAATTTATAGCACTAATTTGTCAAAGTGGCTATAAAAGATCTGTGGTGGTTTTAATTATTTACATAGATGATTGTAAATTATATTCTATAGTGATTGTAGAATAGATAGTCTATCTGGTTTAAGCAGATAGAAACAGAATAAACTGCTAAATTTATGTTTTCAGTATGGTGGGAACATCTGTGGTTCTGCGGTCAAAAGACCTGAGTTCACATCTTGCCTTTGATACTTGCTACTTGTATGATTGGGCAAGGCGTCAGTTTTCCCCTTGGTGGAGAGGCAATAATTCCATGGAAGGAGAACCAACTATAGGACCCAACTCCTCCTGTAGCCTTGGACAAGTCACTTTTCCCAGCTCTTGATGTGTGACCCTGTGAAAATATTTATCACTTGAGGTGTAAATAGGAATGATAGATTCTCCTCTGACACTCTTTTTGTCATGCTGGCCACCTGGGTTTCCCCCAGGGTAAATAGTCAAGCACATCCTCTCTGGTGGGGGCTTTCAAGATAGAGACACTGCATCAGAGCCTGGCACTTGCCCTCTTCTAGGTCATTTTCCTCAGGGCTGTGCTTGCTAAGTGGAGAGAGGCTTTTCCCTGGGTTGAATGAATGAAGGAAAGATTTTTGGACAGCTGCCCTCTAGGGTAGAGCTGGTGAGTAGAGATGGTTTTGCAGCCTGTCTGTGTGAAAGCAGAAGTTGTCACCCCAAGGAATCCTGGGTGCTTTGATTCTGCCATCAAAGTTATAGTCATCATCCTGTGTCATCTCTGCCATCCTTGAAGATTGCAGGTCTGTGTTGGATTTGATAAGGAGCAGCTTGTGAGGCCAAGCCCCTGATCCTGACCTGTCTGTTACAGAATCCATCACCCTGGGTGGGAGGCTCATGCTGCCCCAGGTGCCTGCGATCCTTCAGTATCTCAGCAGAACCATGGTCAACGTGGAAAAGGTGAGGAAGAAGAAGTACCGGACCCAGGTCAGCAAGGAGCTCAGCATCCTTTCCAGGTGAGGGGAGCATGGCTGCTGTTGTCCCTGAATCCTATTTATAGTGGATCCCAGTGATCATTTGAACATAGTTTTCATTTCTAAATATTTCTGTTAAAGGAGAAAAGTTTTCAACTCTTGAAAGATCTTTAATTTTAAGTCAGCACAAGGTTTCTATCGCTATTGTCTTAGGAGCCACTGATAGGAGAAAGAACTTTCAGAAAAGAGGTTTCTTTCATGAACTGCCTACCCCTTCTTCTAGGCCCCATCTGTGAACCAGACTGGAGATTTCCTTGTTGCTGGAAACTCTCTACCCCAATGCAGATAGGTACCTACTCTGCTACTTAGAGTCTTGAAAAGGGGCCCAAAATGCTGAAAGTCTAAAGATGCCCTACATTCAGGCTAAGTGAGAGTGGGGACTTGAATCCAGATCTTCTTGCTTCTGAGGTCAGGCCTCTCAACTTTGTCACCTTGTCTCTGATGCTCTTACACTGACTGGATCTAACAGTGGCTGATTTGCCTGCTTGGATGTTTGAACTGGATTTGTGATCCTGTGGGCACATGAGGAGGCAGCCTGGTCAGTGAGTAGGGTGCTAAATGCCATTTCAGACTCTCAGGGGCTCTGAGTTTGGGCCAGTCACTGAACCTCTCTGTTCTTACATTTCCTTATCTCTAAAATGAGGGAGGTGGACCCAGTGGCCTTCAAGCCCTTTTTTGGCTCTAAATTGGTGATCTTTTGATCCAGCAGTCCTAAGACCTTCCGGAACAGTTGGGAAATAAACAGTATAGAGTGTCAGATTTATTTCCCCAAGTCTGCAAATTCTTCCAAAGCCTTGGATTCTGGTCCTGCGAGTTACCCAATGAGCAGGCATTTCTCAGGGGCTTCCTATGTAAGACCGAGGGTACCAAGACCAACCTGAAGCAGTCCCTGCCCTCTGAGACATTACATCTGGTCGGGGGTATAAGCATGTTTATCAAGGAAGGCCTAGAACATATCTCTAGAAAATAATAGTGGCTAATTTTGGGGAGGCACAGACACATAGTCCTGTAGAGGTTTCATGTAGAAGGAAATGGGGTGGGGGGAAAGTACTTGGAGGTAGAGGTGAAGCATGGGTGTACAGTGGGAAGGGGAGAGACATCTGGAGAGGTTCAAGGTGGGAGTCATGGTGGTTGGGCCAGTTTGGCCAAACTGTGTGGAGGTGGGAAGGCTGGGAGGCTTTTGGATGACCACCCAAAGATTTGGTCTGAGAGGCAGTGATTGGGAGCCCTGGGAGGTATGCTAGAACCTGCTCCCATAGCAAAGTGATCTCACCTGAAATGCCCTGCCAGTCACAATTGGCTGTCCACACTTAAATTCTCAGCAAGTTTTTAATTAAAAAAGAGAGATCAGGATCTTGCCACAGCTATGACCACATGTGACTTTAGGTATGTGTCTCAACCTCTGTGGGCCATAGTGTCCTCATCTTTAGCATGGTTTTGTTCAAGTATGAGCTTCCCCTCTTATACAGGTTGCCACTTAGCTCTAACTTGGTAGGTAGGGCTCAGAGAGATCAAGGGAATTGAAGTGTTGGAGGTAGAACTGAACTCCCAAGCCTAATGTCTCCCCCATTAAACACTGAGCTCCTTGAGGGCTGGGACCATGTTTGTCTTTCTTTGTATCTCCAGCATTTAGCAAGTGCCTGACACACAGTAGGCACTTAATAAGTGCTTATTGACTAGTTGGGTTTTTTGCCTCTCTTTGTATCCCCAGCTCCTTATATATATATATATGTGTGTGTGTGTGTGTGTATATATATATATATATATATATATATATATATATATATATGTGTGTGTGTGTGTGTGTATATATATATGTATATATATATATACATATATACATATATATATACACATATATATACACACACACATATATATATATATATATATATATATATATATATATTAGTGCTTAATCAATGCTTGCTGACTTGACTGTCTACTGTACCTCCATGCTGCTTTTTTCAGATATATATATATATATATATATATATAAAATTTATTTCAGTTCTCAACATTTACTTTCACAAAAATTTTCTCCCCATCTTTCCCCATCTCCCATTCCAGGATAGTGTGCACCCCATCCACCCCTTCCTCCAGTCTGTCCTCCCTTCTATTACCCTTCTACCAAACCCCTTCATCTTTATTTTCCTGTAGGGCAAAATAGATTTCTATGTAACATTGCCTGTATATCTTAATTTCTAGTTGCATGCTAAAACAGTTTTTAACATTCATTATTAAAGCTTTGAGTTCCATTTTTCTGTCCCTCCTCACCCACCGTCATTGAGAAAACAAGCAATTCAATATAGATCATACCTGTGTAACAATGCAAAGCACTTCCATAATACTGAGGTTGTAAAAGACTAACCTCATTTCCCTCTGCCCTGTCTTGCCCTTCCTTTATTCCATTCTCTTCCTTGACCTGTCCTCCCACAATAGTGTTTGATTCTCATTATTCCTTTCCCCAGTTTGCTGCTCCTTCTGTTATCTTCCCCCTCCTATCCCCTTCCCTTGCAGGGTAAAATAGATTTCCATATCCAATGGAGTGTGTTACTCCCTCGTTAAGCCAAATCCCATGAGAGCAAGGCTCACTTATTCCCTTTCATCTCCCCCGCTCTTCTCTTCCATTGTAGAAGCTCTTTCTTCCCTCTTGTATGTGAGATGATTTGCTATAATCTGCCTCTCCCTTTCTCTTACTCCTAGCACATTCCATTCAACAGTAAGTTTTTTTAAGGTAGTCTCCCATCATATTCAGCTCACCCTGTTCTGTCTATGTGTGTGTATATATACATACACAAATATACATATACATACACACACATACACGTATATATACATACCTACACGCGTATAATATACACATACATATTCATACATATATATGTATATATTCCATCTACCTACCCTAATACTGCAGAAGGTCTCATTAGTTAGAAATAACATCTTTCCATGTAGGAATGTAAAGAGTTCCACTTTAATGAGTTCCTTATGATTTCTCTTTCCTATTTACCTTTTCATGTTTCTTTTGATTCTTGTATTTGAAAGTCAGGATTTTCTATTGAGCTCTGGTCTTTTCAACGAGAATGCTTGGAAATCCTCTATTTCGTTGAAATTCCATTTTTTCCCCTGCAGTATTATACTCAGTTTTGCTGGGTAGGTGATTCTTGGTTTTAATCGTATCTCCTTTGACCTCTGGAGTATCATATTCCCTTCAATCCCTTAGTGTAGAAGCTGCTAAATTCTGTGTTATCCTAATTGTATTTCTGCAGTACTCAAATTGTTTCTTTCTAGCTGCTTGTAATATTTTCTCCTTGACCTGGGAACTCTGGAATCTGTCTACAATATTCCTAGGAGTTTTCCTTTTGGGATCTCTTTCAGAAGGTGATGAATGAATTCTTTCCATTTCATCCTCTGCATCTAGAACATCAGGACAGTTTTCCTTGATAATTTCTTGGAAGATGATGTGTAGGCTCTTTTTGATCATGATTTTCAGGTAGACCATTAATTTTTAAATTATCTCTCCTGGAGCTATTTTCCAGGTCAGTTGTTTCACATTGTCTTCTATTTTTTTATATTTTTGGTTTGATTTTATAATTTCTTGGTTTCTCATAATGTCATTAGCTTCCATCTGCTCCATTCTAATTTTTAAAGAACTGTTTTCTTCAGTGAGCTTTTGAACCTCCTTTTCCATTTGGCCAATTCTGTTTTTTAAAGTGTTCTTCTCCTCTTTGAGTTTTTGAACCTCTTTTGCATTTGAGTTAGTCTATTTTTAAAGGTATTATTTTCTTCAGCATTTTTTTGGGTCTCCTTTTGCAAGCTGTTGACTTTTTATGCTTTTCTTGCATCTCTTTCATTTCTCTTCCTGATTTTTCCTCCCGCACTCTTACTTGATTTTTAAAATCTCTTTTGAGCTCTGGCATAGCCTGAGACCATTGCATATTTAATTTGGCGATTTTGGATGCCAGAGTCTTGACTTTTGTGTCTTCCTCTGATGGTATGCTTTGTTCTTCCTCATCTGAAAGGATGAAAGAAAATACTCGTTCACCAGGAAAGTAACTTTCTGTAGTCTTATTTTTTTTCCCCCTTTTTTGGCATTTTCCCAGTCAATTACTTGAGTTTAGAGTCCTCTGTCAAATGGAGGGTGTACTACCCTAGGCTCCAGAGTTTTATGCAGCTGTTCTCTGAGATATCTCTAGAGACCTGTAAGTTCTCAGTTCCTCTAAGGTGGCACAATCAAGGGAGAGAAGTTTACTCTCCTCCTAGCTTGCACTCTTACTGCGCTGGAACTGTGAGTAGGGTTCCCTTTCCACCAGTTCCACCACACCAGTGCCAGCACTTTTCCTCACGTCAGGGCTGAGATCCAGATCAGCCTCTGGATTCCCCCAGGCCTTGAGTGCTCCAAAAGTGGATACTGCTGCCCTGGAGCTGGGCCTGGGGCCAGACCACACTCTCCTCTCATTCAGGTGAAAGAGCTTTCTTACTGACCTTCGGAGCTGTCCTTGGCATTTATGGGTTGAGAAGTCTGGGAACTGCAGCTGTGTGCATAATTCCAAGCCCTGAAGCCTGCTCCATTTCTGTCCTTGTTATGTGACCCAGGCTGGGCTGTGCTCTGCTCTGAGCCCAGTGCAATAGACCTTTTCTGTCAGCCTTCCAGGCTGTCTTGGGTTAGAAATCTGTTTCACTTTATCATTTTGTGGCTTCTGCTACTCTAGAATTTGTTTAAAGTCCTCTTTTTTCAATTTTAGAATGGGAGTTACAACATAGCTTCTTTAAAATGCCTTTTGGGGGATTGTATGAATTTTGCTTTTTTGAAAGTTCTCCCTTCATTGGAATCAGCCCATGGCCTCCCTGCACCTTTCCCCAGGTTGTGATGGTAAGGTTGCCTGCTTCCCCCTGACAGGCAGCCTCAGGCTTTCTAAGGAAGGACAACACCAACCTCAGAGGCCTTCTGTCACTTAGGCCAGTCCTGTTCCTTAGAATGGCATTTCTCTTGGAGAGAGTGGTCAGTGTAATCTCAGGGTGAGGAATTCACAGAGAGCAGAGGATTGGCAGCAGTGCACAAGGAGAGGGTGGAGGCGTGGAGACCGCAGGAACCTCCAGGAGGGGACAGAGGGATGGGTGGCGGGGTGGTGTTTGAGGGCTCTCCCCCACAAATGTTTCACACCAAGTACTTGTGGCAGCCAACTACTCTTTCTGTTTCTTTTCTTACAGGATCAGTAAGTTTATGAAAGACAAAGAACAGAGCTCTGTCCTCATCACCCTGCTCCTTCCTTTCCTGCACCGGAGTAATATTGCTGAGGTAGACGCACGTTTGACATATCCACACAAAATGGGGGAGGTGGGGTTGGACAGCAGGTTGTTTGCAAAAGAGCTGGAGGCTTTAGGGGACTTCCAGGGCCAGGAGTCAACAGGGTTATAGGGCAGCACAAAATACTTCTGACCATGGGCTTGTGACCAGTCCTGCTCTGCCCTGGTCAGACTGCATCAGTTAGCTTGAGGGCAGCCCCAGTGCAGAAAGGCTTCAAGTTCATGCCACTTAAAAGCTGGTTAAAAGAGCTCTAAGGAGGTTCAGAGGTGGTGGTGCTTGGGTGGATGGACACATGGAGCTGGCATGCCCCTCACAGTGTGGAGCTTAGCACTTTAGCTTAATCATAGGAGCACCTTCCTACCAATGCTAGCTGACCAGAGAGGGGAATAGGCTGCCTGGGGAGGCCATTAGGCAGACACTTGATGTTGTCAAAATATTGTGGAAATAGTCTGTTTTTCCAGAGCTAAGGCCCAGCAAGCAGGCTGTGCCTGAGCCTGCCTAACCACAATCCTCTGAGCTCTGGATGATGTCACCCTCTGCCAAAGTATACTGCACCATGTTTTCACCCAGGACAGTTTTCTTTAACATTCACTCATACTCTGACTGTGAGAAATATTGACCATCCAAGAAAGAAGTAATTATCTTCCCTCTAATGAAGAGGGTATGTCTTTGGTGGTGTTCACGTCCATTTTGTTGGGAAAACCTGCTCTGTAGGTAAAAAGTAATGTAAAAATGGACTGTCATACAACCATAGAAGAAAGGATAAGAGGGATGAAGAAAACTGACCAAGGCAACAGCTGAAACCTCCTAAGAAAGAGGACCAGCTGATTTCTACCTTTTAGCCTGTGCTATTGGTCCTAGCCTCTTTACTGTGCTTGCCCTACTGGTGATCTTCTATGGATACTATTTTATTCACCTGATTTGTGAATAACTTACTCAAACAGAATTTTCCTTAAGCAACAGGATTTTGTTTAAAAAACAAACCCACAAATTTTGGCTTAATTTTTGGAGCTTAGACTTAGATCCTTTCTCTTACTGCCAATAGCAATAACTTGTACTTATGAATAGAGATCACTTCACCTATTCTCATTTTTGCAGAGGAGGAAACTGAGTCTGGGATCAGTGATGTGATCTGTTCTAGGGCACATAGTTGTATAGTTATGATAGAGGCAGGTCTTTGCACAAAGTCTTGCCTTGTGTTTGCCCTGAAGGGAAGGAAGAAACTGCCTTAGAAGATAAGACTACACTTCATTTGGAAAGTGGCAGTGGATTTTGTGGATAATTCAAATGCTTAGCATTCAAAAACAATTTGTAGAAACTGAAATCAGAGGATGAACCCGCACATAACTGGCTGCTGCTTCCCATCTCTCGGCCTCCTCCTAGGCCTGATTCTCCCCAATTCTGAAATTCCCTTTCATCCTTTAGGACACCGAGATGGATATCCTGGTGACTGTACAGAACTTGTTAAAGAACTGTCACGACCCAGCGAGTTTCCTGAAGCCTCTGTCAAAGCTTTTCTCTGTCATTCAGAACAAAATGTCCCGACAGATGCTCTGTACGGTTTTTCAGGTAGGTACACACGGTGTTTTAGCAGCAACTGACCTTTCATTTTGTAGAAAACTAATAGGATGTTTCAAGTTCAGTTTTTATTTTATCTCATCACTTCTATAAGGAGCTTCTGGAAGCTGTGATGGCCCTGAGTCAGACACCCAAACCATACAGATAGCAGCCCATCTGTGTCTACCCCTTCTATGGGACTCGTCTGTGTCCTCCCATAAATTTGTCCCCACGGTTTCATCTACATATGGGAATGCTCTTTTTCTCTCAAAGACATGTGAGAAATATTTTCTGATATTTAGTCAATCTAATTTCTCAATTAAATTTTTTTTTTAATTTTTAGACACTTTCTGATTATGAGAGTGGATTGGAGTACATTACAGAAGTAGTCAAGGTATGAAAATAGTTTATTATTTTCCTTTGGAAATACATATTGTTAAAACTTTTAGTTGGTGCACTGTCTACTTGCAGGAAGATTTGATGCAGATAGCATTATAATGCCCAGTCACCCTTAAGGGTTCCCTGGGTTTATCCCTGGGGCTTTCCCTCTTGAGATACAAATTCTGTACCTTGTTTCTTCTTTCCTTCTTAGAAAATCTGTTGTTTGACCCTGATTTTAGCTAGACTGCTCTTTAGCTGATGGCCAGGTTTAGTCTGCTGTCACACCTTCACCCAGGTAGTTTAGTTGGGTCAGATTTACCTAGGTACTTGCTCTCCTGGCTTAAGCCTGAAGCCATCTCTACATCATAGGAAGGCATCAGAAGATGACTGTGGTCAAACCAAAGCCGGGATGCTGAGTGGTCATTTATTTATAATTAAAAACCAATTCATGATTTTAATCCTGTATTTCCTGTAGCTGAATGCCTTTGATGCAAGACACCTGGATGATATCAACTTCGATGTTCGCTTGTCAGCTTTCCAAAAAATCACCTATTATATTAAGGAGATGGAAACTGTAGATATCACCTACTTAGTTCCTGTCATGCACAATTGTTTCTACACGTTACAGGTAAGTCATTCTGGCATTCTGGCAGAACTTTATGGTGAGTTACTTTAATTTGATTGCTTCCTTTTGTGGTGAACGGTCTTCTTGGTCGTTAAAGGCCATGTCTCAACATCCATTAAACAAGACGTTTTGAAGCCCTTTCCATAAGGCATGTATGTTTAGGTAGGTGTGTCTAGTAGACATAAGTAAGCAAAATATTGTGTTGACACAGTTTTTGAGACCATGACACAATGCAAAGAACCCTGGGTGAAAACCCTCCTTTGGACATTTAGGACCTTTGTGACCTTGTACAGACTCCCGTAAATGTCTGTTTTCTCAAATTTCAGGCAAGGGGGTTGGGCTGGACGGCTGCCTCGGAGGTCCCTCCTGCCTCCTTCTCGTAAGGGCCTTGGGATATTATAAAGCTGTGCCTTCTGTGTGATGGGGGCGAGGGGAGTATTGTTATTTCCTGGGGTGAGCAGGGTAGACTTCGCTAAGAGGTGATGTCATAGTCCTGGGAAGTTCTTCTAGACTTCAGAGAGGAAAGTGGAGGCCCTGGACAGGATGTTCTGGCCTTGCCCAGGAAGGCTGTGCTGAGGACCACAGAGGTGGAGCAGGAGAGGCCTGTGAGGCCTTTTGCTGCATCACGCATTGTTACGGAGGAAACTTTGGAGGGGGATCAGGACAGTGCAGGTTCTCGGACTTCCACTCTTCTCGGGCTTCCACTCTGGGGCCTTTCACTGGACCACGTTGCATCTCCCATGGATGTTATTTTAATTTATTGTTCTCTGGGGTTTTGTTTCTTACTCTTTGGAACAGTCATCTCTTTTTGCTTGTTGTAGTGTTCCTGAGCTCTTGTTGTGTGTAAAACAGCACCTCAGGAAACTTACCATCCAAAAGACTGAGAGCCTTGTGAGATGGCTAGGCGGGTGTTAGAGCCAGAAAGACCTGGGCCCTGTGAGGCCGTGCCAGCTGGTTCAATCTCCCAAGCACCACCCCTCCTCTCCCTTCCAACCCCCACCCCTCAAAGGAGGGGCTGGTATGTATCAGGAGAGGGAAGTTCCCTGACCAGTGGAGTCATGAGCTCAGCCCTGTTCCCTCCTAGTCATTCAAATTCAATTAATTTTCATTAACTAGGATTTTAGGAATGAAAGGGGAATGTGAATACCCTCCACACACACGTACACACGCACATCTCTTAGCATTTTCCAGATTCACAAACACTGTTCAGTGTCACTGCCCTCCATTCTGTTTCTTCTGTCAGTTCAGTTGTTGGCGGTCTTTTCGCCCTGAAGCTAGGAGGTAGGTAGGAGTTTCTGTAAGAGTTGTTTCTGTGTGTCCATGGTGATGCATAACTATCATTCGATGCTGACTGGTTCTGGGTGAGAATTCAGACGTAGGCCTTATGATCTTGTGAGTGCATGGAGTGAGTCATTTCCTATTGGGCAGTAGAGCCTCCCATGCTCCCTTTAGATGGTCAGACATGGTGGTTAGCCCAGCCTGCTTGCCCTGTGACTGAAGTTCACCCCTTCTGCTCCTCAGCTGAAAGACATGGCCCTGAGTGACAGCGCCAGCCTGTGCCTGACAAGCATCATCCATCGGCTCGCGGCCCCAGATGTCAGCGAGGCGCAATACCGAGAGGTCATTCAGCGCATCCTCTTGGAGAACCTGAGGAAAGGCCTTAAAAGTCCAACGGAGGTGGGGGAGTGTTGATTGCATGGACCAGTGCGTGGTGGTGGCGCAGGAGCCTTCATTTCAGGAGCTGCCGCCTGTGCTGGCACCAGTGACACTCATCATTCAGTGCAGTTTTCTGTCAGTGTTTCAGGTTTCTTCATAAAAATTGGTTTTTGAGGGGCAGCTAGGTGGCACAGAGCACCAGCCCTGGAGTCAGGAGGACCTGAGTTCTAATGCAGCTTCAGACACTTGACAGTAACTGTGTGACTTTGGGCAAGTCACTTAACTTCACCTTCCCTCTTCAAAAAAAGATTTACATGCCTGATGCACACTCTTCCAGTCATTTCTCTCAATTCTTATTCCTCTCTGATGGTTGTATTCATGTGTGTTCATTCTGCTGTCTGCCTTTTCCTGTGGGTTTCCTTGCGTTATCCCTGCCTGGCAGTCATGTGGTGTGGCTGTGGAGCCTTCCCTTCCATCGGGCTGTCCCTTCCTTCACCAGGTCCCAGGGCTCAGGCGCAGATCTTTCCTGCCATGAGAATCTTGGGCTGGTGTGTGTCTGTATATGTGTGTGTGTGTGTGTGTGTGTGTGTGTCTGTGTGTGTCTGTGTGTGTGATGGCACTTTGAGGGGCCGTGTCCAACAGTAGAATCATTGTAAATAATGATGCCTTGGACCTTTGGCAGTTTATTTTAAGACTGCCCTCCAGAGAGATGCCCTAAGTGGGCAGTTCCTCCACAGTTGATAAGTGCACCTATTTGTCTCAGCCTCACCAGCACTCAGTGTTCTAGTATTGTTTTTGCCACTGTGTATCACCTTGTGTCTTCACATTGCTGTAATTTGTGTCTCTGATTATATTAGTGAGATCTTGAGCATTTTTTCAAGGGATTATCAGTAATTTGCATTCCTTTCAAAATTAGCTGTTCATACTCTTTTACCTTTTATCTATCATGGAGTGGGGTGGCAGTTACATCTATATTTTAGACACCAAGGAAATTTTTCTATTTTAAAAAGCAGTGTTTGTTTTTTCCCCTCATTTAATATTTGCAGAGTATCCAGCAGGAATACACAACTTTACTTTCCTGTTTAATTCAAACCTTTCCAAACCATCCAGAATTTAAAGACTTAGTTCAGCTTAGTGACTTCAGTGATCCTGAAATGGACTTTTTTGAGAACATGAAACACATTCAGGTAAGTTCTGCCTCTGTTTTCCTCCCCTATTAACACTATAACTAAGTGGTTTCCAAAGTTTAGGTTTCGTTGGACCTCCTCTTACTTGTTGAGTAAGTACAAACAGCTACTTCCCAGCTCCACGTCTGCATCCCCTCACAGGGATCTTGGGGCTTCAGCATCCCCTCTGAGCTCTCTCCCAGCTGCACATCTAGGCCCTGAGAATGCCCCTGGGGATGTGCCCTAAAGGCTGTGGGCTGTGGCTTCTCGGGCTGGTGCAGCAGAGGGGCCTCACGTGCACTCCGAGAGAGGAATCCTGAACAGCCTTCTCAGTGTGGAATAGGCCTCCCCCTAACCCAGGATGGGAGTTGGAGAGTCTGCAATGGGCACCTCTTTTTCCATGTGAGTTTCTCACCCATGTAATTAAACTTTCAACATCTTTTTAGATCCACAGGAGAGCCAGAGCATTGAAGAAACTAGGCAAGCGTCTGACAGAGGGCAAGATTGTTCTGTCTTCCAAATCTCTCCAGAATTATATCATGCCTTATGCCACAACACCGATTTTTGATGAGAAGATGCTTAAGGTAAGTGTTTATAAAGGAGAGAAAGCATCTGTCTGAGCCCCCTGAGTATCCCTTTAGTGGTTGGGCAGCTATGTGTGACAGAGACAGACACACACACGCATGCACACACACGCACACACACACACACACACACACACACACACGGACACACACACACACGGACACACACTATGGGAGGTAGCATCAAGTTCAGTGATGTGACCAGGGTCACCTAAATGCCCTGAAGTGAGACCGCCCTCTGCTTCTCTGAAACATGTGAGGGTTAGACCCCATGATCCCAAGGGCCCTTCCAGTCACTGAGGTCTTCTGGCTTTTTCCAAAGCCCCTTGCTTCTTGTCTTTGGACTCAGGCCAGGCACAGTCGTTTGGTCATTGTGGGGGAGTTGAAGGAATAACAAAGATGCATGGTAGATTTTAGCCTGCTGTTTCTCTCTCAATTTTGGGTGCTGCTTTTGTAGTTTGTAGGGCTCACATTATCAGATACCATACAGTACCTGGCAAAGTGAGGCAGCAGGAGTGGAGATCAAAATACCAGATTCCTGAAGCTGAGGAATCTCAAGTGAAATCAGGGGTTAGGAGCAGAATTTGTGCAGATTGTGAACCTTTCAGTTTTGAGGGCTGGGTGGGGAAATTCTGTCATGGACTCCTTTGGCCATCTGGTGAAGCCTATGGAGCTCCTTTAATGATATTTTAAATGTGTAAAATAAAGTAATTAGATTATAAGGAAATCAACCATAGTAAAATACAGTTATCAGAATGTTGTAAAGCACAAGTTCCCAGACTTAGATCAAGAGCCCCTGGGCTAGAGGTTCCCCAACTTTTTAGCTGTGTCATTAAAAAAAAGTTGTATTTTTTTTTTCTGGATATTTAAAAATAGTTACCTGAACAAGCGGAGGGCAGCATGCAGTATTTCTGATTATGAGTGGTAACTGAAGAGGAGACCCCAGACAGTACAGGCCTCCCTCCTTTAGGTGGTTCAGGGCTTGCTGCCTGGAGTCCACCACAGCAAGAAACATTTTCTGTGGCCCTGGACTCCTCCTCATTGGGAGACCTTCTCCATATGACTGTACTTTGGATTGCCTTTCCTGTCTGGAGCACTTCATGCCCTCTGCCCCCTCAGTCGTTAGATGAACTGGGAAGCTCAGAGGTGTTGGCCCAGTCCCCCCAGTATGTAAGCCTTTAGATTCCTAAAAGCCTCGTGCTTCTGGCTCCCACCTCTGTGCCTTTGTCCTGGTAGTCCCCACAGTCCTGGAGTGTGCTCCCTGCCAACTTCTGCCTGTCTCAGAGTCCTCAGCTTCTCATGGGCCCACCTCCATAGCTACCTCCTGCTCCAGATCTTTGCTGACCCACTGAGCAGTTGGTGCTGCTTGCTCCCTCCCTCTCCCCCAACTCAAGGAGGCTTATCATCATTTGTCTTCAGTGCTGTGCCTTGCCAGTATTGGGTGCTTAGTAAAGGATGGCTTATTGAGCCAGCTCTGTTCTTGTTGGGTTTTGTAGCATGAAAACATAACAACGGCTTCCATGGAGCTGATTGGAGCTATCTGCAGGAACCTTTCCTGGCCAGGATACATGTATTACTTGAAGTACTTCATTCATGTTTTACACACTGGACAGATCAATCAGAAGTTGGGTGTCAGGTATGGTTTTCATTACCCAAACCCATTTTTTAAAGTTTTTCACTGACATCTTTCAGTAACTGCAATCTGTTGTTCAGGGATTATAGACAACCAGTGTATTATGCATATTTAAGTCAGATACAGATAAACCCAGTAAAGTTTGGAGTTCTAACCTTGCCTCTTGATGTTGTGTTTCTAGTGAACTTAATTAAGCCAACAGCCCGACTTGTTTCTCTTCTGACAGCTTGTTAGTCACAGTATTAGAAGCTTTCCATTTTGACCATGAAACCCTTGAGAAGCAAATGGAAAAAATGCAGAATGAAGAAAGTAAGTTTTTTTCTTCTACAACTTTTTAACCAAACTTTTATGTTTTTTGCAATTGACTGTCATGTGTTTTCTTCTACAACTTTTTAACCAAATTTTATGTTTTTTGTCATTGACTGTCATATGTCGATCACTTACTCATCTCCATCAACATTTATGGAGGTCTCAGATTGCACCTGGTGCCTGTGTGACCTGGGGCACACCTCCCGCTCGGCCCACAGGGCTCACACTCCTCATCTGCAAAATGAGGAGATTGGATTAAACGACACTGAGATCTCTTCCAGTCCTCAAGTCTATGATCCTGTGAATTCCGACTTTTACTCATTGTTGGCTGTCGGCTGGTTCCTTAAATCCTTGACCGTCACTTTGCTCATGCATCTTCCTGAGTCGTGAGGGTTAAGTGAGGTCATAAGGGATGTGAAGCTTTCACAGCGTTGAGTGTTACCTAGTAAGGTGAAGGTCACTGTTATTATTGTCAGGGATTTTTAAGCCAAAAATGGACGTTAGAAATGGTCTGAACTGCACCTCTGAGAGTGTAAGCCACCCCCCCACCTCCACACCCCCAAATACATCTGTCAAGAAACCGGGACTCAAATCCAGACCCTCTGACTCCTGACCCATCACCCTCTCCGCTGCACATTGCGGGCCCCTTCTGCCTTATTGTAGAGATTGCTGCAGCTCTTGAAAATGGGCAGGTATACAAATATTGGGGAATTTTAGCTACTTTTCTCGTGTCCCTAAAGAAGTTCCTGTTGGGACATTTCATTATTCTCATTATTATATGACTAAGGGAGACGAAGTGAGTTACCACTCAATGGGATGGTGGGAAGAGGCCCCAAGAGGGATGTGATGCTTGCCTAGGCCCGTGAATGCTGGCCCTGGGTGTCAGGCCTGTTTTCAGTGCCATCCTATGGGATCACAGGGACCAACGGTAATGAGCCTGAGAAGTAGATGGTACAGTCTTGGTCATCTTAAGGACAGGGAAGTTTGAGGAAGCAGGATCTTTGGCAAGCCACTTAACCTCCATGGCTCTCAGTTTCCTTGTCTGTGGCATGGGAGGGCTGGAAGAGATGTATGTCCTCTGAGGCTCCTTTCCAGTTCTGTATGATCCTTAAGTCACTTAAAGTCACTATAAATATTATCTTCTCTGGGTCTTGGCTTCCTTGTCTGAAAAAGGAGGCTGTGTCCCTTCCAGCTCTCCTTGACTAGATTTTCTTCAGTGAATGATATCTTTTCTTACGCCATTAAAATCCTCCAACTCAAGAGAATTCCTGTCTAAAACTTCCAGTTGCCACTTTTTTTTCTTTTTATGAGTGTTAAGTCCCAGTGTTCTCGTACGTATCCTGCCTGGTTCATTTTTTTCTCCCACTGTTTGTCTCTCCTTCTTGGATACAGATACCATGGAGGTGGATGTGCCAGCAGACAGTGAAACCATGGAGTTAGATCATACCAGTGAGGAGAAGGAGAAGCAGGAAGATAAGAGGACGAGTTTGTCTGAGGCTGATGAGACCCTTCCAGGAGACCCAGCCCCAGAGCCGGAGGATGCGGCCCAGGTCTTTGCTGGCCTCCCCAAGAGCAAAGAGGAGCTGGAGAATTTGATCAAGCAGATTCACAAAACTGTCACCAGCAGCATCCTGCCCAAGCTTCACAAATGCCTCTCTGCCACGGTAATTCTTCTGAGTGGGGGATGTGGGTGAGGGCTGGGCTCTCACCAGGCACAGCAGCTCTCCTCGTGTTCCCCGAGCTTGCTAGACCCTCAGGGTCCTGACTTCAGCCAGGAGTCTGTTCTTGGGCATTCTAAATGTATCTTTGTCTTATTTAGCTTACTGGGATGGAGAAGCAGCTGAATCCCCATCACCATTCACAATTGGATCCTTCAGGATAGCATTTAGATGGGAAGCTAGAGGGGCTTGGAGACCCTTGGGCCACATACAGATGTACTGGCATTCAGGGCTGTTGAGCCAGTCAGTGTCTCTCCAGGGGCTGCAGCCCTGGACGTTGCCCCCTTCCACAAGTGGCGCTCTGCTTGCTATGCCTTTCTGCTCCTTGATAGGGGTGATGGGACTATACCATGGTCTCAGAAGTGACTTCCTATTGTTTTTTCCCCTTTTGCTAATTACAATATTACTCACTTGGTGCTCCCTCCTACCTCTGTAAATTAGGGCATTATGGGATAAGGAATCTAAGGTCCTTCCATCATTGTTTATGTTCTGTGATTCTGGTGAAGTATCTTTGATTATCAAACATATAGATCAGTGTTTGGCTCTGTTTATTGAAGGAAGCAAAGTACCTTTGACACTCCAGGTGTCCATGCGGATACTTTGGATGGTGATGGCAGCAGCAGGCATGGGTGGAATCCAAGACTTGAAGTGAGGATGTCCAGGGTTCACTCTCTGCCTTCCTGTGTCACTTCTCAGTGGCCCGGACAACTCCAAGGGCCAGGCAAATGGCAGATCTTGGGCTTGGAAGCTTTGGGTTTGGGGTGTGATGCCCCTGAGGGTTCTCATGTTTGGAGCTTTAGGAAGCAGTGAGGGGATTCTTTTGGTTTTCACTTTATCCTCTACTTCTGAGAGATCTGGCAAGTCTTTGAACAGTTTTTGCTTGAGCTACAGACAATTCCCAACGTTTCTGTTTGGTCACAGTTTCCAGGGACCTGGATGATAGACACCTGGTCTCTAGGTCTGGCTGGTTGCCAGTTCCTCATTCTTTTGTCCAGCCTTTTTTGGCAGTTCTAGGCTGGTCAGCGGGACCTCGTGTCGCTTCATTGTTTCTTCAGTGGAGTCATCTTTCTATATTTGCTGAGGGTCTGTAAGCAAGCAGGTGACCATGCAGCCCTTCTCTTTGCCATCTTGGCCAGACACATGACCTGATTGTGTTGTTAATGGCCCACTTGGGGCCATGGTCCATACCTTTTAGTGCCTGCCACAAAGGAGGACCTTGAGAAATGCTGGATGAATGTAAGGGAAGTGAATTGAGCTATGGAGCCTGGAAAGCACTCTCCCTTCCAGCCTTGGGTGCTGTTGTTTCTAAGGTGCCGTTGCCAGCCATTTAGGTTCTGTTTGAGTCTAACCTGAACTTTCCTTGCAGATGAAAAGGGAGGAAGAACACAAACTCATCAAGTCCAAGGTCGTCAATGATGAAGAGATCGTTCGGATCCCATTGGCCTTTGCCATGGTTAGACTTATGCAGTCCCTGCCTCAGGATGTCATGGAAGCAAATCTGCCAAGGTGTGTAGGTGCAGAAATGAGCCTCCTGTCCTCAGACCATCTTACCTAGATTATGGAAAAGGAAAAAGAACCATCTTACCTAGATTATGTTTACCTTGACTGTATAGAGGAAAGCCTGGGTTCAGAGTCAGCCCTTTGACGACTGTTAACTGTGTTCATGGGCAAGCCTTTCACCGTTCCAAGGATCTGGGCAACTTCCTAAGAGGCAGGGACTTTAGGATGAATGAGACACTTAAGTAGCTTGCCTAGTCACACAGCCAGTAGGTGTTGAAGGCCATACTGGAGCTCATTTCTCCTCACTCTAAGCACGTCAGCACCTCTGGATTGTAAGTCACAGAGCAGGTACAAATCTGCATCAGTTCTTTAGCTGTCTTTGGGCATTCCCTTCCCTAATGGTATCACAGGTTCAATCAGAAAGACTGAACACCAGCTGTAATCCCGGAGGACTGCTTCATTCCCTGGGTCATGAAGTTCAAATGTAATGGCTTGTAAAGTGCCCTGGAAGCCTCAGCAGTCTGTGCAGATAATGATTGGTCTCCTTCTAGTAATAACTTGGGCCCTTTCTTGTCTTCCCAGCTGCTGGGGCCTCCCCCAGGAGCCACTTGGTAGGTAGTTTGTGCTGCTCAGTGGATCATGAGCTCTTGACAGCAGGGCCTGTTGTCTGTTTTTGACCAGCCTTGTCAGAGCTCCAGGCCTGTGTGGGAGGGGCTGCTCAGGTAAGGCTTCGCTGGCCTTCTCCTTCCTTCTACCTCATCCTCTTCCTCCTCACCTTCAGACATTAATGCTGCACACTGTCCAATGGGGAGACATGGGTCACACCTGTTGGCACAAGGAAAGTCATTAAGTTTGATTCTGTTTATCTGATTGTTTTTTCTTATTTTTTTTTTAACAGCATTTTGCTGAAAGTGTGCACCCTCCTCAGGAACAGAGCCCAGGAAATCCGTGACGTGGCACGCAATACCCTCACTAAAATAATCGAGACCCTGGGAGTGCGTTATCTGCAGTACATTTTAAAGGAATTACAGACCACCCTTGTTCGTGGATATCAGGTACAGTGAACGGACTTTTGACGTTGAATGGGTGACTAGGAGGCAGCACCGTGAATAGATCATTGGGCCTGGACTGCACAAGACCCGAGTTCCAACCCAGCCTTTGACACCTAACTCACTGTGACCTTGGGCCGGTCACTTACCCTGTACCCTCTGTATCCTCAGCTGTAAAATAGAGCAGCTCTCTCACTGTGTAAGTTAGCTGTTATTTTTATTACCATTAGGATTATTTTATGGTCTGTGCTCAGATAGACACTTTGTTAAGTTCTACAAAATTAAAGAAGGTGGAACCTAGGGAGTGTCCATAGTATCTTCACTGTCTCAGTAGAGTTTAATAAAGGTAAACTGAGGCACAGAGGTCTGAGCTTAATCAGCTTATTAGCAGCATGCCATTTGTTAACAAAGCGGGTCGTGCAGCTCCCTCACCTAGTCCAGTGACCCAGAGGTGAGGACTTGGCTCCTTTTCATGAGTCTCTACTGAAGAGCAGAACTGAACAGGTAACTGAAATGACACAGCAGGTTATATGCTGGCAACATCACGGGGCAGAGGACAGCATGGTTGGTGGGGCCAACACTCAGGTTAGACTAGCAACTCCCTTTCGGAGGAGTGATTTATGGGACACCCATCTATGTCCTGAGGCCATCGAAGGTGGACCTAGATGAGAAACCTCTGGCTCCTGGGAGAGCGATGAGCCCCTCAACTGTACAAGGACAGGCAAAGACTGACTGTGTCTTGTGGAAATGTATCTGCTCACCTTGTAGGCCTTCAATGATGAAGAAAATCGGTGATTTTCTTAGGAGTTGATGGTACGAGGGATAACAAGTTTTCCTTTAACTAACAGAGGGGACCAAGAAATCTTCATTGTTTGAGGCCCCCTGCAAGGTCAGAGATGGCGGCCAGACTCCCTGGTGCCCGCCCGCATCCCTCATGGCATCTCCACGTGACCAGACTTCTAACCTTAGCTCATAGGCAGAGGGGCAAAAAAAAGCAGCATGTGCAGTCACTCAGTCCAGGGCAGTGATCCAGAGGAGGATCAATTATGAAATGATTCAGAACCAATCGAATCCCTTCCTCCCCCATGTTCTCTGACTGCAGGGCCAGGTATTCCTTCCAGTGTTTCAGGGATAAATAGACCAGGTTTTCTGGTGAGCACAAAGCTCATCTCCCTCTTGATTAGCATCTGAACAACTTGTTTCTGAGTCTGTAGGCCTGCGGGTCTGTCTGCCATAATGCAGGGGTTTCCCAGGATTTGCTGACTGGCTTTTCCAGCAGAGCAGTAACTAACCGCTCTGTCTCCTGTCTCACGTCCCTCCAGGTTCACGTGCTCACGTTCACTATTTACATCTTGCTGAAAGGTCTTGCAAGCAGCCTGAAAGTTGGAGAGTTGGATCCTTGCTTGGACATCATGATTGGGGTAAAAACCTTTTACTTCTTAAATGTCTGTTGGGCTTTAAGATGAAGATTCAAGCTCGACCCCTCTATCATGCTCTCTTCTCTTATAGTTAAAGCTGAGGAAACATCCTCCTGAATGGGCATAGGTCAGACCTGGGTTGGGTCATCTCTTGGTTCCCAGGCCAGGAGGTTGTGATCTGTCACTTCAAGTCATAAAACACTTTTAAAATAAGCTTAATAATAAACAGCAAGAAGTGCAACCATATTTATAAACTGGAGGTGACGTTTAAAGGACTCTGTCCTTCAACAAGGCTTAAAACATCCGCACATGGAGATTTCTTTGTTCTCTGGTCCCTTGCCAGGGTTCTAGACAAGCAAACTCAAGAAGAGTTCCTGAATACAGGCCTGGAGTGGATCATCTGCTCTGAGGCCACTGCCTGTCCCCTGCTTGTCAGTGAACCTGGGGAGTCATTTTCCTGACTGATGTCCGGTTAAGAGTCACTCTTGGGGCCTCCGCTCCTTGACAGGCCTCAGCTTCTCGTCATCAGGCTTTCTCTCCCACCAGGTATTTAACCATGAGCTGTTTGGCAGCGTTGCTGAGGAGAAGGAGGTGAAGGGGATCATCTCCAAAGTCATGGAGGCCCGGCGAAGCAAAAGCTACGACTCTTATGAAATCCTCGGCAAGTTCGTCGGGAAGGATCAGGTCACTAAGCTCATCCTTCCCCTGAAAGAGGTGAGGCCTCTGAACACTGCCGTCTGTGCTCGGTATCTTTGGTGACTGCCTCCTAGCTCCCAGTACCAGCTCTTAGAATCAGGAGGACCCTTCGACAGCATCCAATCATGAATTTAGGGCTGGAAGGAACATTAGAGTCCTCAGATGCAAAAGAGAAAACTGAGGCCCAGAAGTCTTAAAGCTAGCCAGCGCCTGTAGAGAGATGTGAACTGAAGTTTAACTGGCCCTGTTCACTACACCACCCTGCTAGCTCTAAGGTCATTTAGTGCAGATGTTTTCTTTTATGTAGGCTCCTAAGAGGTCCTGGGATCATAGAGATAGAGCGAGAAGGGACCTCTGGGCTCAGATGGTTCAACCCTCTCATTTTGTAGAGAAGAAAAGGCCTTGGAGACAGAGCTCAGATCCCAGCCCTGGTCCTCTGACCCTCAGACCAGGACTCATCCAGACCTTATCCTCGACAATGGCAGAGAAGGTCCATTGTGTGTGCCTGACCCAAGTCGGGTGCAAGCTCTGCTATCAATGGATGGACAGCGAGCATAGGCCTGGGTGACAGGCAGATAACAAGAGCGAGCCCTTTGAGAGGAAGGAAATGCAGTGGATGAAGTGAAGTGTCTGTCCTCAGGGTTGGGGGAGAGGAGCCTCTGAGGTCGAGCATTTGGGTACAGCTCAGCCAGTCTTGCAGCCTCTGATCCTGTCTTGTGAGGGGCTGGCTGGCTGGTGGTGGAGGCACCCACCATAACACCTAGAGAGGAAGCCCCTTCCACCTTACCGTCCTTTAGTGTGGCCTTGATTCTCCTGCCACAGAGTCCACGTCTGCCTCCTAGCCTTTGTCCCACTTGTCCCCCTTCTCCCTAGCACTTGGAGACTTGTTTTTATCACAGCAAGAGCATTTTGCTCTTTTCATGTTGTGGTTGCGGTTTTTCCCCTTTCCTCAGAAGGAGGAGCAGATTTTGAAGAACCTGGGTTTTCAGATTCAGAGCCCTTGGGCCTTGCTGTCCCTGGAGCCTGCCAGCTTTCAACCTTCCTCTGCCCTCTTACTGCGGTGGAAGGACCTCGAGGGAGTGCTTCACTTGGCCTCCCTGATGATAAAATTTCTCCCTAGTACTATTAGTACTGTTACCACTGACATTAGAAACTGATCACTTGGCTGATACTGCTCTCGAGACGCAAAGGGAAAGCGTGCTGGTTCTGGTGCCAGCTGCTGGTTTCATGCCTTGGGGAAGTTGGAGAGGGCTGGGTGTTTGTCTGCCAAGGGCAGCATCCTGCACAGGCTCCACTGGGGGTTTCCAACCTCTGATGTCGTTGTCACAGAATCTAGATGTCTCTAGCCTGCCCGTTCAGGTATAGAGGATTCCGGATTGGGGGATGGTGGTTCCAGAAAAGGAAAGAGTTATCAGTCAGGCAGAGAGTAAGGAGTATGATGGGGTGGAGCTAGCCTGGAGAAAGGCTGGGCCACATACGTGCTTCTTGTAGTGTGGGATCGGGGGATGGCTTGTGTGTTGAAATTTCCTCCATTGGTAGAGATCTGATGCAGATCCCAAGTGACTGAACCCCCTCCTGCTGTAAGGTTTTTATTTAAATGGGTGGCCTTTGTGTCCCTCCCAGCTCATGGTCTCAGAGGTGTCTGGGGACCAGCTGGGTCTCCCTGCTGCTGGGGCTGGCCCCCTGGCTCCTGTGCCATGGTGGCTTTCCCAGCATGCAGACTGTGACTGCCTGTCACATGGGACAAGGAGACTGCTTGTTCATGAGTGTGGTTAATAAAGGTTTGTGAAGAAGTAAGTAAGTGACGAGAACTGGTTTTGTGCCTAAGAAGGAACATTGATTCGTTAGAGGAAAGACCATGAAAAAGCAGAAGATGCTATTTTATTGCTTTAAATAATGTTCAGAGCTTATTGGTCTGTCATGGAGGATGGATTTGACCTGACCAGAGCCACTGCATGTAGGTTCTCCGTCCCTGGAGGCTTTTCCCAGTGGCTTTGAACGCTGTAAATGAACTCCTTCTTGTTCAAGGTAGATGGCCAGAGATCTCTTCCAGCATGTCCAGTCATTAATATCCTGTGGTGGGAGACCCTGCAGCATCCAGGCAAGAGTGTTGTGGGCTGACTGACTGTTGGGCATCTCGCCATCCACCGCTTTCCCTGTTTTCACCTTTGCTAATGCAGCATTTGACATTTCCTGCAGATTTTACAGAGCACCACCAGTCTGAAACTGGCGCGAAAAGTGCACGAAGCCTTACGCCGCATCATAGAGGGCCTAATTGCAAATGAAGAAATGACTGCTGAGTCCATCCTGCTGCTCAGCTATGGACTGATCAGTGAAAACCTACCTCTGTTAACAGAAAAGGAAAAGTAAGCCTGGAGGAGGCCCCTCTGAAAAGCCAGCTGATTAGTATTTCCTCTGATTAAGCAAAAATGTCTGCTTCTTAGAGGGCAAATAACAGAGCAGTGAACACCTCACTTTGGTGAAAGAAGCGTTTGTGGCTTTCTTGGGTTTTTCACATCATCATAGTTTTCCTCATTATGTTTCCTTTTCCCTTGCAGAGCCAGCCCCCACAACCAAAGTGAGGAGATCCACATAGATCTCCTTGTTTAATTTGATTAGAAATTTCCCCACAGAATTGTGTTCCTTAGTGCTACTGTGAAATTTGTTTGCAGTTCTGCTAAATGGGACACCTCCTTGTAAAATTTTCTTTCTGGAATTCATGAAACACTTAGGATACCACATAACTTGTCTCAGCAGTTTAGAAGGGCCTGCGGACTGGCTGAGGACCTGGGTTCAGATGCCACTCCCATTGTGTGCTCCCCTGCGGGCCATGCATGGGAAGGTTCCTTCATCGAGTCTATGCCTTAGTTTCTTCGAATATATTTGTCTTCTATTTTGAACTTAAACACCCCAAAAACCCATTTCCACGTGCCCAGCAGAGCACCCAAAAAGGAGCTGTGTATGAAAGCACCATCTCCTTTTCTTACCCCCAGCTTTTCCTCTTCTAGGGGATGGAGCTGATGGTTTCAGAGGTACCTTCTGCCCCTGGGTGATCCTGAGGATCTCTGATCTGGTGATCTCGAGGGATCATTTAGAGTGTTTCTCCAAAAACATTTGGAGAAAAGATCTTGAGGACTCTTCTGGGGCACACTGAGTTCTGTGTGTGCCTACACGGCTATGCACATAGCCATTTCTTTATTGTATATCGTTACATAAGTATTATATTTGTTGCATTTGTGCATTTTCCTTTTTTCTCTGGGTTTGTTATCTTAGTGAAATACCTCGTTTCAGAAATGGAAGAAAGTGAAAAGCATTCACCTGTGGTTTTAAATTGGTTGGGAGGGGCTCTGAACAACCTACTGCCTCTCCTAGTTGTCATGATAGCGCCTGGCATTTACCAGCTGTGCATACCCCCACCCCTGTCCCCCGCCCCCCTCCCCAGCTCCCTTTGATAGGAAGCTAGACTCAGTTCCCTAAAGGAAGGAGGGAGGGAGGGAGACCAGTGAGCAGACTCAACTCTCCTGCCTGCCTGATGTCAGGGCCTTAGAGCCTGGCTTGCCGAGTGTGTTCTCCCCCTTCTTCATTCTCTCCTTGGCTGTGCCTCTGTAGGAGCCAAGCCGAGCCTCCTCCCGACCCTCGCCTGCCGCCACAGAGCTGTCTTCTGCTTCCACCCACCCCAGCTCGGGGAGGGCAGAAAGCTGCTGTGAACCGAAAGACCAACATGCATATATTTGTCGAATCTGGGCTGCGAGTAAGTGCTCCTACCCAGGGGAGGTGTCCTGCAGGCCGGGAGTCCGTCCATACCCTCCCACCTGCTACTTGATCTCACTGATGCAGCATTTCTTAAAGCAGGAACAGGGGCTAGGCTGCTAGGTGGCATTTTCTCAACAATAAGCTTTGCTCATAGTTGTGGTTTTCCCAGGAGTCTATCCTTTCTCTCCTCCCCAGAGCCAGTTCCTCAAACAGAGGGCTCCCTGGTTTGAACGGCAGTGTGTCGCTCCTCCATCCAGGGCCCCAGTGGCAGGATGTGTAGGGACCCTCACCAAGGTTTGTCCTCCTCAGTCCTGTGGCTCTTCCTGAAACAGGGCCTCTTCTTCCCTTAGCTGTTGCACATGAGCCTGAAGCGGTCGAAGGTCAACTCCTCTGACGAGCGTGTGCTTGAGATGTTGGATCCATTCACACCGCTGCTCATTGATTGCCTGAAGTCCAGGGATGCCAAGGTGAGGCTGATTTGAGGTCCCCACAGGGGTTCTAGGGCCAGCGATCCAGAACCAAAGGAACCTTAGAGGCTGCCTGGAAACTGAGGCTGGGTGCCGCAGGAGTGAGTGGCTGAAGTGGCATGGGACCGTGGACCCCTGCCCTGATTCCAAACCTGTTTTCCATCCACTAGCCACGTTGCCTAATGGGGGCAGGTGTTGGTGTTGGGGGTGCAGTGAGTGCCTTAATAGCTGCATCCTCGGACCTCTACGCCTGTTTTCACCAGCATGACGGACCTGCTCCTGACTCTTCAGCCAGGTGGGAACAGAAGCGTTTCTGCTCTACTCGTGTATGGAGGCAGCTGAGTTTCTGCCCCCTTCACTCTTTGTGCCTTAGCCCAACACTGAGACCAGACTCCCAAGAGGCCTATGAGTTTCTGTTTGAGGATTTGCAGTCTCTAGCAGCAAGCTACTGGAATGTGTAGCATGCAGAGGAACTCTAAACATCTAACAAATGGTCTTTGGTGTTTTCTGCTTTTCTGTACCCCTTGTTTGTGCCTTTCCCAGGGAGGCCTTCTCCGTTGGGCTCAATATATAACAATCTTCAAATGATTGAAGATAATAAGTGAGAGGAGGGAAACCTTGCAGAGCCCCAGGGGTGTCCCTGCCCCACCTGGGCCCAGAAAGGAGGGGGAGGCCTGAGCATTCAGGGATCTGGATTTCTTAGTTGATCCTTGTACAGATAATGATGAGCTGGGGCTCCATGAGGGCCCCTCTCACGTGCTCAGGCTCACATGAGGAGGGAGCTCACCAGGGCTTTGCTTTCCCACCTTTTGCCTGTGCTACTGTTTATTTGGGGTCTAAAGTCACCCCTAAGGAAGAACACAGTTACACTATCCAGGCTCCTTGTTAGTCCTGTACTCTCTCATCAGGGTGCGAGATGGGTCCTCTTTTAGCCTGGAGTACCTTCTGGAAGTGGCTTTTAAACATACCAGGCAGGCTTTATCACTAGTTAGTTGCCTTCCCAAGGAGCATTTAGGTGGCAATCAAAGTGCTCCTTCAGTAGCAGGAGGTGTGGGGAATGCTGGACTCTGCTGTGGCTACAGATGTTTGTCACACATTTTCCAATACATTTCCACTGCTGTTGTGGCAGAGTGACATGTATGTTTATGGTAAGATTGGGGTGAATTGAGACAAGAGATCTGAGGAGCTGCCCCATGACTTTAGGACCCCCAAGGCCAGGAGACCTTCTGAGACAAGGGGTCTGTCTGGCATTGTAGAATTGACAGCTGCATGGGTGATCTGAGCAAACTGAAGGCTGGAGGGAGAGATACCTTACCCATGGTCCTGCAGGAATGCTGACCACAGGGACATCCGTGGAAGGGGGGAGTGGCCTTGACAGAAAGCCATTCTTCCAGAACTGTTTCCCAGGTCCTGATAGGTCAGCAGGATTGCTGGGTTCTTAGGACACAGCAAAGTCCTCAGGGTCAATGTTGTAAAGGTGCCACCCTGACTGGCCCCCCAGCTTCCCTGCAAGGTAGACTTCAGTGGTGACACAGTAAATGAGCCCTCTCCTTGACTGGCCTGTGGATGAGGAGCATTTGGGACCCTCTACAGCAAGGAATGGAGGGGCAAGGGCTTCCTCTCTAGGCCATCACTACAGAGAAATCACTTAATAAGGGGATTGTGGTGACCCCCTGAGTTAATGCATCTTCATCTCCCTTAAAATATCAGCTTCCTGCCAGTGGGAGCCACACATACCTGGCATGTTTATTGGCAGAGTAGTCACCTGGACCCGTGATTGCATCTTTAGAGGGAGTGCTCTCTCTTATCTGTTCCTCAAACTCTTGAGGCTGCCCAGGGCGCTGAGAGGTGTGTGAACTGCCCTGGCCCTCACATAGGGAACTTGGGCCCAGGCCCTGCTGAGTCCAAAGCATGTCTCTCTCCTCTCCTTGAGGACCCCTGGGCCTGTGTTTCCCTCCAACGGATTTTTGTCTCCAGGTCATCACAGGTGCTTTGCAGTCTCTCATCTGGGTGCTGAAGTTCCCCCTGCCTTCCATCACCACAAGCTCAGAGAATCTTACAAAGCAGCTCTTTATCCTGCTCAAAGACTATGCCCGCCTTGGGGCTGCCAAAGGCCAGAACTTCCACCTGGTTGTCAGCTGCTTCAAGGTGAGGGGCATAAAAACCCTGAAAAGGTGAGAGCCAGCAGGGTCTGTGCTGTTCATGGAAGGGACATTTGGCCAGTCGACCTCTGCAGAAGGAGAGCAGAGAAAACAGGATTTTGTCTAATCTCTGCGTATGATCCTCAGGTTGAGCAGTTCATCATGACTACTTCGCCCTGCCCTTCTCTGGGGTCTTGGTAAAGGCTCGCCACCTACTTGCATCTTCCCTTATCTGAAAACTGTTTTTGTGGTGGTTGTGCTGGGCCCTCAAGGCCTGCCCAGTCTGTTCTCCCAGACAATATCCTGTCTGTGCTCCCCTTCTCGTACTTGCCATCCAGCAGCCCTTGTGTGGCTGCTGCTTCTTGCAAGTGCCTCACCATCACCCAATAGGACATCTTTCCTGGTGTTCTTCAAACGCCACCTCCTTCCCACCCCCCCATCTGTTCCATGTAGGCATGTTCTTTATTTCTGTGTTGTATGAGATCTCTGACAGGGATGGACTCTGCCTTTCTCTGAGTGCCCAGAGTTTAGCACAAGTGCTTGTCACCAGATTAATTTGTGAGGCATGCTGTTAATCCTGGTGCAATTGTGTTTTACTTTTCAGTGTGTGACCATCCTCGTGAAGAAAGTCAAGTCCTACAAGATCTCGGAGAAGCAACTCCAAGTCCTGCTAGCCTATGCGGAAGAGGACATCTACGACTCATCTCGCCAGGCCACGGCTTTCGGACTCCTGAAGGTGTGCAGGCCCCAAGAGCTGTGGCTCTGGGCACCAGGGAATTCATGTTTTAGGGTGATGGGGAAATCTTTCATCTTGGCTAGATGTTTAATGCTTGGGTAGACTCTGTAGTTGACATAGATTTCCACTTCATAGATTAGCTATTTGAGCAGCTTAAGAGATTTGGGGAAGTGGTCACCTCTAACTGTCTTGTGCTTTGGTCTGCTCTGATCCCTCTGGCCAGATTGGAAGCTCAGAGACGAGGGACTGTGTCTCATCTAAACATGTAACTCGCTCACGGAGCGTGGCAGGCATCCCCATGATCTTCCTTCCCTGCTTCTCTGTCATCATATCTGTGTTTCTAACAATGTAGTAAAGTCTGGTGATGTTCGCATACCAGGATTTGTTTGGTCATTTCCCAGTTGATGAGCATCTGCTCTGTTTCCGGTTCTTTGCTGAAACTCTAAGGTGTTGCTGTAAATATTTGGGGCACATGGGGTCATTTTTTCCACCTTTGCTCTCCTTGAGATAGATGCCTGTTTGTGGGAATTCCAGGTAAGAAGTAGTGGACATTTTGGTCGTCCTATTAGCATAATGCTAGTTAATAATATGAATTGTTTGGTAAAACTAAGTTATATTTTTCTTCTGTTATCTTATTGAAACAGATGCCATCTTACGTTCTGTAGGATTTTTTAAATGAGTCTAGAACATAAACGTGTGGGCTGTGGAGTTGCAAATGAAATTCACCTGTTCTGTTGTGTTTTAGGCCATTTTATCAAGAAAACTGATGGTCCCAGAAATTGATGATGTCATGAAGAAGGTCTCCCAGTTTGCAATTACTGGACAAAGTGAACCAGTCAGAGTCCAGTGTAGACAGGTTTGTTCTGAAGGGTCCTTTCAATTTGTTCTTGGTTTGGGGTGATTTTTTGTTAGAGAAGTAACCAAAGTATTACCTGATGACAGTGGGAACATGCATCAGCCTGTTCACTTCCCACCCAGCAGGGTGGTTCTTAAATATTAGTGTGTCTCTTAGATAATGAGAAGAACCTTGTACATTGACCTTGTATAGGCACTAGTGTGTAAGATTGAGTGAGAATGGGGAGCTGCTTTTTCATTCTTGAGAACACTCATCAGTGCCTACGTTGGTGAAAGACCCTTAAATGGATTGATAGTATGACTCTCCAGATGAGAGGGAAAGGAGACAGGGACAGCATGTATCTGACAGAATTGTCTTAGCTATATTAACAAGAGGGAACAGAGAGGAGATAGAGCCCAGAGCCATAGGAAGCCCAGTCACTATGAGTAAGGCACCAAAGAAGAAACAAAGATTCCCTGGGTTGGGGGCAGACCTTCAGATAAGTGAAAGAAGAGGTTTGTGTAAGAGGAAGGAGAAACTTAGCTGTGGATTGGATGGCTAGCCAGTGACCTTCTGCTGAAGCAGACCATGGCTCCCCCATTCCTTAGCCCAAGAAAGTTCCTCCTTCTCTGCCCTGCCCTGTTCTCAACCATATAGGGCCCAGATTCAGGGTAGCAGGAGTCAGAGGGTGATCATTGCTGGGTCTCTATACTGCAGGTCACCATACTGTCCTGCAAACTTGTGTTCAGCTAGCATCACACTCCAGAGCCCAGGGTCCTCTCTGTGCCAAGACTGGAGTAGGACGCATATATGGGGAGGAACTAATACCTGTTTTTCTTTATTTTTTCCCCAGGTTTATCTGAAATACATTCTTGACTACCCTATTGGTTCCAAACTGAAATCCAACTTGGAGTTCATGCTGGCTCAGCTGAAGTAAGTTAGAGCAGAGGCCTGGAACAAGAAGGCTGCAACTGCTGGGAAGACCTTGGGGTCCTCACTCTGGAGTCATAAGGCCCCCAGGAACTACCCAGTCCAATCCCCTCCTTTTATGGAGGATGCTATAAAGGAAAATACTTGCCCAAGGCCCCTTAGAAATTGGCCTTCAGAATGGGTTTGGAGCCCAGGTCTTCTGACCCCAAAATGAGTGAGGCTCTTTCCACTGGACCAGTGGGCTTCCATCCAAGTGGTCCAACCTTTTGAACAAGGTTAAGAGTGCAAAGTTTTATAAATCTCCAAGGAGATGTCCTCTACTACTTGACTTTCTTGTTTGGTCTCATAAGGCATTCGTTCTCTAAATTGCTTTGAGGTCTAGTCTAATAAACCTTCCTGTTTTATCTTAATTAGTGGGATGTGGAAACCTAGAGAGATAGAGTCCTCTCCCATGAGCTCACATGTCTGGTGTTATAGAAAAGTAGTTGAGATAAACACTGATTACAAGGTAGAATTGTGTTTAAGTAAGTGTTGACATTTCCTAGCCTCTACTGCCCAGTTTCCCAACTGGTCTCACTGGCCTATGTTCACATACGTGGTTAGCCCTCCAGTGCCAGCCCTTGGTGGCTGAAGCTGCTGAAGGGGACAGTCTCTGTAGTGAAATCTTAGAGCCAGAGGACCGGGCAGCCATCCAGCTCCACCCCACCTTCACAGATGGGGAATCTGGGACTTGGGGACCCTGAAATACAGCTAAGGCCACACGTGGCTGATGTCTGAGGGATTAAAAATGAAGACTCTTTATTAAAATAAAAAAAATGTAAGCATTAATTGGGTTTTATTTTTAGTACCTTAAGTTAAAGGTTGAGGTCTGGGGGACAGTAATGGAAACTGTATTAGGAGCAGGGGTCACTGTTAGGCCTGGTGTCAGGAACAGCGCCTTCATTTGGAGAGCCTTCTGGAAGTGTGATAGAATGAGGAGGTCCTAGGGCCCCAGATCTAAAGCAGAGAGGGGCCATCGAGGCCAGCCCATGCATCAGACTGAATTTGAGAACTCAGGTGACTTAGCTGGCCTCGCATTGTAGCTAACTGCCAAAGGCAGACTTGAACACAGACTGTCTGATTCCAAAGCCAGTCTTTTTCCACAGTCCCATACGGACAAAGCTGGATGGCCGCTTTGTTGGGGCGAGTTTGTAAACATTTATTAGGTGCCTGTGATATGCTAGGCATTGTGCTAAGCTTTGAGATTACAAAGACAGGCAAAAACCTGTCCCTACTCCCTTAAGGAGCTAATAGCGTAATGGCGACAGCACACCAGCAGGTACATATGAATGAGATACGTACAGAGTAGGGTGAAAATTCTAAGATTCAGGAAGGTTGAAAAAGGGTTCTTGTAGAAGGTGGGCTTTTTAGAGAGGCAGCAGGTGGAAGGGAGGAAAGAGAATTCCAGGCCTGGGAGATCCTTCTGACCCAAATTTGCTGGGTTTTTTTTTTAATTGAGTCTCTTTTAAAGATGCTGATGTCTGTGTTTTGATACTTTTGCCTTAGCTATGACTATGAGGCAGGAAGAGAGTCCGCGTTGGAGATGATTGCCCGTCTTTTCGAGACCTTCCCTCAGGTACTGTTTGTATGGAGTACAGATGCAGAGCGGTGTTGATGCATGTGCCAGGGAAGCGCACAGCCCTCACCCATTTCTTAGAGTGGTGCTGGAGCTCCCCACGGTGAGCGAGGAAGTATTGGTTCCCTCCACAGTCACTCCTGTTTCTCTTCTATTAGGGTTTGCTCCACGAGAACTGTGGGCTGTTCTTTGTTCCACTTTGTCTCATGATGATCAATGACAACTCTGCCAAGTGCAAAAAAATGGCCTCCATGGCAATCAAACTGTTGCTTAGCAAAGTCAGCCTGGAGAACAAAGACCTGATGTACGTGCTCGTGGTCAAATGGTTTGGGAGTCAGAAGGTAGGGAGCGTTTCAGCGCATTCTACTTAGGGTCCTGACCTGCTGTGGGGAAGTTGGAAGATGGTATGGGGAGGTATCAGACTGCTGGGGGAGGTGCGCTCCATCTTCTGTGTGCAACAACAGAGTTGGACTCAGTGGCCCCTATGGGCTCTTCCAGCCATAGAGCCAGTGCTGACACCTGCATTCTTGCGTATGTCCCCCTGATAAAATGGAGGCCCCTTAAGGGCATCTGTCTTCATGTCCCCAGTTACTCGCGCAGTGCCTGGTCCGCAGCAAACAATCAGTGCCTGCTTGTTGGATTGATTGATGGCACTGTGTTGGGACAGGTGGTTAGCTTCCTCACCCTGGAATTTGTTAGGCCTATGAAATCACAAGTATGGTCCCCACTTCTAAAACATCCCAGAATATTCACCATAACGGTGGGAATGTCTCTGTTTCTCAGTCTGGGTCAGTCTGACTGCCTGCTGTGGAGTCATATGGAGGTCTTATGGATCCCCTGACCCTGCAGCAGCCCACTGATGGTCTTGGGCTTTCTCTCCCACTTGCAGAGTCTTCAGAAACGCTTGGCTGCCCAGACCTGTGGCTTGTTCGTGGAGGCCGAAGGGGTGGCTTTTGAGAGGAGATTCGGGACGGTCCTGCCCGTGATCGAGAGAGAGCTTGAGCCTTCCCAGCTCCAAGATGTAAGTTTCTGCTGGGAAAGGAAATCTTGTCTGTACGTATGTTTTTGGTCTGTACGTATGTTTTTGGTGAAACTGTATCTTGGGAAAGAAAGGGATTGTTGACATATCCAGGGGGCATCACTGCTGACACAGATGCCAGGTGCATCGGCATTCAGAAAATCCAAGTTGCAAAGCAGGTTGGTTCCCATTCTCTCTGCTCTCTCCCTTTGCGAGCTCAGCCCGTCTCAGCTTCAGCTGTCATTGCTTCTCATATTAGTAGTTTTCTTTTGTCCTGTAGCTCAGCCTCCATCCTTTGGGGACTTTGCAGGGCGCAGCAGCCATCCCCATTCACTGCTCACCTAGTGTGTATTGTCTTAGGGCCGGGGCTGTCCTGCTTCCCCTGAGTTTTTGAATCCCCAGCACTGACCACAGCTCCAGGCGGTCACTCAGGGCTTTGCTGATGCTCATCCACCCGGTCCTCCTTCAAACCCTCCATCTTGCCTTTGCATTTTATTTAAGCTCCCAGGATTTGAAATAAAATGAGGGGGCTGGACTCAGTGAATGTTATCATCCTGGTGTTTTTTCAAGAACCACATCACTGTCTGTAGTCATATTATCCAGTGTATTATTGGCCTTTAAGAAATGTTCCATAGCAAAAAAAAAAAAACTAGGAAGTTAATCATCATTATTTTGAAATTCTCAAAGAGAGTGTGACCTGACGGGCAGAGACCAGACCCAGAGCCTTGTAGGCTGCAGTGTGAAGCCTGCTTCTGACCCATCCTGACCATGTGACCCTGGGAAGGTCTTTTCCTGCTTGGGGCCACTCGCAGCACAGAGAGAGCCTGTCTGCCGTGGTTGAGAGGGTTTTCTCAAGGTCAATGGAGGCCAGTTCTTGTCCTGCTCCCACTTATTTTGAAGAGATGTAGAGGTTTTCCTGTGGCATCCGTTGAACACTCTTGCGGTTTTTGTAGTCAGGCTCCGCCTGCCTCATCTTGTCCTGACTCCTAATGATACCTTCGTGCTTGAACTTGTTTTGTAGCTCATTGAGCAAGCTGATGAAAAAGCATCGGACAGACTTCTCTTTGGTTTTCTTACACTGATAACTAAACTCATCAAGGAATCCAATTTTCTTCAGCTCACCAAACATCCCGAGAGTCTGAACAACATCTGGAGTAAGTTGATTGTTCGATTGATTGACCATCTGACCACACGCATCCTTTGTTGGTTGGATTAAAAGCCTTGAAAGCAGCCATCAGAATCTGACTGCTAGCTCCCCAGTGGTCAGTGTTTCAGGGCTGAGCCTTGGGGTCCCTCCTGGTCTTCTTGTGTGCTCAGAGCTCCACTCACCACTGAGGGGGCCCTGAGATTTCACAGGAGTCCAGGCAGGCATTCTGCTGGGGGAGACAATATGTATGTGTGCTGGAAGCAAAGACCAGAGTCATAAGCAGACACAGGAATTGGGAAGGAGAGCTAGCCTGTGGTCCGATGAGCAGGTGGGTCATAGCTTGAGGGCTGGACAGAATGGGTCTTAGAGGCTGTCTGCTTCCATCCCCTCATTTCACAGAAGGAGAAACTGAGGTCAAGGGTAGGCAGAAATAGATGAGGCCATAGTCAGGAGGTGGAGCCAAGTCCTCTTCTTCCAAAGGCTCTCTTCTCTTTCCCCAATCCCAGGCTGCCTCTCAAAACCTACAACCTTTGGTGTCTGTATCTCGCCAAAGCCTTTTTGTAAGGAAACACCATCAGACTGTATTAGCAGAGGTCACAGGACCTGAGTTGGAAGGGAGCTCTGAGGTCTTTGGGGCCTTCATTTATGGGGAGAGAAAGTGACTCATCCAGTTGTGATGAGCTCATAGGTCCAGACCCTGTCTCTTTGAAGACTCGTGGATATAAAGGGTCCCCAAAGCATGCTTGTATGTACCTATGTCTGTAACTGTACCTATGTACACACATGCACATATGTACATACACCAGTTTTTACCCAGCATGTGGATGAACAGACAAAACTCCACCATAACCCCATGTTACCCCAATGTTTTTAGTGTCTGTGGTTCTTGTATCAGGCTCCCCAGGGTCAGTTGGGATGGACGCTGTAACTCCCCTTAAAGATGTCAGTGGAACCCCATGGTTTCCCCTTCCATGTGTAGTCAGTGAAGAAGAAAACCTCTCTGCTTTCCCCCAGGTCATGTCCAGTCCCATCTGTCCCATCCCCACAGCTGGGTATGGCTTACTTCAGCCCAAATTTTTGGATTACTCTTCGCCTCCTGTAAACCAGAGGAATTGATTAAGAGATGGGCCGCCCAGAAGTCTGAGAAGACACGGTCAGGCCCGGTGGCCATTAACTTCCTGACCAAGGACCTGGATCAGAAGGTAAGGTGTCGAGGGCTGGTCGCAGGAGTCTCCTTCTCCCGATTTCCCCCACGGCATCTTCCTCAAGGCACTTAGGTGACACAACAGAATCATCCTTACAGCACTTGGTGGTGAGGAAAGTCTTCTGTTTGGGACAGAGAAGAAACTGTAAAACTTCATAAAGCAGAAGTCCCCACAGGTCATCGTTCTGATTGTCTGTGCATGTGTTCATGTGCTCGTTGTTATCTTACAGAAGCCCTTATTTCCATTTGACACACAGTAGGTGCTTAATAAATAATTGCTGACAGAGTGATTGATTGAATGATACTGATTTATGCAGCCCTTAGTGAGTTGGCAAAGCGCTCTGCATGCATCATTTCATGAGCAGATATATCAGGAATGAGCTTTATCCATGATAATGCTCACAGGCTCTGACATCTTCGTTTTACAGGTGAGGAGGCTGAGGCCCAGTGGCCTGGCAGGGTCCTACAGCCTGTACATGTCCAGAGCTTGCTCATTCCAGGCCCAGCATTGCTTTTGTGATAGAGTTCATAGTCTTCTCTATTAGTGTAAAGGGTCTCTCTGATCCTGTGAAAAGAAGGAAGGGGAGGCTCATTTATGAAGCACTTTCTGCATGCACAGCTCTGGTGCTGGGTACTTGTGTGCCATTGATGGTTGGCAGTTGTGGGAAGCGCCACGTCTGAGACAACCCTGTCCTTTCTATTATTTCAGATGAAAAGATTGGCTTTAGCCTTTTGCTATCAGTTGCAGTCAGAGTTTCTGGATCAGTCTCTGGGAGAACAGGTAGGAATGAGAAAGCTGTGAACAAGCCAGCCTTTGTTGTATCTGGGGTGGAGAAGGGGACTGACTGCTAGCTCATGCACACAACCCCTTTTGTAGGCTTCTCACTTTAGAAGCTACTTTTCTGCTCACGAAGCAGGGATGCCATGGTCACCGTAGGGCAGCTGCTGACATGTCGCGCAGCTGGAGCGTCGCTAAGTAGCTAGGTGGTAAAGGAGTGGAACCCTAGGCTTGTCCAAAGTGCTTTCCATAGAAGGTCTCCTTTGATCTCCTGACTGCCCTGGGAGGTAGGTTGCTGTCATCCACCTTTTACAGATGAGGAAACTGAGGCAGACAAAAGTTAAGTCATTTACTCAGGGTCACACAGCTAAGAGGTGTCCACAGCCAAATCCAAACTCAGATCTTCCTGGCTTCAAGCCCAGTGCTCTGTGTATGATACCATCTAGCTGTCTCTGCTTGGCTCTTTGTAAAGTAAACCTAAGTAAGAAAATCCCTCTCTCTTTTCCTTTGGTATGGCAGATAGTCATTAAAATAGCAATCTGACTCTTGGTTATGAGTGGGTGAAAGGCATGGCCAAGCCATGCTAGGACACCTACAGGAAAATCACCATACAATTCTGGAGAGGAAGAACCTGCCCCATTGACATCATGGGGACCTTTGGGAGAAAGTAATCAGCTGACATGGACTTTTCTCTCTTCTGTTTTTGTTTTTGAAGATTGTTAAGAATTTGTTGTTTGTTGCCAAAGTCATCTATCTTCTGGTGCTCCACACGGCGGAGGACAGTGCCTCTGAGGAGAATGCAGAGGCCTCTGCCCCAGAAACGTCCCAGACCGCAGGGTGTGAGGAGGACTCCAGGCATGAGGAGGGCACAGGGCGTGAGGAGGACTCCAGGTGTGAGGAGGGTTCCAGGCATGAGGAGGAGGCGGGGCCATCCCAAGTAGCCCCCGATGACGAAAATGAGGCGGCTGGAACAGAAGAGCAGGGCAGACCTGCCAACCTGTTCTGGCTGATCCACAAGTTGTCCATCATGGCCAAACGAGAAGCCGCGTATTCACCCAGAAATCCCCTAAAGGTGAGACTGATGAGTCCCCTGGGGCCTGGGAGCCTGGGCTTGCTTTTCCATGTCGAGTCTCTCTCTGCTGTGTTTTTATGCCTCTAAAGGCATGACTCCCACACAGTGCTCACTGATTCTCAACGATCTGTTTTTCAGAGAACCTGTGTCTTTAAGTTCTTGGGAGCGCTGGCCCTCGATCTGGGCCCTGGCAGGGTCCGTCCTTTTCTCCCCATGATCCTCGCTCCACTTTTTCGGGAACTCAACAGCACCTACTCAGAGCAAGGTGAGGATCCTCCTGGGGGAGAGCCCTGTGAAGGAGGGTCGAGGAAAGCTCCCTCCACAGACATGGGTCACCACTCCAAGGACCTGCCCACGGCCCCCTGGGAGAGTGTGTCTGCAACAGCCAGAGCCCTGGTGGCCATGTGTTAGGCCACAGGGGTCCTAAAGTGGGCAGACATCATATGGCAGCATCCCACATCCTTGGTCCTCTGCCTTGGCAAGGGTGGGAGGCGCCTTCAGGGCTGCTTGGTCATTCCAGTAGGGCAGTTCCTTTGGGGGTCTGCACTCTCCATTTCCTTCTCTTTGCCCCACTTTCTCTCAGTCCCCTGTGCCTGTCTGGGTGCTTGCCAACCCTCCTGGGAGGCAGCCAGGTTTTCTCACCTCCATCTGTGTCTCATGACAGCTGAGACTGGAAGTGTGGGTAGCAGGGTTCTGTTGGGTTTGGGGTACCCAGTGCTGGGTCCTGGTGGCTATTTTTGCCACACTCATTCCTTCCCAGAATGGCCCCCTACCTCTCAACAGGGGCTGTCCTTTTTTCTGAGCACCATCTTTGCCAGTGATGTGATCTCCCTGTCTATGTGTGTTAACTTTTTTAATGAGCAGACCCCTCGCTGAAGAACCTCTCCCAGGAAATCCTGGAGCTGCTCAAGAAGATGGTGGGCCTGGAAGTCTTCTCATTGGCGTTTGCCTCCGTGCAAAAGCGGGCCCGGGAGAGGAGGGCACTCCGCATCAAGCGGAAGGCCCTGCAGGTTAGTGCCAGCCCTCACCCTTGTCCATCCTGCCCCCTGCTGCGTGCTCAGCCCCCTCCCCCAGAGACCCCCCAGTCCTATTTCCTTTGTTTTTGCAGTCTGTGACTAATCCCGACATCGCTGCCAAGAAGAAAATGAAGAAACACAAGAATAAGAGTGAGGCCAAGAAGAGGAAGATCGAATTCCTGCGGCCAGGCTACAGGGCCAAGAGGCAGAGGACCCATGGCCTGCGGGACCTGGCCATGGTGGAGTGAGGCTGAGCCGCCCTGCCGCAGCCAGGGCCTCTGTCGTGTGTGTACAGCTGTCGTCTTCATGACGCCCAGGGTTTTAAACATTAAAGTACGCTGAAAGAGTTTTATAACGATGCTTGGTCTGGATTTGTGTGTGTGCACGTGTACGCGTGTGGGTTCAGAGGGAGGCAGGAGGCACCACTGATCGCATATTTTATAAAAAAAGAATACAAACAAGATGCTGTTTGTCCTTTAGCATTTGGGGTTAGAATTTGCTGTTGTTGGTCCTGGACCCTTTTAGAAGCGACTCTGGTGACACTATGGGCCCTTTCCTATGGATGTTGTGAAGTCATTGAAATGCTCAGCTTCAGTTAGAGTTTAGTGGTAACTGAGATGTCATTTCCTTTTTCCTGTCCAAGTTCATGGACCCCCTAAAATCTCTGCTTTGTGCCCCCATCATCCTGGGGCTCTCCTAATGGTTAAGACCCTTTGATTTGGAATGTCTGCCTTGTAAGATCTTGCTTCCTTCCTCAGAGTTTGTGGAACAAGGTCAAGTTGTCCACATGCGGGGTGGTTTTTCCTTCATCCTCTATACAGAGTACTTCAGTACAAATAGTAGTATATAGTGATTCCAGTAACAGACATGCCAACTCTGGGTTCAAGTTCCATCTGAGCGAGTCACTTACGGATAATGAGCTGGGCACTGTGTGAAGTGCTTTACAATGATTAACTTAAGGGTCCTCACAGCTACTCCAGAAGGTTGGTGGTGTTATGACCCGCATTTTACAAATGAGGAAACTGAGGCTGGCATGGGTTCGGTGATTTGCCCAGGGTCATCCACCTCCTGAGTCTCTGGCCCAGCACTCCATGTGCTCCATCGTCTGCCAGCAGCCTCTCTTAAGGTTCCAACTTGAGTTGGTAGGAGTTTTCGTCATCTGAGAGTTCCTTGTACCAATGAAACCACAGGCAGATCCATCAAACATCTGCTTTCAAAATCTGCCCGTTTTGCTTCTACCTCAGATTTCTCACTGAACCTTGAAATGGCTTTGTGTTCTGGTGGTCCACTTTGAAACTCATGTCTCCACTGTCAGCTGACCTCAGTGACCCTTCCCCGGAGCCAGTAGTAGTTGACCATTTTGTACTGTGCTGTTGCTTGCCTGCCAGATGTCATAGTTGTCTTGTATTTCTACTCTGTCGGCTAGTGGTGTGGTCCATGACATGCTAGCAAATCATCTTGTTTTTAATCTATATTTGCAAATGTTTTGACATTAAAATTGTATGTTTTATGGAAACAATCGGTATGCGTGTGTTGTTTATACAAAAATTTTTCTCCTGATCCCTTTACCCTCAGAAATGGACCCAATGTGTTCATTGTATTAAGGGTGAAGGAAGTATAGAGTACCTTGGTGCCAAGCAGATGCACCTCAAGGACCGTTAAGAAAGGAAGATGTGCTCCCTTTGTTTCCTCACCCTTTTCTGTTCCTCGCCTTGCGAGTGCTGTTCTGTCTGTAGCCTTTCTGCTCGTCAGAGCTAAGGAGGCAGCAGAGGGGTACAGTTGCAAGAATGCTGGGCTTGAAGCCAGGGAGACCTGGATTCCAATTCTACCTCTGACATTTGATGGCTGTAAGATCTAGGAGAAGTCACTCAGCACTTAGACCAAAATTTACACATGAATTGCTGAACTGCCTCAACAGAGGGAGTTCCTCCATACCCAGGAAACCACAGGTTGACAGCCCACCAGATCTTTGATCCCTCCTAGAAAAAGCCCAGGACAAGCAGTAGCTCCCTCCCAAGGCTCCTGGCGAAACTCAAAGGTAATCTAAAGTCCATCAGGTGCTGTTATACCACTTCTCATTAATGAAGTCAGTCATGAGCTGGGGAACCAGTGAGCTTTTTTGCAGTTTTAGTTGGCCAATTATACACCAGGATCCTGTCCATTGCTACTGGTCACAAAGAGCCAGACTCAAATGTCAGGGAAAATTCGGGCCTACTACATGAAAAAAAAAACAGAAAACTTACCCCATGAAAAGGTAAGCAGTAGTGCTATTGTTTGCATATAAAGGGAATCTAACTTTTTAATTAGCTTTTGTGGACATAGTGTTTTATATTTTTCCATATATGCCTCCCAGAAATCCATTTCTGTCTCTTAAGACAATTACCTTTTTAAGAAAAAGGTAAACGATACACCAGTCATTGTAGACAAGGTTCCACACCTGTGGACCCCCCTCTTGCTCTGGCAGAATTTGGGTATCTTCTCATGACAGTAATTTGTAGCCAGGTTCATTTTTTCTGGTCTTGTGGCAGTTACGTCTTGGCACAGTAGCAGTTATATATTGGTTTTTTGACCGCATCGCATTGTGTAAATACTTACATGTTTCTCTGTTCAGCCTAATCCTCTTTGCTTAAAGGCACATTTTTTGTTATATTCACGCACTAGAGTTTGGTTAGCCATTTCCCAATCAATGGTATGTTTGTAGTCATTGGCTACCTAAAAAAAAGTTAAAATATTTTGGTGTATATGGAGCTTTTCTTTTTATTAATTCTCTCCTCCAGTGTTTAATCTCCTTGTCGTAGGTATGGGCATTTCAGCCACTACCTGCCCAATTCCAAACTGCTTTCTAGAATGGTTGTACAAATTCAAAGCTCCACCAATAATGCATTAATGTGCCTGTTACCCTACAATCCCCGATTTTGACTATTTTTACCTTTTGGTGGTTTGGGGTTTTTGTTTTTTGTTTTTTTTAATTTGCTGGATGTAAGATAAAACTCCAGGGCTGTTTTGATTTGCATTTTTCTTATTATTAGGGAGCTGGAATATTCATATGGCTAATAGGCAATTCTTTTGAGAACTATTCCTATCTGTTATTAATAGTAAACATTTTAAGTATCCAGTTTTTCCATTTCTTTGTGCAGCCGCCTATCCCCAAACAACTTACTGGCCTAATAAAATTTAAGGTTAATGATTTAGATACCGAGTCCAATGCTCCTTATTTATGGGGTCCAAAGCCACTGACTTGCTTAAGGTTATGACCCAGCCGGAGTTGGGATTAAGGCATTCAGATCTCCTGACCTCTCAATTCAAGGTTCTCAATACTGGATTATAGGCAGTTCTACTGCTCAGCTACAAAGATCCTTTTTCCTTTCTTGGGGACAAGCCTGTGGACACTCGGTATCTGCGTTCCACCGCTTTAATTCAGTGACTGGCCTGAATTCTACCAGAACTGAGGGCAGCTCAATTTAATCTTCCCTCTATCCAGAAGTGACTATAGCCAGTTAGGAAGAAGCTGGGCCTTCTCCAGGGCCCATAGTAGTGTCTGAAGTATTGTCAGTTCCAGAACTAAGAACTAATTTATGAATTTGGGGGATTACCCATTCCTGTTGTTGGGTTACTGCTATTTTCCTTTTCTGATGTGGATAATTAATAGCTTTAGAACTGGTTCAAAGAAGTCTGCACAAGCTGTTGAACTTAATGAAACTTCATTTAAGAGTTGTTCAGTCTCATCTTCAAGGTCGACACGCAATTTACACGTTTAACTAATTCTATCCTAGTGTTTGTCATCTCTCCTGATCCTGAGGCACTGGGTGTAGGTGGCATGCCTGTTACTATGAATAATCTATCTTTTAGATGTGGGCAGTTCTCCAAAGAACCGCATGCTATTAACCACATGAATGTTCCAGTTCTCTAATAAGGAACGCAAACCTCACCTCCTCTCATCCAGCAAATTAATGACATACATAACAGCAGAGTTTGGAGGCAGAATCTCAATTCTACCTCTTTGGGAGTTTAAGCCTGTCATTTTACCTCTGGTTTCAATTTCTGAAACGTATCCATAAAAGCCCTCTGAGGTCCCTTCTGACTCTACGTATACAGTCCGTTTACAGTCACTGATCTGGAGAGGAGAAAAATGAGTCTGATTTACTCGGGAGGTAAGCAGTCTCCCAAGGAGTCCGGCCTATTGCTCTACAACCTCTGTGTTACGGATACAAGCCTTCCACTAGGCTGCATAAGGTAAGGCCTCTAGAATTCTAATTACAGATTTGAAAGGTCATTCTAAGGCCTGTGAACAAATGCCTTCTTGTGTTGTGCTGGGTCAGGAAGGCTGAGACCCCCCGCAAAGGATGAGGCACATTCTGGCACTGCCCCCTGTCCCCCAGCAGCTTTTTACTTTGCTGCAGGACTGCCCCAGCCTAAAGTAGCACTGTAAATAAGAATCCATTCTACAATGACAGTTACAGTATTTATTAGTGTTTACAACAAACAAGCTACAGCCACTAACTCCAAAATTAAATTTTAATTCCAACAAGGATGCATTTTTCAAAAGGGCCATACCAGGCTAGAAATTCCATACAAATGAACAGATTCTACCTTGACAAAAACAGGAAAACAAGAAAAGATTATATAATACAGAATAGACATTCAGTTGGTTCAATCAAGATAAGATATCCCTTGAACAAAAACTTTTATTTTCAGTATTACGAGTGTTTCAAATCAGTCCAGTAGATGCCAGAAACTGTATTAACGTTGAGTGGTAGTGTGTGGCTCTTTTGACTGTTCCAGAAGGGATGCATGACGGTGACCTTCGTTGTGTGAGGCTACTGCCGGCTCTTCAATGTTTCTACTAACCTATAAGAAGAAAATACGTATGTTAGTGGAATAAACTTCAAATGCATTCACCAGAGGAGAGTGTGTACCTCTGTAATCCAGTCTTCTATGAGGGCACATTTGAAATCCCTCAGCACATTTAGCAGAACTGTAGTCCCAAGGGTTCTGATGGTGTAACATACAGAACCCTGGACACAATATTTGGGGAGTGCAAAAGTCAGCATCCTTGCCTATAAAATGAAAGGGCTGTCCGGGCTCCCCCTTCCTAGCTCTAAAGTCCCGCAATCGTCTTACAGGTTAGGTCAGGGTTTCACTTTATGTGGGCCAATTAGCGTGGCACCATTATGTGATGGTCACATTTCTTAGGACGCAGATTTCCAATCAGGGCGGGAACAGCCATCATCACAACAGCAAAAATTCTGCAAAATGAGACTTGCCATTCCATTGCCTCATCGAGGCCAGTGCCTTTCGTTGCGGATGTTTTGAAAATCTGCCATTTTCGGTCCTTCAAGGCTGGAAGCCCAAGTGAATTGGCCATCTCCGTAGGGGTCATGGCCTGTTCCATGTCCTGCTTGTTTGCAAACACCACTAAAATCGCTTTCCTTAGCTCTTCTTCCTGTAGAGGTAAATACAATTCACATTTGTTTCACATATGTCTTCCTCACTGATAAATCCTGCCCCTATACTCTTAATAAATCTTATTTTTTAACATAACTGAAGGAAGGTTTGAGCTCAGACCATCTCATGGACTAGATTCCATCAATCAAACTCCATTACTACAAATATCCTTCCTGAAAAAATTTTTGTATAAGAGAGACAATTTGATGAACTCCTTAGAAGCAGTTATTTATTCTCACAAAAATCTAATTCAAAGGGTAAATTTAAATAGTGCCTTGTTCTTCTAACAGAATTTTATTTTTCTTAAAGTTCTTATATATATGATGCTACCTCATGAAAATTAAGGCTTTGTTTTTCTTTCTTAGTGGGAGAGAAAATGCTTAATTGAAAAAAAGTTTTAAGAAATTAAAAGTGACATAAGCCATAAAATTTGTAATTTCCACCTGGGAAGCAGCCAGCAGAGGTCTGACAATATTAGGTAAGGGAAATTCGTTCTTGCAAATGTCTTTTTGTTTGGAAAACTTGTTCCTTCCTTACATATAGGATGGTCCAGACCCCTGAAGGACCCCCAGGAGCTGATCCTGTTTTCTAGAAAGTTTCCTTTTCAGCTGTGTTAAATACAGAAGTTTAAATAATGAATTTTTAAAACACAATGTTTAAATGTTAAAGTACAATGTTTAAATGAACTGAGCCTGAAACCTAGTAGTGCATGCTTTTTTGACATTTAAACTCTCCTTTCAGAAACACTTCAGAGAGGATATGACACCCACAGAAGAAGCTTAAGGCCACACAGGACAATGTAATGAGACCACTGCCTGGGCTCAGGGGAGTGAGAAGGGTTCTCCTGCTGCTGACACTGCCAACTGCCAAGTGAACCTGCAGGGTCCCTTTGCTCTCCACCTAAATCCCAGTGCTGACACTTCATAATTATGTCTCAGGGAGTCCCCTGTGTCATCTGTGGAATGAGACCTCTCAAGTTCTTTCCTACTCTGAGATTTCTGTAAATATGAATTTAGTTTTATAGAGAAATATTTATTTTTCCTATTTCTATAAAAACCCAAAAAACTTTAGAGAACCCTACCCTGTTTCCCCAAAGCAACCCACCCCAATATCTTCTGCAATGGATGGAGGTTTTCTTACCTCCAACATGGCAACTAACTCCGACTTGGAAACTCCAATGCGGTCTCGATCACAGCTGTCTACGACATAAATGACTGCATCGGTGTTTGAATAATAACATCGCCAATATGGCCTGCAGAAAATGCAAAAACAAAAGCTCTCATAATTTAAAATAAGAAAAAATTGCATTATAGCCAAGGTAAAGGTTAGTCAGTACTCAGAAGGGGTCTCCACAAGAATAGATGGAAAAAAAAGAATTCTTTCCTGGTCAAAGTCTAGAATGTCATGAAGAGCATGTGTGGATGGGGTTAATGTGGATTTCCCAAACTCAAAAATAACACAGCAAGAGAACACCATTGGACGGCGACTTACAAACCCCCAGGCAAGATTTCTTAGCTTATAATTTGATGGAGGGAGAATTAATTTCAATTCAGAACAAGAAAAACAAGGGAGATACTAAATTTAGAACAGACTAAAAATACTAATAGGCTTGAGAGGGTTTAGAGAATTTTCTAGTTTCCCTAGAAGGAGTTGAGGAAAATCAGAAATGAGTTCTTATGGGCATGAGGGTAAGGAAATTGGACAGTAAGCAGTCCTACCATTTTAAGATACATGAAAAATAATAAAACACCAAGAAATATCCCTTTGTCAATGTCAGAGAAACTCTAGACTGACAGCATTCTATCTAAATCTACATTTTCACAAATTAGACTAAAGTGACAATGAATTTCTGGCATTTTAAACATGAAAGTAACATGAGGAAGACTCAGGTGCTCAAGAATTACCCATAAGGTTGGAGGACTGAAAGTCACTCTCTTCAAAAAGCAGGGAATCTGATGAGAACATAAGGAAGGAAATTCTTGGTTAAAGACAATACCCATATGAAGTCACCCTGGAGAAGATGTTTCATTTAAATAGTAGCCAATCAATTTGGTTTCCTGAGAAAAAAGGTAGAGATCTTGAATGGGGGGAAAGGAGGTAAGAAACTGATGGGATCTCTCAGAAGTGGGCAGGCCACTAAAAAGCTTTCTGCTGTTTTAATTTAAAACAGATCTGAGCTTGCACCATTTAAGGAGCAGTACGGTACTTGGAAGGCACTACCACAGTGGCTATCGCTGGAGTTGCAGTCCCAGGACCCTGTGTGACTGTTGCGTCTCAGTTTTCTTACCTGTAAAATAAGGGAATTAGACTAAAGGGCCTCCAGCTCCTTCCAGTTTGAAATCTAGGATCCCATGATCCTCCTCCTATGAAGCTCTATGGTTTGTAAAAACTGTTCAATTCAATAAGGAAAATCATTACATCTCAGTACCACACCACAAAGTGGTCTGTTACCTGATACTCGTCTGTCCTCCTAAATCCCAGACTTGAAATTTAAGGTTTTTGTATGTTACCGTCTCAACATTGAAACCAATGGCTGAAAGAGAAAACAAACCAACACCTCTTTAAAAACAAAACAAAACAAAACTTTATTTTTAACATTCATTTCTAAAAATTCTGAGTTCCAATTCTCTCCCTCCAGCCCCTCTCCCAAACATTGAGAAGGCAAGAAATATACCAGTTATACACGTGAAGAAATGCAAAACACATTTCCATATTAGCCACGTTGAAAAAAAATAAAAGAAAGTTTAAACAATGTGCTTCAGTCTATACTCAGAGCTCATCACCCACCAGTTCTCTCTGAAGGTGGATCACCTGGAATACTCAGATCATTTACTGATCAGAATAACTGAAGTCTCTCACAGGTGATCACTGTACCGTGCTGCTGTTACAGGATGTAATATTCCCCTGATTCTGCTCCTTAAGTCTTCTCAGGTGTTTCTGAAACTTGCAGGCTCCTCATTTCTCACAGTCATACACCACAGCTTGTTCAGCCACTCCCCAACTGATAGGCATCCCCTCAATTTCCAGTCCTTCACCCCCACAAAAGGAGCTGCTGTAAGTATGTTTGTACCTAAGTTCTTTTCCTTAACTTGGCTCTCTTTGGGTTACAAGCCCAATAGTGCTATTGCTGGGTCAAAGAGTATGTGCAGTTTTATAACCCTCGAGCATATTCTAAAGTGTTCTCCAGACTCCATCAACAGTGGATTAGTGTCCCTATTTTTCCACATCCCTACCAGCATTTATCACTTTTATTTCCTGCCATGTTAGCCGGTCTGACGGGTGTGAGGTATTATCTCGGAGATGCTTTAATCTGCATTTCTCTGATCAAAAGCGATATCTTCATATGACTACAGATAGCTCTGCTTTCTTCTGAAAACTGACCGCACCCTTGGGCTCCAATTCGGCCACGGAAGGTTACTCAGGGCCCCCCACTCAATGGGCTTCACCTCGTTCTCCTCATCTTTAAATGGGTTGTAACAACAGACATGTGTAGGAGAAATGCTAAACAAATTCAAGTTATTACTACTTACTGGGAATAGTAGTGACAACTTCTCCGACCTGTAACCTGTACAAAATGGTTGTCTTTCCAGCTCCATCTAACCCCAAAATTAAAATCCTCATCTCCCGAGTTCCAAACAGACTGGAAAAAATAGTTGAGAAAAAGCCACCTGCAAAACAAACCAATAAATAAGTTTCATGTTATTTGGGGGACTAGATTTTACAAAGGAAAACATTTGATTACCGTTATTTTTCCTTTCCTTTCCTTTCAAAGTGGCCAACTGATTTTTTTTCCAGAACCCTACACTTGCATTTTGCTGTCAAGAGCTTAAACTTTTAAATTCAGTTTCGTTTAATTTCTACAAGAAAAAAAAGGAAAAAAAAACAACTTTAAAATATCCCCCAGTAGCTTTATGGGGAATTTCTAGTTCATGAAGGGAAAAAGCACTATTTCATTACCTATCACTCCACTTACATGCATTATATTGCAGGCTAGTTATTCATGAACCACACTTATCCCAGCAGGTGGTGTTCTCTGACCACACAGTACAATTGAGTCCCTACTGAGCCATAAGAGCCAAAGATTATTTGGTAATTCAGTCACCACCAACCTCAGCTTTGGAAGACAAGCACCAGGCTTAAGCACCTTTTTGTGTGGACCTGAATGCTACAAGAAGGCCAAGAAACTAAAGGACGGGCATCTGTCGGCCGCACCCTTTCTCTAGGATCCCTCTGCTCTGGATATCTTTCTGGGAAGTTCAGACTCCGATGCTTCATGAAGCCAAAAGGTTTCTAATAAGTGAAATTCTTTTGTATCAGAAGCAACCAATTCTCCAATTAGATTGAAATACAACTGGGAAATGCTTACAAAATAAATAAGAACATGAAACAAAGATAATGTTAATTATTGGTCTAAGTCAACAGGCAGGGATCCATTTCTATTTGGATTTTAACACCACTGTTCTCCACTGCCATAATACACCCAGGTATGGTTCTCAGATTCTACTAGGTACAAATCAAAGAAAGAAAAAGCCCCACCTTTCCTATACAATCCATATTGACACTGCAAATATATGCCTGTGGTAATTACACGCACTAGCCAATAAAGTGTGGCTGCCTCGATGCCATCACTATGACACGGAAATTCAATTTGGCATTTGTGAAGGGTTAGGTGCAAACACTATGATAAGCAGGGGGGGTCCCAAAGATGAAAATCCACACCATCCCTGTCCTCAAAGGGCTTGTAAATTGGCAGAGGATTAAGATACGCACACAAATGGAAAAGGATTTCACCAGGTAGAGAATGGGGAAGGGGATGAGCACCCTCCCACACGTCTGCATACAAATCCCAATCTCCCCCAGTAAATCCAAGCTTCCTGAAGCTTGTGTGGATTTTCATCTTTGCACTCCCAGCGTGGGAGAGGGCCCACAAGTAATGCACAGAGGCAAGAAGAGGCAGGTCAAAGATCAGCAGGGCTCAAGTGCCTGGAGCCAGACCCAAGCAGAAAATCCCAGGTGCCTTTTCCAAGCTGACAAAAGTTAATGCAGTAAGTAATGGAGATGCCGCAGTACCAGTCCTTAAACTATACTATAAGGTGAGAGAATGGTTGAAATGTAAAATGGATAATTTTGATTATTTTAAATTAAAAATTACATAAATAAAACCAATGTAGCCAAGAATAGAAGGAAAGCAGAAAACTGGGGAAAAAACTTTTCACAGACAATTTCTCTGTTATGATATGATGATGCTGGAATAAGCTGATGAGGTAAAACCATACAGCTGGTAAGTGGGAGGGTCAGGAGTTGGACTTGGCTCCTTTGACTCCAAATCAGTTGTCTTTCCATTAGACTAAAGGTTCTTAACTTGTTTTGTGCCACAGATGGACCCTTTCTCAGAATAACGGTTTATGAGCATAAAACAATATACACAAGTTTATTAAGAAAACCAATCATACTGAAATAGTTATCAATCTGGGGAAAAAACCCCCAACAAATTCACAACTGATCTAACCATTATGGAGAGCAGTTGCCCAAAGAGCAATCAAACTGTGCAAACCCTTTGATCTAGCAATACCAATACTAGGTTGGTATCCCAAGGAGATCATAAACAAGGGGGAAAGACCCACATATACAAAAATATAGCAGCTTTTTTTGCCATGGTGAACAATTAGAAAAAGAGGGGATGCCTGTCCTGTCAATTGGGGAATGGCCGAACAAGTTGTAGTATATGAATGTAACAGAATACTACTGGGCCATGAGAAATGATGAGCAAGTGGGTTGCAGAAACACCTGAAAAGATTTATATAAACTGAAGCAAAGTGAAGTGAGTAGGACCAGGAGAACGTTGTACATAATAACAGCAACACTGTGCAATGATCAACTTACTGACTTAGCTCTTTTCAGTAATGCAATGATCTAAGCCAATTCCGAAAGACTCATGACGTAAAATGCTATCCGCATCTAGAGAAAGAATTGATGGAGTCTGAATGCATATTGAAGGATACTATTTTCACTTTTTTTTTTTGTAGTTTTTCCTTTTGTTCTGTTTCCTCTTATACAATACTAATACAGAATGACTAATACAGAAATGTTTTACATGAATGTACATATATAATGTCTATCCAATTGGTTATCATCTCAGGGAGGAAGGAAGGGGAGAAGAACATTTGTAATTGAATATTTTATTTAAAAGTGTTAAAAGTTGTCTTTAAATGTAAGTATGAAAAATGAAATACTAATTAAAAGGGAAAAAAAAAGTTGAGATTCCAGATTAAGAACCCCATACACTAGTCCAGCATAATTCAATTCAACAAGTCTAAGAAGTGAATTAAGGGGCACTGTATATACTAAAATAAAAATAAAAATAAAAATCCCTGTCCTCAAAGATCTTACACTCGGGAAAGAGGATGGTGACAAAACTAGAAATAGGAGAAAAATTGAGGAAGAGAATATTTACAACTGTACAGATAAAGAGAAGCTTCACAGGGACCTAAAGGCCTTGAAGGCAAGAGAGGCCAAGACCAGGAAGGAGTGAATTCCACTAGGAACCACAGGTTGGGTAAATCCTTGAGGCAGAGCATGAAATGTTGAGTTGGATTCAGGTGGACAGTGGAACTGGAGAAAGGAAGAAGTGAAAAATAAGGCTAGAAAGACAGCCAAGAACTAGATTATCAAAGGCCTAAAGTCAAGCTAAAGCGTTTGTTTTTATCCTATAAGCAATAGGGAGGCAAAAGTTTTTAAGACAAAAAGTAACATGATCAGATGTAAGTCTTAGGAAGATGAGGTTAGCAAGAGAATTGAATGGGATAAAAGGTTACTAGAAGTAAAGAACCTAATTAGGAGCCTATTAAAGTAATCTAGGTGGGATGAGGACTTAAACTAGAACTGAACTGTGCCTGGAGAAAGGGGATACAAGAAATACTGTAGAAAATCCTTTGGCAAATGCCCGCATACAGAGAGAGGAATCAAGCCTAACTGTGAAGTTAGAGATCTCAGTGACTGGGAAGATGCTGATGCTTTCAACAGAACTACTGAACTGTGGGAGAAGAGCCTGGGCAGGTTTTGGAATATAATGAGTTCTATTTTGGATGCATTCAAATGTAAAATGCCTGACAGACATCCAGGAGAGTTCAATAGAAACACTAAGGCTGTTAAGAGGAAATCTTGAAAACTCTTAAGTTAGAAAAAAAACACCATCAAGGGCCATCGATACCCAAACCAAGAGTCCCAAACCAAAGACCATCTAGTGCAATCAGTATCCAAACCAAGAGTCCCAAACTAAAGACCATCTAGAGCAATCAGTATCCAAAACAAGAGTCCCAAACTAAAGACCATCTAGTGCCATCAATATCCAAACCAAAGACCATCTAGTGCAATCAATACCCAAACCAAGAATCCCAAACCAAAGACCATCTAGTACAATCAGTAGCCAAACCAAAGGTCCCAAACCAAAGACCATCTAGTGCCACCAGTACCCAAACCAAGAATCCCAAACCAAAGAAGACCTAGTGCAACCGATACATCAAACTAAGAATCTCAAATCAAAATTGGCAACATGCATCAAAAAGTGGTCATCTATCCCTTTTCACCAGACTTCTAGTGAAGGGGAATTGATACTGTAAACTTTTATTAAGTACCTACCAATGCACTACACACACACACACACACACACACACATATATACACACACACATATATGTAAATTTCCAGAGGAAAGGCACCCAAGGGTTCCAGAGGCCCCAAGAAGGGAACTGAGGAGTTGACACTAATCCACAAGAAGGAGCAGGAAACTGTAATCTGGAATCCCACACAGGGTTCGAGTCTAGCCAAGGGGCACAGACGGTCAACAGGAGAACCTGCTTACTTCTGGGAGCTAACTATGGGCACAGAGAGGACCCCTGGACCCCTGGACGCTGATGAGCTGGGCCTCCCATTTAGAACAAGGCAGATCACCGGACAGGGGCGGGAGAGACATGAATGCCCCCCACCCCCCAAGGAGGATGGCACTCGTCGATTTCGGGCCCTGCCCAAGCAGACAAAGCGGGGCCCCCTCCTCCGCCTCCCCTCCCCCTCCTCCGCCTCCCCTCCCCCTCCTCCGCCTCCCCTCCCCCTCCCCCTCCCCCCCTCCTCCCCTCCCCCTCCTCCCCTCCTCCGCCCCCTCCCCCGGTCGGGCAGGCTGCCAAAGCCCAGGCCGGTAATAAAACCCGGCGTCTTTCCCGGAATCGCCGCCCCGTCGGGCTCGGCCCCCACCCCCGCCCAGCAGCTTCTCACAGATAAGACAAGGGGCGCTCTGGGGGACGCCGGCTCCAGAAGGGTGGGCGAGAAGGGGGTGCCGTCCGTGAGGTGCGGATCAGGACGCGGAGGGGACCTTGGAGGGATTCGGGGCGCCCCCCCGGAATGACAGATGGGGAAACGGAGGCACGAGGGGCGACGGGGGAAGGGACTTGCCCCGGCCTCGCGGGGCTGCAGGGCCTCGGACCCGCCCCCGGTCGGAAGCCTCACCCATGGCTACGCCGGCTCCCCGCTGCTCGGTGCGCGGCCCCCGAGTCCTATAGCGTCTTCTCGGGCCTCAGCGCCGCTGCGGCCGATCGGCCTCCTCGGGCTCCCCGACCCCGGGCCCGGCGAAACCTCCCGTGCGCCAACGACTTCCACGTCAGACTCCCGGGAGGAGCAGGGGCGGGGAGAAAGGGGGGCTGCGGCTGCGCAGTGGGGCCGAGCCAATCCCGCGTCGGCGACGGCTCTTTCGACACGATCTCCTCTCGAGTCGTATACGGAAAACTAAACAAGATGAAAATTAAGAGTTGAATAAATTCCTCCATATTATCGTCTCTTTTTTAGCTTCATCCAGTTGTCATCTGTTTAAACTATTGCTTTATTTTTTTAAGTTTGAGTAGACGCTGTGGTGAATCGGGCGACGCGGAATGGGAGCCTACTGCGAGCCCGGAGGCGGGGCCTCTGGCGCAGACTGCGGCAGCACGGGAATGGGCAGCGCGCATGCTCGGACGCCTGAGAGGCGGGGGCTGCTCGTGAGTGAAGCCGCGGAGGCCAAGGGCCTCCGGGTCCCCGCACGCCCCCGCTCCGCCCTCCTCCCGCGCGGGAAGCCGGCCGTGGGGGTGGGGCTGGGGCTAGGGGCGGCCCTGAACCGAGTCTGGCAGCCCCCAGCTGGGAGCGCGAGCCCGGAGCTGCGGAGAGGCCTGAGGGCCTGGGGCCGACGGGAGGAGCCCAGCCTCGTGTATGTGACAGATGGGGAAACTGAGGCACGGGACGGGGAAGCCGGTGGACTCAGAGCCCAGCCCCGTGTAGGTGACAGATGGGGAAACTGAGGCACAGGGCAGGGGGATCTCATGGACTCAGAGTCCTGCCTCATATGTAGGTGACAGATGGGGAAACTGAGGCACGGGGCAGGGGGATCTCATGGACTCAGAGTCCTGCCTCATATGTAGGTGACAGATGGGGAAACCGAGGCACGGGGCGGGGAAGCCGGTGGACTCAGAGCCCAGCCCCGTGTAGGTGACAGATGGGGAAACTGAGGCACGGGGCGGGAAAGCTCATGGACTCAGAGCCCTGCCTCATATGTATGTGACAGATGGGGAAACTGAGGCACGGGCGGGAAAGCTCATGGACTCAGCTCCCTGCCAGTCAAGTTACAGATAGAGGCACAGAGGGTAAAATTATAGACCAAGGAACCTTAGAGGCCAAGGAACCCCCCTCGCTTATCAGATAAAGAAATTGAGTTACAGAGGTTAGTGGACACAGGATCATGGAATTAAAGTTGTAAGGGGCCTCAAATATTGAGTCCCATCCCCTCATTTTACAAATGAGGAAACTGAGGCCATAAGAGTGCAACTGACATAAGATCAGAGATTTTAAAGCTGGAAGGAATCTCAGAGAACCCCTCTCAAGAAGTCCAGCCCCCTCCTCCCCCTCAGGCACACTCAGAAAACTGAGGCCCAGGGAAGGGAACTGACCTTTTCAGTGACTATGCAGGTACTAAATGGTTGTTAGGATTTAACTCCAGGTCCCCTGGGCTCTTGGCACAGCGCTGATTAACCTGGTGTTAGGATAATGAATGTGTATTAAATCCAGAATTATTTCCTAGGGAGACCCCTTGGTTGAAAGTGACAGTGTTCAACAATGATGTAAACTTAGAAGAAACCTTAGAGGTCCATGAACCCAACCCCCTTATTTTACAGATGAAAAAACTGAGACCCGGAGAGGCGAAGTAACTGAATTAGGGTCACAGCAGTAGTAAATGGCTGAGCAAATCCTCTGATGTCAAGTCTACCTTCCTTTCTATTATACCAGCCTACTGCTTTTCGGTATGTCAGCCTTTGGGGATGGTTTATGAAAACATTAGATTTGTGTGTGCTCGTCCTTCGTTGCTGAAGAAGACCATGCCATCGGAGAAATAATGACATGACTTGCACTTGACTTTGTTTTGAGTGAGGAAGGGCTACTTGGGGAAGAAGGGTGTTTATCCCAGAGGAGAGATGATGTAGGCTCTTTCACCTAATGCCTGTGTGACTTTGGACAGGTCTTTGGGCTTCATTTTCCTCATCTATAAAATAATGAGGTCAGACAAGATGGACCCTGAGGTCACTTCTAGCTGAAAATCTGATTCTCTGAAGACAGGGCAGTTGTTCTGTCCTTCAAGTATTTGAAGATCTGCCACTTTGAGTATTGATTTGTTCTTGTGCTGAGAATGGAAAAAGGAGCAAGAGTGAGATTACAGAGAGACATGCAGGCTTGCAAAGAGAAAATCCATAACAGTGCAATGCAAAATTGGAATGAGTTCTTCCTATTAATCCAGAATTGAAGTAGGCTCTCTCAGTAGATAGTGTGTTTTTCCTTCATGAAAAGTCTTTAAGTCAAGATGGATGACTACTTTTGGGGGATGTGGTAGTGGAGATTTCTGTACTTTGTGCATTGTTCGTTTAAACCCTCTGACTCATTAAAGAGTTAAGTGCCTACTTGTATATCCTAAAGTTATCACAGTACTCTTCTATTTAGGATATGTGAGGTAGAACTGAGTGCTGAACATCGAAGGATATTGCTGATGTCAGAGACACAGCTTTGTAGCTGTTATATTAGCACCATTAGGTAAAAATATGATTGCACTGACCCAGTCTCTAATACCACCAAGTCAATTACTTTTTGCCCAGTTAACTCCCCTCCCTGAAGCCTTTCCCATCTCTTGTTTTTCCTGTCAACTGGCCTGTTTAAATACAAGTACCTACAGCAAACACCTTCCCCTGAAAACCCAACAGAAAGGGAATACAGTATGATGTGTATAGGTCCCAACATTTTAAAATTTCATAATTCTTTACGTAATAGTTGTATCAGTCTATTGACTGAGAACAGACAAAAGATCCCTGGATTTATTAATTCTTTTAAAGTTTATCACATCTAAATACATTTTAAAATAATATATGTAGGAGAAATTTTGTATCTAACATTTTATGTGTGGATTTAGGACCCCTAGCAAAAACTTTAACCCTGTGGGTATGAGTCAAGGTTGGGAAACATGCTGACTTTATGTGTAACTATTGAACTAAAAGATAACTTAGTATTTTATAATCATTTCTGCTGAGTACCCTGTAGGCAAATCTCTTATCAAACTAAAGAAGTAAAAGAGTTCTCTCAGCAATTCAGGATTTTAGAAGCCATGTGATAAAGTGACTGAAAGGTTTTATTTTTAAATAAACCTTTTGCGTTTAATAAAGATTTGCCCATGATTTATTTCAGAAAGGAAACCAAGTTCCAAAACACCTTTAAGAAATTTAAAGTCTGAAGAAAATATGAAATTTGAGGGAGGTAAGTTTAGGACAAATAAAATGAAGTAATAAACCTGAGTGTTTTACTACCCACCAAGAGGTGATTCTGGTAGAAAATGTGAGGGGATTAAAAAAAGATTTGTATAATTTATGAATTATAGAGCCATAAGTGACTGAAAAAGCAGCTAATTCACACATAACCTTTCAAGTTGACTTTAGAGGACACAGTCATGCCCTTCCACAATAGCCAAGGTAGCATTGGACCTCATGGAGTTCAAGGAATCTGATGGGTTGTGTGACCTTAGACAAGTAACATCATCTTTCTAAGCTAGGTTTCTCCTTTGGGAGTTCCCTTTTCTCCCCTGCACCCCAGAACCATCATCTCCCATTCTGTCCTCCTTTGCTAAAGTCAGTCCCTCAACTTATGCCCTTGATTTCGTCCTCTCCTATCTCCTTCCATAGCCTTCCTCCTTCATTTGGTCACTTTCAGCTTCAATTTTCTTATCTGCTAGGATCCTTGTGCTACCTGTAAGCATGCTAGTCTCCCAGATTTCCTTCAAAGCATAGCTCAGGTGTCATCTGTATGAGGCTTTTCCTGATCTCATTTGTTAACAAGTCTCTTGAAATTGCTTTACATTATTTTGAATAGACTTTATATTTACTGTTACCTCCTTTTAGTTGAATATATGCTCCTTGCAGGGAGACATGCCTATTTTTGTCTTTGTAGATTTATAGCCTTGGTACCTAACATTGCCTCATATGTAATAGGAACCTAATAATATTTGTTGAATATATAAAATCTTACTTGTACTAAATAAGTCATCTTCCAAGGTCTTCTAAACCCTAAGACCATAATTATTTCTGTTGTAACTTTTGTTGGTCAATAGAATACGGGGCAAGATGAGTCATGGGTCTTTCACAGTATGGTGACTCTTTTGGTCCAAGGAAAGATGGGTAAAAAAAACTGCAGATTTTATTTCATTTTTTGCTGTTACTTTTCTTGTGAGGAACTGGAGATTCTGGTTGTCTATAACCATTTTTGATTGTTTACTAATGTTTATTTTAGGAAAAGTGGGAGCCTTCCTTTTAACCTCCTTTCTTAACCTCATTTTTACCAATATTACTTTCTAATATTCTCATACAAATATTACTTTGTATGAGATACATCAAAGATACTTTTGGTAGATGTTCATTCATGTCAAATCATATTTTTCCATCCTTAGCCAATGTTTTTCCCTCCCAAATTAGAATATTTATATATTGTTTCATTTATGATTTATTCTTTTATGAAAATGAAATACAATCCTGTTTTATATGTTCAATGGAACTTCCTCTAATGATTCAAAAGTTAGATTTTTAAAAATAAAATTATTGGGTTGACTTTACACTTGTTGAATTCCTTTCCATCTGTTAAAGCCCAACTCAGATTCATCCTCTTCTCTACTGCCCCCCATCAGTTGTTGTTCCACCTGGAATCTGATGTAGCATTTTGCTTCTCTGGAATGAACTTATTTATTTATTATTCTGCCTTTTAATTTTTTGTCCCTCTCATAGCCTCACCATAGGACAAGGACTGGCTCATCTAAACTTAGTTTTATCTTCTACATCATCCAGCCCAGTGCTTTACGCATTTGTTCAGTTTGTGTCCAATTCTTTGTGACCCCATGGCCTACAGCACTCCAGTGCTGTCCATGGAGTTTTCTGAGCAAAGATCCTGAAAGGGTTTGCCATTTCCTTCTGTAGTGGATTAAGGCAAACAGAGGTTATGTGACTTGCCCAGGGTCATACAGGTAGTAAGTGTCTGACTACATACCCTGTACTTTATCCACTGAACCACCTAGCTGCTTTGCACATGGTAGATACTTAATAAACATTAAATTGAGTCATTAAATTGTCCCATCCTCTGTTGCTGTGATGTTGTAATTTTTTAGTTGTTTTAATAAATGAGAGAATGTGCAAAGGAAAAAAAGTGGAGAGTAAAGAAAAGACTTAAAGGATGAAGTTCCCTACAAGTACCACCAATACTACCTGTGCTAGCTAAGCAAAGGTTTGACCTGTTCTATGTAACTCCTTATAGTTCCCGTTTTGGTTTTATTTTTAATCCCCCTTTAATTTTTTGTCTTGATTTGTTGGTATTTATTGCAAACATTTTTGTTCTTTCAATCTTAAGAATAAAGATATTGTGAAATCAAATCATATTGGCTATGATAATTGTGTAACAATTGCCTTCTACCCTTCATTTCCCATTCTACTCATTTTTGCTTATATTCAAACATCTTAATGCAGGGGAAAAAAAAGATAATTTAAGTGTTTGAAATGAGATTAAAACATCCAATGGAAAATGCTGACCACATCCAGAAGAAACCACAAAAGAAATGTGGAGTCTGAATGCAGATCTAAGCAGAGTATTTTCACTTTTTTGTTGCTTTTTGGTTTTTTTCTTCCTTATTTTTCCCTTTTGTTGTGAATCTTCTTTCATAACATGACTAATGTGGAAATATGTTTAACATGATTGTATATCTTGAGGAGAGAGGGAGAAAAATTTGGAGCCCAAAATATTAAAAAAAAAAAATGAATGTTGAAAACAATCTGTAAAAAAAATCATTCAAGCCTATTTCCTCATGTGGAAAAAAAAGATCTTTCAAGAGGGATAAAAAGTATTTTCTAGTAATGTTTTGATATTCCAGTTATTACTATTTGCAAATGATATTTTAATTCCTAGAGACCCAGAACACTAAGACTGCTCTGGGAAATCTATTGTAATGTGAAAGAGGCACGTCAAATGATTCGTTGGTGGAAAAAAAAGTGCATCAAAAGTGCATTCATTGTATAGACTATCCAACTAGTGGGGCAACCACCTGTCAAAGTCATCCATCAGTCTGTGTCTTGTTTAGGTTTTGCAGATGGAGACATGAATTGAATATCAGTGAGCGCTCAAGTCGGAACACATTGGAGAAATAGTAGCCTACTGTCAGTGATCTCTTCTGGCTACTCTGAACTACATCTCTTTAACATCAATATTCTCCAGATGATGTTATAGAGTTTTGAGTAATGGAATACAAGAATATCCTTTGTGGAAGAATTAAAATGACAGTCTAAAAGTTTATGGAAAGATAATTGATAGATGCAACCAGAACATAGCATGTAACAAAAGATGACTTGGATGAAAGCAGTAACATGAAAATATTTTCAAGGTTTTGTTTCATTAAAAAAGTAGAATGAGAGATTAGCTGTTGTCCTTTGTTTTCAAAGAGGACCAAAATGACATCACCATGATAAAGTGAAATTTCAGTGTGTCTGACTGTGGTTGATCAGACCAGCATGAGCTCAGAATGCTGTACCATAGGTTGGGCACAGATAGTCTGTATGAATATTTGGGGTGGATTCTCTAAATTTGCACATCCTATAGTTACTTTGTGCTGTCTCAATTCTGCTTTGCTCATAGAGCGCAGCACCCTTTCTTATGTGGGCATTCCATATTGTGTGGTCCTGCTCCGGTGTCTCCCATGTGGCACAGTCACATCCAGAGTTCTTGAGAGAGACCGTGAGAGTGTTCTTGTATTGCTTCTTCTGACCACTATATGAGTCAGCCTGCCCCATGTGAGTTCTCCATAAAATAGTCTTTATGGCAAGCGTGCATTTTGCATTTGAACAACGTGGTCAGCCCATCAGAGTTGCACTCTCTGAAATACTCTCTGTACTCTCTGAATGCTTGACAGTTCAGCTCGAGCAAGGACTTCAGTGTCTGGTATTTTATCCTGCCAGGTGATCCTCAGAAACTTCCTAAGACAGTTCAAATGGAGGCGATTCAGTTTCCTGGCATGATGCTGGTAGACTGTCTTCACAGATGTTTCATAGGCATATAACAATGAGGTCAGCACAACATCTCTGTAGACCTTCAGTTTGGTAGTCTAATACCTCTTCTCTCCCAAACTTTTCTTTGGAGACTCCCAAACACTGGTCTACCTCTGGCAGTGCATGCATCTATCTCATTGTCAATGTGTATATTCCTGGAAAGTACACTACCAAGGTAAGTGAACTTATCCGCAGCATTCAAAACTTCTCCATTTGCTGTAACTGATGATTCCACATATGGATGGCGTGGTGGTGGATGATAGAGCACCTGTGTTTTCTTGGTGCTAATTATTAGGCCAAAATTAGCACTGGCAGCAGAGAATTGATCCATACCTTTTTGCATCTCAGTTTCAGAGGCTGCATTGAGTGCATAATCATCTACAAACATAAAATCATACACCAACACTCCCTCCATTTTGGTTTTGGCTTGTAGCCTTTTCAAATTGAAGAACTTACCATCAGTACAGTAGTTGACCTTGATGCTATGTTCATCCTTATTGAAAGCATTTGACAACATGGCTGAAAACCTCATGCTAAAAAGCATGCGAACAAGCACACAGCCCTGTTTCATTCCATTGGTGACTGAGAAAGCATGAAAGCTTTGTCCACTATCCAAAACGCAAGCAAACATGCCATCATGAAACTGACATACTATATCGATGAACTTCTCTGGGCAACCAAATTTTGACATAATTTTCCATAAGCCCTCACAACTAACAGCATCAAAGGCCTTGGTCAGATCTACAAACACTGCATATAGACCTCTGTTCTGCTCCTAGCATTTCTCCTAGATCTGTTGGGCAGCAAACACCATATCAACTGTTCCTTGGCCCTTTCTGAAGCCACACTGACTCTCAGATATATGATGGTCTTCCAGGTGAAGGAAGTCCTCCTATTAAGGAGGACTGTAGCAAGAATTTTGCCAGCATTGACCGAGAGAGACCCCGCTGTGATTGTTGGAGGACAATCTATTACCTTTACCTTTATAGAGATGGGCAATGGAGGCATCCTTGAACTCCTATGGGATAACTTCCTCTTGCCATATAACCTGGAAAATTTCAGTTAGCTTTTTTATGAGCAATGGTCCTCCTACCTTGTGAATATCAGCTGCAATAGAATCAACACCAGGTGCTTTGCCACATGAAAGGAGCCTAATGGTCCTCAAAACTTCTTCAGTTGGAAGTTTAACTAAGGAGGTATTGACTTCAACCTGAGGTAAATGGTCAGTGGCTTCAGCATTGATTGATGATGGTCTGTTGAGAAGATTATGGAAATGTTCAGCCCATCTCTCTAGGATCATGTCCTTATCAGTAATCAATGTGGCTCCATCAGCAATGAGTAGTTGGGATGCGTTACAGGTTTTTGGTCCATAAATAGCTTTCAAGGAATCATAAAAGTGCTTTGGATTGTAACTATCAGTATAAAACTGAATTTCATCTGCCTTCTTACTGAGCCGGGAATCCTGCATCTCCCTAAGCTTTGTTTGTACTTTGCTTTTGATGGAATTAAATTCTTAGAGGTGGATGAATGCCTGGTATATCCTGTGGAGTTCTCGTTTTTCGTTTAGCAGCTTCTGAATTTTCCATTCATTTTCATCAAATCTTGGTGTTTGCAAGTGTTCCAGCTCAGATGAGCAAATGCAGTTCTGTACACCATATCTCTGAAAGCTGCCCACTCTTTTCTGCTCCACTGTTGCCAACTATGCGTTGGCTCAGCTTTCCCTCCAAGTTAGCAACAAACTGTTCACTCTCAGAGAAGAGCTCTAATTTGTTGACATTAATTCTTCTGGTAGGCATTTTGCTTTGGGGGTGGCACAAGGTCATCCTGAGTCATTGCCAGGCATCTTGACTCTGTCCTGCCAGTGGACTATGATGACTCTGGAGGAGAGAGGGAGGCTGACCACTTCATGCAACTCTGCCTCACTTAAATCCAATTTATGCACGAATCAAAAGACATCACCCATACCATTTTACTATTATGCCTCAAAGTCCTGGTGGCAGGCAAGTGATGAAGCAGCAGGTTTGGATACACTGGGAGCTGCAGTTACAACCCTGCACACAAGCAGGTTCTCATACAGAAGAGAAACCAACAGATGGCTATATTAGTGTTATATTGGTATTACCCTCTTGCCTTCCCCACAAAGAATTAAAAGAATACCTTGGCATTTGATACAGATTGACATCATAGTATATTGGACTTGAATTTGGAAGACCTGGAGTCAAATCCCATCTCAGACACTCGGTAGGTCTGTGGGCAAGTTACTCAAGCTCGATTTTCCTCACTTCCTTCATTTCTAAAATGAGTAGGTTGGAATCAATGCCCTCTGACATCCCTTCCAGCTCTAACATTATGAAATTATGAAAAATAGAGGAAGGTTTCCACCTTATTTCATACATTTATGGGAAAATATGGACAAGATAAGAAGGCATGAAGGAGTTATCATCTGTATTAATGATATATTCATATAATGATGAAATCATAGATCTGCCAAAGTACCAGTGGAAAGACAGACTAATGTATGTGTTTTGAAATAGTTACCACTGTTATTCCTAATTTATGTTAATAATTTTTTCATCTGCTAAAAATAGAAAGCTCTTAAGGAAATGGGTTTGCCCTTCACTTCCACCCCCACCCTTAGGCTATCTGGATCTCATCAAAACTGCTAATCAAGTAGCGGGGCATGATTATCCATACAACTTGGATGAGATAGGAGTCAACTATTCTAATCCTTCTCATGAAATAGAAGACTATCTAACCTTATAATTTGTGCTGTAGGTCTTACCATATCCATTTATTTTCCTCAAAAATTGACATTTATTCAAAGTCAAAAAAAAGGAAAAAATGACAAAGGTGTCCATCCCTTGTTCCCCCTCCCCTCCCATTTAGCTCCCCCTCCCCCCCATCCCAGAGAACAGGGCCCTGGGTTAAATCAGGTGGGGAAGCCCCTCAAATGAGGTCAGCCACATTGAGAGGCATCTCCTCAATGGAGGTGTTATAGAAGGTCTCGATGTCTTGAAGAATCCTCTTGTTTTCCTCTGTCACCATGTTGATGGCCATGCCTTTACGGCCAAAGCTCCCACCACAGCCAATTCTATGAATATAATTCTCCCGATTGGTGGAAAGGTCATAATTAATAACCAAAGACACTTGCTGAACATCAATGCCTCTAGCCAATAAGTCAGTGGTAATAAGCACTCAACTGGAACCTGAGCAAAACTCCTTCATGATCACGTCACGTTCTTTTTGGTCCATGTCTCCATGCATTGCAGAGATAGCAAAGTCATGGGCATGCATTTTCTCAGTGAGCCAATCCACCTTTCGGCAGGTATTGATGAAGATAACAGCTTGGGTAATAGTCAATGTTTCATACAGATCACACGAGGTATCTAGCTTCCACTCCTCTCGTTCCACATTTATGTAAAAGTGACGAATGCCTTCCAACGTCAACTCCTCCTTCTTGACTAGAATCCTGATAGGATCCCTCATAAACTTCTTGGTCACTTCTAGCATATCTGAAGGCATGGTGGCTGACAGGAGTACCACCTGAGTATTGCCACTGAGTTTCTGGAATATATCATAGATCCGGTCCTTAAAACCATGACTCAACATTTCATCTGCTTCATCCAGAACAAGAATCTTGATGTATTTAGGAGACAAGTATCGTCTGTTAAGCATGTCAGAGACATGACCTGAGGTGTCAACAATGATGTGAGCAGCTTCCATCTGCAACTTCTGAACCTCAGCTCTAACGTTTGTTCCTCCGATGCAGGCATGGCATGAGGCACCCATGTAGCCTCCCAGTGCTATCACTACCTTTTGTATCTGTTGAGCTAGCTCTCTAGTGGGTGCCAAAACCAAGGCCTGTGCGGCCTTTAAGTCCAGTTCAATCTGTTGCAAAATGGAAATGGCAAAGGTAGCAGTCTTCCCAGTCCCAGACTGGGCTTGAGCAATCACATCCTAACCCTTGATGCAAGGAAGAATTGCATGTTGCTGAATAGCAGAAGGCTTCTCAAAACCATAGGCCTATATACCACGAAGAAGAGATTCTGAGGGCTTCATATCATCAAAGCTATCCACAATCTCATTCCAGTTACTCTTAATGACACCATTAGGGTCCATTCCATCAGGGCCATTGTCTCTGGATCAGGAATCCTGACTCGCAGGCATGATCCTGGGAACTCCATCTCCATTTTTCTACGCCCTTTAGACTTCAGGGCTACTAATGCACCCAAAGGATCACTGGACATTTCTGTCCATCCTACAACTGAACTTTTTTATGTCTTACCTCTTCTAAGGTGTGAACTGCTTGACAGCAGGAACAGTCTAATTTTTAAAATTTATATCTCCAGCACTTAATGCTTGGGCTCATAGTAAGCACTTAATAAATGTTTTTTCTTTGTCCATTCATTTATTCATTCATTTAGACCTCATTTACTATATATAAGATTAAATCTGAATACAAAGATTACAAATTAACTTGTGTTTCTTTTGAGAATACAATAAGCTGCAGGTTTAATTCTTAACCATAATCCATGATAGTCCATTCTCCACACAGCCCCCAAAATTATTTTCCTAAAATACCTAAGATAGTCGTGTCATCCCCCTGTACAGCTAATCGTTGTGGTTATTACCTTTGCTACTAAATATAAACTCTTCTGTTTGATCTTCTAAGCTCTTTACAACCTGTCCCATTCCTGTCTTTAATCTCACATTTACAGTTCAGTTGTCCTGACTTTCTTCTTGTTCCAATAACCCATCTTTCTCACCTCCATGCCTTTGTCCACTGACTGTACCTGCATGCCTAGAATGCTCTTTCTCCTTGTCTTCAAGACAAGACCCAAAGGTCACCTTTTGCAGGGGACCTTTCCTACTTCCCCCAGATGCTAGTGCTTTCTCCTCTAATATTACCTTCATATATTTTGTATTTTGTCTGCACCCTGCCCCCCAGAATGTAAGATCCTTGAAGAAAGGGGCTATTTCTCATTGCCTTTGTATTCCCAGCACTTAATATAGTACATGATATATAGTAATCTCTTTATAAATATTTGTTGATTCATTGCTTGTTGGGCTGATTGATATTGTGGATTTATTCTTTCTTCCAATGTATTTTTAAATTTATTACTTGAAAGGTGCTGATCTGAACCAAAATGGCCATAGCCGAACATCATCTCAAAGAAAGATGTTGTATTTATAAGACAGCAGGAGGTGGCACCCTTGGATTGTTAAATTCTCAACCAGGCCAGGTCAGTAAATATTTATTTACATTTAAAAAATAATTGATTTCAAGAAAAATTGAAATTTTGCATCAATTATTTAAGACTATCTTAAATACCTAGAGCAATTAAGAGAATCTAAACATGCTTTAATTATAAATTCACACAGTCACTACTTATTACCTGTGTAGCCTTGGGCAAGTCATTTAACCTCTGAGGCCTCTGGTCTCCTCATCTATAAAATAAGAGGCTGAACCAAATGACCTTCATAGGTCCTTTCCAACTCTGTTTCAGCACATGGAATTATAACCTTGGAATGAACCTTGGGGGTCATCTTGTCAATTTTCCCCCACCTGCAGCACTCCTTGTTTGAAGCTGAGTGAATTAAGTGACTTGCTTAGCATCACCAAGCTAAACAGTAGAATTGTGACTGGAACCAATTTCTAAGGAGCCAGACCTGCCCGGTGCTCTTGTCACTGTCTTGCTGCTTCGAATCATTGAGACATAGCATTTTATTTGTTTTCAAATCACTGTCATGAATTGGTACATGATTTTTTTTTGTCGATGTAGACTTCTGTTCTAAGGCTTGTCCATGATAAGGAATTTATATTTAGCAGTGTTTGTGTGTTTGTGTGTGTGAGTGTGTGTGTGGTGTGCGTGTGTATGTGTGTATATGTGTGTGGTGTGTGTGTATGTGTGTATATGTGTATGTGTGAGTGTGTGTGGTATGTGTGTATGTGTGTGTGTGGTGTGTGTCTGTGTGAGAGTGTGTGTCTGTGTCTGTGTGTGTGCTTGTGTGTGTGTGTCTGTGTGTGTGTGTATGGTGTGTGTGTCTGTGTGTATCTGTGAGTGTGTCTGTGTTCATCTGTGTGTGTGTGTGTCTGTGTGTTTGTGTATGTGTGTGTGTATGTGTATATGTGTCTGTGGGTATGTGTGTGTATCCCAGGACATATTGGGCCTTCTCGTGTTCTGGTGCTCAGATTTAGTTTCGAGAAATGAATGGTACTCTGTGAAACTGCAGAAGGTCGTATCTAGGGATACTAATTTCTTCAGTCCATCAAAGATCTATGGTTTTCCCAGTGTGGGTAGCAGAGGGCAGTCCCCCTATAACTTGGTACATAGTCTTTGAGAGTTGTTGTGACATTCAGAGTGGTTTAATGAAAGCCGTTTTATACACTAGCGCTCACTTTGCTGGATTTATTTATGAAAGGTTGGGTTGGGCTATTATAATTGCTGGTTGTCCACATCTTCTCATGAGCCTTTCTAATTAAATGTTGATTTAGATGTTACTTTAAGCAGCTAATGATCTAACTGCATGAGATCAGGTTGATCCAGAAATCACTTGGCTACATTTGAACCTCATCTCTCTTTTCATCCTGTATCTGTTAAGAAGAGGTCATTTTCATTTTTGGTGCCATTATCCTATGTTCACCGTATTTAACACATTCTGACTTCTTGATCAAAATATTTATGATAAGGAAGCAAAATACCTAAATATCTTATGAAATTAAAATTTCTTGGTGCCCTCAAATACACAATGAAATGGACAGCATCATTTAATTCTCTAAGGAAAAATAGAACTGAGCTACTATTTCATTTCACAAGTTAAAAAAAATGTCTTCCAAAAAAAGAGGAAAGGACCCAGTTGTGCAAAAATATTTATAGCAGTACTGTTTGTGGTGATTAAGAATTGGAAATCGAAGGGATGCCTGTGGATTGGGGAATGGCTAAACAAGCTGTGGTATATGAATGTAATGGAGTATTATTGTGCTGTAAGAAATAACAAGTAGGATGATTTCGAAAAACCTGGAAAGACTTCCATGAACGGATGCTGAGTGAAGTGAACAGAACCCAGAGAACGTTGTACATAGTAACGGCAGTATTGTATGCTGAACTGTGAATGACTTAGCTCTTCTCAGCAATGCAGTGATCTAAGACAATCCCAAAGGACTAATGATGAAGTAGACTATCTGCCTCCAGAGGAAGAATTGATAATGTCTGAATACAGACTAAAGCATGCTATTTTTTTCAATTTCTTTCTTTCATTTTTTCTTTTTATTCAAGTCTTCTTGTACGAAATGACTAATATGAAAATGTTTTACATAATCGCACATATATAACCTGTATCTGGTTGCTTACTGTCTCAGGGAGGTAGAAGGGGAGGAAGGGATAGAATTTGGAACTCAAACCTTTAAATGAAAATGTTAAAAAATATTTTTAAATGTATCTCTGGCTTTATTTACAATAACAATGTCAGTATTCCCCTGATTCAATTCTTTTAGTTGAGGGGCTCTTAACCATTTTTTGTTTGTTATAGATTCCTTTGGCAGTCTAGTGAAACTTATGGACCCCTTCTCAGAAATAAAATAAAATATACAGGATTGTAAAGGAAAACAAGTTATAGTAAAATATAGTTATCAAAAAGTGTTTAAAAACTAGTCCTCAGACTCCAGGTTAAGAGCTCCATCATTAATAGTATATCAGCTGTTGGTCAGATAATCCTTGCAGAAAACTGATTCTTAATGCACCATATCTCTGTTTTCATCACACAAGCACTATCATGATCCTATTATAATAGAGTATATAGAATACACACACATAGATATGCCTATATAAATAATATATAAAACTACTTTTTTTCCTGTTTCACAAGATGCCATAATTAAATGTACTTGTGGTGAACTTTTCTGTACCTAGCTTGTGTGGCCCTCAGTCTGTCCCTGGTGCTATAATCAAAGCCTCTCCAGCTTATTAAAGTCTGCCAGAGTATACTTTTTACTGGCATAGCTTTTGAGAACCCAAACTTTTTGACACAAAACATTAGAGTAGGATTTCTGTGGAGAAACCCATCTCATTGCAGCAAATATAGATCACTTAAAATTAAAATATAAAACAATCCATTGTGTATTGGGGGTAGAGAAAAGAATGAATCACAGGTTTGCAGAATTTCAGTTAAAAGGACCTCATTGGCCATTTAGTTCAATCTGTGCCTGAAAAGCCACAACAGAGTGACAAGTGAATGAATTAATGAAAAAAACATTTATTAAGCATTTACTCCATGGCAAGACAGTTCTGTTCTCAAGGACTTCACACTCTAATTATGGGAGCTAACACCTAAAATAAAGTAGGGCAGATGGAAAATCCTGGAAGTCCAAAGGGTTCAGTCTTGAGGAAGAAGGCAAGACCTGGGGATGTGTAGGGTGCATTAGTAGACCAGCTGGCAATGCCTGGGGTCTGGAGTGGTAGAGACAGATCAGAACCTGGTGGTTCTCTGTCTCATCAGAAGAAATGGAATTGTTGACTCCCATCTCATTTGAGCCCTGTGAGCAGTCAAATAGCCTAGGTGAAGGGCAAAGGAAAGTGGGAAACCTACCCTTCCCTTCCTACTTGTTGTGACTCTTTAAGTTGCCTAATTAATCTAATCAACTGTCTTTACCTCTTTGCTATTCATTGCTTGCTGAGGGAGCCCATTCCAATTTTAGAGAGTTTAGATTGAAAACAAGGTTCAATTTGCCTCTTCAGTTTCTACCCATTGCTTCTTGTCCTGACCTATGGGCCCAGACAAAACAAGTTTACCCCATTTTTCACATAATAGCCTTTCAGATATTTGAAAGCAACTATCATGTACCCTCTGAATCTTCTCTTGATCAAACTAGACATTCCTAGTTCTTTTTACTATATGGCATGAATCTAAAGCCCTTCACCATTCTGGTTGCCCCACCCTTGATATTCTCTGTTCTAACAGTGATTTTCTTATAAGGTGGTACCCAGAACTGAACACAGTACTCCAGAAGAGGACTCATCAGGGTAGAATACAGTCGAACTATCACGTCCCTCTTCCTGGAATCAATGCCTCTTTTAATACAGCCAAGGTTGCATTAGTTTTTATTGGATGACATATCATGCTGTTGACTCATTGGGCTGACAATCCACCACAACCTCCATGTTTTCCAAACTACTAACCATGTGTTCCCCATCTTGTACTTTGAAATCAGGTTTTGAGTCCAAGTGGAAGACTTTATCCACACTTACAGCCAAATATTTCATTGAAAGATGACAATAAAATATAAGCTTTTTTAAGACTCCTTCCATTCTTTAAAACCTCTCTGTATCGTAGATTTAGATTTGGAAGGGACCTTAAAGGCTGTTTTATCCAATCTTCTCATTTTACACATGAGGAGCAGAGGCATAGGGAGATTGCATGACTTGCCAAGATTACACAACTACTAAGTTTTTTTGAGGTGGGATTGAACCCAGGTCTTCTTGATTCCAAGTCCAGCATTCTGTCAATGCCATGAGCCCTACTACTTGTGAAGGCTAATCTTTCTAGCTATCCTTTTGATCTCCTTCTCTCTAACTACTTCCAGGACCTTTCTTCTGTATTTATCCACTCTCATACATCTTTAGTTTCTCTTTTATCACTGTCTCTTTCTTATTTGCAAAGAAATACATTAAAATCCCTCCCAGGGTCTACCCTTGACCCTTTTCATCCCTAGCCCTCCATCTCTTCACTGCTAAATTTCCTGAAAAAATTTGTCTGCATTCACTGCCTCCATTTCCATTTACCTGAGGGATTATGTAAGATTGAAAAAGGAGTTGAGTCATTATATTTACAAGAATGAAGGAAAACATCAATGAAACTTAAAAAAAATTAAGAGTAGGCTGAATGCCGCATTGTTGCCTATATAATGAGAGAGAAACAGAGAGGGAGAGGCCTCAAGGACACTGAATGGCTCCTCTATGGAAGATTTATGGAAAGGCATAGAAAGGAATTACAGTGAATGAAAAGATATGGAGGCATTACAATGTGCATTGTTGGTGGATGCTATGCTGATGAGCTATGCAAGAATCCAGTAAAGCATAAAAAGGTAAAAATGAATGAGAAAAGAGACTCAATTACCTTAAAATATTGTCATTTCTGTATGGAAAATATACCATGTAACTTGTCATATTGTGGTGCCCTCACCGTACCTTACCATACCATGGCATACCTTTGCTCTCTAAGACCTTCTACACCAATGCTCATACTCACCCTTCCTTTTGTAAGTAATACTCTGCTTTATAAATTGAGAACTAGCATTAATTGATAAAGAGATTTTGAAAGGTAAAACATAGAGTGAGATATAATGGACTGGTTGATTATTCAGCTAGAAGTCTGGGAATGTAAATTCTAGTCTCAAACTCTTGAAACAGTGACTTGTGTATTGTTGAGTAAACATTCTAACAGTCTTCAGTGACCTGATTTGGCTCATGGGTAAGTCTAGCCAGGTTTCCTGGATATTCTTCTTGGAGACGCTTTCATGGGTTGGAAACTAAGTGACTCTAATCCTTCTCTAGGCCTACAATGTGGATGATGTTCTGTAGTGCCGAGAATTAATGAGCAAGACCCAGTATATAATTTGGAAGTGGATTATATTAGCCTGTGACTGCCCGGGGTGAAAACCCAAATCAAGCAGCCCTGATCAGGGCTAGGGCCAGGGTTTATAAAGGCATAAGAATTAGGACTAAAGGTCAGGGTTTTCCCAAGCGGAAAGTGACAGAAGCCAAGTTAGCAATTGATCAATCCTTAACTTAAGGCCATATATGGTTCAGAATAGGGTGGGGGAAGATTTCCTTCTTGGCAGACTTTCTTTGGTGGGCCTTCTTCTTCCGTGAAGAAGGAGGAGGATGAAATGGTGGGGATATACACAAGATCGAGGATACGGAGTACAGCGTAACAGTTCCACCAGAGGTTCACCTTCCCTGATGATAGAGGGAGGTGCACGAACTGATGTCAGGGAGACCTGAGGCCAAATCCTGTCATAGGAACTTAATTGCTGCCTGATCTTGGACAAGCAGCTTAGCTTTCCTCAGTCTCAGTATTCCTTTCTGGAAAATAGGTGTAATATTTACAGTTGCCCTAGGGCTTTGTTGTGAGGAGCAGAATAAGTATATATGTAAAGCACTTTCAAAATCTTGAAGCACTTCATGAACATTATGTATTGTGGTTGCTGTTATATTGTTACTTTTATTATACTAATCATCATTATTTTGGTTGATAAAAGGATACAGTGTATCAGGTACCATAACATTAACCTGTGGGAATTTGTGGAGGTCAAGTAGGGTCCCCACCTGGACGGATAGAGCTGACATGACTCCTCCAATAACAGCCATGGACTTGTCCTGCTCCCAGCAGCTGTAGTTAGAGATGAGCTGGCCCAGCCCAGACAGCCACCTTAGGGAGCTCTCCAAGGTGCTGTCATCACTGTGGTAGGTGTTGTAGGGGAGGAATCCCAGGGAAATCTTGGACAACACATTGGGATCCCTGTTAATCTCCTCTTCAGCAAACAATAGAGCCGGGGCCTGTTGGTAATTTTTGTTCAGTCATCGGTGGGGTTGGGGGAAGGGTCATAAAACATCAACACAACCTTCAAATAAAATACTTTTCAGAAGAATGGATTCCCCAGCCATGTGAGTCAGAACTAAGAACTAACTCCAACACTTCATTTGTATTTAAAATACCTTCCCCATGTACCTTGTTCCTTATATTCTTCCCTTGTAGTGATTCCTGAGATGGTGAGGGTTATTGCCTTTAAGTTACTATGTTATTTTGCCTGCCTGAGTCACTCACTCATTCTGCAAATAGATAGTGAGCATTCCCTATGGACTAGATACTGTAGAGTATCTGAATTTCCCTTGACCCTAAAAGGACTATGGATGGTGAGAAAGAGAGGATAGATACACCAATAAGTGGAATAGAAGGAGGCATAGGATATCTTCAAGGTGAATGTCACTGAAATCTAAGAAATTTGAGCCCAGGGAGGCCCCATCTCCCTGAAGAAATGAAACGAAGCTTTATGGAGGACAGCATGGCCCATGAAAACTTAAGATTTTTGATATATGGGCATTTGGGGAAGAGATCCTTCCAAAATATGATATGGGATATAGAAATCTATCTTGCCCTACAGGAAAATAGAAGGAGGTGGAGGTGATAGAAGGGAAGGCAGATTGGAGGAAAGGGTAATCAAAATACATACTGTCCTTGGCTGTGGGGAGGCAGGGAGATGGGGAGAAAATTTGAAATTCAAAATTTTTGGAAGTAAATGTTAAAAACTGAAAATAAATAAAATTTTTAAAATAATTGAAAAAAGAGAAGGCATTATGGGTTAATAAAGGTCTAGTAAAACTTCAATAAAAAAAAGAGACCCTTCCAAGAAGAGGAAACTAATCAAACAAGCTCACACAAGTATGGGAATAGGAGATCCTACATCTTTAGGCCCCCAGTATCTCACTCAGGCCCTGTGGGATATCTCCAATGAAAGGTGAGGTCCATTCCCTCCCTCCTCAGTACCATACTTTACCATACTATAGAACAGCAGAAAACCAAACTCATTTCAAAGATTGTGACTTTGTACCAGGTCTTCAACCAGGAAGCCAATAGCAAAGAATATGGACCAGTCTTGTTCTTGGCAATGTGTTTAAAACATGGACAACCTAGTAAGATTTCTCAGGCAGTTACCACCTCTCAGACAAACTGGGCTTGTTTTAATGAAGACAGAAGGTGAACTTGATGGAATCCCATCTCCTGGCTACTTCAATCAACGTGATAGGAAGAGGAAGGGAAGGAGAAAGGGAAGGAGGGGGATGGGAAGGGGAAAGAGAAGGGGAAGGGAAAGGAGAAGGAGGAGAAAAATGAAGAAGGAGAATAAGAGAAATAATACCAGCATTTCCCAACTTCTTTTTGACCAGATGGATTGGGTCCCCAGAGAGCAGCTACTGCTACCCTCAGTAGTACTTCCCGTTGACCTTCCAGATTGTCTTGGGCTGTTTTGTTTCACTCTGTCATTTTATGGGTTCTGTAGCTCTAGAATTTGTTTAGAGTCGTCTTTACAGGTATTTGGAGGAATTTGGGGGGAAGAGCTCAAGCATGTAGCTGCTTTTACTCCACCATCGTGGCTCTACTTTTTAAAAACCCTTTATGTATTATATTTCCCTATTGTAGAGTAACCTCCTTGAAGGCAACAATTGTCCAGTTTACCTGGATTTGTGTACCCAGACATTATTACAGAGCCTGGCATATAATAAGAACTTAATAAATTCTTCATCTACCTATCTACATATACACATGTGTATATGTATGTTTGTATTTATACACATACATGCATATGTCTATCTTCCCATCTTCCTAGCCATGTTTTATCCCTCATTCTCCTGTAAGCAGTAATCACATGACATGTGATCACACCACATGCCATCATAATGTGAAGTAGAAGAGCTTCCAGCTGGAACCACTGGTTCAAGTCCACAGGTGTCAGGATGACTAGCATGCTCACCATGTGTGATGATCCTATTATGCCTGTAGATTTCCTTGATGAGGTGAAAGTGGAGTTTTAGGCTTCTCTATTACTTGGCCTCAACAGCACTTTGTGAGGGAAAACTGTCTGCTTCACTTATTGGTCTCTTCAAAGTCTTTTCCACACTTACCCTGACGTTGTGCTCTCCACATTGGAGATGGCCTTAGTCACTTACTGTATTTAGGCTCACAGCCAGCCATGCTTCACTTGACTTGCTACTCATTTCCAGGTTACCATCCTTTTAATTGTCCACAGTAAAATATACTTTCCTGGCCACTACTCTTGTACATGTGTTGTCTCTCTATTGGAATATAAGCATCTTGAGGTCAAAGACTGTCTTTACTTTGATATTTGTGTCACCAGCATGTAATAGTGAATAATAAAATTCATTTTCATTCATTTGTTCCTTTCATGTAATTATTCATTCATATCACTCTCCTTGACCTTCCTCCCCCAGGCCACATGAGATGCCTCTGATCAATGGCAATTTTGAGATAGCCTGGTCTCCCACCAGTGATTTCAGGCTATCCCAAGATGTGTATTCCTTCTTTTCCTCTACTGAATTTAACTTCACATACTAGCATGCTCAGTTACATCTCTGATGTCTTGTGCTTAATAACTTCTGGTGGTCCCTAAAAATAGAACACTTGTCATGGGGATTCATAGACACATGCGGGTTCTGAGTGGATAATGCTTGTGCAGTTCTCTAGGGGGCAGTAATGAGTAGTAGAAAGAGCTTTTGCTTTGGAGTCAAAAGACCAGAATTCATCTGCTCTGTATTATGTAAATGCGGGAAGTCATTCTACTTCCTTGGGCATTAGTTTCTTCACCTCTAAAATGAAGACATCAAATCAGATTACCTCCAGGGTCTCTAGTAGTTCTAAACTCTTTATCCTCATCATCAAAAGAGCAAAATGTGTATCTCCAAATTGTGTCATTATAGCCTTACTCAAGTAGGAAATAGGAGTCTGCATGTGTCTCAAAGGCTAGTCATTGGAGAGCAGAATTCTATCATAAATGTATAAGATAGAGGCATCTTGGAGGATCTTTTTTTTTTAATCTCTGAGATTCTAATGCTATGTCTGTGTCCAAAGAGTGAAGAGAGAAGTAGAGGAGGGGATTTATTGTATTGTAATAGTTCAAAAGAAATATGAGATCCTCAAATTTAGAGATATCTCAACTCCACATGTTTGTATGGACTATTTGGGCCCAACTTGTGGAGGAGCACTCCAAGTTCATGTTCAGCCTGATCAGCCACAGTTGGGCATTGTAATTTGATTCCAACAACGTGATATCTTTATGGTCCTCTTTGAGAGTGAAGGAAAACAACCAAACAACCAGCAACTTTAGACAAAAACTCATTCTACTTCAAGTACCCTTCAATCACCTCTTGAAAGAGATCCTAAAAGGAAAATTCCTAGAAATATTGTAGCCAAATTCCAGAGCTCCTAGGTCAAGTGGAAAATATTGCAAGCAGCAAGAAATGAAAGTGATGCAAAAAAATCATGAAAAACGAATCAACAGCTTAATAAAAGAGAACCCCAAAATACTGAAGAAAATGACACCTTCAAAAATAGACAAACCTAAATGGCAGAAGAGATCCAAAAAGGTCAATGAGGAGAATGCCTTAAAAAGCAGAACTGACCAAATGGAAAAGGAGGCTAAAAGCTCACTAATTTCCGTTACAATGGTGTTGTTTGTGCAAAACCTTTTTAATTTAATGTAATCAAAATGATCCATTTTGCATTCCGTAATATCCTCCGTCTCTTGTTTATTCATACGTTCTTGGTTTCTCCAGAGATCTGATAGGTAAGCTATTCTGTGCTCTTCTCATTTTCATATAGTATCACCCCTTATGTCTAAATCATGTACCCGTTTTGACTGTATCTTGGTAGAGGGCATGAGATGCTACTCTGTGCCTAGTTTCTATCATACTCTTTTCCACTTTTCTCAGCAACTTTTGTCAAATAGTGAGTTCTTATCCAGAAGCTGGAATCTTTGGTTTATCAAACCAAACCATACTAGGTAACTATAATCATTGACTACTGTGTCTTGTGTACTCTAATCACCACAAGTACAATTTTGCAGTCTATTTCTTCCTGTAACTCACTTAACTTCCCCTCTAAGAACTTGGCGTATATGTGTTTCATAGTGATATTCATTGTCTATGATACCTTTTATCAAGATGTAATTTTGTTCCTCATCTCTTTTAATTAGATCTATTTTTGCTTTTGTTTGTCTATTAGTTGATTTTTTCCTTTGTTTGGCAGGATTTATTCATACATGCCTGAACTCATTTACTAGATCTGGAGGCCATATTTCATTTTATTGTTAATGCTTTCCCTATTGAGTTTTCTACTTATGCTCCTAGTATTTGGGTGTTCTTCTGGAGAAATCTATAGATTTATTTTTCCCTCTTATATTCCCTCTTGCTCACTTCCTGACTTCCTCCCATTTGAAGATGGTTTTCCTAGGGGATTCATCTCAAAGCGTCTCAGTCTCCTTCTCCCATGTTGGGGGATTTATGATTTGGTTACCCAGGTCTCTACCCCAAGTTATTTTCAGATAGACTAAACTGGCCTCAGCTGGGTGCTGAGATATTTCTGTCAGGCTTAGTGGAGTGTGACATACCCCCAACACTCAAACCTATAGCCATCCCCATGGCACTGGAATGAAGGATGAGAATGGCATTTGTTACAAGCTTCTTTGTTGGGTCCTTGGGAGCCAGTGCAGCCTTGCTGCTGGTAGCATGGTAGGTGGCAGGAAAGGGACTGAGCTCAGGAGAGATGTCAGTTCATTGTTTTGCCTTTACTTTGTTTTTAGTGCTAGATTCCTAAACCATGGAGATAGCTGATATTGATTTATGTTGTCAAATAATTTCTATTTTGGAAAAGTTTGAGAAGTCGTAGGTTTTAGAGGAAATGCCTAGTCCTCCTATTTCTTGGTCACATGACTTGGAAGTGGACTCTTCCCTGCATACAGAGGGCATTTGTGGCATATTGGGTCCCAGTTCATGGGGGAGATGTTATACTGCTACAGTTCTTTGGGTCTTTTCAGTCAATGGCTTTGCCTTCAACTATTTTTTCCTCCTGCTAATTAAGATAAATGCCCCATTAGGGCTCCATGAGCTGTGGATCTAGGAATGTAGATCAGCAGAGAATTTGGAACTTTGGGGAAGTTGGTTCCTAGGAGAAAAGGTTCCAATTACTCAGTCAATAAGCATTTATTATAAGCCCACTATGTGTTAAGCACTAGGGATACAGAGAAAGTCAAAAAGCAGTCTCTGCCCTCTGGGACCTCATAGTCTAATGAGGGAGATAATATACCTACAACTATATACAAGTAAAATATAGAGAGGATAGGTGGGAAATAATCAAAAGATGGAATGCATTAGAATGAAGAGAGATCAGGAAAACCTTCCTTCCAGGGTACGATTTTAGCTGGGATATGAAAGGGGCCAAGTGAGAATTGGAGGAGGAGTGTTGGTTCAGAACAGAGGTGGGCAACCCGCAGCCTGGAATCCACTTGTGGCCCTCTAGGTCCTCAAGTGCGACCCTTTGCCTGCATCCATACTTCACAGAAAGTCTCCTTAATAAAAGATTTGTTCTGTAAAACATGGACTCAGCTAAAAGGCCCACACTCAAATACCTTGAAGGCCACATATCACCTTGAGGCCATAGGTTCCCCACCCCAGGTTCAGGGGATGGGCTGCACTGTGGGTGTGCAAAGGGGATCCTCAAGTTTTATAGTATTGTAAGCATCCCATGAGAGCTGGAGGAGAGTATTTTTTTTTCTTCTGTTTCCGACTATAATTAGGCAGTTTGAGACATATTTCTGCTGACACTTTATTTCAGTTTTTCAAGAGATCCATGTCTTAGGGAGGCTGGACCTTTGCTGATAACTCAGATGTAGGCAGCGATGTCCTCCTAATCCTATGCCTGCGGGTAGGGCCAAGCCTCAGGCTCTGGATCAGCCTGGCAGTCTGAAATGGATGGGGGGAGGGGCTGCCTCTTTCCCCACGTAAGCAGCAGCAGACTGACTTGCCCATCTCTCTTGCAGAGAGGAACAATCCTTTCTAGACATTATGAGAGGCCTCCTTTACATTGTATGTTCTCAGTTCTCCTCTGGTTTCTTGTAGGACACGTCTCTCTTGGAGCACAGGTTCTGCTGAAATTCAGTCTTTCGACCAGAGATTGGGGGTTCCTGGATTGTGTTGACATTTGAACTTTCCACCGTTCTTACTCCACTACATGGTTTTGTCCTCCCTCCTCACTTCTCCTTTCTTCCTTCTTAATCCCAATCTTCATTGTCCAATGGGAAACCACAAACCATGTCAATGGAAACTTCACCTTTACCACTGGACACCAATGCTTTTTTTTTTTTTAAATTTCAGGTCTGGAAATCTTTCAGAGCCTTTCACCTAGCTCCTTGGCTCCCAAGGTCTGAGTCAAAAAGGAGCTAAAATTCTCCACGATCTTCTAAGAGACAAGATCTTAGCTCCATTGACTTCCTCCAGGAACCTCTAGCTCTATCAGCCTTGAGAAGCCCAGGCTGCTGGATTCTTTTAGGCTGTGATTTTTTTTCCTAAGTAGTATTATCTGGTGTTATACTTCATAGGAAAATGAAGATTACAGGAATGTACTTCTTTGAAGAAGCAGCATTTACTGACCTTTGCCGGGAGAGGTCACTGTTGGACAAGCTGGGGTCTGGTGTGGTGGAAGCCAGAGACCAGCCCACAGACACCGAAGAGAGATAGAAAAAGGGGAAGATCTGCATGCCTGTGAGCCAGAATAAGAGAGCCTGTGGGTGCCAGCTCCAGCTTTGTGGTCCTTGGAAGAAGAACAAACAGGCACATTTCCACCATGACTGGGCACCTTCTCTCAACCTGCTACTCACTTGGTGCATAGGTCAGGACAAATCCTCTGGGCTTATTGTGGGGCAGAAAGAGGAATCCTTCAGAGCAATGCTCCTGGTGTGTGGCCCCCTTTTGATTTCAGGGGCCAGTTCTCAACCTGGGTTGTTGTTGATTGTTTAGGGTGCTGGGGACCCCAAAATACCAACATGCTGGGTCTTGCTCAAATGAATTCTATCCAAGCCTTCTTTTAGCCAAAGTCAACAAAGTTAATTAAAGATTTGCCATATTGGGCTGACTCTTAAGAAGCCTTGCTATTTGTGACACTTGTTTTAACAAGCAGGCCAGATATAATCTGAGCTAGATTGAGTCTGAGCTAGATTGAATCTGAGTCCTTTCATGAAGACAAGAAGGCTCTTGTATACAGAAAAACTGGGGGAGGAATCTGGGGGTGGTCTAGAGGTCTGGGGGTTCCAGGGATGGTCTTGATGGGAGTGGTCAGTAGCCTGCGGTGTCCAGAGGTCTTGATGGAAATGACCAGTACCCTGGGATGAATAAAGATTGAATCTAGGGAGGATCTTAATGGGAGTGGTCAGTAGGCTGGAGAATTGGGATTTTGATAGGATCAAGGATGGGAAGTGTAATGGAGATTTGGGGAAATCCAACAGAGATTTGGGGAAATCCAAGGAGCTTTCAAGGTGTCTAGGTCTAGAGCCCTCTAGGCAAATGGAACCAAAACTCTTTTGGGGTAAGAGACAAAGGCCTTAGCTTGGGCCCATACCCTGTCAGGAGTCATCTCTCTCTGTGTGTCCAGGAGGGTCAGTCACAATGACCTGTGGCTGGAGTACCAGACCTATCACCACCAGTAACACCTCTGTCTGGGTCTAGCAGGGATCAGGATATGTTCCTCAGGGACTGATAGTTGGCATTACCACCAGGTGCCCTGGAATCCCTGCCCGGTTCTCAGTGAGGCCTAGAATGATGGTGATAATGTCAGAGAACTAAGACCCAGAATGAGCTGAGGTTGTGAAGGGAACCAAAAAACAAGGGAAGGGAAAAAAGACAGAGACCAAAGCAGGGAGAGGATCATGGCTCAGGTTGGAAGGGAAGGTTCAAAGAAGAGGCAAAGCCAATTCTTTCTTTCTCTCCTTTTTCTTTCTGAGCCAAAGGTCACAAATCCACATTTGCTTCAAAAGACCTGTGGTAACCTCCCTTTGGAGTTCCTTTCTCAATCAACATATATCTCAAAGCTTCCCTCATTCCAGTTGGAAAGCAAAAGGAAGCCCAACCCAAGGAAAGATAATCTCAGGAAAGATGAGCCCAGAAAGAGGGGAGGCTGGGAGAACTTGCCCAGGCTCTCTCCGGCACAGCTGTATCCTCAGTCCGGGGTTTGAGTGAACCCCACCCCTCCAGTGATTCGGGGGCTTTGAGGGCCCAGAGAGAACTCCCATTCCCCATCTAGCCTGAAGCATCACTCTCAGAAACTAGGAAATAAAGTGATCTAAGAGGATACCCTGAATGCTGAGAAAGTGCTCACCTGACAATCTTGATTTTCTTAAATATTAAAAAGTAAATAAAAAGTTTAATTTTCTAACTTTGGGTCCCTAAGGGCCTCAGTGTTTGGAGAATTGACTTAGAATTACAAATGAAAACAGGCCCTTTGATCTTCATCATTGGAGGCCATGGCTGGAAGGGAGCTTAGAGACCCTTTTTCCCAATGGAGAAGTGAAGCCCAGAGGGAGCATGTGCCTGGCTTCCTTCCTCTACAGCCTCTTGTGAGACCTGAGCAGCAGGAGCCCTGGGGATGTAGGGGCAGCAGTTGGGCCCACTCTCTGTTATAATAACTCCTTTGGATGGTCCTGAGGGCAGCTCTGGATTGGAGGCCAGGCAATGCTATAAACATTTCTTCATCACTTCCCATGGACTGGTCCCTGTGCTGAGTACTGGGGATTCCAATGCAAATAATTAGAACGGGAGTCCCCGCCTTGATGGAACTCACATCCTAACAGAGGAAGAGAGCCCATGAAAGGGGCTCACAGTGATAGGAGAGAGAAGTTCCCATTCCATGGTGTTTCTGAATCCTCCAGAGTCATAGGCACAACTGGAGGGGATGAAGTCTGGCTATCCCCAAGTGGCATCTAGGAGAACTCACCAATGGGAGGAGGGGGTGGCATGGTGGAGGGATGGTCCATGGGGAGAATGATTGGGATGGGATTTGAACCCTTAAAAATGGTCCTTGAAAAAAAAGGTACTTAAATTTTCCCACCAATTTCAGCAGCCCATATTCCTGACTTTTCTCCTGAAGCATCTGGTCCATGCCAGTCAATAATCCTTTTAACTGAACTTTCACTCTCCTGTCACTCAACTCCTTCCATTGTCTGTACCTGGCCCCACCGGAGCCTACTTGTCACTCCTTGATCCTATCCAGCTTTTCTCAGTCTTTTTCTGTATAAAAATATCAGTCTTTTCCTCATCAAATGTGAAGATCCTCTGAATCCCACCCACTTCTACTGGGGACACAGTATACCTGGTGTCTCTGACTGAAAGAAGGTTTGAGTATTTGAATTCTTTCAAGGAAGATCCCTTCCATACCCTTGAATTTAGCCATTCACAATGCCTGCAGGCCACAATGAGGCTCCGGGGGACAGGGAAGTAACAAGAGGAGACAGCGGGTGAGTTACAGTGACAAGGTCCTGGAGCATCAGACACAGGCTTGGGGCAGAATGAACCTGACTCCCAGAATTCAAGAATGTCAGAGGGGGATATGACCTCAGGGCCCGGGATGATCCTCCCCTGCCAGAAGAAGGACTTGCCCCCTCTGCCCTAGGAGCCCACAGGGTCAGTCATCACCTGAGGTCCCTCCTTCAGGTACCCAGAGCAGGGGCAAATTTTCCCACAGAGTCTGGTTGGGTTACAGAGAGCTTGGGGAGCCCAGCCCCAGCTGGGGAGCTCTAGAAGGAACCTTTACCATGGCTTGGGCCTCTCTGCTGTTTCCAATCCTCACTGTCTGCAGAGGTGAGGTTTCCCAGGGACTCCTCCCTGTGGCTCAGGCCCCACAATGTCTCAGACCAGGCCTAGTCTTGGCCCTGAGCTTGTCCTGAAGCTGTTGAGGGTCAGTACCTCCTTGGAGGAGGTTTTGTTTGATTAAATTCATGCTTTAATCCTTTTGAATTCAAAGCAGGTCTAGCCCAGTCTGGCCCTGACTCTAGGGGAGGGGAAGAAATTTGAGCAGGGGAAAAAGATGTGAGGGGGCTCCTCTGTGCTGACTTAGCTACCTTTGGTGTCCAAGACCCTGGGAAAGATGGGCCACCATCTCCTGTGCTGGTAATAGAATTAGTAGTAAAGTTATATGCTGAGCTTAGCAGAAACCTGGCCAGGCTCCTGCCCTGGTGATGTGGGAGGAAAACAAGAGGCCCTCAGGGATCCCTGTCTGCTTCTCTGACTCCAGCTCAGGGAACACGGCCACCCTGAGCATCTCTGGGCTTCAGATTGAGTAGATGCAGGATGGACCTTGTGCTGTCCACAGTGACACTGACAAAAGCCCTCCTGGGTCTCCTCTCACTCTGTCTCGTCCCTTCCTGACTGCTGGGTGGTGCTGGGAGGGGAACATGCAAACACCTTATCCCCTCTTTGCCCTTCCTTCTCCCTTCCTTCTCTTTTCCCTTCAAGTCCCTTAAAAGTCTCATAGTTTCCCCTTCTCAGGTCCCCTGGGCTCCCTTCTTCAGCTGTTTCCCCTTTCTGGGCTCTGCTGCCTACCAAAGGTGTATTCTTGAGGCTCCCCTATGGACACAAGCTACAAAAGTGAACTTTTTTTAAAAGCCTGTTTCCATTTTTTTTTATATCTTAAATTTCAATTAATTTCTGTTTCTGTCTTTCCTTTGAGCAATCTCCAACATGACCAGTATGGGAAACAGAAAAAAGAGGTTTTTCTTCTTTTCATGATGTTCTTGAAAGTTTCCCTTTTTTGCAGCCTGTTTCTTTTAATGGATCTGCCAAAAGAAAAGGCATGAATCAAAGACCTGGTGGCCATGGGTTAGCACAAAGCATGGACAAAACAGATAGCAGCAGGGATGTCCCTCAGTAAATTTCTTAGGGCAGAAGTAATCAAAAGTATGTGTGTTCATCCTTCGTTGCCAAAGAAGACCCTGCCACCAGAGAAATAATGACATGACTTATACTTGACTTTGTTTTGAGTGAGGGAGGGCTGTGCAGGTCACCAGCCTCACTTCTCCTCCACAGCCATCTGAATCCAGTGACCAGGTATTCATCAGGATGACTGAAGATGACCCAGGATGAGCAATTGGGGTTAAGTGACTTGCCCAAGGTCCCATAGCTAGTGAGTGTCAAGTGCCTGAGGTGAGATTTGAACTCAGGTCCTCCTGACTCCTGCACTGGTACTCTATCCACTGTACCACCTAGCTGCCCCGCCAGCTATGTCCTAAAGCCTGTAACAAGGAAGAGACCAGAGCATGGTCAAAACACCTCTCTTTTATTTGACTAAATTCAAGCTTTAATCATTTTGAATTCAAAGCAAGTCTAGCCCAGTCTAGCCCTGACTCTTCTGTTTATAAGTTTAGGTGCTAGGAAATGGAAGAGGGTATTTCCATCAGCAGATTAGGGAAAATCTCTAGTTCTAAGAACTGGGCAGATGGGCTTGATCCTGGGAGAATCTTCCTCTCAACTCCACAAAAAAAAATTCTTGTTGGTGTCTAACTGACAAAAGAAATCCATTTGACCCAGACCTGTCAAGGACAACCCAGAACCTGCTGGATCTCCAGACAAGAAAATCAGAGAAAGGAAAAGTTCCTACCTACAAATAGCACAAAATGTCACTATATCTAAAACTGCTTCCATAACTGTCATATTGTGAAAGATTAACTATATTTCCCTCCATCCTATCCTACCCCCATTTATTCTATTCTCTCTTTTAACTCTATCCTTCCTCAAAAGTGTTTACTTCTAATCACCTTATATTATTTCCTCTCTCCTCCCCTTAAGCCCTTCCACCTTACTTTCCTGTAGTGCAAGATAGATTTTCATAACAAATTGAGTGTGCATATTATTCCCTCCTTAAGCCAAATCCAATGAGAGTAAGCTTCACTCTTTCCCTTTCATCTCTCCCCTCTTCCCCTCCATTGAAAAAGCTTCTCTTGCCTCTTTTATGTGAGGCATTCTATTCCTCCCTTTCTCCTTCTCCCAATATATTCCTTTCTCACCCCTTAATTTTATTTTTTCAGATATCATCCCTTCCTATTCAACTCACCCTGTACCCTCTGTCTGTATGTATATAATCCCTCCAACTACCCAAACACTGAGAAAAGTTTTAAGAGTTACAATTATGATCTTTCCATGTAGGAATGTAAACGGTTTAACTTTAGTAACTCCCTTATGATTTCTCTTTCCTGTTTACCTTTTCATGCTTCTCTTGATTGTTGTGTTTGAAAGTCAAATTTTCTATTCAGCTCTGGCCATTTCAACAAGAATGCTTGAAAGTCCTCTATTTCACTGAATTACCAATTTTTCCCCAGAAGTATTATACCTGGTTTTGCTGGGTAGGTGGTTCTTGGTTTTAATCCTAGCTCCTTTGACTTCTGGAATATCATATTCCAAACCCTTTGATTCCCTTAATGTAGAAGCTCCTAGACCTTGTATTATCCTGATTGTGTTTCCACAATACTCCAATTGTTTCTTTCTGACTGCTTGCAATATTTTCTCCTTGGTCTGAGAGCTCTGGAATTTGGCTACAACCTTCCTATAAGTCTTCCTTTTGGGCTCTCTCTCAGGAGGCAATTGGTGAATTCTTTTAATATCTATTTTACCCTCTGGTTCTAGAATATCAGGGCAGTTTTCCTCGATCATTTCTTGAAATATGATGTCTAGGCCCTTTTTCTGATCATGGTTTTAAGGTAGTCCAATAATTTTTAAATTCTCTCTCCTGCATCTATTTTCCAGGTCATTTGTTTTTCCAGTAAGGTATTTCACATTGTCTGCTATTTTTTCATTCCTTTGATTTTTGTTTTATAATTTCTTGATTTTTCATAAAGTCGTTAACTTTCATCTGCTCCATTCTAATCTTTAAAGGAATTATTTTCTTCAGTGAGCTTTTGGACCTCCTTTTCCATCTGCCATTTCTGCTTTTTAGGACATTCTTCTCCTCATTGACTTTCTGGATCTCTTTTGCCATTTGAGTTCATCTATTTTTAAGGTGTTATTTTCTTCAGTGTTGTTTTGGCAAAGCAAAGCAAGTTTTAGCAAGCAGCTAACTCATTTTTCATGATTTTCTTGCATTGCTCTCATTTCTCTTCCTAATTTTTCCTCTACTTCTCTTATTATTCTCAAAATTCTTTTTGAGCTCTTCCATGGCCTGAGACCAATTCATATTTTTCTTAGAGGCTTTGGATATAGGAACTTTGACTTTATTGTCTTCTGTTTGTATACTTTGGTCCTCCTTGTCAATAAAGTAAGATTCTATAGTCTGATTCTTTTTCTGGTTTTTGTTCATTTCCCCAGCCACTGACTTGACTTTTGAGCTCTTTTTCAAGGTAGTTCTATGCTCTCAGTGGAAGTGGGGGAGTATACTGTCAGTCATTGGATCCACCTACAATCTGTGGACCTAGAGCTCCAGAGACAGTGGCTGCTGCTGCTGCCATGGCTGCTGTGGCTGAGCAGGTTCCTCCTCCTCCTCTGCCACCCTGGGGCTGGGACTGAACTGCTCTCTCACAGAGGTCTGACAGTTTTTTTCCATCAACCTTCCAATTTGTCCCTGGCATTTTGGGATTATGAAGTCTAGAAACTTCCACAGGCACCCAAGATTCAGTCTCTGCTCAATCTTCTCAGGTTCCATCTGTGCCAGTGTGACCCATGTTGGACTGTACTGTGCTCCCAGTGTAGAGCAATAAACACTTCCTGTTGAATGTCCAAGCTATCTTGGGCTGGAGAGTTACTTCACACCATCATTTTGTGGGTTCTGTGGCTCCAGAATTGTCCAGAGTAATTTTTTACAGATATTTGACTAAGTTTGGGAGGAGAACTCTAGCAAGTCTGGCATCTTGGTTCTACCCCCTCCAAGTGATTTCTAAAAAACAAAATTGGCTCAGAAAAGTTAAAAAAGAGAAATTATCTCAAAAAATGAGGCATGAAAAGAAGAACTGATGCAGAGGAAACAGGTATAGGTGGAGGGCTAGTAATAGTGGAACCTTACTCTTGTTAGATCTGGGTTGAAGAGGAAACAACTGTACATTTGGAGGGCTGTAGAAATATTCTGGACTAGAAGAGAGGTAAGGGGACTGTAGGACATGGTAGGGGAGGGACTTTGAGGGGTATAAAGATTAAGATTTAGGAGGGTGGAGGGGAGAGGACAAGAAAGAGACTCTTAGAAGGATGGGTTGGATAAGGAATAGAAGGGTAAAGAAAGACAATAAGGTAATAGCGATAAGGTAAATAGACAGGCTAAGAAGGACAATAGTGAGTAAAATAAGATGGAGGGGGTTTCACAAATAGTAATTTATATCTTTGAATGTGAATGCGATTATTCACCTATATGGAAACAGCAGAATGAATTAAAAATTAGACTCCAATAATATGTCCAACAAGAAACACATTTAAAAATGAGATACAAGATGAAATTTACACATAAAGGGTGATACTATCAACAAATTAGGAGAGTATGGGATAATTTATTTGTCAGACATATGGATAAGGGAAGAATGCTAAACCAAAGAAAATAAAAAGAGAGCATAAAAGATGCAAATTAAATAATTTTGATTATATAAAATTTGAAAGTTTTTGCATAAACAAATCAATGAAACCAAAATTAAGAGGAAAACAGAAAACTGGGGGAAATTTTTGCAACAAATATCTCTCATAAAGGCCTCCTTTCTCAAATATATAGAGAACTGAGTCCAATTTGTCTAAGTCATTCTCCAATTGATAAATGTTCAAAGGATACGAACAGGCAGTTTTTAGACAAAGAAATCAAAACTATCTATAGTCATATAAAAAAATACTCAATTATTATTGATTTGAGAAATGTAAATCAAAGTAACTCTGAAATACATCCTCACACCTATCAGATTGGTTAATATGAAAAACAAAAGGAAAATGATGGATGTTGGAGGGCATATGGGAAACCTGGGACACTAATGCATTTTTGGTGGATTTGTGAACTGATCCAACCATTCTGGAAAGCAATTTGAAACTATGCCTAAAGGGCAATTTAACTGTGCATACCCTTTGATCCAGCAATATTACTGGCATGTCTATATTCCAAAGATATCCCCCCCCAAAAAGGTGAAAAGGACCTATGTGTACAAAAATATTTATAGCAACTCTTTTTGTGGTGGCTAAAACCTGGAAATCAAGAAGATACCCAGCAATTGGGGAAGAGCTAAATAAGCTGTGGTATGATTTGATGGAATATTATTGTGCTATCAGAAATAACAAGCTGGATGATTTCAGAAAAACCTAGAAAGACCCTAGCACACTCAGTATGGCCTCCTCGCACAGGTTCTTTGATCTGCTTTATAAAGGAAAGACAGCTTTAAAGGGGTTAACAATCCTTCTTAATTAAATATATATGTCATTTACTAGTTCAGGTGAAAGGTTAACACCAAGACGGTGGAGAAAATACAAGCAGAGAAATTAGCAGAAAGATTCAACAGACACAGCTCTTACTGTCTTAACAAAGTAATACAACCACCTACATATACCATCAAATGGGGGAGCATTAAGTTTTCAGTAGTGGGGGGGGGCTCTTAACAAACGGTTACTGAGAGTCCCATCTAGAGAATCAAAAGCTCCTTCACATAAGTGAACCCCCAAAACAAAATACCAACCTTCCAATATATAGAGTTTTCAACTAATAGGCTCAGAGTCAGAAGGCTTCGAAATACAGAGAAACCCGGGGATCTGGGGCGCTTGCAGCCCAGAGCAGTATCCCCCTGGAGTCAGGGTCTCTCTCTCTCTCTCGATTGGGAACCTGGAGATCTGGGGTGCCATCCACCCACTCTGAACCTGGGTTCTTCTCTCCCCAGAGAGGGAACCCAAGGATCTGGGGTGCCAGTAGCTAAGTGCAATTCCCCCTTAAGCCCCAGATTCTCTATCTCCAGAGGGACCCTGTGGTTTGGGGTCCCTGCCAGGTCCCATCCTTGAAGCTGGGTCTGGAGCACTGGGAGGGGAGTGAGAGCAGTTGCCTCCCCTAGACCCCCGAGTTCCCCACTCGGAGTCTGGGGCACCTGGAGTGAGGAAAGAGGGCAGTCCCTAAAGGGGAGGGCAGCCAAGGGTCACACAGGTAGTAAACAACACAGTCAAGGTAAAACCCAAGTTGTCTTTCTAAATCTAGTACTCTTTCTGCTATAACTTCAAGTAGTCATTCTAAGTACAGAGAATAGGCAGATAAGATTGTAGATAGATCAAGATATAAAGATAGTAATGTTTACAATTTATAAAATACCTAGGGGTAACTAGGTGGTGCCCTGGATAGAGCTCTGACACTGGAGTCAGGAGGATCTGATTCAAAATTGAGTGACTCTGGGCAAGTCATTTAACCCCAATTGTCTCACCCCAAAATCCCACAAAACCTAAATATTGTGTTGTTAAATGACAATGACTGTTGTCGACATTACTTAACTTTGTTATCTTCATTCTGACTTCTGTTTCCCCTCACAACCCTCCAAGAAAACGAAATACCTCATTTTCTTTTCTATTTTAACTGTCCAAGCTGGATCTAGTTCAACCCCATCATTTTACATATGACGAAACAGGCTTAAGAAGGATGAAACGTTTGATGATGATAATGGAAGCTGGTTCATGTGTTTCACTTTCTAGACTCCTCCACATCTCGACTTTTTGAAATCCTTCATTTATTCAGAGATCCAGTTCAGGAACAGTCTCCTCCATCAAGTTTTCAGAAATCTCTCCAACTCAAAGTGATTCCTGTCTCTTGGAATCTTCTCAGTTACTGCCTCTGATGTCTCCAGGGTCGTACAGCTAATGAGCAACAGAGCGGGAGTCCAGATGAAGGCACATGGTCCTGTGGTAATGAAACAACATTAGTTCAAAACCTGCCTCTGACACTTAGCGTCATGTGTGACCATAGGCATGTCACTTAACCTCTGGACTCAAGTTTCCTCATTCCTTAAAAAAAAAGAGATTAAATTAGATCATCTCTGACAGCTCTTACTGTACTACAACCATGAAACTAATTTCATTGCTTTCCTCACCATGATACATTGCCTCCCAATGCCTTCTCACAGAAATTTGCCAAATTCCCACATAACAATAGACATATATTTGAAAAGATGTGTGTAAAATAAATTTTAAAAAATTATATTTTCCGTGTACTAAGAGAATGTACCACTTAAAGGCACCCTAATGTGAGTTATTTTTATGGCAAAAAATTCCTTTCATACTATGAATAATTATTTGTAATTTGTCAGTTTTATAATTCCAAGTATATATGAGTCAATAAAGATATGTATATGTTTTTATGTAGATATAACGTCTACACAAATTATATAAATTTTAAAATTCTAATATAATAAGATTTTATTACAACAAGACCCACTTGTACCAGTTTCTTAGATATAAAGTTAGAGTTTTTAGGCTTAAATGAAATAGAACTGTTGTGTCTCACAACATATGTGTGTGTGTGTGTGTGTGTGTGTGTATGTAAGATGAGGAGATTGTGAAGACTTTTCATAATAAAAATATGGGGGATATTGGATTTTCTGAATAAAATTTCTCTTCCAAAAGGCTTTCTCCTTGGATACCTGAGTTTCAGGTATCCAGGGTTTGTGGATGGTCAGTTGGTTTCCCCGCCCCTTACCAGCAACCAATTTTCTTTGTGAAAGTGCTGTGGGCTGTAGCCAAAACTTGGAAGTTACTCAAATCTCTTTGTTTGTTGTACTGTTGCCACTTCAACACTGCCAGTTCCAGCTTCTCCCCCTCCCCTCTTTTCTAAAGCCACGTCAGCAGTTAAGTTAGATATTCGATGAGGTAATTGTGTTGGGATAGGTGAAGCTATCCCGGAGTTTGTCTAGTTTTTCACACTTAGATTGTGAGCCCACCTCCCAGCCAATGGAGAGGTGGAATAGTTGAGGAGGTGGGATTCTCTGCGTTATAGTATAAAAATTGTGCTTCAATTTCTGTAAGTTGCCTCCTTCCATCTGATTCCACAACCTGGTGGAAGGATGTCTGTTTCTTGAGAATTTTAATAAATCTTTTTCTTTCTGTCCTTATTGAGAAACCTCTTCATTTATTTAAAATTGAGTAAGGGTCTTTTTATCCCTTTTATCACATATATATACATACATAAACAAAGGTAAAAAGGAGTAATATACATACATACATATATATATATGTATGTATGTATATTACTCCTTTTTACCTTTGTTGCATTTGCTTTTGAACTCCTCTGAACTCTTCTTTTTCCCCAACTACAATGCCCAGCACCTTGGTCACTGATAATTCAATTTTAACTTATCTTCCAAAAGTTGGCTTGTGTCTATTCCCATGTGAATCCTTGCCTAACTATTCTAGACTATATTACTGCCTCACTACTAGGGGTATTGTGAGGAAAGATCTCTAGTGGAATATATCTGCACCTGCTCTCGGCCCTGGAATATGTCACATTTTCAGCAATGATTTGAACAAAGTCCTGGATAGCATGCTTATCACATTTGTAGATAATACAAAGCTGACATGAATAACTAACATACTGGAAGATGAAGTCAGGATTTAAAAAGACTGGGGTAAGCTATAATAGTTTAAACTGAGTAAGATGCAACTTAATTAGGATAAATGTCAAGTTTTCTACTTGAGCTCAAGAAGTTAATTTCACTAGGACGAGACGGGGCCTGCCTGACTAGACAAGAGTTCAAAATGATGCTCTCAGGGATTTAATGGACTTCAAGCTCTATATGAATCAATAGTGTGATATGGAAGTGGAGAAAGTGGATGCAGATCTTGGGGCACACTGAGTCATTGCTTCTAACATTAGGAAGGTGATAGCCCCCTTTTAGTCAATGTCTGAAGTATTGTATTCACTCCAGATGCCACAATTTGAGAAGGATATTGATAAACTAAAGCATATGCAGAAGAGGGCAGTCAGGATTGTGAAGGACTCTAAGTTCATAGAGTCTGAGGCTTAGGGGAGGGTACTAAGGATGCTTGACTTGGTGGTGCTGGTGGGGGGCACCAGGACTGGGGCACAGCATGATAGTTGTGTTCAAGTATTGCAAAGGATTTGATTTGTTTATTTTAGAATTAGGGGGCAGAATGAGGAGAAATGGATGGAGGAAGGTTCAGAGAAACAGATTTTGGCTTGATAAAAGGAAAATATTCTTCACATTTAGAGCTGTCCAACAGTAGAATAAGCTACCACAAGACATAGCAAATTTCTCATCAAAGGATAACTTCAGATGTATGATGGATAACCATTTGTCAGAGATCTTATCTCTGAGCTACCTGCCAACTCTGAGACTCTGGTGATACTGGTGATTTTCCTATTTACTTAAACATGAAATTTGACTCTTTCCTTTCTCTTGCCCCCAAGATCCAGTCAGTTACCAAGCCCTTCCATCTTTTTTTTTTTAAATGAGATCTCTTGCATCTGTCGTTCCTTTCCATTCCCAGTGACATTTCTCTAGTCTAAGCCCTCATGGAGGTTTATTAACCTTCTAACTGATTTCCCTGCAGTCTATCTGCCCAAATCATCTGCATACAACCAAATTAATCTTTATAAATTATTTTTCCTTTTATCATGTCTCAAAACTTTTAATGGTTTCCCATTACCAGTAGGATAAATTTCAAACCGTTTTGTCTGATATTTAAAACTCTTCACAATCTGTCCCCAGTGTACCTTTAGTAATCTTATCGTGCACTACTCCTCTTCACAAGCACTCCATTCTAGTCAGATTGGCCTGTTTAATTATCCCTTAAATATACTTTGCACATTCTGTCTTCCAAACCTTTGGTCACATTGATTACCCTACCTCAAATGCCCTTTTTCTCATCTCTGATATAATAATGGCTTATTACATAACATATAAATATAGTATTTTTAAGGTTTGCAGAGCTCTTTACATACATGTTTTCATTTGATTGAGAAAGGGATGGTAGCTGGCACCAAGTTGCATAGAGTCTCAAAAGTCAAGTGTCAGAAACTTGTAATGATGATAATGGAAGTTGATTAATGTACTTCACCTTATTTTTTTTAAGAGCCATAGAATTTTTTCCTTTTTTTTCCAATTTATTTATTTATTTTTAGTTTTCAACATTCATTTCCACAAAATTTTGAGTTCCAGATTTTCTCCCCATCTCTCCCCTTCATCATCCCATAATGCTTTACATTCTGATTACCCCTTCCCTCAATATGCCCTCCCTTATCCTCTCTTCACTCTTTTATTGTAGGACAAAATAGATCTCTATAACCCATTACTTGTATTTCTTATTTCCCAGTTGTATGCAAAAACAATTCTCAATACTCAATATTCATTCCTAAAACTTTGAGTTCCAACTTCTCTTCCTTCCCCATTGAGAAGGCAAGTAATTCAATATTGACTATGTGTGGGTAGCTTCACAAAAGATTTGCATAATAGTCATGTTGTGTAAGATCAACTATATTTCCCTCCATCTTTTCCTGCCCCCATTTATTTTATTCTCTCCTTTGACCTTGTCCCTCTCCAAAAGTGTTTACTTCTAATTTCTCCCTCCTCCCATTTACCCTCCATTCTATCATCCCCCCACCCCACTTGTCCCTTTCTCCCCTACTTTCCTGTAGTGTAAGATAGATTTTCATACCAAATTGAGTGTGCATGTTAGTCCCTCCTTAAGCCAAATGTGATGAGAGTAAACTTTACTTTTTCCCTTTCATCTCCTCCCTTTTCTCCTCCACTGAAAAAGCTTTTTCTTGCCTCTTTTATGAGAGATAATTTGCCCCATTCTATTTTTCCCTTTCTCCTCCCAACATATTCCTCTCTCACCCCTTGCTTTTATTTTTTAAAATATCATCCCTTCTTATTTGACTCACCCTGTGCTCTCTGTCTCTCTCTCTCTCTATATATATATCTCTAAGTATGTGTGTGTATAATCCCTCCAACAACCCAAATACTGGGAAAAGTCTCAAGAGTTGCAAATATTATCTTTCCATGTAGGAATGTAAACAGTTCAACATTAGAAAGTCCCTTACGATTTCTCTTTCCTCTTTACATTTTCATGCTTCTCTTGATTCTCATGTTTGAAAGTCAAATTTTCTATACAGTTCTGGTCTTTTCATCAAGATTGCTTGAAAGTCCTCTATATCACTGAATGACCATTTTTTCCCCCATCTTTTCTCTACTCAGTTTTCCTGGATAGGTGATTCTTGATTTTAATCCTAGTTCTTTTGATTTCTGGAATATCATATTCCAAGCCCTTTGATCCCTTCATGTAGAAGCTACTGGATCTTGTGTTATTCTGACTGTGGCTACAATATTCCTAGGAGTTTCTCTTTTTTGGACCTCTTTCAGGAGGTGATTTGTAGATTCTTTCAATATTTATTTTTCCCTCCAGTTCTAGAATATCAGGGCAGTTTTCCTTGATAATTTCATGAAAGATGATGTGTAGGCTCTTTTTTTGATCATGGATTTCAGGTAGTCCCATAATTTTTAAATTATCACTCCTGGATCTATTTTTCAGATCAGTTGTTTTTCCAATGAGACATTTCACATTATCGTCTATTTTTTTCATTCCTTTGGTTTTGTTTTGTAATTTCTTGGTTTCTCATAAAATCAACAGCTTCCATCTGCTCCATTCTAATTTTTAAAGAACTATTTTCTTCAGTGAGCTTTTGAACCTTGTTTTCCATTTGACTATTTCTGCTTTTTAAAGCATTGTTTAAAGCTTTTTGGACCTCTTTTGCCAATTGAGTTAGCCTATTTTTAAGGGTGTTATTTTCTTCAGCATTTTTGGGAGTCTCCTTTAGCAAGTTGTTGACTCACTTTTCATGATTTTCTTGCATCACTCTCATTTCTCTTCCCAATCTTTCCTCCACCTCTCTTACTTGATTTTCAAAATCCTTTTTTAACTATTCCATGGCCTGAGACCATTGCATATTTATTTTGGAGGTTTTGGACGCAAAAGCCTTGACTTCCTCTGATGGTAAGTATATTTCTTCCTTATCCAAAAAGATGGAAGGAAATACCTGTTCACCAAGAAAGTAACTTTCTATAGTCTTATTTTTTCTCCCTTTTTTGGGCATTTTCCCAGCCAGTTACTTGACTTTTTAGTCCTTTGTCAAGAGGAGGGTATACTCTGGGAATCTGTAAGTTCTCAATTCCTCCATGGTGGTGCAATCAAGGTAGAAGAGTTTACTCTTCTCTTGGCCTGCACACTGGTCTGGGAGCAACCAAAAACTTTTCTGCCCAGGATCTTGGAGTAGAATTCCCTCTCCACAACCACCTCTGCTCTCAGGGCTGAGATTTAGATTAGCTGCTCAGCTCCCCTAGGAGCTTTAGGTGGAGGGCTCAAAAAATGGATGCTGCCACTGCAGTGGCAGCAGTCTGTAGTCCAGATCATGCTCCCTTCTGGGAGAAGGAGCTTTCTCACTGACCTTTGAAGCTGTCTGTGGTGTCCATGGGACAAGCAATCTGGGAACTGTAGCTTCTGTGACTCCATGAATCTTACTCTGGATCCTGTCCCTGCCATGCAGCCCATGTTGGACTGCTCTCTGCTCTGTGCCAGTGTGATAGAACCTTCCTGTCAGCCCTCCAGGCTGTCCTAGGCTGGAAATCTCTTTCGCTCTGTTGTTCTGTGACTTCTGCTGCTCTAAGATTTGTTTAAAGTCTTTTTTACAGATATTTTATGGGCTATGTGGGGGAACTTCTACAGGTCCGTCTTTCTACTCTGGTATCTTGGCTCTGCCCCCAATATATTTCACTTTATAGACTCCTCTATATCTCAACTTTTGGAAATCCTTCATTTATTCAAAGATCTATTTCAGGAACTGTCTCCTCCATTAAGTTTTCAGAAATCCCTCCAGCTGAAAGTGATCCCTGTCCCTGGGAGTCTTCTCAATAACTCTGTCTAATGTCTCCTATACATTTATAGGCTTTCTTTCCTTCTCCTCTTACATACTAAAACTTGAAGGCAAGGACAGTGTCATGTTTTATCTGTGAATCTAGTGTTTGTACATAACAAATATTCAATGTTTGTATTTGTTATGTACAAACATTAGAGTATTTGTATCCCTAATTATCCCTATCTTATACATTAAAGATCCCTTTTCCTTTCCTGACTGGACACTAATTCACTCATCCCTATTCTGCCCAAAAGAAGCTCAGAATCCCCTTTGGGCTACTCCTTCCTTTCCAATAATTATGGGCCACTTTTGTGGGGCATACTGTCCCCTCACTTCCTCTAACCAATGCATCCTAAAGATTCATGGGATTTCCCAACTCAACGGCCATTATCTTTCCATTGGTTCCCCAACTGTACTCTTTGATAAATGCTGTCCTCCCCCATTAGAGAATGAACTCCTTGAAAGCAAAGACTATTTTCTCTTTCCATTTTTATCTCCAGCACTTAGCATAATGTCTGGCACATCATAGCCACATAAAAAATGCTTTATCATTCATTCTTTCATAGCAGACACTCAATAAATATATATTGAATGACGGAATGAATAAAGAAAAGCTTACCACCACAGTTCAACTCTCATATAGGTGAATTAGACATTTGCATGTTCACTTTTCTTCTATTTTTCCAGAGAAGTAGGAGAAATAGCAAGAGGCCTGACCTTATTGAGAACTTATCTTGAAATAGCCCAACTTGTTTTGGCCTACTATTATTTTTTTTAAACAATTAGTATCAACAGTATCTGAAATAAATTTCCACCTTTAGTTAAAATGGCCATTCTTCAGGCTGTCTGAGAACAAAGAAAAAGTTGGCCATTAATATTATCACTTGCTCCTTTAAAAGTACCCACGTCACTAATTTTGCACCCTATGGACTGTGTGACCTTATGCGTGATTGCCTCTAAATGGCATGGATTTATGCTATTATTTCAAGAGTAGTGTGAAAGAATCTGCTTTCAACTCAAGTAGCATACCAAATGATATTCAGTATGTATATAACAAAATTAAGTGAATCCCCTGCCTGGTTAGAAACAAAGAGTCTTTACAATTTGTATAGAGAAGTTGTTTTAGATTTTGAAGTTAAAATTAAGGAAGTCCCTTGACTATTGCCCAACTGAGTATTGTGGGGAAAATGTAGATGCATCTCAGAATTCACCATGCGAGTTTGCATTAATTGAGTAGAATCCTTCGGCTAACGTGATTCGTGTGTAGGGTTTCCTCAAGACAAAAAATGTAGGAGCAATTTCAAATTTTTAAGAGAAGACAAATGATTTCAAATGAGAGATATTTTTTAGATACAAACACTGTAAGAATTTGTTTAGCTTGACTGTGTCACAACTTGTTTTGCTTGACTATGCATATTTGTTACAAGGGTTTTCTTTTTCTTGTCTTTTTTTCTTCAGTGGGAAGATGTGGGAGGGAGAGAAAATATTTGTTAATTGAAAAAATAGAATGAAAATATAAAAAGAAGAAAAATATGCTATATCATGATGTTATTCAGCAGTCATTTGTTTGTATTCTACATATATGGCATTCATTTAAACTACTATTTTCTCTATAAAGTATGCCATTTCTGTGAAATATTGATAAAGAAATCCTCTGCAAGAACAGTTAAAATTTTATAGAAATGCCAAGGGGTAGTAATGGAACAGCTACTGTGGCATAATTAAAACTATTTTAAAAAATAGATGTTAGTCATTTAAAATAATTCTTCCCATTCATCTTAGGGTCTAGATGGGGGAGGTGTCATTTTTCATTTAGCTAACCCAGCCCTAGAAATCTCATTTCCTAAAGAAACTGAGAAATCTAACATCTCAGAAGAGTAGGAAATCCTATGGCTTTGGTTTGGTCATTCCACTTATCTCTTGGGATAAGAGGAAAGTGCTAAAATATTTATCTAAACTGGTTTTTCTGTAATATTATTTGCAAGATCAAGAGATTCCAGTGAATTATGCAGATTAGTTCTACTTTTTTGTATTTTCTACTTTGGACTCATTATAGAAATTGGAATAAACCCAAGCACAATTGATGGGTGCCCCGAGGCTAGATCAGGCATGGTATATTTAGAGCTAGAAGAGACTTAGATATAATCTAGTCTAGCCCTCTTCTTTAATAAGTAATAAAACTGAGCCCCAGAGAACTTAAGTGATTTGCCCAAGATGAAATAGTCAGTGGTAGGTACAAGGATGGAATCAATATCACATTTTTTTTAAATTTGTCAATTAACAAGGATTTATTTTTTCTACCTTCCACCCCGCCCCACTAGGAAAAAAAAAACGAGACCTTTGTAACAAATACTTTTGGTCAAGCAAAACAAATTCCCATATTGACTATATAAAGATGTGTATTATTGTGGATATCCATTTCTCTTTGTCAGGAGATTCACCCTAGACCCTCTAGCTTACACCTCCTGACTCCCACTCCAGTTTCCCTATACCATTAAAACTGGAACTAGGTTCTTTGACAAATAATAGACATGAAAACTTAACATAGACAAAAGCCCATGAAAAAACTTAGACAATTGGTAGCAAAGCTAAAGGGTTCTGCACTAAACAAACCAAAAAATCCTCAAAAAACTCCTAAGTCAATTAAGAATGTGTTTTCCCAAGCCCTTCAGCTTAAGCCCATTCTAAAAAAGTATTGGGGATAAAAGAGAAATGAAGTTTTAACAATGGAATTTCCCTTATGATATGTAAGTTTAAATACAACAGTACCTGGCAATCATTCATTTATCTATTTCACAAATACTAAGCCCCTATTTTGTTCAATGCTCTGTACTGAAAGCTAAGGTAGATTCATATTTATAGAATCATAGCACTGGAAGGGAGCTCATAAACTAGTACTTAGAGATCATTTTTGCATGCTCTGTTTTCTGGTCATGTTTCCCTGTTCGTATTTATGTAGCTGTTTTCTGAAGTACTAGACTGTATATTTATTTTTATTCTTAATAACGTCTGCCTACCACTCCAGTCTAATTTTTTAAAATTCAATTTTATTTTATTTTCAGTTTTAAATTCTCTCCCTGCCCCCTCCTTCCCTCAGTGAGAAGGCAAGAAAAACAAAGTTCATTAAATATATGTGTAATCGTGCGAAACAAATTCCTGCATTAGCCTTGTCAAAAAAAAGAAAAGAAAATATGCTTCAAATTCCCCCACTGAATCTATCGGCTCTCTATGTGAAAAGCATGTTTCATCATAAGTCCTTTGGTATTGTGGTTGGTCATTGTGTTGACTAGAGTTGCTAAATCTTTCAGAGTTCATTAACTTTATAATATTGTTAATATTATAAATTATAATTATATTATATTGATTAATTTTATAATATTGTTGATATTATAATTTATAATTAAAAATTATAAATTATTCCCCTGGTTCTGCTCTCTTCACTCCGTATCGGTTTATATAAGTTAACAAGATCTTCTTGGACCCCAATTCTGTCATATAGTATATCATCTAGCCTTTCTAGCTTTGTATCTGTGGCAAATTTGATAAGAACATTAACTATGCCTTCATTTAAAACCGTGATAAAAATGTTGACTATCACAGGGTCAGGGACAGAACTCTAAGACATGCTACCAGAGACACTCCTTCCAGGTTTTATTGTCCTTAGACTTCATCACAAGCTTCCACTCACACCCAGCACTAGCCTTTGGGGCACTATTTTTACAGGGTCATAGACTTAGAGCTGGAACAGTTTTTAGGGGCCCTAGACTTAGTACAGCCCTCTTCTTTTATAAATGAAGAAATTGAGTTTGTGATTTGGTCAAGATCTCACAGGCAATAAGTGGCCAAGCTGGGTTTTGAGCCAAGGTCCTCTGCCTCCAAATCAGCACTCTTTCCAGTCTTCCTTCTATCATTTTTATCAATACTTCAACAAAAGACATAGACAGCCTGCTTAGTAAGTTTGAAGATGACACAAAACTGGAATAACTAACAAACCTATTAAATGACAGAATCTAGATTCATAAAAAACTAGATCAGCTACAGCATTGGGTCAAGTTGAGTAAGATGAAATTGAATGTGGATAGATGTCCAGTTGTACACTTGGGTTCAAGAAGTCAGTTTACACAATGAAGAGTTCAAGTGTAGTAAGATATTCTGTATTGTCCTCAGTTACATGGCCTCACTTTTTATCTCTGTGTCTTTTTAAAACTCTCTTCAACCATGTCAGTATCTTAGATATCTTTCCTATTTCCTCCGCATAAGAATCAGTTCTGGTTTTATGACCAGCAGTTTGTTCTGTCTTGATGACACCTGTTGTTAGACTCTCAGGACCCCCAAATTGAAAGGCAAACTGTGCAGGGAAGGAGCAGGGAAGGAGCAGGTGCCCACAGTTGTTAGTTGTGTCTGTAAATTCTTGGTGTTTCCCAAGACCCAGCATCCTATACGTTTTATATAGATTCCTCAAAATGTAAAGTTTGATTCAATTTCTGATAAAATTCTAGAACAGATTATTAAAGTAATAGTTTGTGAGCCAGTATGAGTTCATAAGAACAAGTCATGTCAATCTAACTTCATTTCCTTTTCTGACAGTTTTATGAGACTAAATGATTGGGAAATCCTGTGAATCTCAATATGATATTTGATAATGTTTAATATTAGGTTACTTCCTCAAAATCACTCAAAACTTTGCCCCCATTAAGGATTTTCCCCTGAGGATATACCTCCTGCTTAGGTCTCAGCAGATATTAAAGAACCTTCAACTATCTTTCTTGGAATTCCAGCAGATCTCTTTACTCCCTTTAATAGCCAGAATCCAAGAGGTCAAATCTACACTAGCTACAACCAAATCAAGCCATCTCAGGGTACTTCATCTCAATCAGGCATCCTCAGTGTGGGTTACTACCACAAGTAAAAGTTTAGAAAGTAGGCATATGGTGCCATGGAAGAAAATACGCCTTGTGAATATAAGGAATGTGAGAAAGCTTTTAACCTACATGACAACTGTGATAGTTACTCCTGATTCTGGGAGGAGTAGGGGAAGAGGGAGAATAAACTTGGGATGATTTGACTCTGTGGAGACCTACCTGAAAGACAAAAAACTTACATAGAAAAGGCAATGGGAACATGCAGGTACCCAAGTTGTTACTACAAAATCCTCAGCTGACTTTACTGGAATCCAAGGCAGTTTGCCGCATTCAACTTCCTATAGGTTTGCAGTTTTTATCCGTGGGAATGGGAGGTCAGTCCTACCTTCCAGCTTCCCCTGCATGAGTTTTGCCTGTGCTCTCTTCCGAAAACAGCAATCTTATGCTTGAAGGAGAAAGCTTTATACTTCCCAGCTTTTCTTAGTGCAGGGATCTGAAGTCAACAAAGACCCAGCAGTGTCCAGCAGAAGAATGTATTCAAGGTTTTAGTGTGTTTATTTATTGCAGCTCATTCCATTTAAATGAAACATCTGTTCAGACGGCTTTGGAGATCATTCTCCAAATGAGCTCCAAAAGCGCTCCAAAGCTGAGTGCTTTCTTGATCATTCCCTGCTACTAGCAGCCTTTCCACAAACTGACTCGATTTCTTCTCTACTTTCCACTCACTATTCTGAATTCTCTTCAGTCTGGCATCTTACCTCATCATTCACTTTATATTTTTCTCCAACATTATCAGTGATCTCTTAACTTCCAAAACCAAAGGTGTTTTCTCAGTCTTCATCTTTTTTTTTACCTCTCTGCAGCCTTTGCCACGGGCAATGACTCTTTTCTCTTCGATCCTCTCTGGCTTCTAGATTTTCATGAGACTGCTCTCTCCTGGTTCTCATCCTACCTGTTAGAGCACTTCTCAGTCTCCTTTGCTGGACCTCCTTCCATGGATTTCATGCCCACTACTTATGGGTATCCAAGGGTTTTTCTTGGGTTCTCTTCTCTTATTTCTCTGTATGACTTCCCTTGGTGATCTCATCGGCTCCCACATATTCAGTTATCAGCTCTATGCAGATGATTCCCAGATCTGTTTGCCTAGCCCAAACCTCTCTCTGCATTTCCAATCTTACATCTCCAAATACCTACTGGACATCTCAAGAGGAATGTCTCATGTTTTTATTTTCTATAGAAAGCAGAAAAAAATTTCTTCCAAACGGAGATAGAAATTTAATTTTAAATTCTTTGGGAAATATAGTTTGTTACAACTGCAACATCTTTAGGATAAGTTTTTCCTAGGGTCTTCTGATGATTAACAAAACATTCATCCTGCTGTAGGAGTCTAGAATATGTGATTTGTTTTAAATGTGGCAAAAAGGGGGAGAGGAAAGAGTGTAGCCCTGGAAAGAGAATAATATATCCCACTTAAAGTCATATATTTCTGCATCAGAAGAGTCCATAGGATCACAGTTTATATGAAGGGGAGTAAGATATAAGAGGACCAGATAGGTAGGAACACGTCAGGTTTATGAAAGACTTTAAAAACTAAATAGGATTTTATATTTGATCCTGCAAGTAATAGGGAGCCACTGGAATTTATCAAATAAGGGTATAATAGAGTGCACTTTAGGAAGATCCATTTTACATCTGATGGGATGGTATAAAGAGAAACTTGAAGTAGAGATGGCAATCAATTGCATAGATCATCCCCTACCTGAAGACCAGTGATATGGAGACACCAGATGGTTTCATTTTTAAATTGTGTTCCAAAGAGAGGGATGAGCTGAACCAGTAATCATCCCAAAGTGACAGTTTGTATGATGATGTCACACCCCATTGGGACTTTTGGGGATAAAGTAGGGAGCAAAGACAATGATGACTTCCCAGAAGCAGCTCATCACTTTGTTGGGTAGCTTTTCAGACTAGACTATACTGGTCCTTCCCTGGCTCACCTTCTCTTGCCATCCCTCAGAGACATCTTAAATTCAGCCTGTCCAAAATGGAATTCATTCTTTCCTCTCTAATCCATACATCTTCTTAACTTCCCTATTTCTATCCAAGGCACCAGCATCCTTCTAGTCACCCAGGCTTGGAGTTCATCCTTGATTTCTCATTCTCTCTCACCCTCCTCCCATATCCAATCAGTTGTCAAGTCCTTTGTACCATCACTTTTTTATTCCCCCTGTCTTGAGACTGCCATCACCTTGGTGGAGGCTGTCACCATCTTGTGCCTGGAATATTGCAGGAACTTTCTAATTGCTGTCTCTACTTCAAGTTTCTCTTTACACCATCCCATCAGATGTAAAATGGATCTTCCTTAAAGTATACCTTATTTGATAAACTCCAGTGGCTCCCTATTAAATAACTTGCAGGATCAAATATAAAATCCTATTTAGTTTTTAAAGTCTTTCATAAACCTGACCTGTTCCTACTTATCTGATCTTCTTATATCTTACTCCCCTTTATATAAACTGTGATCCTGTGATACTGGCCTCCTTGCTGTTCTGGCACAAGAGACACCATCTCCCTACTCAAGTATTTTGACTCCTTCTCCTGGTATCTGGCACTCTTTTCTTCCTCATCTCCAGTTTCCCTGGTGTTCTTCAAATCTCAATTAAAGTCCCACCTTCTTCTCTTAAGAAGCTCTTCTCAGTCCTCCTTAATCTTGCTGTCTTCCCTCTGAGGTTATCTCCAGTTTAATCTGTAATAAGTCATGTTTGCCCATAGTTGTTTGTATATGGTTTTCCCTATTAAATTGTGTGCTCCTGGAAAGCAAGGCCTGGGTTTTGCCTTCCCTTGCTTTCTCATCACTTAGCCTGGTATATACCTGGTATATTTTAGGTGCTTTGTACATGCTTTTTGACTGACTTATTTATTTTGTATGAACTTTGGTTACACGTTATATTCCTTATAGAATATAAACTCACTAAGAGCAGGAACTTTGATTTTTCTACTCTTGTGTCTTCAATGCCCAGCATAGTGCCTGACATATATTAGATAATTAATAAATGTAGGTTAATTATTATGTTGACAGACACAACTTATTTATTTTTATGAACTAGTTGTAAAAACATTAACAAACAATCAGAAAACATTGGGGATTTTTTCTCCTTCTTGGCACTCCCAGAACTCAATGCCTATACCATATATATTGACTTTTGAGCACATCTCATTTGTCATATTCCTATATATTTCCCTAGTAATTTTTTACTATCATTTGGAAGATATTCCTGACCAAATTAAACTGCTCAAGATCAGGGGCTGTATCTTATATTTCCTTTGTACTTAGCTGCAGCATGGCAGAGAACTGGCATAAATAATTACTTGTTGAATTGAATTCAATCCAAATTGCTTTTCCCAAGGATTAGGAAAAACACTTTCAGTTCATCCGAAACTTGTAAAATACTTAGAACACATCATGCTGATTTTGCATTTTAGATGAAAGTTTATCACTAGTTAGATGTTTTTTGAAGCAACATGGTGTAATGGAATTAGAACGGCATGAGGTTTCTCAAAAAATGGGTTTTAATCTTAACTCTATCATAGACAAGCTAAACTCACTTGGGCAAATGATTGAAACTCACTAGACTTGGCTTTCTTACCCACCAAAACGAAGGATATGGATTTGTATTAAAATGTTTCTTCATGTTTTCTTTGAATCCTTTGGAATCAATATGTGGTATTAACACTCAAGAGAAATCCCTCATCACATCAAGCAAAACCTAATCACGTCAAGTAAATAATGAGAAAAACAGATGCATTTTTAATGCAAATCTAAGTTTTCTCTAGAATAAGTTACCCAAACTTTCTTTCTCTTCTCTCTCCCAAAGAGAGAGCTGAGCTATAATAAGAAGCAGTTGGGCAGTGTTCAAACTGCACTGAACAGAAAGGGAATAAAGAGAGATCAGGGTGAACTCCCAGCTCTGGTACTTACTAACTGGTCTGCCCCTGGACAAGTCATTTCCCCTCTGAGAGTCTCAGTTTCCTTTTTTGCAAAATGGGCATCATAAGCTTTATATTACTTACAGATTTGTGGCAAGAAGAGCACTTTGTAAGCCTTAAAGTGGCATAGGAAGGGGGAATTATTAATGTTCATTCTCAATGCCATATCAGAATTTTTGAAAGACATTTTGAATGCATTCATAATTATTGACTTTTTCCCCCTTTCAAAATATCTGACAATCTTTTAAGCAATAAGGAAGGAAGTACCAAACTGGCAAAATGTGGGATGTGAAAATGGTCTTAGGGGCATGAGAAAATTGCTACTATTAGGTTAGCGAGTTTCAAGTCCTTTAGAAAAAGAAGAACTGGTTTGTTAATATCAGTTTTGCTTAGTCATGTAAATTTTTCTAAGTTATTTTACAGTTTTGTGTTGGCCTTTCCATTTTTCCATATGTGGGAATTAATGTCACATGAATTGGGTTTTGGACTCATTTTCCTTATTCTTTTCTAAATGTATAATTTATCTATAGTACATGGATATTACAACAGTCTTATAAATCATCAAAAACTCTCCATTTATAGCATAAATAAAATACCACCACTTTCTCTTGCTCATAGTACCTTTTCTCTACACAAAATTCCTTCTTTTCGATTTAATTATTACATGAGTCAAATTAAATATTTGCCTTTGTGTATTCCAGAAATGTTTATCAACATAGATCCCTTAGTACATTTTATCAAGAATGGCCCTTAGAAAAATTGTGGTGAACTGTATATTTGTTTTTTTTCCATCTTTTTGTACACATTCGGTGTCATCTTATTGTGCCCTGGCTGCTCAGGTGTTCCCTACTACTATGTTAGCAAGTGGGCCACCCTGGGTGGCAGCACATGCTCCAGAACTTTCCCTATCCTCCCACTCTCCTCCATATGAATGTACCTGTCTTGTACCTTTCTTTCTCTTTGTCTGACAGCTGCTGGTTAGGCTGGCTAATGTGATAAAGTTATTCATTTAGAGCAGTTAGTGGATGATAATGATGGTAAGTTGCTAACCCTCTCAGATAACAAATTTGCATTGTAACAGAGCCCTTCTTAGATTACCCCAAAGGAGTGACTAATGAAAGGATTTAAGGTTCTCTTTGGGAGACATTTTGGATAACGCTTATTTGGCTCCTCTCAGATCCCATGTAGTTGTTCCTGCTCTGCTTACACATGAGATCTGTCTTGTTTCTGACGCACTTGTCCTACTAAGTCTTCTCATTACAAATCATAAAATGGTTGTAAAACAATGAACCAGCACTCCAGTTCAAGGCCCTTCTCAAATACCCTTCTTCTAGGAAATGATCCCTGATTTTCCTGGTCAGAATTGTTCCTTCCCTTGTGGGAACTCTCAGGACGCTTTATCCGTCTCACTTTCACCCTTAAGAAAGGAACCTAAATTGTGATTGTCTTAAGGTCTGGCCCATTTCTTGGTCATCTTGGTATTTTCCTTGAATATAATAAACTTTCAGTCGATGTTTGATAAATTTAACTAAAGTTTATTCCAGCATTTCAGCTGTAGCGTATGAGGAAAAGTATTCAAAAGTCTGGGTTAGAATTATCAAAAGAACTCACCTTTCTTTATTATTCATTCTATTATTTTTAACGATCCATTGACCTGTTTAATTCCTATTATTTTCACTTGTCCTAAGTAGATAGGATTTTCCTATTGACTTCCTAGTCTCTTATTTTTCAAAAGGCAATTTGGTTTCCCATTATATTTCCTTATGTTAATAATAGCTCATATCTATAAACATCAAGGTTTTCAAAGTACTTTGCATTCTTTGGTCATTTGTGGTATTCTTGCTTCCATTTTCCAAATGAGGAAACTGAGACTCAGGCAGGTTAAGTAGTAATGACTCCACATCCGTGGTACATCCATGGCACATCCATGGCACATCCACGGTACATCCATGGCACTGTCCACTACACTTCTTCTAAATTTCCATATTGTAAAAGACTGCCAAATGACAGCGGATTTGGAAATTGATGTGAGCCCAAAGTTGTTTTTCTCTCCATGGATAATTTTCATGATAGCAGGGCTAAGTTATATGGTGAAGTAACTCTTGTGAACCATGAGTTCATTGGAGACCTTTTAATTCCATATGTATGTACACACACAGTTTGGATTTGGCAATGTAGCAAATTTGTTTTGAATGGCAAAAATAGAAAAGAGTGAGGAACGGCCAAGTCATCCGTTTATTCCTGCTAAACTGATCCTGTGAATATATTCCAGAAATACTTTGGCAAGTGTCTACACAACGCCCTATAAACATAATCTACTGTTACTGATCCTCTTAGTTGGGAGCTTTAAAGCTAGACCCTTTCATGAAGATACAGCCCATTGGCCCAGACATCTAAAGAAAGGTCATGACTTCCCCTTCCCTAGAGGTCTTTGAGAAAAAGAATGGAACATAGATCTCCATCTGTTCTGAATAGCTGGTAGGCAGGACCAAGAATTTTCTGACTTTCCAGGCCTAGGGTTCTTTGCAAATTGAAACAAAACGTGGGAAATGGAAATCCCCCTCTTGGAGCTGTGACATTTTGTCAACAGAGAGATAAAGTGACTATTGCTGAATGGTTAGGAAATGGCGGAATTTAGAAAAACCACTGCTCTTCTCCTATCTCTACCCCCCCCCCCACCCCCACCCCCATCTTGCCCTTAGGTCACTAATATACTTTTTGATTATTCCACCAAAAGTTTACTCTCTTACCATTTAGCCTCTTTCAGAAGAACATTCAAGACTCTTCCAGCATTCCCTACTTGGGGACCCTTGGCAGTTCTCTCATAGATGGTTCTTTCAAGACTATAAATATTTCCATGTGGTGCAGCAGAGTGCTGAGTTTAGGAAGATCTGAGTTCAGATTTGGTCTCAGACATTTGCTAGCTGTGTGACCTTGGGCAAGTCACTTCAATTCTGTTTGCTTCAGTTTCTCCAATTGTAAAAAGGGGTCAAGAATAACACTAACCTCCTAGGGTTGTTGTGGGAGATCAAATGAGAAAATTTTGTTAAAAAAAAGGTGCTTAGGACTGTGCGTGGCACATAGTAAGTCCAATTTAAGTACCAATTAAATGTTAATAATCGTTAGTATTCCTGCTGTTTTGACATTTTATTATTATGTCATGAGCAACGTGGAATAGAGCAGAGACAATTGGCTCTATGTTCAGAGGCCCAGGGTGCAAGTCACAGGATCTTCCCAAGCTTCAATTCCTCATCTTTAAAAGGAGGAAGTTGCATTGATTGGGCTCAGAAGTCCTGACCAGCTCTGGATGTCGGCTCCTTTGTACCAAGAGTCTACATTCAGAATTAATAACACACACTTTCACACAAGGCACCAGAAAACCAAAGATCAGAAGGGACCATAGAGAACTTATATTCCAACTCTTTCATTTTACAGATGAGGAAACAGAATCCCAGAAAGACAGTCACAGAGTTTCAACATTGACAGGGCCCTTGTAGGCCATTTACTCCAAGGCATGCCTAGAAAAGGATCCTCTCTACAATATATCCAACAAGAGGACACCCAGTCTTTGCTTACAGACCCCAAGGGACAGTGATCCTACCACTATCAGGGCAGCAGATTCCATTTTTGGATGTTTCTAATTGTCAAAAAGTTTTTCTTAGAGAAACCTGTGCAAAGATGCTCAGGTAGAAAGTATCAGAACTGAGGTTTCAACCTAGGGTCCTTTTTAACTCTAGATTCAGTGTTCTTTCCACTGTTCCAAGTGAAATAAATTTTTTGAAGGAAGAGTAGTGTTAGAAATTTCCATATTGGTGAAACAAAGTTCAGTGGGAGATGGTGTAGGGGTGAAGGGAGGATAATTTTTTTTTTTTGTATTTGATAAAAAAAAAAACTAATTGAAACACAGGTAAATACATTTGTTCCATTTTCTAACATTTTTACCTATTTGTATTTCCAAAGGAAAACAGAAAGTCACTTTCTAATTTTTCTTTTCCAGATATGCTCATGTTTCAAAAATAAAAGAAATACCGAGGGTTATCCTGAACAAATTTCATTTAAACCATTCCTAGGATTATAGGTTTAGACCCGGAAGGAGACTTAGAAGTTATCTAGTCCAATTCCCCCTTTTCCTTCCCAGATTTACTAAACTTTATTTTATGCTATTAAAAATAACTTTATTGGTGCATTTTATTTTTTTTATCAAGGTTGTTTCTGGAAATGTCCCCTTCCCTCCAGTTCCAATGTTCTTTCTGGGTACACTGCACTGGGAAACAGGAATCCACTAGATGTCTTCTATAGCAAAAAGTCAGGTCGGGGGGAAGAGGGAAAGAAAGGCCGTAGCATAGGGTTTAATATGTGGATTTTTGATAATAGTGATGTTGTTAAAATACAGTAGTTAAATAAGGGGAAACTCTCCTAGATTGCTGTAATAATATTCTAATTGATCTCCTTGCCTCCAACATCTCTCTCCAGTCTACTCTTCACATAACTTCTGAAATAATATTTCAGAGGCACAGATATGAACCTATCACTTCCTTGCTCAAAAACCTTCCATAGCTCCCTATTGTATTTAGAACTGGAGCTCTTAAAGTGGGGTCTGTGGACTTTAATATAGATAGATAATTGGATAGATGTGCACATATATACATACATATATAATATTGATAATTTTCAATATAATTAATTTTCCTTGAAATCCTATGTATTTCATCTCATGCATTTAAAAAAAATCATGATGCTGAGAAGAGATGCACAGGCTCCACCACACTGTCAAAAGGGTTTGTCCATGACATCACAAATATAAGAACCTCTGATCTAGAATAAAATACAAGTCACTCAGAGTCCACAGTCTGGTTGTAACCTACCTTCCATTAACAAAACTGTTTGATGCTCCCCAGATTCTACATAAAACTCCTCCCTCTATGTATCCTCTCAAAATATTCTTCTTCTTCATCTTTACCTTTCAGCATCCTTATTTTTCTTCAAGGCATAGCTCAGGAGTTACATCCTCTATGAACTTTTTCTAAGAATCCCCTCCCCAACCCCCCAGATCTTTGTGCCATTTCCCTTTTCAAATTATTTTGTATCGTATTTATCTTTCCATAGGGTTGTGTGAAGTAGGCTCTCTCACACAACTGAAGGAGCTGTTCAGTTTTTGTCTTTTGTTCCAGTACCTAGTCTAGTGCTTTGCACTTACTAGGTGCCAAATAAATGTTTGTCAAATTGAATTGAGTTGAGAAGTGAAAACTCAACTCCATGACATCATAGTTGAGAATTTAGATGAGAGAGTTGACTGCCTTGTTCCCATGTTCTCCAGGTGCATGGTCCCAGAGGAGACTGGGAACAGAAAGCAACATTGTCCAGAGTTCTCCTTCAGACTCAGGGGCTCTGATGCACCTCACCAGCATTGAATTTTTGGCTTTTTTTCTTTAATTTTTTAAGCGCTTGTTTTCTTACAACATTTTTTCAAATGGTGCATGAAAGCTGTGTTTCCAAAGATCCCAAAGCATATCGATTTGCTTTGTGCAAGAGCTTCTGGAGGGTATATAGCCATTGTTCTTCTATCTGTGACCAGTAGCATTTATGAGTCCATTGGCAGCCTTAACTCTCCCAGGGACTCCATGCCTGCAAGGAGGACTCTTGAACAGGAGTAGGACTCAGGAGGCCAACCAGTACATGCAGACCTTTCATTGCCTATGGTCCCTGAGAATCACGGAGGTGGAGGAGCATCCATTTTGAGCTGGTCATCATGGCCATCCTCTCTAACCTGCTGCACTTTATTAAGGAGGAAACCCTGGCCCAAGAATGTGAAAGGGCTTGCCGAGGCTTCAGCAGAGCCACGTTTGAAGCCCAGCCCCTTTGATCCCAAGTCTAAAACTCTTGTTCTGTGCCACACATTTTCCCAAGACACAAAGGACAAGTGAAAGCACACACAGCTTAGATTTTGGGATGCAATAAACTAGTTTTGATTGAATTTTAGATCACTGTATTTCTAGCTTCTTAATGAGCACCAGCCATATAAATGTTTCCAATATAATTATAACTACAAAAATTCTATTCAGCCCCCCTTCTGTTGTTGTCTATTTTTTAGTCTTATCCAACTCCATGATCCCATTGGAGTTTTCTTGGTAGAGCTACTGGAGTGGTTTGCCACTTCCTTCTCTAACTCATTTTACAAATGAGGAAACTAAGTCCAACAGGGTTAAGTGACTTGCCCAGTGCCACACAGCTACTAAGTGTCTGAGGATGAATTTGAACTCAGGAAGAGCAGTAGTTAAATAAGGGGAAAATGCTGGGTATCACCTCTCCTAGAATACTCTAATAATATCCTAATTGATCTCCTTGCCTCCAATATCTCTGAACTTCTGAGATAATATTTCAGAGGCATAAATATGAGCCTATACTTCCTTGCTCAAAAATTTTCCATAGCTCCCAATTGCATTTAGAACTGGAGCTCTTAACCTGGGGTTAAGACCCAGTGCTGTATGCACTATGGCCCCACCTAACTGTCCCCTTCCTAGCCAATCTCACTTTCTATTTTTCCCCAGACCAAAAGACTGAAACAGGATAAGAAATCCCTGGTCAGCACAAGTGTCATTCCTCCTCAGATTCAGTTTCTCATTAAAACCAAAGGGAAAAGAAAGGAAAGGAGGTAAAATGCATGACATGTTTAAAAAATATTGGTTCTCTTATGGTTAAATTGATTTTTTTAAAAGTCCTGGGCATGAGCTTGTTTTCATAACTGAGTTGGCATTTTAAAGTTTGTTATTTATTATTCTGCCCAGTTGATCAAACGTAAAGATCCTACTATGTGCCCATCACTACACTCAGTGCTGGACCTACGACTACAAAAAGCAAACAGTCCCTGACCTGAAGGAGTTTTCTTTCTATTGAAGGAGATGCATCATGAATATAGAGACATATGCATTGCTTTGAATGTTAAGAGTAGAAAAGAGCACAGGCATGGAGGGGATGTGGGAAAGCTTCAGGAACATTACCCCTGAGCTGAACCTCCAAAGGAAGAGGCGGAGGGTCTTTCCAGGTCTGTTCTGATTCCTACAATGCCCTTCCAGGTGTCCAGAGACAAATAGAGCTGAATCAGCATACTGAAGGGTTTCTAGAAGATACAGGAATGAAAATGCTTTCAATCTGTTTGTAAAAACCCTATGATGTAGCAGCTTTCTCTGTACTTCCCCAACAAGTGTGGGAACCACTCATTTGTACACCCCAAGCGATCTGTTTCTCACACGGCTGTATTTAGCACAAAGCAAATTTACCATTGAGTCTTAAACAAATTCTCTTATTTGGACAAGAAAATTAGGTGATGATAATGATGTCAGAGAATACTCTGGGCGGAAACACCTTTAGACAGAGAGCTAATGTTCTCCCACTGCTGGTATACATTTGTATATTGCCACAGAATGTCATATAATTACAGAGCCTGACTCAAGGGTAAACTGTTAAGTGAGCAATGCTCCCCTACCCACCCCACTCCACCACTCCACACCTTAAGCAAGTGGAGGAGCTGATTCAAATGAAGTCTGATATGCTATGGGGCATACAACAATGTACAACTCCATCAATTCTCCATTAAAGCATCATATACTTTTCTTATGTTAGAACCACCATCTCCTCTACCCTTCCTCCTCTTCATCTTGAATTTTTTTCTCACCTGCTGGAATGTAAGTTCTTCAATGTAGGGATTGGTCGTTTCTTTGTAATTATATCCCTAGCACCTAGGACAGAGTCTGAAATATAGCAAGCATTTAACAAATGTCTATCAATTGATTGATTGCTTGTACTTATCCCTAGGATATAGAGTGCCATGTTGGGAAAGCAGTGATGCTCTTTCAGGAAATAAAACCACATTCACAAGAAAAGCAACCACTCTAATGAGACAGTTGGTCTCACATTGTATTGTACACCTCACCTAACTGCTTCATAAGTATTCATTGATTCTTGGTGAAAGGATATGAATGATTTGCTGTAGAGTCACCATCACTATTGAGGAAATAAAAAGGTTCTAAGATCAGATCCTTCTGAGAATTAATCAGGGAAATTAGTACCATCAAGCACAGAGTAACCCAATTCAATTCATTCAAAATGTGTTGAGTGTGTGGAGAGAAAAGACCAGGCAGCTTTATCCTATTGACAGGAACTTGTTGAGTCCTGAGGGTTTTTTACTTGCAAAACTTCTCTGAAGATCTGAGTCTGAAACACATTGGCCGTGTGACCTGGGTATGTCACTTAATCTGCAGTGCCCAGGAAGCTCACAAAGACTGTAAGTTAACAGAGCAGGGATCTATTCCCACTGGTAGAGTTTTCTCATTACAAGTCCTGTATATCAAAAGTCTAGTCATCTCTCTCTCTTTCTCTCTCTCTCTCTCCATATATATATATATATATATGTATATATATATATTTGTGGGTATATGTATAAATATATACACATATGTGCATGTATAGATTATGTAAATAGTATAGCTCATATTATACATAAAAATAGTATTTATATCTTGCCCTATAAGAAAGTAAGGGGGAAGTGGATAAAGAGGAGGGTGATAAAAGGGAGGGCAGACTGGGAGAAAGGATAATTAGAATGCATGTCTTAGGTTGGGGGAGAGGAGAGATGGGGACAAAATCTGGAGCTCAAAACCTTGAGGAAACAAATATTGAAAACTAAAAATTAATTAATTAATGTTGTTCCAATCCATAAAAAATTAGCATTTAAGGTTTACAAAACATTTTACAAATATCTTATTTTATCCTTACAACCACCCTGTAATGTAGGTGCTGTTATTTGCATTTTACAGATGAGGAAACTGAAGAAATCAGACAGGTTCAATGACTCACCAAGGGTCACATATCTAGTGTCTAAATCTGAAATTGGAACTCGGGTCTTCCTGACTCACATTTTAGTACTTTATCCACTGTGTAATCTCTCTCTCTCTCTCTCTTTCTCTCTCTCTCTGTCTCTGTCTCTGTTTATCTATCTATCTAATCTCTGTATATATGTGTATATATTCACATATTTACATGTTCTTCATAAAATCTTCATTTTCTGAGAGATTTCTAATTCAGATTTATTTTTTCTGGATTGATTTCAGATGTACACTTGAAAAAAACTATCTTTTGGTTTTATATCACTTTTGTTTCCCAATAAATTCTTTCTCTGACTCTCCTTCCCCCATCCCAGTCATCACTTAGAGAGAAGAATCTAAATAAATAAATAAATGAAGTTTAGCAAAACCAACCAACACATGCACCCTGTCTGATGTTCTGTGCAGTGTTCCACACCCATAGTTCCCCATCTCTGCCTCACCTCTTCTTTGGGACCAGGCTTGGTCATTATAATTTCACAGTATCCACTATTCATTTGGTTAGTGTTCTCTCCACTTAAATTATCATAGTCCTTGTATGTAATGTTTTTCTGGTTCTGTTGTCAGTCCATATATCTTCCCATGCTTCTCTGTTCTCTTCATATTAATTTCTTACAGTACAGTAATATTCCAGTACATTCAAGTCCACATATGTTTATCCAATCTCCAATTAATGGACAGTTATCTACTTTCTTTCCATTCTTTGTAACTACAAAAAGATTTTTTTTAAAGAGCTAAGTTCCACTTTTATTTAGGAAATCATAAATAATATAAAGCACTTTCATCCATTTTTCTCTAGCTTAGAGGCACCATTCAGATGAGACTTGCCGAGGTTCAGATACTAAGCCTGTTCTCAGATTCATTCCTGGACTAGGTCCACTGTTGGGCAAGTCTACCTCTAATTGTAAGGATTAGCTTCCCCTTCATAACACTTTTTTGCTTATTGAATGTCCATGATGTTACTTTTGGGGGACAGTTACTTTTTGGTTCAAGTTTAGGGCTTTCCCAAAAAGGAGTCATAGGAAAAGAGCTGGTACAATTCGCTAGAAGCATAATATTCAAACCTTGTTGGGATAGGATATGGTTTGCAGGACTTTAACTAGCCCTTTTTCACATTTCACCTCTCCCTTTCATGGTTGGAGCACTCTGCAGGTGAAAGCCGGCTAGCAAACTGGCCATATTCTTTCCAGGGGACATTTTTTCTGATTCAGATACTTCCCTTGCCATCAGCTGCTGCGGCTTCCATAGACACCACTACCACCCACCCTCATGCCATTAGAACTCTGCTGCTGCCACACCTATCTAATCCTGTGCCTTGTTCTATACAACAGCTTTTCAGACACACGATGATGGCTTATCATTTCTGCCCAAATCTTCTCTAAATATTCCCATTTCCTTCAAAGAATCCTCATCTGATATGGATACAATACCCTTCAACACCCTCATTGGCCTTCTCTCCCATCCATGTCCTTAAACTTTGGCAGCCAAAACAAGACATGTAGTCCTCCAGGTGTGGTCTGTTGAGGGCAGAGTTCGGTGACACCATTGTATCCTTATTCCTGGAAACTGGGCCTCACAGAGTGCAATTTTGGGGCTGCTGCTTCACACATCTGCTCACATGGAAGCCATAGATCTTTCCCCAACAAACTACTATTTAACTGGACCTCCGAAATTGGTAAAGGTTTTTTTTTTTAAATTCAAATATAAGACTTTACATGAATCATTGGATTGGTGCCCATGCTCTAGACTTTCAAAATCTCTTTGGATTCTCATTCTGCCATCTAGCATGTTATCTATATCTTGTATCATCTGCATTTTGATAAAGCTTGCCATCTATGGTCATCACATAGAAGGGATCACAGAGAACTTCTGGTCCAACACTCTTATTTACAAATGAAGAAACTGAAGTTCACAAAAGGTGGTGCAGTGGGTAGAAGGCTAGACCTGGAGTCAGGAAGATACTTAATATCTGTGTGACCCTGGATAAGTTACTTAACCTCTGTCTGCCTTAGTTTCCCATTTGTAAAATGGGAAGCCCTTCCTCACTCAAATCAACTGCAAGTCATGTCATCATCTTGATTCATGGTCCTCTTTGAGAACGAAGGACAAACACACAACTTGTTAAGTGAGATATGAATAAAACCTTCCTCCCAGAGTTGTTGTGAAAAGTCAAATGAACTTATATTTGTAAAATGCTTTGGAAACCTCGAAATGCAATATAAGAGCCTTATTATGAATGTCCAAGGTCATTTCAGGAATAAGTGACATTGCAGGGATTCAAACCCAGCTTCTTGGACTCTCAGTCCAGCATTCTTTCTATCACTACAACTTTAGGAATGCTTTTGGGTGAATTTGTATTTTGTTCATGAGAAGAACATCTAGAGCTGTAATATTGTAGCAAGATATTTATTTGACGGAAACTTGGTTTACTTATTTCTCATGATAATTTTTTATAAAAATGAGCTGGATGCCTTGTAATAAATCCACAGCCTGGATTTTGGAATTTGCAACCCATAGGTTAGGAATCGCTACACTACACCCTAGCCGTCACCAGGCTGCGTCCCACTTCCTGTATTCACAAAAATCATGCCTCCTAAATGTTTTTCTGAAGCTACAAAATCTACTTGCTGTGAGAATTTCAAGACTACAGAAAAATATCCCATTTTGGTAAGTTAAGAATATAGCTGCTAGAGTGTATATTGCAAACTGAAATTTCATAAGCTTGCTTACTTTTAAACATCTTTATTTTTCTTAGTGGATTTTTTCCTATTGCTAGAACCACCGCTAATGCATTGCATTTGAACAATGATTGATTCTTCTCTTAGAGTCTTTTTTCCAATTATATTGATTCTTTGAAACCTTGGTTATAACCAGAAGAATAACTGAGGTGGGACGGCAGGATGTTTGCCTCAGGTTACTTAGGTGAGGGTAAGCAAGGGTTGGGATTCAGAGAGAACTATCCCAATGGCTTTCACTTTGTGGAGACCACTGTCCTTCCCCCTAGTCCCAGAGTCCTTTCCCTTCACCTTTTCTCTCAGCCACATCATGGTGCTAGGTGGTCTCTTTGGGGCCTGTGCTACGCTCTCCCCTGTTACCGCTGCACTAGCCCTACCCCATCAGTATCCAGGGAAGGATTTCCAAGTCACAGGTCTGGGAACGGCCAGGCTGCATTCCAAATTATATGAGCATACACACACTCTAGGAGTTTTCCTTTAGGTTTCTATGAATACATAAAAGAATAGATATTAAATCACTGGATAACAGATATGCAAAGAAAACCTTAGTGAAAACAACTTCTGACTCAGTGCTGAGTCATACTTCCCAACAATTCTCTATTGTTTGGTTATTTTTAAACGCTGGGTGAAAAAAATGATGAATTTATTGTACATTCTGATACAGTAATGTTCCACCACTGAATAAATACATCTGCTATTGTGGGTCCAGAAATTTGAATAGAGTGATTTCTGAAACACCAAGAATATTATGGGAATTCCTACTGTATAACCAAGAGAAAAAAAACCCCAGTACAAATGAAATCAGTCAGGGCCTAGGTAACCTGCCCCAGTTTAGAAGCTGTAGGTGCTTCCTTTTCTCCAGGGTATTCAGAGAGTTCATTTGTTTCAAAACCATTCCCACAGAGATCTCCTCTCTTCTCAAGTTCCTGACACTTCTACTTACCTCCTACATCCTTCTCTGCCCTGGAAAAAAAGTTCAGACTTTAGCAACTTCCTCTCCTCAGTTCCACACTTAGAATTATCTCAGCCTCATGCCCCATCCTTCCCTCCTTGACTGTAATCTCAAATGATGAGTGGCCATTCTCCCCTCCTCCAAAGTTAACCTTTGTTCTTGTGCCCTTGAACCCATCATCTCCTATATCCTCTGAAAATTTTGCCTCTTTCTTCCTCCTCATCATCATCATCTTCTCTACATCTGTCTGTCTCTGTCTGTCTGTCTTCCCTCTTCTTCAGTCTCTCACAGTTTACTGGGCCTTTCTCTGCTACCTTCAAACATGCCAACATAGTCAGATTTCTCACACCCTTAAAAAAAATCCAAACTAAAAACCTATTACTGAATCCTGATATCCCCTCAGCCTTTACTCCTATATCTTTCTACCCTTTCACAGCCAAACTGCTAGAAAAAACTGTCCCTATTCATTGCCTCTCCCTTCCACTTCCTCATCATTTCTTAGCCCCCAGCATTCTGGCTTCTCTACCCACCAGGGTAGAGACTGAAAATGTTTGCCATAAGAACACCAATCCATTGCTTAATCCAAGGGGTTCTCCAGTCCCTTCCTTCTTGAACCTCTGCAACACTTGACGGCGCTGGGCCATCCCACCTTCTGGATATTGTCCTCTCCCTGGGTTTGAGTGAGATTGCTTGGTAATGATTTTCTTTTGCCTATCTGAGTTTTCTCAGTCTTCTTTGCTGGACAAAGCAAGCAATCGAACACCATGTATTGTCTGTTTTGTGTGGGCTGGGAATACAGTGACAAAAATGAAACATTTCCTGCCCCTTAGGAGCGAGCATTCCATAGGAGAAATATTATGTCTATGCATAAGCATATATGAAAAAAACTACAAGACAGTTTGTTGGGGCTGGAGGAGAGGGAGAGGCAACAGTAAACTGGCAAGATCAGGAAAGAGTTCATATGGGAGGCGGTGTTTGAACTGACCTTGGAAAGAAGCTAGAGATTCTGAGACATGGAAACGGGGAAAGAGAGGGGTCCAAAAGAATGACTGTGTGGAAAACAGCAAGAAGACTTGTTTGACTGAACCGTAGCTTATGTGAAAAGGAGCATCATCAGATTGGATGGGTAGGTTGGAACCAGGTAAGCAAGTGTGTGAAATACCAGAGGAGTTCCAACAGGGTGTCCCCAAAGTCTTTGTGCAATTTAAAACTTTAATAGTTTCAGAAGTGCTACAAGCTAACCAAAAATGTTATTTGAAGGTTTAATTGTTTAAATTTCTTTTATGCTTATTTAGTTTTGTGAATTTTGAGTAATAAATTTTCAATTTAATTTTAACAAGACAAGGCATCCCGTCATGAATTGCATGTGTACCAATATCTGGATGACACTTTCTCAGACTGGTAGAAGAGATCTTCTTGCTTGGCCACCTTAATCAGTATTCTAAAATTTTAAATAATTAATCTTCCAAGTATTGTTTTTTGTTAATTTGTAGCATTTATGCTTCTAAAGTTATTAAAACTTAGAACTATACTAGGTCTTCAGAGATACTCTGTATTGGATTCTAGAGGTAATAATAGGAAGCCACCGGAGCGTGTTGTGCAGGATTGTTTGTGTTCGTCCTTCATTGCGGAAGAAGACCGTGCCATCAGAGAAATGATGACATGTCTTGCACTTGACTTTGTTTTGAGTGAGGGAGGGCTGTGCAGGTCACCAGCCTCACTTCTCCTCCACAGCCATCTGAATCCACAGACCTGATGGCATGGTCAAACCTGCGTTTGAGGAAAATCACTTTGGACTCTATGCAAAGGTTGAATTTGAGAGGGGAGACATGTGGTGGGGAGACTTGTTGGGAAGTTGGAGGTCTTGAGAACCTGTCTTAAGAGTCCTGACTTTGTGAATGGAGAGAAGGGGACAGAAGAATGATGCTGTGTCCACAAGACTGTCAACTGATTGGAAATCTGGGTTAAAGGAGAGTTGGGAATCTAGGATGACTCTGAGGTCATGAACCTGGATGAGAAGGACAGATAAGCATCATCCACATTGTACCCTTATGTGTGTACGTCTTGGGCCCTTTACTCTTCTCTCTCATTATCTCATCATAGATTCAATAATCATCTCTGTGCAGTAGACTTCTAAATACATGTAATTCTCCTGAATTGCATTGCTAAGCTGCCTGCTATAATTTCTTACCTAGATGTCTACATCACAAGCATTTCAATTTTTTCTTTTTTTTTAATATTTTTTCTCAGCTGCATGTAAAAACAATTTTTAACATTCATTTTTTTACAATTTTGAGTTCTGAATTCTCTTTCTCTTTTCTCTTCCCCCTCCCTGAGATGGTAAGCAATTTGATATAAGATATTACATGTGGGGACAAGAGACGAGCAGAATGTCCCATAGACTTGCAGTTTCTGTCTATATATATATATATATATATATATATATATATATATATATATATATATATATATATATATATATATAAAAA
>CM053770.1:227745797-227765498 GCA_028658325.1 Potorous gilbertii
TATATATATATATATATATATATATATATATATATATATATATATATATATATATATATATATATATATGTACCCTAACTCTCGGATCAATAAAGGGAATTGGTCTATTAAAAAAAAAGATATTACATGTGCAATCATGCAAAATGTATTTCCATATTTGTCGTGTTGTGGAAAAAATACAGATAAAACCCCCACAAAAATAAAGTTAAAAATAGTAGGCTTTGATCTGCATTTTAACTTCTTTCTCGGCAGATGGATAGCATTTTTCATCATGAGTCTTTTGGACTTGTCTTGGATCACTGTATTACTGAGAACAGCTAAGTCATTTACAATCAGTCCTCACTGTATAATGTTTCTGTTGGTATATACAATATTCTTCTGGTTGTGTTCACTTTACTTTGTATCAGTATATATAAGTTTTTCTGAAATTATCCTGTTCATGGTTTCTTTTTTTATATTTTATTTTCTCCCAATTACAGGTAAAAATAATTTTTAATATTTTTTTTATTTTTAGTTCCAGATTCTCTTCGTCTTTCTCTCCTCTCCCTCTTCACTGAAAAGCCAAGCAATTTGATATAGGTTATCTATGTGTAGTCATGCAAAACATATTTCCATATTTGTCATGTAATGAAAGAAAACAAACCAAAAAAGAGAAAGAAAAACAAAATTTAAAAAAGTGTACTTTGATCTGCATTCAGACTTCATCAGTTCTCTCTCTGGAGGTGGACAGAAATTTTCACCATAAGTCCTTGAGAATTGTCTTGGATAATTATAGTGTCGAGAATAAGTCATTAGCAATTGATCATCATTCAATGTTGCTGATACTGTGTACAACACAGTTCTGCTAATCTCACTTTGCACCAATTCATGTGAGTATTTCCAGGTTTTTCTAAGAGCTTCTTAATCATTTTTTCTTTTTAGAGCACAATAGTATTCCATCACAATCATATAATCACACATATATATCTATAATGTAATATAATCACATATAATATATGTATATATAATTATATATATGGATATATAATCGCATATATCACAACCATTCCCCCATTGGTGGGCATTCCCCTAATTTTCAATTCTTTTTCACCACTAAATGAGCTGCTATAAATATTTTTGTATGATTAAGTCTTCCTCCCCCTCGCCTTTTAAAAAATCTCTTTGGGATACAGATCTAGTAGTAGTATTGCTGGGTCAAAGTGTATGCACAGTTTTGTAGCCCTTTGGGTATAGTTCCAAATTGCTCTCTAGAATGGTTGGATTAGGTCACAACTCCATCAACACTGTATTCGTGTCCCAATTTTTCCACTTCCCCTCTCACTTTTATCATTTTTCTTTTCTGTTATATTAGCCAATCTGATAGGTGTGAGGTTGTGCCTCAGTTGTTTTAATTTGTATTTCTCTAATCAATAGTGAGTTAGAACATTTTTTCACATGACCATAGAGAACTTTGATTTCTTCATCTGAAAACTGCTTGTTCATATCTTTTGACCATTTATCAAGTGAGAAATGACTCATATTCTTAAAATTTTGACTCAGTTCTCTATATATTTGAGGAATGAAGTCAGAAATAGCAACAGTAATAGTCACTTACTACAGAAGACTTGTGCATCTCATGACCTCATTACCAATATTGTCCTCTGTTTACCCAAATACAATGAGACACCATGAAAGCACTCTCACAACAAACATTGACATTTAATACACTGTCATTGTAAGAAGAGACAGGTAGGATATGAGAGTGATGAAGGGGCTGTGTGGGACAGAATATTGGACCAATCATAGGCTTAGACCCTCCAAACTAAATATTTACGTTCAACAAAAGTAGCAGCCCTACAGCAAGACAACTACCAGAAGACTTCATGTCTATAGCTGCAGTGCTCTGGTGGGTTGGCCTCAAATGCCAAAAATACATTTGCCTAAAGGACTTATTTTATGGAGAACTTACACAAGACAAACACTCACATGGAGGTCAGAAGAAAGCAACACAAGGACACTCTTAAGGTCTCTCTGAAGAGTTTTGGGATTGATTGTAAGACATGGGAGACACTGGCACAGCACCACCCAGCATGACATGCCTGCATCAAAGAAGGTGCTATACTCCGTGAGCAAAGCAGAATTGAAATAGTTCAAAAGAAATGTGAAATGCACCAATTTAGAGACATCTCCATTCCAAATGTATTTATGGACAATTTGTGCTCAACCTGTGGTAGAGCCTTCCAAGCTCTTATTGGTTGGATCACTCTGTATGTCAACTCCATAATGATGTCATTTTGGTCCTCTTCAAGAACAAAGGATAGCTATATATATCCACATATACATAAGTATGTATATGTATATGTGTCTATATATGTATGTTTATCCATGTGTTTGTGGAGAGAGAGAGAATGATTGTTTTTCTAGAATACATATTTTAGACATCAAACTTTCCCCGGTCCATGATCTAAAACAAATAGCAGGGCACATGTATGTGTGCTCACACACACACACACAATTCCCAGACTTAAAAGTATAAGAATTTTAATAAAAATTGGGTCTACAATACTGTGCTTGTTTCTTTCCACAATACTAAAGACATTCATTAAATGCAACATCTATGACATCGAAAGTTGGAATATAGCTTGATGAAAATGTACAACAGAATTGACTGGAAACTTTCTGATTCATTATAGATTCACTTGCTGTGTTTAGTCCCAAAGACCGTCAATAGAAACTTGAGTTTCCATTGTCGTTATCACTTATCTACCTATTTAGAGTAGAGGAGTGAATGCTAGATTTAGGGTCAATTAATTCAACAAGCACTTTATTCAACGTGTTCAGTGTACAAAGCACAGTTCTAGGCACTGGGCATAGAAAGACAAATATGAAAAAGCTTCTCCACTCCTTCTACTGGGAGGATACAACATGTACATAAATGAGAATATAGGACAAACTGAGGAGAGGGAGCACCAACGACTAGGGGCATTTGAGAAGGTTTCCTGGGAGAAGGAGTGCTCGGGGAACTTTGTCACATGACAAGTAGAGTCCAGAGTTCAAATCCTGTGACATTTAACTGTTGTGGGTGCAAAATATGGCAATAATACTTGTTGTGCTTGCCTTGTAGAGTTGTTACGAGTATCAGATGAGATAATGTATGCAAAAATGCTTTGTAAACCTTAAAGGGTTAAATAAATGCTGGCTTTTACTACCATTTTCCTCCTGACCATTGAAACAACCAAATATTCTCTTAATCTAAGAGTTTTTAAGTGTGAGTTTGTTTTATAAAGAACTTTTTAATTTTAGTAACCGTATTTTTAATATAATTAGTTTTCTTTGTAATTCTATGTGTTTTATTTGTGCATTTAAAAACATGATTTTGAGAAGAGTTCATAGGTTTTACCAAACTACTCAAAGGATCACAAGAAAGAAAGACAAGGAAGCTTAAGCTTGCCAGATGGTTTTTGTCAGTTGTTAGTATTTGAATTATCTTCTTTGCACCTCAAAAATGAAACATTCCCCTACTAAAGCTGAATCCATTTGGGATCTAGAGATCAGAAAAGCAGAATGGTTACAAATGAATAGAAGACATTGCTGATAGCTCACAGGTTAGACATTACTTCCCTATTTTGTAATTTTGCACTTTTTATTTTAATCAGTAAGGCAAAAACTGTTCATTTTGCTCTGTGATAAAAATAACTGAACTTTTTCCTTTTCTTTCTTTTTTCTTTCCATTTTTAATATTTACAATATTTTATAAGGCTTTGTGCATTAAAATGAACATATAGGAAGAAAGCCCCATCAACTATCTATCATCAGTAATCTTTGCTGGTGAATATATCTTTATTTTCAAATAGATCTAACTGAGCAGAAAATCAAAATATTTGGTGTGGAGAAATAGCAGTTAGACAGGAAGCTAATTGCCCCATCAGCTTTGGACCCAAATTCCTTGCTGGCTCATGACTCATATATCTTAGCTGTAAGAATGTTATTTCCGGTTTACTTTTCATTTGTACATTTTCTTGAATAAAGAATATTTTAGTTTTATAAAATATAACAAGGTAAACCCATATACCCACCTTAGTTCTAAGCCAAATTAGTATAGTATTAGTAGTGGTGGTAATAGTAGAAAACATGGAAGGAACTTATCACTGTAAAACGTGCTTTATTTGGGGAATTTCTCAAGTTTCACAATATGAGGTAGGCAGTAATATTGGTTTTTTCTTAAAACTTCCCAAAGGAAAATGTGGCACTTAGAAAATCTCTAGTAAAAGTCAGTGTTTAAGCATGGCTTCTCAAAAGCTATGCTAACAGAACACAGTCTGGCAGGTCCTAGAATCTTAGGATGATTGCACATAGCTTAGCTGAGTCAGAGGTGTAGCTGGAGGGAAGTGAACTTCCCAGGTGTGAGTAGTTTCTAAGATCCTTTCCTAAGTTGGAGTGGAGGAAGCATGGAAATGTGTTCGAAAAGCTGCCTCACAGGACAAACTCTCATGACCATCACTGACTTGGTGCTATAAGGCACCATAGAGGCCATCTAGTCTACCTGTTCCCTTCCCGCCACTCACCCCCACACCCACTGGAGTCTCAGAGGTGAAATGTCTTACATTTCATAGGTAGTAAGTGGAAGGACTGAGATTTGCATCTAGGTCCTTGGACTCTAAACCCAACCCACTTCCCAGTATGCCATGCTGCTTCCCTTTAGGAGATAATATATTTGAAAGAACTTAAAAAATTAAAGCTAGTGAGAGGGACTGGGCCCGTGTTTTCATTGGCATAAGATACTCACTGGTAAGGAACCTCTATTCAGATACAGGCCGGCATCTTCACTTCAACTCAGTCTTAGAGTGTTCGTTAGAGCAGTGAGAGGTCAAGTGACTTTCCTAGAGTCACACAGCTTGTAAATATCTGAGGCAGGATTTTAACCCAGGTTTCTCCTGAGTACAAGACCCATGGGTTGTCCATTATACCAGACTCCTTCCGTTTTAAGTGTTAATGGGTAGTGTGTGATAACATGCACTTAAAATGCTAAAGACACCATCACAGATCATTCCATAGTGATGGGTTATAAAGCAACACAATCATTACCGATCACTGGGGCCGTAGGTTAGAACCATTTGGTAATTAGGACTGACAAGGCCCCTCACACCCCCAAGATCAACAAAACGTTGTGCGGAGTACAAGCAAATCTCTCTCTCTCCATAGACATATACACATACTATATATGTATGTATGTGTATGTATATATACAATACATATAGATATCTCTATGTACATATACACATATATATACATATGTATATGTATATATATATATGGAACTGTAATTTTATTGGTCAAAAGAATTTCTAAAGAGAAAATGCTGCATCCCTTTGCAGATTACTGGGAGGTATCCAGTGTATGAGCTTTAGAGTGCAGTAAGTTTAAGGTTTTGGGAAGGGAAGGCAAAGGAAAGAAAAGGAAAGGAAAAGAAAGGGAAGGGAAGGGAAGGGAAGGGAAAGGAAGGGAAGGGAAGGGAAGGGAAGGGAAGGGAAGGGAAGGGAAGGGAAGGGAAGGGAAGGGAAGGGAAGGGAAGGGAAGGGGAAGGGGAAAAGGATCTAGCTAGTAAAACCCAAGTTAACTGGGCATCTTCTGGCCATCCAAATTTACCTTCCTTTAGAGAGAAGGAAGGGGAGGGGGAGACAGACAGGAGAGAAGGAGTTGAGTTACCCAGCTATCTAGGGCCCCATTCAGGCAGCTGTGTCTAGTCACAGATTGTTGTGTTCATCCTTTGTTGCCATCAGAGACAAGATGACATAACCTGCACTTGACTTTGTTTTGAGTGAGGGAGAGCTGTGCAGGTCACCAGCCTCACTTCTCCTCCAGAGCCATCCGAATCCAATGACTGCACTAGGCCCCTGCCTAAGGGCTCTCTTCTGGACCCTCCTGGCTTAAGAGTGATTTTCAATAGTAATTGTTGCCATCTCCCTCCCAGCCTGATGTCTTTCTTTTTCTTTGCCTCATTAAAGGGACCATCCCCTGGCTACTTCTTAAACAGGCCTATTCAATGAATGGGTGCTACTTCACCGTAAGTGAATGCCTGAAAGGGGCCAAGGTCTCCCAGTGCATCCTGGGTCATCTCCAGTCATCCTGACAAATATCTTGTTACTGAATTCAGATGGCTCTGGAGAAGTGAGGGTGATTTTGTACAGGCCTCCCTCACTCAAAACAAACTCAAATGCATGTCATGTCATCATGTCTCTGATGGCATGGTCTTCTTTGGCAATGAAGGACAAACACAACTGGGAAGCAGCAGATGAGAGATGCTGGAGAGCAGACCTAGGGGCAAGAAGACCAAGTTACAAGCTCTGCCTCTTAGAGCTGCTTCTTGGCTGTCTCAGGCAACCAGGACTTCTCTATAGTCCAGGTAACTCTCTTAGTTTCACAGCAGGCTCCAGTCTCCCCATTATCTATATAGGGACCAGATTTCATTAGTATAGGGAAATCCTGGAGAAGGACATTCCTTCTGCTAACTCAGGTTGGCAGCTTTTTCTCAATTTAGTCTTAGAAAGTTACCTGGAACACTCCGAGGTTTAGTGACTTGCCCAGGTTCACACAGCCAGGGTGTATGTCAGAGGCAGGTCTGGAATCCAAGTCTTCTTGGTTCCAAGGTCCCCTCTCTACCCACTGTACTATGATACCTCTCATCTATTTATATAAAGGAAGAAATGGGGTGAATAATCTAGAACAGGGATCTCGATCACAGGTTCCCTACCCCTGAGAGATTTTACAGAGTAGTCTGGTGATACTTAAAGATATAGGCTGCCAACTCCTCCAGTGACTCATCATAGAACCTGCAAAGTCAAGCAATTTCCTCATGTCTAGTTGTCTTAGCTGCAAAGATTTTCCCTTAATGTCATAGAAATATATGTGTATATATATGTGTGTGTGTGTGTGTATATGTATACACACACATATGTGCTTTCATGCATATTATGTATATACATAAGGGGCAGCTAGGTGGTACAGTGGATAGAGAACCAGTGCAGGAGTCAGGAGGACCTGAGTTCAAATCTCACCTCAGACGCTAACTGTGTGCCCTTGGGCAAGTCACTTAACCCCAAATTGCCTCATCCTGGGTCATTTCCAGTCATCCTGATGAATGACTGGTCACTGGACTCAGATGGCTCTGGAGGAGAAGTGAGGCTGGTGACCTGCACAGCCCTCCCTCACTCAAAACAAAGTCAAGTGCAAGTCATGTCATTGTTTCTCTGATGGTATGGTCTTCTTCGGCAACAAAGGACAAACACACACAGTAATATGTATATATGTATATATATATATATATATATATATATATATATATATATATATATATATACATATATGTTTAGTATAGATAAATTTCCAAAAGAAATATGTGTGTATATATAAATACATATACATACATCTATACACATTTATTTACATTTTTCTTTTGGAAATTTGTTTTGCTTGATTATACATGTTTGTATCAAAGGTTTATTTGTTTGAATTGGGAATAGGGCTGAGGAGGAGAGAGAGAAGGCAGATTTTGCAGATTGGTAACTTAAGAAAAAGTGTTCCCTTCAAAGCTTTATTATTTAGGGTGTAAGAATGGATTAAGCCTCTATTGTCTCTTCTTTCCCACCCATCCCCAACATTAGTGAGTGTTATTTGGAGTCCTTCTGACTATAGAAGAGAGTTCTGCCAAGGATGGCTATGAGCGGAGGGTGTAACCAGTGGCATTTCTGGAGATGGCAGTTTACTGATGATGGTAGATACTATTTTACAGAAGTTCATTGCCCTTAGATGCAACTGAAGCGATTTTGGAAAATCTTAAGCAACTGATGTGCTAGTTTCTAAATTATTGAGTACCCAGCCTCAGGTGGAGGAATGCATGTCCCCAAAATGGGGAAGTGTGGCCCCCTGGAAGGCAGGAACAGATAAGGTCACGTCCTCTTCCTTCTCATTATTCTGAGCAACAGAAACACACACATTCACTTTGGAGCAATGAAGTCTGCCTTCTCTCTCTCCTCCCCAACCCTATTCCCTATTGAAACAAAAACCCCCTTGATACAATCATGTATAATCAAGCAAAACCAATTCCAAAAGAAAAATGTAAATAAATGTGTATAGATGTATGTATACATACATTTTGCTTATGTTGGGTGAGATCTCATATTTGACAACTATAAATAAGCAATAACACTATTTTTCTTATTAGCAGGCCAAAAATAACAACTACATTATTATTAATACCATATTTTAAAGTACTTTTCAGATCTTCAAGGACTATAAATGTCAGCTGTTCTTAATCAGCTATACCTCTTATTAGTAAAGGAAGAAGATCTAACCTGTTAGTATTTTTGTTTTTTTATAGCCACTTTGTGTCTTTAAAATAAATAACTAGCTCCTGCCAGCATTTTAGCCATCATTCCAAGAAAATGTCAAAAGGAATGAAAATATTTGAAGACTTTCCCTACTGCCTTTGTGACCTTAGACAAGTCTCTTGACCGTTCTGGGTCTCAAGCCTCCTCATTTATAAAAGGAGGTGCTTGGGTTAGATGAGCCTTCAAGTCCCTTCCAGCTCTAATTCTGCAATCCAGTAATCCCATGTGCTCCACAGACATTTCAACACGAGAATTTTCTAATGACTGCTGTGAATATTTTAAGCATATTCTGTCCTCAACAGATACAACTAATCTCAGACAGTTTCATAGGCTCATAGATTCAGAATGGTAAGGGACCTTAGAGAATTTCAAGTCAGCTTCCTCTTTTGAAAGATGAGGAAACTGAGGCCCTGAGAAGTTAGGGGACTTGAGCAAGGTCACACAGGCAGCAGCTGGCAGCTGGCAGAGGTCAAGTGTGAACCTACATCTTTTGACTTCAAAGCTCCTTTCCTTTCTACTGTACCACAAAGAGTAGTTTTCATTAATCTTCTTGATGACTGATAGGAGGGATTCAGACCTCTCTTCTATAACTTTTCATTGAATCTAGAAAGAGGTTTCAGTTATATATCATCATCTTCCAGTCATCAAACAGAGTGTTGAAAACTACTCTAACCTAAAATTCTCAGTGCAAAGGGCATGAGTTTTGGAGTCAAAGGAAGTAATTTCACATGCTATCTCTGCCAGCTGCTGCTTGTATGTCCTTGGTCAAGTCCCTTAGCTTCTTGAAGCCTCAGTTGCCTCATCTTTAAAAGGAAGAGATTGGATTCTATGTCTGTCCTCTAAGATCCTTTCCTATTCTATAATGTATAAGCCAGTGAAATACTCGATTTTGGTAGCCACAGTGTCAATGTCTGCTTTCTCAGCAGAGCCCAGCGAGGAGGAGTCCCCACAGACTACTGGGGACAGTGGAGATTATGTGCACAATGCTAAAAAAGTGATTGCATTCTCCCACACCCCATAAGACTTGTGTATAGAAGCGAATCTGCAAAACATTTTGTTTCCTTTACATGTCATAATTTTAAACAACTAAAGTCCAAGACAATTTAATGAGTTTTTATTGTCTGTTTTTGGAAAATCCATTAAGAACTTAATGTTTGGTTCCAGAACTCTCTCTTTAGCTCCAATTAATCTCCTAAGTAAGGAACCAGCCTCTGTGAGAAGAGGCACATTTTGATTCAATCTGTGGGTGAAATTATTGATTCCCAACAATGTTCTTGCATCACATGAGGCTCGCTTTACCCAGAGGAGCAGTTTTGCTGAGCTTTATGTAATAATATTACAACAACGGAGGTGGTTAAAAAAAAGTTACATAAAATCTCAGCAAAGTCAGAATAAGCCTGTATTCACTGTACTAACAAAATCACATGTCAGTTTGTTTTTGTTTATACAAGTATGCAACAAGTCCACCCCAGAGTTCACAAGAGGGTACTTGGGGCTGGAGGGCAAAAGATCACCACCTCTGCTCCAATATTGTACACTTTCCACAGTGAATTTTCATACAGTAAAACTGATTCTCTGTCTCTCTGTTTTGGTACAAACTACAAAAACCATCCTGGGTTTTCACAAGAATAGAAAATTTGGCTTCTCCGAAGAGGAATGGTCAATCAGAAAAGTTCTAAGGTAGCTCCAGTTGCTGGACAGCCACGCCGACTGTTTATTCAATCAATGAGCATTTATTACTCTTGTTTTATCAGCATGACAACCTTGCAGGCTATTAATTAAGGACAGTTGTGGAAACTGAGGCACACATTTATACAAAAGCACAAAGAATCAGAGCCCATGTCTTCTTGACCTCAGTTCAGTACCCTTTTTATTAAGGTCATGTTTTTATATTGAAAATAACAAAGATCATTTCATTTTATCCAAAGGTACCATACTGCTTCTTACACATTGTCAAAAGAAAGCTTTCTGAGAGGCAAAAAACCCAGATTTGAGTCTAACATTTGTAATTATATATCTATAACTGAAATGAAACTTAGGGGTCACCTAGTCCAACCCCCATATTTTACAGAGAAGGAAACTGAGGCTCAAAGGAAGTGATTTGCTGATGGCCATGCAGGTAGCGCTAGGATTTGAACTCAGATCCTGTGACTCCAAGTTCAGCCCTCCTTCCATCTTTATTGTGCACTGTGTGACCTTGGGTGTAACAATTCGTCTTGACAATTAGTCTAGTAACAACTGAGTCTTTTTCCTCATCTATAAAATGAGAAAACAGTATTTATGTTATCCATCCCTCAAGGCTGTGGTAACAAAAGTACTTTGTAAACTACAGATAAAATTCTGTAGAAATTTTATAGTTTACAAAGTGCTGTAGAAATGTGAGCTGTTTTTTTCATTTGTTAAGATCTTAGGATCATAAGTCTAGAGCTGAAATGGATCTTAGAAGTCATCTAAGGCAACCCTCTCTTTTTACAGTGGAGGGAAATGGGGCCTGTTAAGTGCTTCACAGGTGGGTTGTCAGTGAGTTAGAGGGGAAAAAATGCCTGTCAAGGCACAATTAGACCTGTCTTCAGATGGAAATCACCTCTCCCCTCATTAAGAAATATGTAAAGCTGGCAACAAGGGGTTGGTTTCATGGGGCATCATGGTTTAATAGAAAGTACTCTCTAGCCTTAGTGCTCCAGGGGAGGCTGAGGCTGGCGGATCATTTGAGTTCAGGAGTTCTGAGCTAATCATATCAAGTGATTATTTGAACTAAGTGCAGCTCCAATATGGTGGATCCTATGGAAGGAGGGGAGAGGTTTCACCACCAGGCTGCCTTAGGAGGGGTGTACTGCAGCAGAATAAAGCTGCCTTGGGAATTAGCTGTGGCACCAGGCCTATGAGTGACTTCCAACCTGGGTGATAGAGAGGGCTTCTTAAAAAGAGAGTGCTGAACTAAGCATCAGAGGTTCTGGGGTTCAAGTTCTAGCTACACTGGAGTCTAGTTATATGACCTTGAACCCAGTCATATGTCTTATCTTGACTTTGTTTCCTCATCTGTATGATATATATGATATGTATGATAATACTGGTATCACCTACTTCACAGCATTTCACAGAATTGTTGTAAAGAACAGACAGGAGGATAGAAAGCTGGCCTGCAGAGCACTAGTACCCTGTCCTGCCTCTGACACATCCTGGCTCTGCGACCCTGGGCAAGTCTCTAACTTCTCAGTGCTCCAGGCAGCTCTCTAGCACTATACTATGCCTGGCAGAAAAGATCGCCAACATAAACCAGTGTAGGGAATTTCCTCACCAGGGAGTTCCATGTATCAAGGAAAGCAGCCCATATCTCTGTGATGAAGCACAAGTGAGACAATAGATACAAAAATGCCTTGGACCGGAAATGCTTTATAAAGTACTTTATTCTCACTTGACTGTGTTTATAATACTCTGGACCCAACAACTGAATGGAGATGCCTTTTCATAATAATAGTCCCTGGTGTGTCTCATCCATATCATCAAATAGAAATTATGAAGGCCCTGTATCTTTTAAAAAAAAATCCCCTTTTTACAGCACTTCCCCAAAACCACCTATTTAATGCTGCCTTGCCAGTTTGCTCTTTAACAATTCAGCCTTTTATGTTATTAATGAAAACATCTTGGTAGAGGACTGAAAGGCTCCTTCCTGGTAAGTGTTCAGCTTATGTTTTTCAAGGTACAATACAACTTTTCATTTTTTCTATCAGCACGATAGATGCTGGTCACTGAATGTATCTTTAATTATGTAATTCTATCCAAGTTATTAGCTCTGATTTTGTCTCTCTCCTGAGGTTTGCCAGCACTGTTAGCACAAGGCCTTCCACACAGTAGGAACATCATGAATGCTTGTTGATTGATTGATGCCCTAACGAACCTCAGTTCTTTCTTGAGAGATCTCTGGGATCTTAAAATAAAGAACTCAATTTTGGTTTTAAGGTTGTAATTTATACTGCAACCCTATGTTATTATCTATATCTTGGTTTAAAGCTTAATAAAACAAACCTGTTTATTTCCATTTTTTGAATTAAGGTATCAACCTTTGAAATGTTTTAGCGAAACAAAATATTATGAAGGCTTTTCTTCTTTCACCATATTTTGGATTATCTGATATGACATGATTCCACAAAAAAAAGGAATTGTGACATTTGAAATTAATTGCTAAGGAACAATACATTAACTTAATAAAATTTTAGAAATTTGTGTAAATAAAACTGCTTTATGTATAAATTAAAGGATAAGCAGTTTTGAATCCACCATAAAATCATGCTTATTTTTTTTTAAGTTGGCAACAGCTCCTGACTAGTCCTGCTGAATAAAGTGTCATTCCTGAAAACATTCAGTATGGAAGTATCTTCAAAATCTTTGTTGTCAAACAATCCAGTTGACCGAAGTAAAGAGTTTATGTGAAGTTTTATATATGTGGCATTGTGTTAAGATAAAGATGTTACTGGTGCTTTAAGGACTTCTGAAAAGATTATTAATGGTCTCTGACATGATATTAAATCACTTGTATATTTATTCTCTTTCAAAAATTAAATAGTAGATGTAGTAGGATTAAGTGCCAACAATAATTTTTATTCCACTGGTCAATTTTTTTTACAATATTTCAATAACAGGAAGTTGAAAGTTATTCTAAAAGTTTTTCATAAGACCATGATATTTTATGACTTCATTAAACCATAAACATGTTTTTAATCAGTTAGCCAGAAATCTTATTTCATAAACTTTTATTTTTATCAACATTTCCAATGAAATCTAACTTTTCAAATCTGAAATGATTCAAGATCTTTTAATTGATTTTAATTATCTAAATGCTTGACTTATTTTTTTTGTTAAAATGAATATTAAATTTTTTCAGATTTACCACTTTGTTAATGAAGTCATGGTAAGTTTAGTATTTTTTCATTATTCCTTCCCTTTTTTGATCTTTCCTTTCTTCTCCACTTTAAAGATGAAAATGCATAGGAAATTTTGTAGTAGAATGTTCTTCTCATTGACTTGTTAGTAAAGGAAAAATTGCTTTATAAAGAGGTGCAATTTTATTTCCCAATGATTATTGCCCTAAAAGTAAGGATATATAGTTTAAAAATAAGTTGGCAAATTCTGCTTTTAAAATATTCCTTATTATGCTTTAAAAGTTATTAGTAACAAATCTCACTCATGCAAATGAATGGTAATCTCTCTTGTTTTCCCCCTTTTTTTCAGGTAAGAGACATCCTGGGGTAGTAAAGAGAGAACCAGCTCTTGGAGTCAGAAAGACCTGGTTCAAGTTCTGCATCTGACACATACTGACTGTGTGACCCTGGGCAAGTCACTTCATCTTGCTTCAGGCAATTATACTCTGAACCCATAAGTTGCAGAACAATAAGAGATCTGCATTGATAGAGGGAGTTTCCTCACTGGGAGATCCCTGCATTCATGGAATTATAGGTCAGGACCAAAAAATCCCCCAAACTTCAAGGGACTTCTTGTTTTTTGTCTTTTTTTCTTAAAAGTCTATTACTAGTTACTTCCTCTACCGTTTTGTTCACTATGACCTTACCTCTATTTTGTTAAAGACAAAATTCCTGCTGAATTCTATGGTGCTTGAGGATGGCAAGAATTTCTCTATGAAACCAGATCCTGTGTTCATATGTCATTCAAAATTTTGTACTGCATTTTTAATTTAAAATAAAAAACAAGTGAGTATTGAACACTGGCTTAATGAACAAAGGGTTTCTCCTTGCTCTTACAGAGCTGGCTGGAACAAGACATGCTGGGTCAGGCATTCGAAGATGCTTTTGAGGTAATGCAGCAACATTCAACTGGGGACCATCAGTATTCCCCAGGTAAAGATGAGCCATCCAGAAGAACTTCCAGTCCTTTAGGGTTCAGATAGAGATCCCTGGGAGGGGTAGCCAGAGGATAAGAGCATGATGCCAGTTTTACTGACACAGAATATATCCCAGGAGAGCCCTGATAAAGAAATTCAACCTTGGATCTCAAGTCTTATGATAGAAGGTACAGGTTATGACAATACGGCTTTCTACATAGACAGGCCAGAAAAGCCTGACCCAATGGACAGAGTTATTTGCCATGAGAGTTGATGTTAATTTCTGTCTTTGAAATTATGAATCACTCTTGCTGATGTACCTCTTTTACCCTGCAATCCTGCTTCCACCCCACCCCCACCCCCAGAAGTACCCATGAGCTCCATGCCATTCTTAGAGGTTCTCATGATCCCCCAAAATACTCAACTCTGCTAATAGTGTGCCATACCATTGTGCCTATGGAGCTTCTATTCACAAGCTTAATTTTTGGTCAGAATCATTGGGTTTTTTTCCTTTTTGCTGCCTTTTACTTATTTGCTACACCACAATTCACTTTTAGGTGCAATGATTAAGGATACGACCCAATGCTAATATATATTCCAGGAGGAGATAGTGTAATGTTGAAATAGTTTTAGATTTAAAACCAGAGGATTTGGGTTTAATTCTTGGTCTTGTCCCTCAGTAGTTGGTAAGGGTTTGGAAGAGATGACTTTTACAGTCCCAATGAGCTCTAATGCCAAGATCGTGTGATCTTGGACCAGTCACTTTACCTAACGGTGCTTCATTCAATTTCCCCATTTGTGAAAATGATTCTTGTGCTCCATACCTTCCAGATTATGGAAAGATAAAAAAGAGAATATATGCAAAGCACCATGTAAACTCTAAAGTTTATCATTGGTTACTCATTGTATTATCAATCATATTATAGTCATGGTGTTTTACACATATGCTATATTATATGATGTTATTATAGTACATACTATTTAGTAATATAACATAATTGTTATACATATTCCATAATATATGTACATATATTGTAATAATACTGTATTGTTAATCACATTGTTTTGGAGGAGAGTGAATGCTTTTGATTTTAGTCATTTAAAGCCATTATTTTGAAAAAAGGTCAAAGGGAGATCCATATGGATATGCCTAAGGAGGCCATGAAATGGAAAAGGTAAAGAACTCCTGGGCTAACTGGTCTTTGAAGTTTCCCAATCCTAAAATTCTGTGGTTCTTTAATGGGAAAACTAGTAATCAGTGTGATGGTAGAGTAACCCTGGTCTTGTAAACCTATTCAAGTTGAAATATTAATATTTAGAATTGTAATTACTTACTTTTTCATACTTCTATAGAGAACACATTTTATTTCCTGACCTCATGCCCAATTATCATTGTTGATCTAGTTTGGGACTTTATTTTTTTGTCTCCTCATCAGTCTATTCAATGGACTCCAAAAAAAGACAATCCTGGATGGAAATGGAATGCTTCTTTCTCTAGGAAATTTGTTTTATGTAAAAATGTAAAATTAACTATGACTTTTAAAATTTCTTGTCTTTTTTTCAATTAGATTGCAAAAATTACTTGACTTTCCTCAATCATCATCCTCATCTCAGAGGAAATTCCAACTGTTATGGAGTACTCCCTACAGAAGAAACTGTCTATAACTGGAGAACTGTGTTTGTAAGTAGAGCTTTAGCATGACTGCATTCCTTCGTCATTAGAATGGGCCAATTTCCCTGTTGGCATGGAGATTACCAGTACGGGTAGCAAGGAAGGTTGGTCATTTGGTGAAAGCTGGCAAGTTCCTTTCCATTTTCATTTGAAAACTGCAACTATGCTTCCCAGGGGCCACTTGTTCATGAGCCTATGAAAACAGCTAAAGTGGATAAAATGAAAGGGAATCATCAGAAATGTTATCAGCTGTGAACCTATTATTCAATAGATCCAATAGGAGGATATGTAAATTTCCTTGCAAACTTTAAAGCACCATTTGAATGTTAGCTATTACTATAATACATTATAATAATGCTAGTTGTTGGTAGTTGATAGTCCATCCCCATGAGCAAGGGCCAGGCTGCTTCTACTAAGCAGGACCACAAACACTCATCCCGGGAGGCCACAACTTAGAGTTTTCAGGGGCCATCGGTTACTACTGCTCCTTTTCCTCAGAAATCTACAAAGACACAAGCTGTCCAGCAAACCAGTGGAGACTTGTCCAGTGACTCACCAGAGCACGCTGCCTTGCCATCTGTTAATAATCAGCTCAGAGATCCTTCCTGTATTCAAAGGAAAAAATTAAGTTTTGATTAAACTGGGCCACTCCAACCACATTCTAGCAACCGCTGGAGAAGGAAAATGTCCCTAGGGTCTCTTAATAGATCCATTCATCTCTCAGGGGGGGTTCCCAGCTGATTAAATTTTTATCTTACTTTATCATTAGAATAGTACTGCTGACTTCTATTTTGAAGGAAGCATCCATCATGCCCTGCAGAATATGCCTGAAAACCAGGGGGTGCAGACTGCTCCTGTCCAACAAAGAGGAGGAAAAGGTGGGTTAATCAATCTTGGATTCAGGGTACTAGTACATTTGTTCAAAATGCTTTCAAGGAAGTTTCATGTCATAGTTTCTCATAGTGTATTTTTAAATGTTCCTTTCATCACCACTAGTGAATCAACTCTGTCCAACAGATGTACCACACCCAAATCAGTTGTAGTCAGATCCACATGGCCCCAGCCTCTATAGTAAATTCTGCATAATGCTTCAAAACACCAGGTCTGTCATTATTCCTGGAAGGGTTGTGTCAATCCACTCCATGGTCCCACTCAGCATTTCTGTAACTTTCAGGACCAAGGTTCCCCTCCCTGGTCCCCACTCCTCTCTATATGTTATCTCCCCATATTAAAACTGAGATCCTTAAGGATAAAGACTGGTTCTCTTTCCTTTCTGGCTCCCCATCACTTAGTATAATGCTTGCACATAGGAAACTCTTGATAATTTTTTATCATTTATTCATCTTTCATAGTTCCTGCACAGACATACAGGCATTTTGCAAAATGCATCTTAGGTCCTCTATCGGTGATTGCTGTTTTTATATTCAAAGCCTAAGGAGGGAGAATTGACTACCTTCTGCTCAGGATTTCTTTTCAAAATCTCATCCAGTTTGAGCTCCCAAAGCTCAGTGACCATTTTTAGTTATGTTCTCTATGTATATTGCCTAGTAAGGGGCCATGTGAAATTAGGCACTTAGTAAATGTCTCTGGTTGGAAATGATTTGAAAATGTAGAAAGTATCATGTAGTGACCAGGGGGTCAGAAAAGTTCTGTTATCTTTGTGTCTGACTTTAATTCATTCTGTGTCATTTGGTAAGTCCCTCATGTTCTTCAGTTCAGAAACTGGAGATTATAGCATTCAAAAGATAATGTGAGTTATAAAACCTTTGAAGTTCTTGAATGAATGATGAATGCTGCAATAGTACCACTCCCCATGGAGTTTTTCTACATAGACTAGTAAAGCAATTTCCTGGGAATCTACAATTCCATTTTGTTCACAATGTGGCATAGGTTATAAAAAGTGGAAACTGTAAGGAGCTGGTATCACAGTTGTATAGTCATTTACTCTCCTACTCCTCAGGAAGCCTTTTATCCTTTTCTGTTCCATTGGGCATATAAATATATCATGATTTCTTGGTCAGAATTATAATTTATCCTTCATTATAAAGGAGTTATTAGGAAAAAGCCATATATATTTCATGGCAATGAAAAATAACATTATGCCTAAAATGACCTTTTGTGTACCTTATTAAAATGACCCCAAATTGTGTGTCACCGATGTTCCTGAGAAAGTTTGGGTTTATCAGTACATGCTGAGGTTGAGTTTGATAATATATCCTGTAACTTGTCTTTTATTATGTTACGTTATACATTATTACATTATAGCTTCTTCAAGACATATGACAAACCCAAAGTTGTTTTTTTCAACTCCCTAAATTATTTTCTAAAAATATAAGTCTCCATCCTGAAAGTGGTTTTATTATAGCCTTCTTTTTAGAACATCATCTGTTTTATCCACTTTGCTCCACTCGAAGTAACTTTGATGCCTAACTATGAACTCTAAACCCACTGGAGAAGGCTTGATTTAAAAATCACAGAGTGATAAACAACTCCATATAGCAATGAGAGATTCCTAGGTTTCTTTACAAATAAAGCTTATGTAAAAATTTGAATACTTTTGCTAACAAAGAATCCAACTGAAATTTGGTATGTCAAATTGTGGTACAGTCAGCTAATATCTGAGTTAATTCTGAGTGGACTTCTTGAATCCCTTACATGATGGCCTTCAAGTGCCAGATCACTCCCATATAAGCAATTTCTAGAAGGTGACATGTACAGGGAATTGTTCCCAGCACTCTATGCTCACTCAGAATCCAGAAAGAAAGCATTTATAGAGCATTTATGTATACCCAATACATCTGAAGGCTATTCCTATCCATGATAATGTTTATTCTATATTTAGGGAGAAAGAAGCTTCGACTATTTGAATATCTTCATGAGTCTTTGTGTGATCCGGAGATGGCATCCTGTATCCAGTGGGTAGATAAATCAAAGGGAATCTTTCAGTTTGTTTCCAAAAACAAAGAGAAACTTGCAGAACTTTGGGGAAGAAGGAAAGGTAACCGCAAGACCATGACATACCAGAAAATGGCCAGAGCCTTGAGGAACTATGGAAGAACTGGGGAAATCATAAAAATCCGCAGGAAGCTAACCTATCAGTTTAGTGAGGTCATCCTTCAGAGACTCTCCCCACCTTTGTTCTTGGGAAAAGAAGTAATCTATTCACAATATCTTCAATCTGACCAAGAACAACTCAATTTAAATAATTGGAATGCCAATTATAATTACATGTATGGCAATGACCATGGTCTAGGATGCTCTGACTCCTAGGACATACACCTGCCTGCCTTCTATCCCTATTATAGGTTTTTTTTTTTGGTAGGCATCAGAAATTCCTATCAGATAAGGACTTTCCTTTCAAATCAAGGCAAAATTCATTTGGTTTCATTGTTGTTATATGTTGTGATTAAATGATGTATACAACTCATGAAGTTAAATGGAATTCTGTAAAGGAATGTGTTTTCTAGGATAAACTGAATTGAATGCATAAAAATTAAATTTCTTTGAGATCGGTGCCTTAAAATGCCATTTTCTCTTCAAAATATTACATTGAAAATATAAAAGTTTATTTTATTGTTGACATAAGCATCATCTTCCTGCCTTGGTAATAATCATGATGATTTATGTGGTATTCTAGGGTTTACTAAATATCTCATGTATATTACCTCAGTTGATTCTCACAAAAACCTTAGGAGAGGCGTTATTCTACACATTTTCTACACAAAACTTTAGGAGAGGCGTTATTCTACACATTTTCTACACAAAACTTTAGGAGAGGCGTTATTCTACACATTTTATACACAAAACCTTAGGAGAGGCGTTATTCT
>CM053770.1:227765998-227790919 GCA_028658325.1 Potorous gilbertii
CACAGAACTTTAGGAGAGGCGTTATTCTACACATTTTCTACACAGAACTTTAGGAGAGGCGTTATTCTACACATTTTCTACACAGAACTTTAGGAGAGGCGTTATTCTACACATTTTCTACACAGAACTTTAGGAGAGGGGTTATTCTACACATTTTATACACAAAACTTTAGGAGAGGCGTTATTCTACACATTTTCAAGATGAGAAAACTGAGATTCAGCGCAGTAAAGTCACCTGCCCGTAGTTACACATTTAACATATCAGAAGTAGAAAAGGAAACCAGTGTGTTTTCCAGTTCTACCTTATATTGAAATTAATCTCTTATAATAGGGGCTACTAACTTTTTTGTGTCATAAATCCCTTCTACGTATTCCTCGGAATAACATTTTTCAATGTATAAAATAAAATAGGATTACAAAGGAAATCAATTATATTGAAATATAACTACCAATAATTGTATCTTAAAAAGATAAGATCCTAAGTTAAGAGTATCTGTCTTATGAACTAGTAACTATTGTGTCATTTCTTCTGGGATACTCCCAACTTGCATTTATAATGCTGAATTGAGTCCGTAGAAGAACAACCACTCTCCCAGTTGCAAGGTGTGCCCTGTGATACCACCCTTCTGGAGCATGTTAAACTAACTAAACTAACTCTAACTGCGTTTACCCCACAGGGTTGTTGTAAGGATGAGAAAACATGCATAAAATTCTTCATAAGTCTTAAAAATCCTAAAATTTAGAAATTCTAGCTACATTATTGATTATCAAATAAGAATAGCAAAGCTTCATGTTAAATAAAGTGAATAAGCTTTGTGCTAAAGAGAGCCTGTGAGGAGGACCTCCGACTGACGTCTGTCTCAGGCTGGACATTCATAGATGAAAAGGACGAGAACTATACTAAAGTTTTAGGCAGACAGTAGTCAGCTATGAGCAGCCACTTCTCCAGTGATGCTGTGTAAAACAATCTGATTCATTATAATAAAAGCCCAACATCAGCAACCACCTTCTTCTAGGAGCTAGTGAAGGTTGCTATCCTGACCTCCTTGGATAGAAACTTTCAAACCTGGATTTCAGGGGCAAATTCAGTTCATTTAAACAAACATCCAGAATGTGCCTGCCCTATAGTAAAGGGATACTGCTGGTAGTAGCTGTGGGAAGGATGGTTAAGTAACCATAGAAAAGAGAGTTAAAGAGTATATTGCTACAAAATATATGTGATGTTATGGGCTAGTCATTCTTCCTGTTGGTAGCATGGGGTGTGGAGAAGGATGGGTCTGCCTCTCTTTTTTCCAGGATATAATTTCAATGACTGGTTTAAATTTTAGTCACAGAGAATGGATGATGAAACCCATGTCCATACTCTTGATAGAGAGGTGGGGCCCTCTAGGTACAGAATGTTGCATTCACTATCAGACAGTTGCTGAGTCAATAGGTTTTACATAACTGTTTTAATTTGCTATTGGGAAAAGGTCTATAATGGAGGTACACTGAGAAGTAAGTGTGGTGGAAAACTAAAAGGCATTCAGTTATAAAAAAGATTAAAATGATTCATTTATATGCTTAAACTTTATTTTTTCCAGTTAATGAATGAATATTTTCTCTCCACTTCCTCTACCAATGACAAACAAAAACAAAATATGCTTAGTCAAGCAAAACAAATTCCTGCCCTCGCCACGTCTAAAACATATTTTCATTCATCTTTCTGATTGTTCTCTGGTTCACAGGATTGAGTACCAGTTGTGGCAGATTTTATGTATCCATAGAAAGATACATTTAAATATTTTATTGGCATAATGACAGACTGGGTTAGTGTCAAATGCATTGAAAACCGTGCTGGATTTCGAGTCAGAGGACCTGAGTGTGAATCATACCTCTGCCACTTAGTACCTGTTCAACCTTAGGCAAGTCACTTGATTCCTATGACTCCGTTTCCTCATCTGTGAGATATTAATATCTTAATATTATAAAATATATTAGGTAACAGTAAAAATCAATACTATAACATATATTAGTAATAATATTAGTTGCCCTAAACTAGGATTTTTATAACAGAAGTGTTTTGTAAGTCTTGAATTACTATATAAGCATGATTTATCGTTACTATTAAACTGTTAATGATGGAGGCCACATGGTTCAAGGAGTGCATGGAGAGCAGACCTCAGAGCCAGGAAGAACTAAGTTAAAGGCCCACCCCTCACACACATTGGCCATGGGACCCTGGACCAGTACCCTGAACCAGTGCTCTAGGTGACTCTTTAACATGAAAAATTGCAGAGAAGATGACAATCTGCATCACTGGAGGGAGTTTCCTCACCTGGGAGTTCCCTATGTCAATGAAGTGATAGATTCTCTAACCCTACTTAATATCAATGAGAAAATAATATATGCCAAAGGATAACAAAATAAGTTATGTATTTATGAAATCAAGGACATATACATACTTTAAAACATATACTGTCATCAGCACTATGAATTGACACGTGGAATGTGTCTTTTTCAGGTGATTCTGCATGGTGTTTTCAATGCAGAAATTTGTGTGAGTATTTCAAGAAGCTCTTTATATAGTGAGATCACAGCAGACAGTGTTATGTTAAAACAATTTTTGTGAGCTCAGAATTTCCCCAGAGTGCTCAAAGGAATAGGTCAACCCTAGCCATAAAAATATTTTTGCTATCTTGTTACCTCTTGCTGGTCACTGGAATTATGGAGCTACCAGGGGGAAAGCCAAGATAACATGCATGCCTGCAGAGTCAGCACTTAGTTACCACATGTCTTATTAACTTTTTTATAGCACCCTTGACTTTGGTTGAGTAAAGATAGGCTATTTTTTTAAAGACCTATAAAATTGGAGCAAATTAAATGCTTTTAAAACTTTAGGGCAAAACTATTATTAGATTGACATGTATTTTAACAGGAGAAGCAAGTAGGATTATAGAGCTAGAGCTAGAAGAGACTTTAAAGGTCATTTAGTCCAAAATGCACTTCACCCACCCATTTTACAAAGGAGGAAACTGAGGCCCAGAGAATCCCAGTGAGTTGCCTATGGTTACACAGGTAATGTCAGAATCTGAACTCAAATTCTTTTCACTTCAAATGTACTTAAGGAGTAGTTTGTTTCTAGGGCAAAGTGTAGAAAGGAAAGGAACTGAAAAGAACATCTATTAAAAGCACTAATTAGCATTGTGAAAGATTTTGGCAAGATGGTGAAGTTATTTTTCTTGTGTTTATTTTGAGAGGAAGATGAGGTTAGAAGGCAAAAAACATACCACACTGAATGTCTCAAAGTAATACAAAGCATAACACATTGCATTGGAGGTTGCACTCAATCATCACATTAAGGTCGCTTTCATTTCTAACACTATGAATGAGGAACAGGTATCAGACTGGAAGAGTTCGTGGAATCATGGTATGTCAAAGCTGGGGAGAGTTCTAAGAGGTCATCATTTTATGAATGAGATTGTTGGGACCCAGAGAAGCGATGTGATTTTTGCTCATGAGTTACGGAAACTCTCAAGATGTGAGGCGTCAATCTCCACATTAGAAAGGACCTTGGAGGTAATCTAGCACTATCCCCTACCCAGCATATGAAGTTCTTCCTTCAACACCCCAGACAAAGTGCTAGATGGGATCAGGCACTCTATCTACTTAATAAAATACTTATTTGAGTGAGAGAATGAATGGTGTGCAAAATTGTATTGTCTAAAAACATTCATTAAGTGAGCATTTACCAAACACCTACTGTGGGCCCCAATTATGTAAGGAGTTAAGGGAGAATGAAAGATAATCAAAGATATTATAAGAGTCATAGGAGAATAAGACAAAAACAGATAATTGCAATATGTAATCTTATATATTATGTACCTAAGAGAGGTGCAGAACAAAGTCATATGTAGCATCTGCTGGGGAAGTTGTTATCAACCAAGCAGATCTGGGAAGGCTTCCTGGAGAAAGTAGCCTGTGAGTTGGGTTTTAAAGGCTAAGTAAAGATTCTAGAGGTGAAGAAGCTGGAGGAGCAGTGGACACATAGGAAGCAGCCTGAGCAAAGAGTTGCTCAGCCCAGGGTGGCAGCTGGTAAGGAGACAGGATGATCCAGTTTCATGGGAGGGCAGAGTACACAGATGGCAAGTGGTATGAGATAAGTCTGGAAGGATAGGATGGTACCAGTAGTGAAAGGGGTTGAATGTCAGGCAAATGAATGAACTTTACAAAGCGGATAATGGGGAGCCATTGAAGAGTTTTGAGCAGAAAAGTGATGTTAGCTCTATACTTAAGGAAGATTTTTGTGGCAACAAGGTAAAGGATGGATTCGAGGATAAATAGAACAAAGTTGGGAATATTTTTGTGGAACCTATTGTAATTGTCTGAAAAGTGTTGAGACACGGAACAAAGGGGCAACCAGAGTGGCAGTAGAGTTGGGAGGATTCGTTGGAGGAAGACTTCCCAGAAAAGGCAAACTGTAATGGTGTCTTAGATGACAGATAAGGGAGGGTTTTGTAGAGAAAGGAAAGAAAGCTTTTCATATAGAGAGAGACAAAGTCCATGAGGGTAGAATCTAATAAATTGTGTATGAGGGACTGAAAAAAATCATCCTGAATGAAACAGAGTAACTGTATTGGAAGACTGAGTTGGAGTATTATGAGGTGTTGGAAGACCTTCGATGCCAGGCTAAGGATTTGGGTTTTAGTAGGTACCTCATGAATTCTCAAGACTAAAGAGTTCATCCCCTTGTGACCAGCCTATATCTCTCTGAACTTAGCAAGACTTGTCCTTGGATAAAAAATATGCACATTCCCAGACCTGTTCTTGAAGCCTTTCAGCTTGATAGGGCCAGTCAGTGCTTATGTTCCAATGGCATAGGCTTTAAAAATCCATGGATACCTCCACACCACAATGAAGTCTTGGAGGAGAACTTTTGTGGAATAACAATAATGACAGATAATGAAATAATAAAGTAAGATGATGATGATGATGGTTGATGACGATGAATTTAGCCAACGATATGCCAACAAATTGGCTGGGTTGTTCAGATTTCTTTGTGGAAATGGCAATTCAAGACCAGCTCATTGTCACCAGAAACTATAGGAGGGTCATCTTTAGTAATCAATGTAGTTTATGCAAGCAAATAGTAGAGACAGTGCGGCATGTGAATACAGGCTGTAACAATTTAGCACCTACTGAATACCTAGCAAGACAAGACTCGGCAATTAAGATTATTTATTAGCTCTAGTCATCTTTTGGGAACTGACAGATGACAAACTCTGATAGGCCTCAAAAAATCCTGAAGAACTCAATAAACTGAACTAGAACTAGACCATTATCACAGACTGAACTGTTATCTATGAATATGAATGTCTGTGACATAAATTCATAAAAACTTAATAACAATGTTTTTAATAGATATCACCATCCTAAATACTTGAAATCTTCAAGGTACATGAAACAAAAATCTTCCTAAGCATAGAGACATAGAGAGTCAAATGGGAACAGGATGTGGCATGTGACCCTCCCTCCAGACTAATTCCTCGACACCCATTTATATTGACAACCTTGCAGAGCCATGAGCCTGTACTTTTCTCTGCTCCAAGGGGCCATGCTCCCTGGAAGTGCTTTTACTTGCATATCTAGTTTGTCTTCACTGTGTTTCCCAGTTCCTGATGTGAACTATGTTGTCAGTAGCTGTTGCTCCAGGAACACTGGTACTGGCCTGGTGCTGGTTAGAATAGGCAATGCCACTGATGCTGATGAAAGATTTTCCAGCCTTCCCTTTTGAAGTTCACGAGGTCATCAGATTGTTAATGGGAACAAAGAGAAAGACAGAAACAGAGACATCAATAAAGGGACAGAGAGGGACAGAGAGGAGAGAGAGACAGGGAGAGAGACAGAGAGAGAGAGAGAGAGAGAGAGAGAGAGAGAGAGAGAGAGAGAGAGAGAGAGAGAGAGAGGGAGAGAGAGAGGGAGAGAGAGACAGAGAGAGAGACAGAGAGAGAGAGAGAGAGAGGGAGAGACAAGGGGAGAGAGACAGAGAGACAGAGAGAGAGAGAGAGCACTCTCTCCTCCCTCCCACCTTTCCCACCCCTTTTCAAAAGTTCTTCACTGATGAACTTGACCACCATTCAATTGGGCTACTACTGGAATGATTACTGCCAAATTTGCTTGCCATGTTGTACACAGCACAGAGTTGTGTCAGATGTTTTTCAGCCAGTCAAGATCTTTCCTGTGTGGCATTATGTGCTTTCATTCAAAGACTTAAAGATCCTGAGATCCTTTAAAATTTGTTAAGGATTTATGAACACCTAAGCTTATTTTTCAATGATTGCTTCCATGGAGATGCCTGGGCCTTCTATGATTACATTAATTGATGTGAAGGTGCCATCCCCCACCTTTTAGGCACATTTCAGTCCTGTTGGCTTGTTGGATATTGGAGCCGTACTATAAGGATGCTTCCTGCAGAGGATGCGTTTACATTCTAATGCTTTTACTTAACTACAAAAAGAAGTATTATCCACCTGTGCCTTTATTTATTGTCCCAAGATGACTTTTACCTGAATTCTGTCAAAAAAGATGAGCACCATGGTATAACAATATTTTTATTGTAACAGCAAGATACCTTAATAACGGAGCACATACCTTGGGGGACGAGAGGTTTCTTGAATAAAAAAAAGAGCAGGTCAAATATGAACCAACAGATTCTCTGCTTTATAACCTATGGCAGCTGATGTCTCCTGAAACCTGACTGGCAGTTGCTGCATGGCACTCGCAGGCAGTCGGAATACAGATTCTAATTCTTGCCCTGACTTCTGAGCGACCTTGGGCAAATCACTCCATTCCTTATTGCTTTTCTAGCTTCCCCGGCATATTATGAAAACTCACTTACTTACCTCAGATGCCTCTTAGAAGAACCAAACAGGCTAACGTGTCAGTGTTATATATTTGTTAAAAATCAGACCTATCAGATTCCTAATATTAAAATATCAGGAAAGAGTGATCCATTTACATTTTTAATGACTCAGTACAATTTAACATTTTAAATAATTGGAATTTTAGTCAGAACATCTAATATGGGAGAGAAACATAAAAAGAAAAAAATCCTCTCATCATACTAGAGAAAGAGGGAGTCAATGGAATATTTATTAATTCTGCCTCGGCATAGAGGTAAACTTTCAATTTCACTTCTGTGGCTCACATCATCAGTTCTCCTAGTCAAGCTGCCTAGAACTCCACCTACATCTCCTTTTCTACGTTGTCTTTATGCCTCCCAGTGCATTCTCTCGCCCCAGTCATGGTCTTGTCACCTCTGGCCCAAACAATGGCTCTGTTCTTAGTTGGTTTCCTGAGATGACTGTTAGTCTCTTTACTTGTGAGTCATTTGGATATTATGATTTATTGTTATAGAGGTTCTCTACCTTTCTGCAGAGGCAGCATGGCATACTATCTAGAGGTCTGGCTTTGGAATCAGAAAGGCTTGGGTTCAAAGCCTGCCTCTGATATACACTAATTAGGTGACCCTTATACTCTCAGTGCTCTAGGCAGCAACTGTCTATAACTCTTAAGTTTTGAATAAGTTACTAATCTGCCCTTGTGGAAAAGTTTTTCACCCTCAACATAGGTCTGAACAAACAAAAAATTGAGAAATCTTCTGTCTTTTTGCTTTTCCTCTAAAAGGAATGGCCTATGGAACCAAAGTCTACAGAGTTGGATTTGAGAATAGTTACTCCTTGTTTGATGAAATAATCCCAATTGACTATCTCAGTTGATCAATCGCCTCCAATGGCCCTCATTTTCAAGGTAATCTTCCACATTTACACACCAAGTGTTTACCTCTTTTGCAAGGGACAGCATTTTTTACAATTCAAAGAGCAAGTTATAGCAGTATAAATAGAAACATGGGACATTGGCACCTGAGAAGGAACTAGTATCAAGTCACATCCCAATAGAGATGACCATAGTTTTTCCATACAGCAACATTACATGAATGTATTCTTAAAATAATACTCTCTCTTTTTAGCATGCCAAGGTTTCACTTGTGATATCTGTACCTCCCAAATGTTCAGTATAAATTCTCAGTGATGAGCCCTCAGCTGGGGAATGTGCTCCCTTGTCTCTGTGCCAGACCCAGACTTAGCCATCAGGACCACAAGAAGGGAAAGATGGAGCCAGTTGGATGTTTGGGGCTATAACCAAGAATGCAAAGCAGGAGCTAGCCAACAGTCTATCTCCATCCCTGGATGCAGACTCCTATGAATCGGGGGCATTCTGAAACTGGGATGAAAGGTTAGTGGTCCAGGATTCTGTATCTTAGGCTCCAAAAAGTTGGGATAGGCAGCTCATATTCTGTACTAAGTTCTAAACTATAGGGTGTGGGAGGTTCAATATACAGTCAGAAAATTGTAATGATGAAGGGAATCTTGGAGATCACCTAGTCCAACTCTTTCCCCAGACTGAAATCTCTTCTACAGCAATACTGACAGAAGGTCAGAAGTGATCTCCTATTATATACCTCCAAGGAGAGGCAATCTATTGTGATGTTGGACAGCTTTAATTAGCTGTGTAAGTGATCTTTCTCAGGTTATGCTGAAAGGGTGGGTAGGACATGTATTGAAAGGGAGCCAAGAGAAGAGTTCCCCTCTTCTATGCTAGAACATTTTAAACATTTACATTTAGGCACATGACAAGTTACTTCAACACATCTCTTCTCTTAGCTCTACTAAAGAAACTACCAGTATTCTTATTTAGAAAATTCTCCATTAAAAGGAATTCCATGTTTATACCATTTCTTTTAAGACCTAGATATCCATGGTGCTGGAAACATTGTTCTTGATTAAAAAAAAATGTATCCAGACCTGTGATTTCATTGGTGTCAGAAGCTTCCATGAGAAAACTACTTCTCTCAATGCAGATCAGCAACCTGCAGTCTCAGAAAGCTGCTTTGGTCACTGATAAATTGAATGATTTACCTGTAATCACATAGCCAGTGTGTCAAAGGATCTGAAGCTATGTGCTCCTGACTAAGGTTTGCTCTTTTCCCACTCTCCCATGCTGCTTCTCAAGTATTCAATAGGTAGCAATGATAACTCCCATTTCTACATTTTGAGATTTATAAAGTGCTTTTTGATGTCTTTACAAACAGCCTTGTGAGATATGTAGTGGATGTATTATTTTTCTCATTTTATAGATAAGTTAAATCAAGCTTTGAGGAGTTAGGTGACATGCCCAAAGTCATAGAGTCAAGGAGCATCCCAGCCAGAAATCAAATCCAGGAATCTTGACTTCAGCACCCTTTTCCTTATACTACAGTGACAGTTGCAAATTGAATTCATAGTTGAAAACTTCCACAAACTGGATTGGGTAAAATCTCATACTATTAACACACTATGTAGCATTTTTAGGGGTATCAAGTTGTTGCTACCCCCCTCCTCAGAGGCCAAATTCTTTCTTTTTTTTTAATCCCAAATTTTTTACAAATGTAGGTTACTTCAGTGAATATGTGGTTGCCTGTACAATAGGAACTATGCTGTAGGCAGAGGACCTGGGTTCAAATGCTACTTCTGATACCTTTGTTACCTTGGGAATGTCTCAACCTGCCTGTGCATCAGTTGTCTTATCTGTGAAGTGAGAGTTTTACTAGAAGCCCTCTAAGATCCCTTCTATCCTTACTTCTTATAATCCTATAGGCACCATGCTAGGTGCTGGGGGAGGAGGCTGAGTAAGAGGTAGCCCCTTTTAATTCAAGTAGTTTAGTGATCTAATTGGGGAAATAGACATAGAAACAACTCTAATGCAAAGTAGAACATGATAAATGTGTAGAAGAGGAAAAACAAAGTCCCACGAGAGATATAAGGAGAGAGGGATTGCTTCTGCCTGCAATAATCTGGGAAGATTTTCATGGAGAAGGTTGCTTCTTAGAGGAGTCTTTGAAGGAAAGGATTTCAACAGTTAGAGATTTAGGGTTGAGGAAATGGAAAGGAGGAGTGTGTTCTCAATGCAGAGACCATATAAGTGGTATGTGATCCCCCTGGGGCACAGATCCAGAAAATTTATCCCATCCATATTGAACATATTCTGTGGATCTACTCAAAACCATAGTTCATCCGAGTCTACCGATATTTGCTTTTATTAGTTGGCCAAAAGGTAGAATGAGTTCAGAGCAAAAGCATTTAATGAAATAGCATAGAAGGGAAAGTAGGAATAGTAATTTCTTCTTGCAGACTAAGGATATACATGCTTTCAGTGGGAAAAATAGGCATTTAGAGATGCTGCTGGCTGCCTTACATGATGTTATTAGACTATTCTTTCTGGCATTACTAACTTTCACATTGCTCCCTGCTGGGCTGCACTGGAATATCCCATTTTGTTCCTGCTACCTGCTACTGCATGTTGTCTCTCTGTTTTATCCTATCTGCCTTGCTTTCCTGTACTTCTTTACTTTTCACTGCATGCATCCCTTTTTACTGATCTAATGGTCACCACTGGACGTTGCTCCTGGCTACTAGCTTCTGGGTTTCATCTCTTTAGGACTACTTCCAATCTTCCAGGGTGTAGTGATGAAAAAGCCTCTCATTGATAAGGATAGACTGACCTTCTAAAGTTATAGCTGGAGATTTTGAGCCACCATAAACAGTAATTCTAAATTTCTGTTAAACCTTTTATTTAGAGCTGAAATCATGTCTGTTTGCCCCAGACAACCCTTAAACTTAGGATTAAAAACTCCAGATCCTTTCTGGCTTGGCATGCAGATGAATTTGAACCAGAACAGGAAAGTAACAAGAAGAAGGAAGGGCATTATTCTTCACTCACTTGGAGCTTTTTTAATGTATGTGTCCTAGCAACAAACTCCTTTGGTTTTAGTGCATTTTGGTCAATGAAAAATTTCTCTGTCTCCCTACACAAGCAAAAACATTGAGGTGGGAAAATGCTGGAATATATAGTAGGACATTTTTGCTAGCATGCATATCTGCTTCTTTAGTCTGTATGGGGGAAAGAAGGAATGTTTATTTCTATTATATAGAACAATATGCTATATAAACAGTAGTTGTTTGATTTTTAATAATGTAGAACTAGAGCTATAGCATTCCAAGTCTGCAAGAATAGGCCTACTGAGCTAACTGCATGGGGCTTTCTGAAGTGAAAAAAGGAAAAATTAAAGTACAGCTTTAGTTACCACAGCCAAAGGCATAATGTTAATAGGCCTGGGTTAGCTGATTTCTGTTTATATGTTGGTTAACCATTAAAACATTTACGAGACAGAAGCATTATATATGAAATTCTAAAACCACAGGAACAGAGTCAGGAAATGCAGCCTCTAAAGCATTAAGTATCTAGGACCAAATCTTGTTATTCTGGTTAATACCATCTCAGGTTTTACTGAATCTTCAGGATATCACTTGCAGGTGTTTCTGTAACATTTTTCTGACTTTTTTCATTTAGGTTTATGTTATTAATAGTAGACTGTTCTTTGTGTATAGAAGTCTTAGGTAGGTAATTGATGTTTCCATTTTAAGAGTCCTGAATATTACTGAGTGGCAGTCTAACATGGAAAATAGTCTTTGACTTGGAACATCTGGGTTTGGGTCCCTTCTCTTACTAGTTATGTGATTGTGGACAACATATTTTTTTAAAAAAATATATAATTTATTTATTTTTCAGTTTTCAACATTCACTTCGACAAGAATTTGAATTATAAATTTTCTCCCCATCTCTTCCCACCCCCACCTCAGGATAGCGTGCACCCCATCCACTCATTCCTCCAGTCTATCCTCCTTTCTATAACCCCCCTCTTATTTCATCCCCCTCCCCTCTATTTTCCTGTAGGGCAAAAAATCCCATTGCCTATATATCTTCTCTCCCAGATGCATGAAAAAACAATTTTTATCATTCATTTTTAAAACTTTGAGCCCCATATTCTTTTCCTTCCTCCCTCCCCACCCACCCTCATTGATAGAGCAAACAATTCAATAAAGGTCATATATGTGTAAGCCATGCAAAACACTTCCATAACAGTTATGTTGTGAAAGACTAACCACATTTCCCTCTGTCCTGTCCTGCCCTCCATTTATTCCATTCTCTCCCTTGACCTGTCACCCCACAATAGTGTTTGCTTCTGAGTATTCCTTTTCCCAATTGGCTGTTGTTTTGAGTAAGGGAGGGCTGTGCAAGGTCACCAGTCTCATTTTCTCCTCCTGTGCCATCTGGATTCATTGACAAGATATTCATCAAGATGACTAGGGATGCAGTGGGAGACCTTGTTCCCTTTAGGCTAAGACCTATTCAGGTACTCATATAGGGTGAGGTAATGCCTATTCAGTGAATAGACCTGTTTAAGAAGTAGTGAGGGGATGGCCTCTTTAATGAGGCAAAGAAAAATAACTAAATCAGGCTGGGAGAGATAGACACATACAAATAAACATACCTACACATATACACACACACACACACACACATATAATATTTATGTACATACTTACCCATACATACACATATTCTCTCTAACTACCTTAATATTGAAAAAGATCTCATGAGTTATAAATATATTTCCATGAAGGAATATAAACAGTTTAACTTTACTGAGTTCCTTATGAATTCTCTTTCCTGCTTACCTTTTCATGTTTCTCTTGATTCTTGTATTTGAAAGTCAGATTTCCTATCGAGTGCTAGTCTTTTCCACAAGAATGCTTGGAAATCCTCTATTTCATTGAAATTCCATTTTTCCTCTGAAGTATTAGGCTCAGTTTTGTTAGGTAGGTGATTCTTGGTTTTAATACTATCTCCTTTGACCTCTGGAATATCATATTCCAAGCCCTTCAATCCCTTTATATAGAAGCTACTAAATCCTGTGTTATCCTGATTGTGTTTCCACAGTACTTGAATTGTTTCTTTCTGGCTGCTTGTACTATCTTCTCCTTGATCTGGGAACTCTGGAACCTGGCTACAATATTCCTAGGAACTTTCCTTTTGGAGTCTCTTTTAGGAGGTGATTGGTGAATTCTTTCCACTTCTATTTTACCCTTTTGTTCTAGAATATCAGGGCAGTTTTCTTTGATAATTTCTTGGAAGATGATGTCTAGGCTCTTTTTTTTGATGATGGTTTTCAGATCAATAATCTTTAAGTTACCTCTCCTTGATCTATTTTCCAGTCAGTGGTTTTTCCAATGAGATATTTCACTGTCTTCTATTTTTTCATTCTTTTGATTTTATTTTGTAATTTCTTGATTTCTCATAAAGTCATTAGCTTCCATCTCTCCATTCTAATTTTTATTTTTTTTTTGGCTGTTGAAATTTTATTATAAATCCAGAAATCCTGAATAATTATTAATGAAATTGCTTTTGTGGAATTTCACAAATGAAAACATTTCAAAATGATCTTTTAGATATTTTTATGTAACTTAAATGAAATAAAAGCAATGTTTTTTTTTTACCATATTCTTATCTATTTCTTTTTTTAACTAATTAATTAATTAATTTTGTTTTCAACATTCATTTCCACAAAATTTTGGGTTCCAAATTGTCTCCCTATCTCTCCCTTCACCCCCCAAAATGCCATGCATTCTGAATGCCACTTCCTTCAATGTACCCTCCCTTCCCTTATCCCCATCTTCTCTCTTGTCCTGTAGGGTAAGATAAATTTCTATACCCTATTACCTGTATTTCTTATTTCCCAGTTGTACACAAAACCAATTCCCAACATTTATTCCTAAAACTTTGAGTTCCAACTTCTCTTCCTTCCTCCTTCCCCACCCATTCCCACTGAGAAGGCAAACAATTCAATATAGGTTATATATCTGTAGTTCTGCAAATGACCTCCATAATAGTCATGTTGTGTAAGACTAACTATATTTCTCTCCATCTTATCCTGCCCCCCATTTCTTCTATTCTCTCTTTTGACTTTGTCTCTCCCCAATAGTGTTGACTTCTAATTGCTCCCTCCTCCCCTTTGCCCTCCCTCCATCATCCCCCCCACCCTGCTTATCCCCTTCTTCCCTACTTTCCTGTAGTGTAAGATAGATTTTAATACCAAATTGAGTGTGTGTGTGTTATTCCTTACTTGAGCCAAATGTGATGAGAGTAGGCTTCACTTTTTCCCTCTCACCTTCCCCCTTTTCCCCTCTATTAGAAAAGTTTTTTCTTGCCTCTTCTATGAGAATTTGCCCCATTACATTTCTCCCCTTTTCCTCCAAATATATTTCTCCCTCACCCTTTAATTTTTATTTTATTATTTTTTATGGGTATCATCTCATCTGATTCAACTCAACCTGTATTCTCTGTCTATATGTGTGTGTGTGTGTATGTATGTATATATAATCCCTCCACCTACCCAAATACTGAGAAAATTCTCAAGAGTTACAAATATTATTTTTCATGTAGGAATGTAAACAGTTTGGCTTTAGAAAGTCTTTTACAATTTCTCTTTCCTGTTTATCTTTTCATGCTTCTCTTGATTCTTGTGGTTGAAAGTCAAATTTTCTATTCAGTTCTGGTCTTTTCATCATGAATGATTGAAAGTCCTCTATATCACTGAATAACCATTTATTCCCTTGAAGTATTATACTCAGTTTTGCTAGGTAGGTGATTCTTGGTTTTAATATTATCTCCTTTGATCTCTGGAATATAATATTCCAAGCACTTTGATCCCTTAATGTAAAAGCTGCCAGACCCTGTGTTATCCTGATTGTAATTCCACAATGCTCGAACTGTTTCTTTCTAGCTGCTTGTGGTATTTTCTCCTTGACTTGGGAACTTGAAATTTCACCACAATATTCCTAGGAGTTTGTCTTTTTGGGTCTCTTTCAGGAGGTGATTGGTGGATTCTTTCAATATTTATTTTGCCCTCTGGTTCTAGAATATCAGGGCAGTTTTCCTCGATAATTTCATGAAAGATGATGTCTAGGCTCTTTTTTTGATCATGGCTTTCTGGTAGTCCCATAATTTTTAAATTGTCTCTTCTGGATCTATTTTCCAGGTCAGTTGTTTCTCATATGAGATGTTTCACATTATCTTCTATTTTTCCAAACTTTTGGTTTTGTTTTCTAACTTCTTGGTTTATCTCATAGTCATTAGCTTTCCTGAACCTGATTCTCTCTTTTAAAGAACTATTTTGTTCAGTGAGCTTTTGAACCTTGTTTTCCATTTGGATGATTCTGCTTTTTAAAGCTTCCTTCTCCTCATTGGCTTTTTGGATCTTTTTTATTTCCAATTGAGTTAGCCTCTTTTAAAAGTTATTATTTTCCTCAGCATTTTTTGATTCTCCTTTAGCAGGCTGCTGACACACTTTTCAAGCTCTTCTATAGCCTGAGCCTATTTCATATTCATTTTGGGGGTACTGGAGGCAGAGACCTTGACTTCCTCTGACAGTATGCCTTGTTCTTCCTCATCAGAAAGGGTGAAAAAGACACTTATTCACCAAGAAAGTAACCTTCTATGGTCTTATTTTTTCCCCCCTTTTTGGGCATTTTCCCAGCTAGTTACTTGACTTATGAATGAGGGTCTTCGTGCTTCTCCTCTCTCCAATACAAGGCTGAGATTCATATTAGCTGCTCAATTCCCTCGGGGCTTTGAGTGGAGGCAGGGTGGCCATTGAGGACTGAGGTTCAGATCAGCTGCTCCATTCTGGCAGAGGTTTTAAGCTGAGCTGCCTGGACAATGGACTCAGGTTACTTCCTTGGCCACCATAGCTGCCTGCTCCCTGTGGCTGCTGCCACTTGTGGTTAGTGCTGGGGGAGCCCTGTTCCCCTCTTGCCCAGCTGGGAAAGCCTTCTCACACTGACCTTTGAAGCATTCTTTGTCACTTGTGGGTTGAGGGATCTGGGACCCTCCCGGCTGGGAATTCTGCCCTGGAAGTCTGTTCAGGTCCTGTTCCTCCCAGTGCTACATGGCCAGGGATGGGCTCCACTCTGCTCAGCATCCTGTGAGATACACTTTCCTGTGGGCCTTCCAGGTTACCCTTGGCTGGAAACCTCTTTCACTCTGTTCTGTGCCTTCTGCTGCTCTATAATTCATTAAGAGTCATTTTTTACAGGCATTTTGTGGGTTGTGGGGGAAGAGCTAGAGTATATGCATCTTACTACTCTGACTTCTTGGCTCTGCACCCCCCCCAATTACTTCACTTTTGAGTCCTTTGTCAAGTGGAGGGTATTCTATCCCAGGCTTCAGAAGTTTTGTGTAGTTGTTCTCTGAGATGTCTCTAGGGACCTGTAAGTTCTGAGCTCTTCCAAAGTGGCATAGTCATGGGAAAGGTGTTTACTCTTCTCCTGGCCTGCACTCTGGTCTGTGAGAAACCAGAAGCACTTGTTTCCACCCTAGAACTGAAAGTATGATTCCCTCTCCATAGCCACCACCAACTTCACCATGCCAATGATCCTCCTCACCCCAGGACCACCACTCAGGACTGAGACCGAGATCAACCACTCAATTCTCCCACTATGTGTAGGTCAAGAGCTCCAGAAGCTGCCACTTGCTACAGCCTTGGGCCTGGGACTGGGGCTGGGACCACCCCATGCTCCCTTCTCATCCATGTGAAAGAGCTTTTCCACTGATCTTTGAAGCTGTCTTTGGTGTTTGTGGATTGAGAAATCTAGAAACTGTGGCAGATGGCTGTGATTCAGTTCCCTGAAGCCTACTTCAGTCCTATCTGTACTGCTCAGCCCATGCTGGGCTATTCACCACTCCAAACTGGGTACAATAAACCCTTCCTGTCAGTCTTCTAGGTTGTCTTGGGCTAGACATCTGTTTCACTCTGTTATTTTGTGGCTTCTGCTACTCTAGAATTTGTTTAGAGTCAATTTTTACAGGTATTCCAAGGGCTTTGTGGGGAGAGTTCAAGCAGGTCCTTGCTTCTGCTTCACCATCTTGGCTCTGCCCCTTTGGACAATTTATTTAACCAAAATTTTCCTGTCTAGTAAATGAGGATAATATTTATATTTCCTGACTCAAAAGGTTGTCATATTGAAAATTCTTTATCATATTTGAAATGCTATATAAATATATTATTATTAAAAACTATTAAAATTTAACAGTCCACAAAAATGAAACCTTCACTAAATCTTCTTCTCATCCCTCATCATAGTATGGAGGGCAACCTTGGTTATCAAATGCTATACCAGAGGAATATAAGCTTGGAAAGGGAACACATTACATATCTGTCATCTGATAACCAGTTTAACTAAGGTCACAGAGGCTCATCACCTTAGGCTTCAGGAGAAGGAAATCTGGGGGCCTTAATAACTCCTGAATACCATCTTCCAAGTCAGAGAAGGGTAATGGTCTGCTTTAGCAAAGGTAACTCTCTCACTAGTAAGATACCATGTTCTTGAACCATTGAAGAAGTTAAAAGTCATATAATAGATTCATCCTGAAAATGGACTCTCAAATCATTGTTACTTAGGAAAATAGGGACTTTTGCCTATTATTTTGTTGTAGAAAAGATACTGTGAGTATAATTGTTTATTAATATTCAAGTTTTGACACAGAAATAAAAGAATCCAATAGTTATTCTAACAGTGGTTATTTAGAAGGAAAAATGATTTGGGAGGGTAGGGAGGAGGAAGAGGTTTATTAATTCATTCAGACTTTTTGAAATCTCAAGTCCTTTCTAATATTATCATTGTATACTTTACTAAATTTTCATTTAGATTCTCAACTTAAATACCAAATAAAATGGGCATTGCCATTTAAATAGAAAACACATGATTAAACCTAATTTTTGTTATCTACAGCTTGCTTTTTATTTCAATGTATACCATATTCAACATGTGTGTATGTTAGTCCTTCATTGCCAAAGAAAGACCATGCCATCAGAGAAATAATAACATGACTTGCACTTGACTTTGTTTTGAGTGAGGGCTGTGCAGATCACCAGCCTCACTTCTCCTCCAGAGCCTAGGTGGTGCAGTGGGTAGAGCACCAGTGCAGGAGTCAGGAGGACCTGAGTTCAAGTTTCACCTCAGACACTTGACATTCACTAGCTGTGTGACCTTGGGCAAGTCACTTAACCTCAATTGCCTCATCCTGGGTCATCTCCAGTCATCCTGAGGAATATCTGGTCACTGGATTCAGATGACTCTGGAGGAGAAGTGAGCCTGGTGACCAGCACAGCCCTCCCTCCCTCAAAACAAAGTCAAGTGTGAGTCATTTCATCATTTCTCTAATGGCATGGTCTTCAGCAATGAAGGATGAACATATATTCAACATGTAACTTTCAAAGATTTCCTACTTATCTATGATTCTTTCTGGACTTTAGAAGGAAAATCCTTAAATTGTTTAGTAAAGAGCAGTGTCACTCTAATTAATAAGGACTGAGATACACCATCTAGAGGAATATATTCTCATTCATTGTTTTCTAATTAGTCCTAGAACTCCAATTTACATCTATTGTCTTCATGCAAGTAACAGAACTTGCCCAAGTTATTCTGTAGTAAAGAACCATCATTACTGAGCAACAGGGACTTTAGGCCATTAGGACTGATACTAATAAGTTCATTTATTAAGGTAACTCAGAGATAGTTATTTTTCCTTTCTGATTGAAAAGACTCATATGTAAAGTGATATTCAAAACAGTTCTTTTTTGTTCACTTGTTTGTAAAGAACTGGAAGCAAAGTGAGTGTCCATCCGTTGAGGAAAGCCTGAACAAATGATGGCATATGAACGTAATGGAATTTCTTACACTATAAGGAATTATGTAGAGAAACCTCCGAAAGCTAGGATGAACGGATAGACTGAAATAAGCAAAATCAGAATAATAATTTATACAATGACTACAGCATTATAAAAGGAAAACTAAAACCAAAACCTATGAAAGTATTAAAAACTATCATCAGTGCAATTGGTCAGTTGATTGATCAGTTTCAAAGAATGATGAAAAACCATTCAGATTCCTACCTCTTGCAAGAGAGATTATGGACTAGAGGTGCAGAATAGGATATACATTTTCAAATCGGCAATCCATGAATGCGTTTTGCATAACTACATTTGTTACAAAGGTGGGCTTTTGTTGGGGGAGATTTTGGGGGGTTGTGAGAATGATACTAAAAAGGAAGAAAAGAAAAAAGTATCATGAGTCATTAAAAATAAATAAACAGGAGGAGACAGACAAGCAGGGCAGTATAGGGCCTATTATGTTAAATTTGTAATGTAAAAAACTACGTATATAGCTATAAATTGTGAAGAGTCATGATTTCATAGAATCTTCTTTTTTGGAACTTTATATAGAGAAATAAAAGTTAATGTTTGTTATTGTCTGTTGAATTCATAATAATAAAAAAGGAAATTAATTTTTTCCTCTTTCCTATCTTTTACCACCTTATATGAGGACTGACAATTAATTTTAGTCTATTATTGAATCAAAGTCTAGGTTGGGCTTTGTTTTGAGTTTTTTTACTACTATCTTCTAGCCCTAAATAAAATGTCACCATTAGATAGAGAAGACTGTCTGTATCTGTTACGCATATGGTTAATCACATCTTTACGATCAACCAGATAATTCCGTAGGATATTTTTTTCTTAGCTTACTCAGTAGGAACCATATCAAACTCCATTCTATAGTTAAAATGAATGATTTTCTCTTCTAGGAGGCAACTTGGTATAGTGGACAAATTACTGAATTTAGAAGAAGACTTGGATCTGAATCTCAACTCTACTACTAGTTATTTATGTGATCATTTGTGAGTCCTTAGCCTCAGTTTCCTCAATAGTAAAATGTAGTATTGGACTAGATGTCCTGTAGGGTTACTTCAAGCTTTAAATCATGTGATTCCATATTTCATGTAAAGTATACAAAATACTCATAAGGAAATGTATGATAAGAAAAGAAGGCAGGCCAGTCATGTAGACCTAGAGATAACAATCATATAGAAGGTTGTTCTAGTAGCGATGATATATTCTTAAAACCAGAGGAGGAACCTTGGTGTATTAGATCAATTCTTTATGGAGGATTTATGGAAGGACATGAATTACACAGAATAAGAGCTGGGAGGCAATCTGCACTGGTGGATGGAGGGTCCACATGACTGATACCCTATCTCTTTACAAGCGTCGGTCTGTCTCTTATCCCTATTCTCTTGTTTCCTTTTATGAGTTTTAAAAATTCTCATCTGTAACAAAAGTCATTAGAGGAGCCTGAACCTGATCTATATATTTGCTAAATCACATGGGCCTGTAATTTGACAAACTTCTCTACATTATTATGTCTGCAAATAGATTCTCCTTACCATTTCTTGTGTGCAGGATCATATTTTTATATGGTTGTAAAGTTTCGCCGGAGGACACAGAATTTGCCCAGCTTGTACTTTGAGATCTCTCAAGAGACTGAAGACCTATTTCAAGGCAGTTGACATTGCTTGTGCTTAGCAGTCTTCTTGGAGTCATAGATAAATATCAAAAATCCATATCAATATCACAGGATATATTTGGGGCCCTTAATATCATGATCCACATAAAATGTTACCTAGGATACCTGTGGAAAAATAATATGGTGTTTCACTCTGAACCGTTCCTTCTCTATTTTGAAAGCTACCTGGTCTTTAATTCTGTTCTTTTAGTTGACAAGGGCCATGCTATCAGCATGTTCTCTTTAGAATGCAGTTCATAAAAATTCCCTCTTTTTCCACGTGACTTTGTCTTAGATAATGGTGTAGATGATCCCTATCCCACCTATGCCCAACCTTGACCAGAGAAGGTAATGCCATTTGAACTATAGAAAGGAGTTTAATGCAGTCCTTATGCAGGAAATTCATTATCTAGTTAATTATGAACATATATGTAACTGTAAAGATGCCAGCCTTTGAGGCCAGGACTCTGAGGAACTGGAGATACACTCATGCTTAGAATTTATCTAAGTGAAAGCCTTATATTACTCATTTTCTGGTTGAATCATCCTCCCTCTTGCATGTAGGTAAGAGATATCCCAATATGAAATGGCTTTTCTTCCCTTCTAAGTATGACTCACCCATCACATACCATAAATGTTCTTTCTTGGGGTCAAATGTCAGCAGTTTAACACGAATGCTATAGTTCTCTTGATATATGATTCTCTCCTATCATGTCCTTTGTACATAGTACACACTTAATATTTATTAAATTGAATTGACTTCAAATAATAAAATAACTATCCCACAACAACTGACCAGAGATGAATGCCTTCATTATTAAATTACATTTTTTTCAATGAACAAAAATCCATCTCCTACCCCCTTACCTTATTAAAAAATAAAGAAAAACAAAATGTTTATAATAAGTATTCGTAGTCAATTAAACAAATTCCTAAATTGGCTATATCCAAAAAAATGTCTCTATCTGAGACCTGAGACCATTATACTTCCATCAAGAGGTAGGTAGCATGTTTCAAGTCAATCAACAAGTATTTAAGTGCTTACTAAGCTAAGAACTGAGAATACAAATAAAAGCAGCAAGAAACATAGTCTCTGCTCTTGAAGAATTTACATTCTTATGGGACAAAGACAACACTTAAAAGGGAGCTGAAGAAGTAGGGGGAGGTGGAGGCACTTGGCACAGGTGTTCGATAGAGAAAGTTTGATGAGTCAGCTCTGAAGCCTGGGAAGGAATGAAGATGAGATTGGCCTGGACCTCCTCCTTAAAAGGAAGTTCCTGCCAAGCAGAGGGAGAAGACACAAGGGAAGAAGATATTTCCAAAGTTAAAAGTGGATTGGATGACCTTCTAGGGTGAAAAGGTCTCCGTACATGAGAGAGAAAGTCCTGTGGAAATGTAGCCTGGAGATAAATGAGTTTTTCATTTTCAATGAGTTTCATGAGTCTGGAATTCTGGTTGGTCTGATGGTCTGATTGTCTTTTTCAATGCTTTTGTTTTTTTATACATTGTTCTCCTAGTTTTGCTTACTCTACTCTGCTTCATACAAATTGTAAAGAAAGAGTTTTAATACTAATACTGTACTCTGTATTCAGGTCCAAGTCTGTGTGAAACATTTTAATTAATTTAACATTAATTTACATAGAAGTCATTTCTAATTTGGAGAAAAAAGTGTCCAGAATTGGCATAGGCCTCTTTCCTCCAACATGATTTTCTACCCCACCAAAAAATCAGGTGACATTTTAGAAATTTTAAACAAAGAAAAGATATCCTAAAATTTAGCCTAGGTTAATAATCCTAATAGTTGAACAGATATATTTCTACCCCATTACTTCTGGACTCCTCTCCTCTAGGAATCATTGGGATGCCTCCCATAGAGCTATATAACAATGTTAAGTTGAATAGGAGACTACTCAAATATCTCACACGGAAGGGAAGAGGGCAGTCCCCATAGGGTGCATCCTAGTTTAATTCTTTCAAGAGACAGAGGGAGGAAATAGCCTTGAAATGAATCAATATTGTGGTTATGTTCAGAGGTGGAGGAAGACAATGTTCTTATATAGACTTGAGATACTATTAGTTAACTTTCTGGATGTCAACTTTAATCTATTCACATAATGAAACCATTCTTTTTGCCTAACTTATCTCGTTCACTTTTCCAATGGTCTTTTCCAAGGAGTATGGAAAAGATCTTTAGAAAAAAAAATCATTTTTTAACATTTCTAGAGAAACTAAAAAAGAGGTTTTTTTTTTTTGGTGCAGCAACAAAGTTTTCCTGTTTCTCTGAAATGCCTACTTTTGTCAACTTTTATAGCCTAATAGTATTCCATTACATTCATATTCCATAATTTGTTTGCCATTCCCCAATTAATGGATACCCCTTTAGTTTTCAGTTCTTCACTGCCACAAAAAAGCTACTATTAATTATTTTAGACATTGGAGATTTTTTCCTCTTTCTTTGTTCTCTTTGGGGATGTAGCCCTATGAGTAGTAATACTGAGTCAAAAGGTATGCACAGTTTAGTACTTTTTAGAGAATAGTTCCAAATTGCTTTCCAGAATGTCTGGACAAGTTCATGACACCAATATATTAATGTAACTGTTTTTGCAAAGTCCTCTCAGCATTTGTTATTTTCCTTTTTTAAAATTCATTGGTTTTCTAGGGATTTTTAGTTGTGCTCCCAGTTCATTCAATCCGTTCCTTCTCTTCTTTATTGATGAAAATACTTAGAGATATAAAATTTCTCCTAAGAACTGTTTTGGTTGCAGCCCCAAAATTTGATATGTTATCTCACTGTTATCATTGACTTTAATGAGATTATCTATTGTTTCTATTATTTATTTTTTGACCCACTAATTCCTTAGTATTAAGTTATTTAGGCTCCAGGTAAATTTTAAATTGTTTCTTCAGTGGCATGTTATTCAATGTAATTTTTACTATACTATGGTCCCATAATTTTTCTGTTTTTTAGCATTTTATTGTGAGATTTTATTCCCTAATATATGTTCTTTTTTTAAAAAAAAAAGATGCCATGCACAGCTAAGAGATATATACTCCTTTCAATTCTCATCTAATAATTGCGAAGGGTTCATCATATCTTACTTTTTAAAAATTTTGTTCAAGTCCTTAATTTCTTTTTTGTTTATTATTTGGTTAGGTTACTCTATGTTTCAAAGGGGTACATTGAGTTCCCCTACTTCTCTTCCTGTAACTCATTTGACTTTCCTTAAACTATTTAGATACCACTCTATTTCAGTGAATGTATGATTTGTATTGGTAATAATTTATTGTGTATATAGTAACTTTCAGAAAAATGAGGTTTCACTGGGTATCTCTTTTTAATCGTTTTCTTTTGTTGTTATTGTTGCCTTATTGAAGACCAAGGTTGCTACTCCTGCCTTTTTTAAACTTTTTTCTGAAGCATAATAGATTTTGCCCCTTATTTTAACTCTGTGTTAATCTTTACATACCAAGTATGTTTCTTGTGAATAACATATTATGAGATTCTCTTTGGTAATCCAATATTCTACTCTTTTCCATTTTATGTGTGAATTTATCCCATTCACATTAACAGTTATGATAATGAATTGTGTATTTCCCTCTATCTTGTTCTTTTATACTTTTCTTTCTCTTTGTTTCCTACCATCTCTTATTTACTATTCTTTTATAAATAAGTTTTTGTTGATGTCTTTTTTATATCATTGTAATTTCCAATAGTGCCCTTCCTTCCCTCCGCTTCCCAGAAAGTCATCCCATATAACAAACAGAATTGTTTTAAGACAAAAAAGAAGGAAAATCAGCACAATCAATGAGTATATTGGAAAAGTATAAAAAAACATGTTCAATATGTACCACCAATGGACCTCCCACCTCCAGGAAGTAGTAGGTTGAGAACATCTTCTCATGTCCCTTCTTTCTAGCCATGCTTGTTCTTTATAATTTCACAATATTCACTGATAATTTGTATGTGTGTGTAGTTCTTTTCATTTTCGTAGTCATTGTTTATATTGCTTTTTTGTCTCTTTATACTTTGCTCTATATCAGTTTGTATACTTCTTTCCATGCTTTTCTGTATTCATCACATTCATCATTTCTTATTTGTTCAGTCATTTATTCAGTCATATCCAACTCTTTATGACCCCATTTGGGGTTCCATGGCAAGGATACTGGAGTGTTTTGCCATTTCCTACTCTAGCTCATTTTACAGATGAAGAATCTGAGGTAAATAAAATTAAGTGACTCGCCCATGGTCACACAGCTAGTAAGTGTCTGAGCCTGGATTTGAACCCACAAAGATAAGTTTTCCTGACTCTGGGCCCAGCATTACATTCATGTACCATAATTTGTTTAGTCATTCCCCAATTGATGGACATTTATTTTGTTTCTAATTCATTGCTATCACAAAAAAAGGTGTTGCTATAAATATTTTGGTATATATGGAGACTTTCTTCATTTCGACGGCTCCTCATTGTAAAAGCCCAGTAATGGAATTCCTGGATCAAAAGGTATGAGCATTTTAGTCACTCTATTTGTATAATTCCAATTTTTTTCAACAATGTTTGTTTTTTTTTTTTTTTTTTTTTTTTTTTTTTTTTTAAATAAATTT
>CM053770.1:227791419-227812824 GCA_028658325.1 Potorous gilbertii
GCTGGGCCTGAAATCAGGAAGACCTCAGTTCAAATCTGGCCTTAGACACTTAGAAGCTGTGTGACCTTCAGTGAGTCATTTATCCTTTCTGCCTTAGTTACTTTTTCTGTAAAATGGGCATAATGACAAAGGCACATACCTCACAGAATTCTTGTGAAGATAAAATAATATTTGTAAAGTGAATCACAGACCTTAAAGTACTATGTAAATACTAGTTATCAGGTATGTTTACATCTATATAACTAAAATAGAAAATTAATACAAGGAGAAGTATGGTATAGTGAACTGAATCAGGGTTCAAATGCTACCCCTGAGGTTTTTAAAAATGTTCTTCCCCAAGTGATTTTATTGCTCTGTTTTTCAAACTAAATAAATTCCCTTTTAATATCTTGCACATATAACATGAGAAGGAATCCATTCTGTGTTCAGAAACAGGTGGAAGGACCCGTGGATGGGAGGGGGAGGACCACTTTCCTCCCGAGAGATGCTGCTGCTAAATATTCACAGTAAGTCCAGTGGTACATTAAGTTGGTATATTGATTTTCATTTCTGGACTAAGGGAAAATGCCTTCAGTAACTTACTCCCACTTAGCAAATACTCCATGGAAGATAGGATTTCAGACATTTGAAGAAAGGCTACTTCTGTTTCTAATAGGAAATGACCTTCCAGGTATTGGGAATATGAAGAGGTTGGGATCAGGAATTAGAAAGAGGAGTTAGAGGCTGGATGACTGCTTGCTAAAGCTGTTTTAGAAGGGATTTGTTCCCTAAGGAGGGAGCCGAACAAAAGACCTTGGAAGTCCCTTCCAACTCTAAATTTTCATTTATTTCAATTGAACAAGATTTTGGTTGCAATTTTTTGTAAATTTTGATCTCATTTTATTGATTTCTTTTGTTTTAGGTTTTCATTTTCTAACATAACCTTCCCCTCTCAGCTAACCATCAAGCCTAACCATTCTTGGTAACAAGGATTTTAAAAAGAATGACAAAAAAAGGACAAAAGTTTGGCAAAACCAATTAAGATATGTCCACTATGTCTGACAATATGTGCAATATTCTGACTGCCTCAGCAAGGTAAGGAAAGTGCATTTTCTGAGCTCTGCTTTGGGGCCAAGATGATCACCATAACGATGCATTGTTCAGGGTTGAGTTTTTGTGGTTATTATTTTTCCCTTTACAATAAATAAGCATTTATTAAGCCCCTGCTGTGTACAGCACTATGCTAGTAGACAGGGACTGAAAGGAATGATGAACTCACTGAAGGTAGGACACTCTTAGACTAGAGCTTTCTCTACCAAAGCCAGTCTGCAACTTCCATTTGTAATCTGAGAGATTTGCCTAAAGAGTTTTTACTTAGAGATTAAGTAAGCTGCCCAAGACCAGCCAATGGTCTTGATTCCTGGGTTACTTCTATCTCCATACACCAAGCTGTCTGTCTGTGCTAAAGTATATAAAGATAAAGCAAACACAAAACCAATCCTTGATTTTATGGAGTTTATACTCTACAAAAAAGGAGACCTGTTTGAGGCAGAAAGTCCTCTTTGATTCCTAGTCTGATTGCACAGCCTGGTACATTCATGTCTTCACACCTTTGATCAGCTGTCTGTCTGTGCTAAAGTATATAAAGATAAAGCAAACACAAAACCAATCCTTGATTTTATGGAGTTTATACTCTACAAAAAAGGAGACCTGTTTGAGGCAGAAAGTCTTCTTTGATTCCTAGTCTGATTGCACAGCCTGGTACATTCATGTCTTCACACCTTTGATCATGCAGATCCCTACCCATTTTTCCTTAAACTAAGTGCTAGTGGATTTCACTGTATTCTGACTCATGACCCCCTTCCAGCAAGGCTCTACCAGCTCTCCAACACAATGCTTTGCCCACTCCCCTCCATTTGACCAATTCAACTCAACTAAACAAAAACTGTATCAATAGGTGGGCAGAGAGTGTACTAGGTGGGCTGGCATATGCTTGGCTCAAGTTACTACCAACTTTGTCCCTTCCCTCCTTCCTCCCTTCTTTCTGTCTTCCCCTCTCTCAATCTTTCTTTCCTTCCCTGCTTTCCTACAACCAAGTAATGTTAAACACAGTTTGGAAAATAATTTTCAAAGTTAGTTAAAGAGAAAAGGAGAGAGGAGAGGAGAGAAAAGAGAAATTAGGGGAGAAGTGAGGAAGAGAAGAGAAGGAGATTAGAAGGAGGAGAGAAGCAAAGAGAGGGGAGAGTAGAGGAGAAGGTGAAGGAGAAGGAAAGGAGAAATATGTCAGCAGTGATTCCTTCTTACACTCATTTCCCTGAGTCGTTAGTACTTAGATTATAATTGGGTTTACATGATTTAGTCTTTATGCTTTATGGCAGTTTGGATTTCATTTCCCCCTTAGGTCATAAACCCCTTTAGCAAAGGGGACCCCCCTTCTACTGAACTCCAAAGAACACCTAGAATAACTCTAAGCACACAGCAAGTGACCAGTACAATTTGCTGACAGACTGTCCCTCTTAATACAAAGCTTCAACTCCAGCTGTCAAGAAGGCAAGCTATGCCTTCTAAAGTTCACTGGGCAAGTTTTGCATTCTGTATTACCTTTTGGGAACACCATGTCTTCCACTGATGACCCTCATTCTGGCTAAATGCGTGCTCCCAAGCCACATCATCTAAGTGTCTTCTTACTGTCCACACATGCCATCTTTGTCTTAATGAGAGTCTGACAGAGATTAAAGTACAGGCTCTGGCTTGCTGATGAGAGATTCCTTGCTTTTCAGGGCTTCTGTCATTGGGGATGAAAAGCTTATAATGTAGCTTTATTAACCAACTTGCTCCACTATTTCCTTAGCAAATACAACCTCATTTTAGAATGCTAGTTGTATTCTGTATCATAACATAAGTTCTTCTTAGATCTTAAGCAAGGAAATGAAATGTACTTGAGGAGCATTGTTGGAGGGAGCAATTAATCCATCAGTCAATCAATAGACATTTACTAAGCTCCTACTATGTGCCATGCACTGATAGAAGATCGCAGATGAAAGTAAGCAAAAAACCCACTACTTAGAAGGATATGCATTTCATTCTTTGGCATGTTTTAGTGCAGAATTGATGGGGGAGACACAATACGAAGGAAAAAATTCTCATGGAACTACCCTCTGGACCTTAAATAAATAGAACTATGGCAACACTTGTGTGTTGAAAACAATTTAATTTTTTAAATAAGAGGACTGCACTTAATGATTTCTAAAGTCCTAACTGCTCTAAATCTATAATCCTTTATTCAATGATCATTTATAAAAGACCTGCTAGGTGCCAGGCACTAGGGATATAGAGACAAAAACAAAAATATTTCCTCCTTCAAGGAGCAAAAGTGTACATATGTTTTCTTTCTGTCAACTCAGGCCTTCTTTGTCTTAATATGATTTTGAGAAGATTAATCTTCAGGGATTACTTTAGAAATATTAAAATGATGCAGATCCTACCTGTATGACCCTAGGCAAATCATTTAACCCTGTTTGCTTCAGTTTCCTCATCTTTAAAATGAACTCAAGAAGGATAATAAACCATTCCACTGGTGTGTTGCTTCTTCCTTCCTTCCTTCCTTCTTTCTTTCCTTCCTTCCTTCCTTTCTTCCTTTCTTCTTTCTCTTTCTTTCTTTCTTTCTTTCTCTCTTTCTTTCTTTCTTTCTTCCCTCCTTCCTTCCTTTCTAAATTTCGATCTTATTTTATTGATTTCCTTTGTTTTAGATAACTTTCATTTTCTAACATAACCTTCCCCTCTCAGTTAAACCATCAAGCCTAACCAAAGAAAACCACAGATGGGGTCCCGAAGATCTAGACAGGACCAAAAAGCAACCCAACCAGAAGCAAAATGAAGGAGACTCCAAGCTGTCCCAAGAGTCATCCACACTGCATTGTTTTGGTGCAGAGCAGGAGGGTCCAGTGCCTGCACTTAGCTCAGTTGACTAGCCTGCCTGTGTGTCATCTTTTCCACTTCCCCAGGATAAACTCTCCCTCAGTCTGCAGCACGAAATACTTTTGAAAGGCTGGATCTATTTGTGGCTATGTTTTTCCGTATGATCACCTACTGTAAAAAAGGCCCAGGTATGCCACCAATGGCATTGCTGCATGGCATGTGCCATGGGACCCTAACTGACATGAACGGGTGGCGGCTCTAAACTGGATGGCTCTACATGGTCTTGTTTCTGTAGCTCTCTAAAGGACTTGGTTCCTTTCCAGGGGGAGCCCCCTTCTTGCTCTCTGCTGTCCAGGGTTTCATAATTAGTCATTTAAAGGGAAAGGAACATGACATAAGCCTTTTAGAAAGTGCCTTCCAGCATCATGGAAAGAAAACTAGATTCAGAAGTCCCGAGTTCTACTCTGAGCTCCACTAAGTGGGTGACCCCAAACAAGTCACTGCCTTCTTCTTAGCCTCACTTTTCTCATTTGTAAAACAAGGGCATGGAACCACACAATTACTAAAAGCTGAACATTCTGTGATTAAATATGAACATGCTAATCATTAAATGAGATAGTACGTGTAAAGCACTTGCAAGCCTGAGATTATTCTTATCTACAAAAACAACCATAAGCCTTGCTCTGTCTCTCGATGTAAGCCTAGAGAGAGAAAGCATGGCGCAATGGATGGGGTGTTGGACTTATTGTGAGGAAGACCTAGGCTTAAATGTTATTTCTAACACTTGTTAGCTGTGTGACCATGAACAAATCATATAAACTCTTGGAGCCTCAGTTCTCTGATCTGTAAAGTGGGAATACTAATATCTGTTCTTCTGCTTCACAGTGTTATAGCAAGGCTCAAATAATAACATGTACATGAAGTACAATCTTCATGTGTTTTACAATTCTGGCAAAGTCTAGAGTCATAGATGTTTTTTCAGAAGAGCTTAGGTGACAGAACTACAAAACACTGGAACTGGGTACAGAAACCTGGGTCTTTAGACCAAACAAAATTGTGAAATTAAATCCCCCCATAAAATTGTAAAATTAAAACCTTTCACTGGGCTACTGTAAATGGAGTGAGACAGAAAATGCCCAGGGTACCAGATCGATAGAGTGTTAAAAGGAAAAAAAAGCATTCAACTTTTGTAAACTAGACCATTCTTAATTTTGTAGCTTCTTTTGCTCAATGGTGCCTTTGTTCCCTTTAAGAGCAGATTATTCCATAATATTAGAATAGACCTTAGTGGTCACCAGGAAAAACAAAGAAAGAAGTTCAGAAGTGATGGAGAAGTAAGCCCAAGGTCAAGTTGTTAAGTATAGAGTCCAGAATTTAAAAACCCATGATTATGTCTCAGTCCAAGAAAGAGAATTTTCATTTCAACATTTCTGAAAAACTTACATGTGCAATAGCCCCTGTCCTTCAGGAGCTTATGCTTTACAGAAGTTTACTACAGTTTATTTTATTTTCTCATTTAACCTACACTAGATCCAGGCCCTTAGACATTAGCTAGTTCATTGGTAGCTCAGCCTTTTGGCTTTGGCCCAACATTTGGGGAAAAAAAACACCCCAGATTAGAAGACAAGCTCTTGACCATTCTCCAAGTAATATTCATTTCACATTATTCCATAAGGACATTGCTGGGCAGGGGGACGGAACAAGGTGGAGGGTGGAGGCATGGGAGATTCCATGGAGCTCTTGCCCCAAGCCTTCTTTGGGCCTTTCATTAGGTCCCTTTTTAAAAATAGAGGAAGGAGATGCCTGATGCCAGGTGTGACCATAAAAAGAAAATGCACCAGCAGTGAACACAGTGGCTGTCACTCAATCGCCCATCCACATATGTTTATATATAATGTTCCTCATTTGCTTAACTCAGGAAATCCCAGTCTTTCTTATTCCACAGAGAATAGATCCTGGAAAACTGATAACATGATACTATGATGCTAATTACTTTAAAACATTTTTAGTCATTCTTAGAATAAAGAGAAAAATCTCCATACTCCCCAAATTCAAGTATATTAAATAATATTTAATCATATTAATAAATTTAAAAAATAAATAAAATAAAAATTTATACATTATAAAAAATTAATGCAATAAATTAAATAAATAAATAATAGTTAAAGAGGAGTACAGTGTAATGGAAAGAGCGCTAGATTTGCAATCTGAGGACCCTGGTTGAAATCCTTGTTCTGCTTTGCTTTTGAGTAACTTTGGGAAAATTATTTCTTCTAGATGTACCCATTTCCCTCTGTAAAATGAGGGAGTTGGACTAGATCAAGGTTTCTTTTTTTTTAATTAAATAGTATTTTCCTCAATTACATATTAAGAAAATTTTTTAGCATTCATTTTTACAAAATTTTCAGTTCCAAATTTTTCTCCGTCCCTCCCTCCCCTCCTCTCTTCTGAAAATAGTAGATAATTTGATATAGTTTATACATGTGCTATCATGTAAAACATGTTTCCATATTTGTTACAGTTGTAGGAAAAGAAAGCCATGAGAAAGAATAAAGTAAGTGAACAAAATACGTTTGGATCTACGTTCTGATTCCATCCATTCTTTATCTAAATGTGGATAGTATTTTCCTTTGTGAATCCTTTGCACTTGTCTTGGATCATTGTGTTGCTAAGAAGCTGAATCATTCATAGTTGATTATCACATGATGCTGCCAATACTGTGTACAGTGTTTTCTGGTTCTACTTGTTTCACTTTGCATCAGTTCGTACAAGTGTTTCCAGGTTTTTCTGAAATCTGCCCGTTCACCATTTCTCATTGAACAATAATACTCCATACATTCATAGACCACAGCTGATCATTTCCCAATTGATGAGCATCCCCTCAGTTTTCAATATTTTGTCACCACGAAATGGGCTGCTATAAGTATTTTTGCACATGTAGGTCCTTTCCCCTTTTTTATGTAGACCAGGGTTTCTTAACCTGGGATCTGTAGATCCCTCAGTTTCAAGGGTTCCATGAACTTGAAAGGGAAAAATATTTTGATAACAGTGTTTCCATAGGACTGGCTTCTGATGTAATTCATTATATTTCATTTCATACATTTATGAGCATTTTTCTGAGAAGGGGTTCTTGAGCTTCACCAGATGGCCAAAGGGGTCTATGAAACACCAAAGGACTAAGAACCCTCAGACTGAATGATTTCTAAGGCCTTTTAAAAAATTCTGTGATCTTAACTCTATGATCAGTTCCAATCAGAGAGAAAATATACATTCACATACACTGCTCCATTAATTAATTCATGTTAAAATATTAAAAGACCTGTCACATGGAACAGGGATTAGATTTGTTCTACTTGGCCCCAGAGGGCAGAATCAGAAGCAAGGACCTGAAGTTGCAAAAAGGCAAATTGAGGCTTGATTTATAAGGTAAAGATTCTTAACAATTAGAAACCTCCGGAAGTGGAAAAGGCTGCTCCAAAAAGTGGTGTGGGGGTTCCCTCTCTGGGAGGTCTTGAAGCAACTGGACAGATGTTGTAGGAGGGGCTCTGGTCTGTGCGTGATCTCTGATATCCCTTCTAGCTCTGAGACTCTAGAAAAGGGGGACAGCCTGTCACTAACTGTATCCAGGAGAAAAGGACAGGCTGCTATCCATTTAACAGCTGAAAATCTCTGACTAATCATAAGATCAGAGGTCTAGAGGAAGAAGGGGCCTCAGGAGCCACTTAGTTTCAATCTCTTCATTTTGCAGATGAGGAAAATAAGGCCCAGGGAGATTCATTGATGTGACTAGGGACACCCTGGTCATAAGTATGTGGTTTTGCAATGGAATGGAAAATGGAGTGCTAGTGGAAGAAATCTCTCTAGAAAATTGATCCAGTGTAGATTCTAAGATGCCAATGGACCTGTGATCTCAGTGATGTTATGTTCCCCCCAAAAAGGCAGATCTTTATTCATCCAAATGTGCCCATACTGTAGGACTCTGCCTATGTCCTCCCACAAGCTCACTATAAAGGGGGCTCCACCTGATTCATCTACACATTGAATCCAAACCATGAAACAGAGAACCATATTTATGGCTGGGTTTAATTATATGGGGAACATGGAGACATTTTGGCTCATGCCTTTGACAGGGGAGGGAGTTAATCATTGCAGGCGGTTAGAAGGCGGCAATAACAATAGTAGTTTAGCCAGACCCTGCCTTCCCAGAATACTTTTCAAAACAAAAGTGAAATGAGAAGGAATTGAATGAATAATTAGTTTTTTTTCCTTTGGTCAATGAACTTTTTAAAGCAGGAAAATCCTGCTTTTCAGACAAAAAATGTTATGAATCCCCATATTAAAAAATATTAGCTGTTTAGAAAATAGCTCTAGGGGAAAAAAGGGACAGAGACTTAAAAACCTCTGCTCATTGTCTAATATAAATTAGAAATAGTTTGTATTTTACTAAAGTATAAGTCAAAAAGAGTTTCTTCAATGCTCTGCCCTATTGTGCATAAGATGGCCTCTACATTTTCAGGCACAAAGAAAATAAAATAGCAGCATAAACTATTTCTGAACCCATTAACGAATCCTAAGATCCAAAGAGGAAGAAAGAATTAAGAAACAGGAAACCAGTTTCCATTTATAATGACTAAACCATCCCTGCCATGCCTACCATTATCCTCTTGCCTCAGCGAATTGAAATGCAAGTTTTCATACTTGAAATTCACCATATAATATATATGTGTGTGTGTGTGTGTGTGTATACACATATATGCCAGATAATCTACACTATATATATTACACATATTCATGTATGTATATACATAATTTTTATATATATGTATACATATTTATATAACAAAATATTGTTGAAACTGGGCTGAATAACTTATCTATAAAACTGTTGCTGATTATTTGGAACTCAGAACTGAAAAGAGTCTCAGAAGCCATTTAAGCTAACAAGCATGCTCTTTGTCACATTCCTAACAAGGGGACTTTCTGCCTCTTTTTGAAGACCTCTAGTAAAGGGGAAAATGTTCAAGACCCACTTTGGAACAGCACTATCCATTAGGAAAGCTTTTCTTGCAATGAGTTACAATCTGCCTCTGCATCCATGGTTTCTAGCTCTTCCTCCTGGGGTCAAATCTAATTCCTTTTCTATGAGATACTCAATGATCATCTCATGCACCCATTAAGTTTTCTCTTTATATTAAACAGCCAGAGTTCCTTCAGCTAATCTTCACATGGCAAGATCTTTAGGCCCCTCATAGCCTTGTATTTCCTCCTCTGGACACATTCCAGTTTGTCAGCATCTTTCTTAAAATGTAGTATTTACAATAGTTCAAATACGGTCCAAATCCTAGACCTTGTGCTTCTTTCTTGGATCACCTCCTATCTGTATCATGTCTAAATCTTGTACATATGCAGTTATTTGCATGTTTTCTCCTCCATCTGAATGTATTTTCATTTTTTATTTTTTGGCCTTCCTATTCCCATTGTTTAGGTTCAGAGGCTCCCACTAAATAAATGTGTGTTGATTGATTGATCTTAAAGGAGCTTGACTGCAACAGTATTTTTGGTCACAACATCATGTGGTGGTCTCACATTAAGCTTTTAGTCCACTAAGACCCTCAGAGGTTTTTTTATTTTTTTATAAGAACTGTTGTCAAGCCTGTACTGCAATTGTATAGCTGATATTTTAAAATTCCAGAATGACATTCTACCTTATCTGATTTATCTTGATAATTCTGACCTGTTGAGATCTTTTCAGATCCTGACTGTCATTCAACATGCTAACGCTCCCTTCCAGCTTAGTGTCATCTGTAAATTTGATAAGCATACCATCTAAGTGAAGCCTGTAACAGAATCATTGATAAAAATGATGACTAGCCCAGGACCAAGGTCCCTAGGGGCCCTCCATTAGAGATCTCCTCCACCCAAACTGATGACTACTCATTGGGTCCAGTCATTCAACCAGTACCAAAGTCCACTTAACTGTGCTATCATCCAGCTCACATCTCTATCTGGCACAATCCCAAAGAATGAAAGATTTGGTCAAATGCTTTGTTGAAATCTAGGTATATTGTGTCCATGGAATTTCACTGATCATTTGGTCTAGTCACCTTTCCAAAAAAGGAATTGAAGTGAATATGAAATGACCTCTTCATGAGTGGCCACTCCTTTCTTTCCTAAATGCTCAAAAATCAAAGTAATAAGTTCTTAGTAATAAGTTCTAGAATTTTGCAGCAATCAAAGTCAAGCTCATTGGCTTCTAATATCCAGATCCCATCCTTTTAAAAATGCCAGTGTATTTGCCTATATATACCTATGGCACCTCTCCGACTGTCAATGCTTTTTCAAAGTTCAATGACAGTAGCCCATGCTGGGATGCCGTCTGTTCAGGACAGCCTTAGTGGCTTTAAGAGTGTTTTTAGGATAGCTAGGTGCTTTCTTCCCATTTTCTCTTCTAGTTTCTGTTTCAACTCCTTGTTTCATTCTCCTCTTTCCAAAGCAAGGATGAAAAATATCCTTAATATTCTGAGCCCTCACTCATTTTAAACTAAACACATCTATTTGAGCATCACAAACTCAGATGCAGCTAGAAAATTCAATCACTTCAGATATTGCCTTTATGGTTCCCCTACAATCAAAGAGCTGTTGATGCAGTTATATCAGTCTCAAGGCTTGCAAGGTCATTTTCATGCAAGCAGAAAATCAACTGGGCCAGAACTTCTGATCACTTTTCATTATTTTTGGTGTGAAACTCACTTTTAAAATTTTCCTTCCGTCAGAGAGTGTGGCTCTACTAAACAGAAGTTCTTACATTTTTGATCCACTCCCAAAGCAACACACTGAAAGTTTCTCAAGCATTGTTCTATCCCATAAATTTTGTAGCCTTCATCCCCCTTACAGAGTATAGTCAGTGCCTAGATGAGCACAGTCTATTATTAGAATGTACCGAAAATTGAGTAAAAGAAAAAGAAGAGGCAGGTGAGTCACTTTCTATATTCAAATATAAAACTTTGATTTTCAGTTTTTTTCAAAACCAGAGCATTAGAGAGGTAGTATGGCATGGTAGTATGGCAATGACGTAAAAGCAGGAGTCTTGAGTAAGTGCCTTACTCTGACATTTTCTGGGTGATTTGGGCAACTGAATTAACCTCTTTGTGCCTTTTTTGTCATCTACAAAACAGGGATAATAACAGCTTCCTCACAGTACTTTGTAAATAATAAAGAACTATATAAATTTGAACTGCTTAAAAAAAAACTAAAGAGATTTTAACCCTCACCATTCAACGCAATAGAGGCTAGATGTAGCAAAGGAGACAATATCTCATATTCCGGGTGGGAAGGGTGTTTTTGGCCTCCTTAATATAGACTTCACAGATTAAAGAAGAGAGTAGGAAGAAAAAAATCCCTAGTGAATAAAGAAATTATTCTAAGGTTTCATAAAAGTACAGATAAATGACTTCAATGATTAACCTTGGTAAGTGAACTGTGGAAAATCTAATTCAAATGAAACAGTCTTATAAGGCTCAAATGAGGACATAAATGATTTCCCTCCTTGGCTGCACCCACATTTCTCCAAAAGATAAAGCCAGTTGAAAGAGAGCTCCTGAGGGTAAGAGTCATATACACACTCTCTCTCTCTCTCTGTCCTCAACATCCCACCTCTATGTCTGGAATGCTCTCTATTTTTAGCTCTACCCCTCAGAACCCATCCTTCCTTTCAAGGATCAGTCTAAGTGTTACCTCGTACAGGAAGCCTCTCTGGATTCCCTTCTCACTTCTACGCCCCAGTCAATTCCCAGTGGTTAATACCCTTCCCCATTACTTTATGTTTCTTTTGTATATAGCTTGTATTTACTTATCAATATATAAGCTATATCTCTTCCACAACGTAACCTTTCTGAGAGCAGGATCTGTCTAGTTTTTGTCTTTTTGTGTCCCCAGAACCTAGTAGGGTACCTGGTACATAGTAGTAGTTTAATAAATGCTTGTTGAATCGAAATGAAATTGAAGCCAATTGAATTATTTGTATTTTGCAAATTTAAGATCTATATATGTATATATGCATGCATATATGCACGTATGTGTGCATATGTATATGTATATATGTATACACATGTATACATACATACACACATATATTTAAAATTACAATTTCAGATTTCTTAAAGCAACATTTGCCAAGGTGATTTCCTTCTGGGTTAGGATATCTATTTCAGCATTCCTCTCATTGGCTGGGCTATTTTGAACATACTTCAACTAAGAAAACATTCTCAGATCCACTTGAAGCCTGAAACCATCAAACTGTCCTGTGGGCAGTTTCTGAAGCAGCTAGGGAGAGCAGAGGGCCTGGACAAGTTCAAATCCAGTCTCAGACACTTACAAGCTGTGTGTTCCACTGGGAGAGTCACTTCACTTCTGCCTGCCTCAGTTTCCTCAATTGTAAAATGGGGGTAATAAGAGCACCTACCTCACAGGACTGTTGTGAGGATCAATTGAAATAATATTTGTAAAGTGCCTGGCATATATATATATATATATATATATATATATATATATGTATATATATATACATATATACATATATACACATATACATATTCCTTTCCTCTTCTATCCCCTATAGCCAAATGCACTGAGGAAACTCCCTAACAAGGTGAAAATGATAAGCTAGTACTTAGAGAGAATCTTAAAATTGGCAAAGTACTTTACCTCACAACAACCTAAAGGGTGGGAGCTACCTTTACTAATACAGCATCATCCTTATTTTACAGAAAAGAAAACCAAGGTTTGGAGAGATCAAGTAATTTGCCCATAGCCACATAGTTAACGTCAGTGATGAAATCTGAACCCAGTTCTTCCTGCCTTTAAGCCTAGGACTCTCTCCACTCCTTCTCCCCTTCTCTTTGGTCCTACAGATGCAGCCAGAACACTGTAGCTCTTGCAATCAGGGTGTCATCTTTCATTGCCTTTGAAAGAGCCCTTCACAGGCCTCCTCTGGACTCAGTTTCAGCTCTGAGAGACCCGAGAACAAGAGTGACTCTTCCGAAGACATGCTGGATGAGGAGCGAGGATGTAGCTTGTTTTTCAAAAGCTTTTTCAAAGTGATATATTTAGGACCTATGAGAGGAAAGAATTGGCCAGTCCTTTATTTATCTTCCTAACAGGTGCGGCATGGAGTTCCAGAAAGGCAGCCAGCCAGCCTACTGAGGGGACGACTCTTGCCAAGTGCAAAGCCCCCTCTAGTGTACAGTTCCCTTCTGGGCATTCCCGTAAAGAGACACACTAAACCCACCCCACAGATTGTTAGGATAGCAGAACAAATTTTCTCAGGGGAGAAAACGAGAGGAAAAAAAGATGACATTTTGGTCATGTTGGCTATGGTTTCCTACTAAACTCAGGAGTAAAATGATTTCTTCTCTCCCAAACAAAGTCAACCTTTCTAATCAACAGCATTTCTTGACCCATTTAAGTCATGGAGAAAGATTTTTCTCCCTCAAAAATTTGGAAGTGAGAAATCATCCTGTGTCACTAGGGTGAAAGATGAAGGTCAGAGTAAATATGAGAGGAAGGTTCACATGACATGGCATGGCATGGCATGGCCCTGGTTCCTTCCCTGGACTATTAGCAAAACTTTGAGCCACGCTTAGAAATAGGGGAGAGGTAACAAAGGCTGCCACACAAATACCTAGTTTTCATGCTTACCCAAAGTTGGAATGTCAAGTCTTTAAAAGCCCCAAAAGGAAAGAATTTATGGAAACTCTTCTGATCCAAACCATTGAAAAAAATGAAATTTATGTAAAACACAGTGTCAAAAGAACTGGAACAAAAAGGCAATACTCTAAATTTCGAAGGCACAAGAGTAATCCACTAACTGTCCTTGGCATGATCCCTTACTCCCAAAAAAAGACCTTATGTAAAGAGATCTGAGATCAAAGTAACATGCTGGATTAAAAAATAAGGGAAACATCAGAAGAGAACAAGGTGCGATGTAGTACAAAAGGCATACAATATTACAGTTGGAAGGAACTTCAAGATCATCTAGTTCTCCTCATAATTTTGCATATGAAGGAACTGAGACACAGAGAGGTTAAGTGCTTTGACCAAATTTATAATAATCTTTTTTTTTTTAGGTGAGGCAATTGGGGTTAAGTGACTTGCCCATAGACACACAGCTAGTAAGTGTCAAGTATCTGAGACCACATTTGAATTCAGATCCTCCTGATTCCAGGGTCGGTGCTCTATCCACTGCACCACCTGCCCCAAATTTATAGTATTCTTAAAGACAGGTCTGAGTCAATTCTCTGCTCACAAATCATCAGTGGCTCCCTATTACCTCTAGTAAGAAGCACAGACTCATTGACTTGGTCCTTAAAATCCTCTATGATATAGTTCACACTGAAATTTCCAGCCATCATATTAATCTTTTTCATCTGCTCTATCTTCCTGTCAATTTGTACTCTCCTATATTCCCTTAATACGTTTCATCCCATCTTTGGTCCTGTGCCTTCACCCAGGCTCTCTTCCATGTCTGAAATGTGCTCCATCCATCTCTCAGAAGCCTTTGCTCCTTCAAGACTTAGCTCAGCCTCCACCTCTGTCTTGAAGTCTTTCCTACATAATAGGTACTTGATGAATGCTCATTGGGTTGAAACAGGGTTTTCTAATTCCAAAATAAATGTTAATGATTGATTTCTCCCTTTCTATGTTTCTTTGTCCTAAATGTGCTACATAAATCTTCCAAGAAGGCATTAATTTTCAAAAAGCCACAGTTGAATGCATACTCAGGTTCAGTCTTTGTGTTTCCAAACAAAAACCTCTCTGAGTTCAAGGGGAAAGTGGTTCTTAGTAAAAGTGTAACTTTGTGAGAGTGAAGCTTTAAGGCATCCCTTCAGCCTGTTCTGCAGAAAGTAGTGTTGGAAGCTCATTTCTCTAGAGATGAAAAAAAAGTATGATAATTTACCTAAGAATCAGACATTGTCTCTCACATTAGGATATGATACTCTCCATTAGAAAATAAGTTCCTTTAGGATAGATAGCAATTTGTTCATTCAAAGTATCCCTAGCACCTGGCAGAGTGGTTAGCATACAGTAGATACTTAATAAATTCCTGTTAATGAGGTTTGTTTGATGTATAAGGATTCCTTTTTTAACAATGTTTCAAAGACCATCAGAAAATAAAGAATGGTTACATTGTTTCAGTTTCATAACGTGATTCTTAAAATGGGGAGCTCGGATGGGAGGAGTAGGACTGGCCAATGGAAGGATCCTTTCTAGACCAATGAGATAAAACCACCAAATGTTAACAGCAGTAGAATTACACGCACTTGAAGTTCTTTCCTCTAGTCTCTCTCAAGCTGTTTTATTAGGCTATCCCAATCAATTTTACTAGGCCATAAGTCTTAATACTTGATAGACCAAGAGGCCACAAAGGTCTCTTCTTGAGAGTGTGAGACGTATTCTTTACCGGCCTCACAATATGGCAAATTTTGTTCTCCATAGACCAAGGCTCTATTTTGCGAGTTTTGTTTTGGGTTTTCTGGTCTGGTGGGTGATTAGGGGTGGAGAACCTTGCAAGCAGTAAGGTTCCCAGATATGAAATAAAATGCAGCATCTGCCTGCATTGTAGAGATAACAATGGAACAGTAAAAAAGAATGTTTTCTTTCCAAAAGGGGCTCCCTAGGTCACTAGGAACATTGTCAGCGGATTAAGATATGTCTGTCTTTAACGAGACTTCCACTAGAATTCTCTGTCTCTGACCTTCCTCCTCCCTAAGACTCAGACCCATTGCCAAACTCTTAGAATTAGCCTCTTGTAGGTTTGTGGGGAACCATGTGAAATGTCATTTTGGTTCAGACACCTGAAAATGCTTAAAACTCTCTTTATTGAACTTCTAATTCTACCTTGGTCCTGAGAGGGTCCCTGGATCTCTAAAACTGACAAGCAGCTGGATCAGGCCAGTGGTTCCCTTCTGAGTCATAGGAAGCATTCCTTTTGTTAACAGAATGCTGTTCTCACTAAAAAACAAAACAAAAAACCATAACTTGCAAGTCTTAGGCACATCTGCCCTGGTGGGAGGGTTTCTGCTAATGGTATGAAATTAGCTCGGGAAGGTTGCCAAAGCCCACTATCTTGGTGGCCTTCTTGGTTCATGTTGCCGTCTTTCAGGAAGTAGCTCATGGTGAACATGACCAATGCTAGTGCCAGCAAATCACAGTCGGAAAATTAAAAAAAAAAGGATTGTCTGGGATGCTGAATGAGATTCTATATTGCCAAGGACAAAATGTTAGAATGTAGATTTATTAATAGAAGGGCTATATTATTTATTTGATCACTTTTTCATCCTTTTGAAGAAAAATACCTTGCCTGACTATTCATGGACTTTGCCTGTGTGACCATGGATGGGCAAGTTGCTAAAGCAACTTGAGCTTCAGTTTTCTCATCTGAAAAATGGGGATAATATTAGCTATAGTGCACACTTCACAAGGAGGCAGTTAGAATTAAATTGTGTGTGTGTGTGTGTGTGTGTGTGTGTGTGTGTGTTGCAAACCTTAAAGCTTATATAAATGCTAACTATTCTTGATATAATTTTTTTAGACAGGACCTGTCATTTTATTAGTGTAAGTAACTCCCAGTAAGGTAACTCCCTTTGCCAGCGCCAGCTGGGAACAATTCAGGGTTACCTGAGAAGTTATTGGGGTCCCACAGCCAACATATGAAAAGAAACAGGGCTCGAACCCAAGCCTTCCGGATCCTGAGACTGGCTATTTATCTACTCTGCTATTTTGCCTCTTATTTCTATTATCATTACTTGTAGCAATATTTTATAACAACAATTTTTAAATCAAATTCTTTGAACTGTGAGGACTAGCCAGTCGGAAGGCACATGTGAAAGCCGGTAGGATTACAGACATGACATCAGCAGGTCCCGTACATGCAGAAGGTCATGGAAACTTTACCAAACGTAAAACTCAAAATCTCTGTTGGACAAGAGGAAGCTCCGTCTTTTGCTCTCTCTGGATTGCCTAGATGTAGTCTAACATTGCCTCACTGACTCCCCAGGACAGAGGCAGTGCCGGTGGGTGGAGAAGGTCCTGGGCGTGCAGTTAGATGTCTTGGGTCTGCCATATAACTTTGGAGAAATTGCTTAAACTCTGTAGGTTCCATTACCCCTCTGTAAAGTATGCATGCATGAGAGGGCTAAGCTAGTTAACCTCTTTTAAAAAAAATTATTACATTAAACATTTCCCAATTACATTTTAAAAAATTTTAACATTCAGTTTTTAAAATCTGAGTTCCAAATCCTCTTTCTCCTTCCTACCCCTCCACTGCCCTTTAAGAAAGCAAACAACATGATATAGAATATACGCGTAAAGTAATGCAAAACATTTTTCGGTATTAGCCATGTTGCAAAAGAAAACACACACACAAAATCCAAGAAAAATAAAGAAAGTAAAAAAAGAAGAAAGCTAGTTGACCACAAAGATCCCTTCTCTCAAGTCCAGAGATCCTATGAAAGCATCCTGAATTATATGGCCATGCTATTTGCTAGTGATTTGGTAATATTTTTCTATCACATGGTGATCAAAATCAAATAATTAGTTCTATAACCTGGGAATTACTTTGTGAAGCTTTGTCACACTGTACTTTTCTTTGAATTAATAAGAACCAACTATGATCCTCTAATACAATAATAATATTTACTTCACCTCTAAGTCCATTTCCTCATCTATAAAATGGGGATACCAACAATATTTGATCCTTCCAGTATCAAATGAGACAAAATATGTAAAGTTTTGTAAACTTTGAAGTGTTATACAAATGCTAACTGCTATTAATCACTTCATTTGGAAAAAAAATCACCTCTGGTCCTGTACTATATACTATATTAGGGAATAGGAACTGAATCTCTGATTTGATTGGTACAGGGAAATATCTCGACCCAGTTAAGTTGATAGAAACCTCCTCTGGCATTGGAAGTCTGAGAAAGCTGCCATCTTAGAGATGAGCCGTCTCTTGTCGTTCTGATCTATTTGGCTACTAGCTCTGGAGGAGAAAGTGAGGCTGGTGACTTTGCACAGCCCTCCCTCACTTAAATCCATTTCAATTGCTAGTCATGGCACCACCTTCTTGATGTCATGGTCCTCTTCAGGAACAAAGGACAGATCCCACACAACAGAGAGCTGCCACCCCCAGCACCGTGATGCAGACTTGCTCCAAACCCAGGCCTTGCCAGCTCCAAACAAACTCCAAATCTGGTGCTCTATCTGCTCTGTCATCTATGTTACCTACATATTATGGGATCTAAGAATGCCTGTGATAAGCCAATCAATCAATAAGCATTTATTAAGTACCTTCTGTGTGCTACCTGAGCTAGATGTTGGAGTCACAGATACAAGAAATCCCTGTTTGAAATGAGCTTATTTAGAGCAATAAAACAAAAATCTTTCTCTTTATGTGATTAAAGATCTATATTAATAACAGAGCCTTGACAGTAATGCTGGGGCGGGGGGAAGGAAATCTTTCAGAATTCTTTCCCTCCATGAACTCCGGAATAGTTCAACAAATATTTTTAAAACCTGACTATGCATGCAGATGTCAGTGAGGAATGCTAAACCAGTCCTTCTCATTGGTCAGAAAATTCAGGGATCAAGGCAGCCCTAGGGTCTTGCTGCAGTCAAAACCAAGGAGAGTCACAGAAAAACACTGGTATCTATGAGCATCTGTCTGCTAATCATACACCTTTGAGTTTGAAATGGGCTAGCCCAGCCTGGCCCTCCATAAATTCAGGGCAATTAAAAAGTGTAGAAACAACATTTTAGTTTTAGTTAGAAATCACAGAAGGCTTTCCTCCCCCAGTAAACCTTGGAGTGGCCAGTCAAGTGACAGATCAAATAAAGGGGACACTTAATGCACATGTAAATCATTTGCATCACAAATCAGACACTTTAGAAGGGTTTGGACTCTCAGGCTGAGATTCTGGATTAAGCTACCATATTCATGCATGCATTTGGTGCAGCTATTTTGGGCGGGATACTTCATCCATCATTGTCCTCCAGTACTAAGTAAGGCCAGCTAGTAAACTGATCACCCCAGCTTGTCATCACTCCCGGCTTAATGACATAAAGAAAATATATTGAAAAGATACTTCAAATCATGTATTTTCCTTCATAGTTTAACTCGGAACCCAAGGATGTGCAGCTTCTTTTCCAAGGGTCTACAAAGGAATGACTGGAAAGCATTCAAAAAAATTGAAAACAAGTTGGCAAGAACTAGCTGCTTCTTAATTTGTCCCTTATGGTTTCTTCTAATTATCATCTATTCTAATTTGCATAGACAGATTTTAAGGGTGTATATAGCAAGCAATAAATGAAGTGGGATTATTTCATTTTGAAGATTTCTCTTCCAAAACTAAGCCTGGCATTTGTGCTATTCATTTGAAGGAATGTGGGTAATAGAAAACCACATTTAGTCATGCTACATTAAAATAAGTTATTAATTTTTATCATTTTCATTCATTTTAAATGATGTTCAAAAAGGAGAGGAGAGGAGAATATTTACCTAGGTATAAAATGAATTTCCAGAATGCTCTTTTTACTGATAAATTTTTTCCTACATAATGGGAAAATTTTCCTCATTGGAGGATATATTCACTCTTCTCCATTAAGTCATCTAAAAACTGTAAAATTATCAAATAAAATGGCCAGTAAAATTCTCAAGAGAACAAATCATATTAATGAGCCACATAGGCATAGTTTTTTTCTATATATCTGATATATCCTGTGGATAATCAAGAGAATTGAATAATCCCATGGGCATTGCAATTTCATAAACTGTGAACAAACTCAAATCTGTCAAAGATTTCTGTTCTGATATGAATGCTTGTATTTCCGACATTAGCAAAACAACATTGAACATTTGTCTGACTGTCCTGAACTTTCTTCATCTGAAATCTTATCTCCTTTATTAATTCAGTCTATTAAAAGAAGGCATGTCAAGTCTTACCTCAAACATCACACATAAACTTGAAAAGTTTCTGATGAATGATTTTAGTGGTGGAAGTCTGAAGAAATACACCTGAAAAGGTAACTTCCCAAAGTAAATGCTCCAAATTGTAAGGACCCATAGGATTAAAACTTCTGGTTATTCTAAGCAAAATTCCTTTATAAACTTTGGGAATCAATTTTTCCCCCCCTCTATTGCATTAAATGCTATGGGTCAGGATAGTTTCATCTTTAAAAGTTTTATCTTTGGGGAAGCAGGATTCTTACTACAACACAATCATATGACCTAAATTCCCTGATATGACATTTCCTCACTAAGTCACACTGATGACATCCAGGTTATCAGACATATTTTTTTTTTTAATTGGATCTTTTAGTTTCTTAAAATACAATGAAAAGGCTGAGAGATTTCTTACCCTCTTTCTTGGTGGGTTCTGGCATTGTGGAGACCTTTCTTCTTCCCTCTGCTGGGTGATGGAGACTCCAAGGCCTGCTGAGAGATGCTGCTGGTCAGTTTGACAAGCAGATGGGGAGAATTCCTGGGCTTTATATATGGCCTGGGGCACTCAATCACACTGGCGCCTCCTCTGTCCACCGTGCAGAGATGCTGGAACTTGACAGCTATGGGAGCCTCGCACTCTCACATCTGTTGTCTGCACTCTGCACTCTCCCTACCATTGGAAGGAATCTCCACTTCAGCTCATGTGGCTGAGGAGGGAGAGCACCTCTGACTTTCTAAATTCAGCAGCTACAGCTGCATGCTTTCATTCTCTCTCCTCTTTCCCTCTCCCTCTTTCCTTTCTCCCTCTCATCTTCGGGCCCTTTTTTCTTCTCCCTCCTTTCTCTTTCCCCTCCATTGTCTCTCTTTTCTGCCTCCTTTCTCTCTCCCCTCCCTTCTCTCTTCTCCTTTTACTCTCTTTCTAATCCTTTCTTTCTCCTCCTTTCTCTTTCCTCTATTCTCTCACCTTCTCTCTCTTTTCTTTCTCCATCCTTTCCTTCTTTCTCCCTCTCCCTTTTCTTCCCTGTACACTTTTCTCTTCCTCCTTCTCTTCTCCCTCTTTTCTCCTTCTTCTCTTTTTTCCTAGCCTTTCTCTCTCCTTTCTCCTTTCTCTTTCTCACCTCCCTTTCAGTCTACCCTTTTCCTTCCTCTCTGCTCTTCCTTCCTTTGCTCTCCTCTTTTTTCTCTTCAACTCTTTCTTTATCTTCATTCTCCTTTCACTCTTTTCTTTCCTTTTTTTCTCTCCCCTTCTATCTCAATCTTTCTCTGCCCTGCCCCCTCCTTTCTCTCTCTGTCAACCTAGTTCTCACCCTCACCAGGTTCAGAAATCAAAAGATTTTGCCACGTAGCCTACAGATTCATGCTAGAGTAATTGACACTTTTACTTTTTCACTAAGATAGGAAATAACTTTGATGGAATTATACACTCATTTGGCTTTTCATCAACAACTGATGATCCTATCATATGACAATTTTTATTTTTGTATAAGACACCTAAAGTCAAACTAGATACA
>CM053770.1:227813324-227838179 GCA_028658325.1 Potorous gilbertii
CTCTATCTACTGCACCACCTACCTAGCTTAATGGGTAGAGCCAAAGGGGCAAAACTGAGTTTGTTGTAATTATGAATTTTCAGATGGGCCCTTTCTATGGAAGAATAATCAATCAACAAATATTTATTAAGTTCCTGCCATGTGCCAGCACTGAGCTGAGTGCTGAAGATGTAAAGACTGAATGACAATCCCTATTCTTAAAGAGGATGGACGATAAATTTCACATATGAGGTTCCAATTTCAATGGGACATCCAATTATCTTTTAGATTTAGGGATTTCATTTTGAGATTTATCTGCACATACTAACTATAGAATGGAGGTCTTGTTATTGGATGATCTTCCTTGGAGAGTGATCACAGTTGGGGGGCAGAGCCCAGATCTTAGGACTGAGTCTGATGAGATGCTACCAGGACAGAGTGGAGAAGACAGAGCCAAAGAAGATGGAGGGGGGGCCAAGGAGCATTCAATATCTTCAGTGTCATCAAATACCATAAGAAAAAAAAGGTGAAAATAGTAGCCAAATTACCAGAGGGAGTGATGAAGAAACGGGAGGGGAAAGAGACAAACCTGAAAAATGTAGCCATGAAAAGGATAGAAATCAGATAGTAGTTGGAAAGAACAGACCCCCGTATATTTCTAAGAATCTTGCTGCTATTGGGAGCAATGATGCTATTATCCGTAAATTTCATTCATTCATTGAGCAGTTCACTAAAATGAACATAAATAACACTATTCTATTTTATTTGGTATAAAATGAAAGGCAGTATGGTATAAAGGATAGAGTTAACCTGGGAGTTGGGAAGGTCCCAGGACAAGTCACACACCTCTGACGAGTTACTTAACTTCTCCGGTGTCCCACTCTCAGTGGGTAGACAGGATTCTCAGGAGCGTGCTCCTTGCTGTCATCTCGAGTTCACAAAAACAACATGCGTAATGTGTAGATACTGGGGTGATGGAAAGATCAACTACTTCAACAAGTTGGTTTTCAGCTACCCTAAGTAGTCTAATCGTTTAAATTGACTTCCCATGTCATTTTGATCTTTCAACCATTAAAATAGTTAGATGCATCAGATTAGCAGTAGAACATAAGCACCTTGAGGGCAGGTAACTCTTGGATTTTTGTCCGTGTCCCCAGGGTCTAGCATAATGCCTCAGGACAGTAGGTGCTTAATACGTATTTGTTGTTAGCAATAGAAAGGCACACAGTGAACAGAGTGCTGGATTTGAAGTCAAGATATCTGAGTTCAAATCCTTTCTCCGACACTTCCTAACTGTATGACCAAGAGTTAGTCACTTTATCGCTCTGGGCCTCAGTTTCCCCATCTATAAAATAGATAATGCAATTACATGGTTGTTTTGAGACTCAATTGAGATAATATATATAATAGGTTTTGAAAATGTTAATAAGATACATAAATATCATTATTCTTTTTCCTGAATAAAATTTATAGTTTATGGTTCACTGTCATTTATACTACTTTTTAAGGATGTATGGTATCATCCACTATTTCTTATGTATCTGTGTTGTCTCCCCCATTAGAATGTGAGCTGTTTGACAACAGGAGAGCCATCTTATTTTATTATTTGCACACACACACACATACACGTGACTTTGCACATAGTAAACCCTTAGTAAATGCTTTATTCATTCATGTGTAATAGCATACACATATATTGTGATTTGCAGTTTATAGAATGCTTTCCTAAAGACAGCTTTATTATTTCCGTTTTACAGATGACAAAAGCAGAGATCCTTAAATAAGTTGTCCTTTTTGAAAGTTCTTATTTCAATTATCTTTGGTACTGGTTACCTTTCTCTATCACAATGACATTCTGCCATTGACCTGCCCAGAGAGCTGCAGGGCCATTATTAGATTGCCATGTCTCAGCTCAGATTTCTGAAAATAAAATGCTTTGGCTGAGAGTTCATCTTCTAACATGGCTAAGACATGAAAGCATTTTTGGAGATGGTATCTCAGCAACAGTTATACTTGCCCTGTATCTACTAATTTCACTCCTGGATATATAGTCTCCTCACTGTCTACCTTCTGCTGATAGGTTACATTTTTCTCTGTTCGCCTTTACAACTTCATATATTTCTTTGTGATCATCTTAGAAGTCACATATCTACCTGATGAATTCTTACGAGCACCCATCTCTTGATCTATGATCCAGGAAATATTAGAATAGATTCTACAATACTCTAAGACGCCATGAGTTTTTTAGCCAGAGTATTCCCTTCACCAAGGCAGATTGCATCTCTTGGACAACTTAGTAACTGGTGTTAAAAATTTTTGGGACCAGAAAATTTATCAAGGTCACTCTGGCTATGGGTTTCTCTAGATCTAGGAAGGCCAGTCAAGGTGCTGTAGTATATCTTGGGGTCATTTACTGGAATGATCTCTATTTCAAGCATTCTTAACACCATGCAGAGATCCCTCAGTATGCGGACTCCTCAGAATCATGGTTTTAAATGATTGAAAAAAATACTAAATTTCAGCTAGAGGTTAGTGAAATTAATGATGTAGGGCTTGTGGGGGTTGCATCCAAGTTCATGAACCTGTGGAATCTCTCTATAAACCCCAAATGAAGAGCCTGTGCTTTCACAGAGTAGCCTGGCTAATCTACTACAGTGAGTCATCGTAAGAATTATGTTGGGGGTGGGGAGAAGCAGAATAATGTGGTGAAATGAAAGGTCAGTCAATAAACATTTATTAAGTGACTGCTGTGTTCCAGGAGATAAATGCTGGCAATTCAGGGAAGGTATAAGCCAGTCCTTGCCCTCAAAAGATCACACAGGCTAACGGAGGAAACAACATGTAAACAAAACAATTCTGTACAAGCAAGCTACATTCAGGGTAAATGAGAAATGATCAGCTGAGGCAAAACACTAGAACTGAGAGGGCTGCCCAAGATTTAGTGCCTTTGGACCTGGGTTTAAATCCCAGCTCTTACTGACAGTCTTTGTGTTGCAGAAATAGTCACTTAAATTCTCTGGCTGGGTTTCCTCATATGTAAATGAAAAGGTTGGATTAGATAACCTCTGAGATTTTTTCCAGTTCTAAATCTATGATCCTATGAATATTAGAATTTTAAAAGACACATGCAAAGGAAGTTGGTATACTATAGAATATGAAACAATGTATTAAGATCTTAAAAAACTTCAAATAAGAATGATCTTTTAAAAAATAAGTTTTTGGACATTCTTGGCCCACAACCCTCCAAATAGTGTTTAATTTTGTGTATTAGTTACAAAGATTTTGTTTTTACTTTTTCCCTTCTCAATTAGATAGGGCAGGGGTTGGTGAGTAGGACAGAGGGAGAGAGAAAATAAATCCTTATTGATTGAAGATCAATTTAATGTAAAAAGTAATCTCTCAAAACAAAATAAAACATAACCAAAAACATTTCACAAATGGAAAAATATCTGGTTATGGTGCAAAGTGAAATGAGAATTCCTGGATATCATTGGCCTGTTGCCCTAGCAGTACTCAAAAATGGAAGAAACACTGGGTAAGCAACAGAGTGTGACTAACTGAGGTGAGATCAGGCTGTTAGGGTCCTGCTTAGCATTCCTTTGGGTTAAAATACTGAGTGTTAGTTGGCTTATGTGATAATCACAGGGAAGATATAGTTTCCTCAGTGATTTCCTTCTGTTTTCCACATTCCCCTACTCCTTTTCCCCAAGTACTACATATCTATCTCTCCTCTCTGAAATTAGTTCAGCAGTTGACCTCCTCAGGTTTCACAGATTCACCTGTTCAACGCATCTGGAGCTATCCAACAAGTGTGAGAAAGTTCTGTTCTTGTGAGATCTTTGGATGGTCATGCTTGTAGAGTGAAATGCGACAATTACATTTCTAAGGCAAAATTTAAACCACTAAAATTATCCATTAATTCTGAAGAAGAAGAAAAAACCTTCCCTAACTCCTCCTCCCCCAAATTGTCCATTGATAAATTGCCTTTAAATGGTATGTGCTCGTTGGGATGGTTTCTGTCAGCATACAAGAGGCATATAATTTGTGGTTAGTAAAGATTTATAGATTAATAAGTGCACACAGTAAAAGGCAGAGGTTGACCTGAGTGGCGATTCATGACCAAGTCTCTATCACCTTCATAAAATGACAATTATGTGCATGATCGTGGAGTAAATAAATGAATATATCTCAAAAGAAATTAATTAAATCACTCTGCTACATCCAGGAAAATATATGTATTTTTAAAAACTTAATTGTTTTCTCAGATGGTGATAAATTTTTTATTCTTATCCATTTCTGGTTAATCAGAGTCAAAGTCTTGCTTCAAAAGGGCAACTTGAGACTATGTAGGAATCATTTCTGATTCATTCAAGGAATTAATTTGCCCCTCATCAAGAGATCAACTGTTGTGACTGCATTGTTTTAGAACTTAGAACTGGTTTAGAATACCTCATTGCCATCCTCTGGTTTGTTGTTAGCTCCTGGACTTGGAAGTCCACTCCTTGGAACACTCCTTTTAATTTCAGGTAACCTTCTTTTGTACTATCTCTTGGTATTCTGCTGGCTTGCTGGAAGTTTACTTTAGTGACAAGCTAAGTCCAAGAACTGAGCTCCTCATCTTGCTGGTCGTCATTCACCCCAAAGCAGAAACTTCCCTCTGCTATCATCAGCTCCAGCCAAGGAACCCAAGGTCCTGTGGACCTCTTGAATTCATAAGGTTGCTTCAAAAATTGGACATGTCCATCTCAAGATCACTATTTAGTCACCTATACTTGGGAAAGAAAATAAAACAGAAATGGCAGCAAACAATCCAAGGCTCAGGGCTTTAGATTCCATGGGCTCATGGTTCGACCTTTCCCCTAGAGTGGGGAACAACCCTATACCAGCCCCTCCAGGAAGAGGCTTGTAGTCTCCTCTAGTGTTCAGTAGATGAAAGAGAAGAGGAAGTCATTCAGTCTAGTGATTTTGATCTTATGACTGGTCACCATTTCTAAAGAAATCTCTCATGTAGACAGGGAGGTGGCATTCAAATGTGTGTCCTAAACCACTCATCTCAAAGGATTCTATCCTTGGCCTTCATAGTGGTGCACTCCTTCCTCCATCTGTAGAAGTGTGGTCTTGGAATATCCCTCCTCACCTCTGAGCATTCCATACAGAGGTACCATTTTCCTGCGAAAATTAATCTTTTCACCAAAGCAATCAATTGCTGAATCTATGATAACAATAGCTAACATTGATACAAATTTGCTTTAAAGTTTGTAAAGTCCTTTGCAAATATTGCATCATTTGAGCGTCACAATAACTCTATGAGAGAAGTATTTCACATGCTTTCATTCTCATTTCACAAATGATGAAACTGAGGAACAGATCATTTAAATAACTTTCATATCGTCCTGTGAATGTATCCATGGTGGAAATCAGACTTAGGATTCTCCTGACTCCAAGTCTACTAGTCTTTCTATTATATCACATTGACTATCAATTTACCATACCTTAGATGTACTGATTGATATATTTTTAGTTGGTGCTCCAGGAATAATGCTAGGTGATGCTGAGGTGCCTCTGTCTCTTACCAATGGAACACATAAGTAAGATGGTTGTCTAGAACTAAGACTGAGCCCCATCAGTGTGTGACCCTGAATTGAAGCTTTGCTCTCTATATAAACAAAGCCTAGTAATTCCACTACTTTTTTTTTAATTTCTAGAAAATGAAGCACCAGCTCCACCTCCACCTCCACCTCCTGAAGGTAAGTGAAGGTGCTGCATGGTAAGTTATTGTTTGGTCTATACAATTAACCCACCCATCTAAATGTTTTCCACCTGCATTGGTTGCAACATTTATATGCCAATTTAGATCTAACTGCTATGGAAGAATTATGACTGACTTTGTAAGGTACCATGTACCAGAGACATAACTAGGATGGGGCAATCAGGGCTTTGACATGAGGTGATAAATGTAGAGGGTGCTGCCAGTCCTTGTATATGGAAACAACTGAATTTAACACTTAACTAGTAAGACTAGGGGGTTAAGGAGATAAAGACAGGATCTATGATTTCATTAATTAGGCAAAGAAATGCCTTCTAACAGTGGAGTTCAGCACTTTCTTTGCGACTTAACCTCTCAAAGGGTTGCCCAGGACACTGAACCTAAGTGACTTGCCCAGGGCGAAATAGTCAGTAGGTATCCGAGGTAGGAATTGAACCCAGGTCTTCCTGGCTCTAAGCCCAACACCGTCTACTATGCCACAATGCCTGTGCCAGCCTGAATAATTAGCTAGATAATCTAGAAGGACTCCAGAGAGGTCTTCCTGTACCCCACCTTTCCTCAACATGAGCAGCCTCCATAGTAACCCTGTGTCCAGGGTCTGTCTCTTCTCTTTCCCTCCACCACTGCCAGCCCGGGGGGTAATAATGCCATCCACCCTCAACTGCCTGCACTTTTCATGATGCCTCTCACATGCATGGTATGTGGTATTGCCTCAAGACCAAAAAAGGTTGTTTTTAACGTCTGGTTGTGACAAGCACACCGTGACATCGCCTGAACAAGCAAAGAGAGCTGTACTCAAGCAGATAATGCTTTTCCTTTGGCCTCTGCCCAAAGAACAGCTCTGTCCTTCTGCATTCCCTCACTAGGTAGATAACCCTGAGGGCAGGGACTATGAGGAAACAAAGCCTCAGAAAAGGAAACAATCTGCTCCAAGGTCACATCATTGGTAGCAGAGTTGAGACTACCAGCAAGTTGGTAAGTATGGAGACAGTGAAAGAGCACCTAGTCGTCCCTAATGAACCACCCAAATGAATTGCATTGTCAGATACTGAAAGAACTGGGGAATGCAATTGAAAAATGATGGAAGACAGAAGTGTTACAGAACTGGAGAAGAAATTTTGTGCTGATTTAAAAAAAAAACTCAAGAGAAGAGTCTTCTGATTATAAAGTAACTAGCTTGACTTAGATTCCTGGGAAAACTTTAGGATAGGTCTTTAAAGAGATGGTTACCAAGTATCTTGAAAAGGAAGCGTTGCTTCCAAAGAAGCCAGTATGCCTCCATCAAGAATGTCATTCCAAACTCATCTCATTCTTTTCTTCAACAGTGTTTCTATACAGGTAGTTAGGGGCAGTTAGGTGGTACAGTGGATAGAGTGCCAAGCCTGAAGCATGGAAGACCAGAGTTTATATCCAACCTCAGACACTTGCTGGCTGTGTGACCCTGGACAAGTCACTTGACCCTGTTTGCCTCAGTTTCCTCAACTGTAAAATGAGCCAGAGAAGGAAATAGCAAATCACTCCAGTATGTTTGCTAAGAAAACCCCAAATGGGGTCCCATAAAGTCAGACATACTTGAAAAAGACTAAACAACAACAACTTCACCTAGATTTTAACAAAGCCTCTGACAAAGCGTGCCATGCTAGTCTTGAGGGGAAGACGGAGAGATATGGAGTAGTTGGTAATATAAGTAGGTGGCTCTGAGTAAATGATTGTAGTCTAGGAGCAATCATTAAGGGTTCAATGACAGCATGACAGAGGTCTCCAGTGTAGGACCCCCAGGGATCATAGATTTTAGATCTGGAGCTAGCAGGGACCTTAGAGACCATCTAACTAAACCCTTATTTTACATGTTAGGAAGACTAAACAAATTACCCAAGATCACACTAATAGTGACAGATTTGAGCTTGACTATGCACCGTTAAACATTTTTATCAGCGACTTGTATAAAGGCATAGATGATATGATCATCAACTGTACCAATGATGCTAAACTGGATGTTGGGCAAGACCTACAGCATTGGGATGAACTTAATAAAATGAAATTCAGTAGGGGCAAATGTAAAGTAAGCACTTGGCATAAAAAATAATCAACTTCATGAGTGTAGGGTATAAACAGCAGTTGCAAAAAAAAGATATAAGAGTTTTAGTAGATGACAAGCTCCCTATGAATCTGCTATATTCTAGGACTGCCAAAAAAGAGAATATGGTCTTGGGTCACGTTAATACAGGCACAGCCTTCAGGAATAAGAAGGGGTTAGAGCATTTGTGTCCTGCCTTGACCAGTTGAAGAGCCACTAGAGGAGGTCAACTTCGCTGATGTCTTGAGTCCCTAACATCAAAAGATCATTTGAAGAAACTGGAAAAAAAGAAGATTCAAGGAGGAGCTGATAGCTGCCTTCAAGTATCTGAAGGAGCGCTATTCAGAAAAGGACAGAGAAACGGGTAGAGGTTGCAAAGAAGAAAACGTTGATTCAATAGGAAACAAGTAGTCCAGAGGTGGAATGAGCCACCTCAAGAGGCAGTGAGGACGCCTCTCGTTGGAGAACTTCAGGCAGAACTGAATGGCTCCTTGTCAGGTCAGTTCTAGTGGGATTCCCTTCCAGTGTGGGCTGGATTACATGGCGCTGAGCTCCTTCTGGATCCACAATTCTGTGACTACGATCCTGATTCTGAGTATGCCATGGAGACAAGAAAGAGAGACACGAAAAGCTATGTGAGGCCAGAATTTAATAATGTTAGACTCCAGTCAAATTTTAAAAAAGATTAAAGATTAGAGGTGGTGCCCTTTCAGCCCTACCACCGTTCAGTCTTGGGCAAATCACTCTCCTTCTCCACATCTCAGTTCAGTTCAGCTCTGTAAACATGGATGAAGGGCCTCCATGGCTCAAAGCCCTGTGCTGCGTCCTGAATCCAAACTTCACAAAACAAATTCTAAGGGCTGCATTTGAGTACCTTGAGGTCACAGGTTCCCCACCCTGACTAAAGCTACTATTAATTATAAAGTTATCACCATTAATGTTAGTTGAGAATGCTGTGGCTTGAGAAGTAACTTCTTAGCTTTCCCTCTTCCCCACACTTAGGATGCATTATATTTTGACTTTAGAATGTAAGATCTCTTGAGGCCAGGGGCTTTCCTTTTGTTTATTATTTGTATCCAGAGGACTTAGTGCACTAATAAATACTTTAGCTAAAGTAATCTGAGTTTTTAGCTATCTTTCCTATGGGAGTGTCTGTGAATTTAGGTGCCTTTATTTTAGAGGCCATTTATTTGAATCCAAATTTTTGGGAAATTTCAGCACCAACAGGAATCTCTCAATCCAGTTAGGCAAAATAAAGCAAAAGAAACTTTGCTGCAGCCACACATTTTGCAAGAATTGAGGGCTTGTGATTTCATCCATGTAGGGAACTCCCAGTGAGAAAGCTCCCTCCATCGATGCAGAATAACTTTTCCGCTGGCAGAGTCTGTCCCAGGGTCAAAGGTGGGATCCAAATCCAGGTTTCAGCCTCCTCAGAGGCCATCTCTTTATCCACCACATCATGTTGTCTTCACAGTAACATAAGATAGGATATCGTTATATGCAGACTGATCACTATAAGACCATAAATGACCTGTCTTAATCTAAGTTACTTCCAAAGCAGACTTCATAAATAATCTACTTTAGAGCACATGGAGGTGTCACACATCTTTCCAGGATCCTCTTACTCCTGTGGATATTTTCTCCACCTGACAGACATCCTGCCTTCCAAAGAAGGCATGATTTATTTTTGCCCCCATCATGCCACACCGAGCTCCTTCCTATAGGTCGTTAACAGTCATGACCTTCCCCTTCAGTTGTTGCTTTTTTATTTAAACTTGTGTAGCTGTCATCAAAATAAGATTTCCTTTTGTCCTTCTCACCTGGTGCTGCTCAGTGGTCTTCGTGAAAGTGTGGATAAGTCATCCCAATCTTGTACACATACACACAAGTGGACATGAGCTCACACCCACAATGTTTGGCTAGACCTATCAGTTATCATTGTAGGGAATTCCCCGTAAGGATTTTCTTCTCTCCATGCAGATCAGCACCTTTTCTGGAATTTAAGGTCTTCTAGAGAATTGTCTCTTATTACAATGCAAACATACCCCAGATAACACTGACATGTCAAGAGTCTGGGATTTGGCAAGTGAGGGCATTCCTCAGATGGTGTGTAATTGATAGAATATCAGATCCCCCATTAGGCTAACACTGTTCAGCCCCTGCCTCTCATGCTTACCACTGTCTGACCATGGGCAAGTCATGTCATCTTTCTCTGCCTCAGTTTTTCCAACTGTAAAATGGGACATAATAATCACTCACAGGCTATTGTGGGGAGCATTTAAAATGCTTAAAGCCCTGTGTCTTGGATAGGACTCGCCAGAGCTTACACACCACTGCCCTTCCAAAGCCCAGAGTTGCCTCCTTAGTAAGATGAGGCACTGGAGGAAGACTTGGATAGAGGAAAATGGATGATGGCATTCATCATTTAAGTCATGTAATAATAGAAGTGATATACTATGTCTTAGTCTTTCAAAGGTCTCCACTCTACTGGTCTGGGGAGTGCCTTCACCAGTGACCGTCATGACCTTTCTATATCTTCTGAAGTTGCGGTAATTGCTTGCCAGCCCTTGCTGGAAGCATAGTAAGCTCTAGGTAAGACAGAGCAGAGCTTGGGTCCTGCTGGCAAAGCCTTTGAGGTCTCAGGGTTATCACTGAGCCAGGAGGAGACAGCAGAGGAGGCCTTTAGAGGAGGCAGCTGGCTTGCCTCTCTAGTCTCTGTTTTCTATATTTAGGATTGTGTTCGTCCTTCGTTGCCAAAGAAGACCATGCCATCAGAGAAATAATGACACTACTTGCACTTGACTTTGTTTTGAGTGAGGGCTGGAAACCTCTACTAAAGGAAGCACATTGTATGGAAAGAAAGTGGGCCTTGGAGGCAGAAAGCCCTGGGTTCAAGTCCTGCCTCTGGCTACCCAATCCCATACAATTCATTTATAACCACTTTCTGCCCCCAGGGAACTCTCTAAGACGCTGAATTATAAAGCAAGTGCCTCTTGGATGGGTGATTTTTGTCCCTGGGATGTCCCTAAGCCTATGAAATCACAAGTCACGACCAAAAAGTTGAATTTTTAACTATTTAAAAATAAAACCTACATCAGTTATATATATGCTAGATAAAATTACACCGGTGAGCGATGGGCTAACTAGATAATGAGGAAATCTGAAGTTAGCCTTATCATTGATACATTACTTAGCACTTTCTTGTGATGGCCACAGCTCCCATAATGCATTTTCTAGTCATTATCTTATCTGAGCCTTACCAGTGCCTCATTTTCCTTATAAGCAAAATGGAGCCATTGAGTCAGAGGAGCTGTAAGCTCCCACCCAGCTCTGAATCGACGTTCCTATGCGACCCTGAGTGTGCTGCCTTCATCACTCTCATTTTACAGACAAGGAAACAAAGGCTCAGACCGGATGGAGGTGGGGTGGGATGGGGCCTTGCCCATGGTGACACACAGCTAGGAATTATATCCAAGGTAGGATTCTTAGGCTCCCAGTTCTATGAGCAGGAAGATACCACATGGGCCAGCAAGCAGTAGCAGCTGTTCAAAGTGGGACTGTCTGTTTGTTGTTTAAAAGGACCGGACTGTCACTGCTGCATGTAGGGACTAAATAATTGGTTTAGAATTGGAAGGGACCTCAACCCGAGAGTCCAACTCCACTATCAAAGCTTAGGGAACTGAACTGAACCAGAGAGGTAGTATGACTTGCCCAAAGTTCCATAGGTACAAGCATCAAGAGGATTTGAACCTGCATCCTCTGACCCTCTGTACTCGGTGGCCTCGCCCATTCTTCCCTCTGGATGCCATTCTCCTATCCTGCCATCTACCATGACACAGTCCTCAGATTCCATGCTATGGGACCACTATATGAAGAAGACAACCTTGAATAGAAGGAAAAAAAAGGTTCTGTTAACACTTCAGTAACTGAATCCCTTTAGGCTAGGCATGTGAATCTGACTCATAGAGGATCCCATCTTTCACTATTAGTCTAAGGACCCAGTCTGGACCTTCTGGTAGATTAATCTTTTCTTTAGCATGCACTTGAATTATATTATCGACCTCTGCATGGACTGTCCTGCATACCTAGAATGTACTCCGTCCTTACCACCTCCTAAAAAGAAAACACCAAGGGACCCTGTGTGGCAAGAGGGCTGGACCCAGGACACACGCGTTCAAATCCTTACTCTGACCCTTTCAACCTGTCTGACTTGGATAAATCACTAACCTCACTTTGTCCCAGATTCCTCATCTATAAAAACGGGGATGATATCAGAACCTACCTTTCAGGAGTGTTGTGAGGATTGAGTTAGATTATGTTGGTAAAGTGTTTAGCACAATGCCTAGCTTTTGTAAATTCTATCTAGGAAGATGACGATGGTGGGGGTGGTGGTGGTGGTAGTCATACATTCATGGGCTTCCCTTTTTCTTACTGGTCCTAGAATTACAAATTTTGTCCATCTATTTTAAGATCCTCTCAAATATTTCTTTATATTTTCTACACAGAGCAAAATAAAGAGAAGGAGGGCGGATCTGCACCCCCTAAAGGTAAGTTGGGAGGAAGGGAAAGGAAGGATTGTCTTCAACAAAGCTAGGAGTAGAAAAAGCATGAGCAGCGGTGATCCTAGAGACCGCATCTCTGCAACTCTCTGTTGAATTTTCCCACTTTATTTTCCATGAGTCTGCTTAATGAGGTTGGGTTTTTTTTGTATGCATTTCATCTGCATGACTCAGTCAACATTACTCACACTTGAAATATGACTCCAACACAAATTTCTAAAAGAAATAAAATAGAATTCATGAGATCACACAGAAAATTACTTCCTCTTTTTTTTTAACTTCCCCTGGACTTGAGGTAAGGAGGACATGAGTTCAAATTCTAACTGTGTAATGATACATAAGCCACTTAATTTCACTGGACAACAATAAAGTGATGAAGTTGGACCAAATGGTGCCTAAGATTCCTTCCAACTCTGAATCTTTGATCCTGTGATCCACATGTGAAAAAGAAGGAGAAATGGTTAAAAAGGCAGCATGGGGATAATCCCTCCTGTGAAGGTCATTGACCACACTGGGAGGTCTTCCTGCACCCCTCAATCTATCCAATTATCACCATTCTTCAAGACTTGGCTGATCTTAATTTTTTCCTTTGTTTCAGCTCACACCACCTCCTTTCTTTCTTCACTCATTTTAATACTCAGTCTTGCTCTGCCTTGGGTCATAGCTAAAATATTTCCCTCATTCCCATCTTCCCTCAAACAGGTTGTGAGGAAATCCCAGCTTTCACTTCTCTATAGAACACAGTGCATGTGCACAGTAGGCTCCCAAGGGATATGTGTAACATGAATAAATGAACTTGTGCCCTATCAGAATTGCTGCTCGTCCAACAATATTATAACTCCTCATGGGTGCTACCCACTATCCAAATTAATTTCTGTCTGGTTACAAATGAATAGCAAATAGAAAGGTGAAGATCTCCTGACAATTCTTACCTAGTTTTAAAAAAAAGCCTAAGAAGGGATGTGAGAGACACTTGGCATGGAAATTTCAGATACTTATTCCCTTTGATCTCCAAATTGACGTATAATGAGTATCTGCTTGAAACCAGTGAATTCATTTGCACAAGGCTATCATTGAAATCTTAGCATGCCACTTAGCTCTCTACCTGATGAAGTGATGCACTCCTAAATTATCTTTCTCTATAAATGACAAAATATAGAAAGAATTTTCATTGTTAGAGATTCAACGTAAATTTTTTTTCTCTATTTTGTCCAGATTAGTTCCAGGGTAGCTTTGATGTGTTTATTTTTTAGAGGGGGGAGAATTATTTGTTTTATTAACTTTGATATTTTGATTAATCTCTTTCGTAGTCATAGGGATCACCTGTTTTCTGTGGCACATTAAAGAGGAGTATTGATGATAAAGCTCATCAACTCTGTCAGGTTTGCTGAGTGTTGGGGGAACCTACAAAATCCTAGGGAGAGGCACCTGTCTACCTGTGTTCTGGCCTCATGCTCTCAACCACTCACTGCAATTCTATGGATGACTCCCTTCCAGCCTACTCTGTTTTCCAGCAACTTGGAAGAACGTGTAATCACCACTGAGGTCCCCTTCTATCGCTTCTACTTAGCCACCCAAACAAATTTAGTAGAGTTGCAAAGGAAAGAATAACTACAAGATAAAGGGAATGATTTTTTAAAAATCCACATGCCAGGTTGTAGATAGTGTTCCATTCACAATCTTCCCTTTGAGAAATCATAAAATAAAACATTAGTGCCATCATTGTTTGAACCACCCTTGAACTCTGTCCGAAAGTTCCATCAGGAAATATTCCCACATCATCTTTTTTTAGTCTCTCCAGTGGTGTTAAATCTCCATTCTTTCAGGATAAACTCAGTTTTTGCAAAGAAAAATCATTTTGGAGCCAAGTCAGTGAATGAAGTGGATGACCTAGCGAGGTGACACTGCTCTTGATTAAAAGCTAGGCATAACATCAAAAGCTTGAGTTTTCTTCTGCCCCAATCCTAGGGACAATCCAATGAGAAGTCTTCTAAAAAGGTATTGAGATGTGTATGTACTGTGTTTGGCTTTGAAGGCAGATGCTGATTCAGACATATTGGTTGTAGAACATTTAGAAAAGTGAGATCTGATCATTTTTATACAACCACAGGCAAGTCTGTCAGTATGGGTTGCTGCTTCCTATTTCTATTACAGAAAATCCTGTGTGTTAGTGGGTCTGAGATCTCCCTGATGTGGGCACTCTCTCCAGGAGTGCAAATCACATTCAGTCCCCAGGAGGAAGAGGCATGTCTTCATGGATATCTTCCAGGAATATTGTACTAACGGGAATGAGAACATTTTTGTTCCTTTTTCAGGCATTTGACTGGAACTTTCTCATTAACAGTACTCTATAAACCACAGTGGACTTATTCTAGATTTGCTTTTCTCCATTTCTGTAGGCATCTAACTAATATTTTAGAAAAGTTGGGATTCATATTCTCCTTTTATTATGAATCTGTTTTGCAGAGATATAAATAAGATGTCATAAATTCTAAAAAATTCACTCCCATGGGTGTGTTGTGTGTGGGTGGGTGTGTGTATTTTAATATGTCCATCTTGTTTCCTTCCTTCATTCCCCTCAGCTTTCTTTACAAATGAAGTAACACCCTGGTGTTTTTGACTAGCAGACTGAAAATATATTGTGTCCTTTTATTTTAGCTTCCATCCAGTTAATCAACTATCAACTAAAATATCTGCATGCTTCATTTACATATTTTAATGACATTATTCTTTAAAAAGAGTGATATATTAAAAACAAGCTTCAGTGACACAAATATCTCAAAAAATAGGCACCCGTATGCACAAGTAACATTTTAAATGTTTTTTTTACGCTTATCTGGATTTATCACTTCCCTATTATTTTATTTGTGTCTAGTGTGTAAATGAACGCAGTCTCTGAAACACAGAGTGGTATGGTGGGGAAGGGATGACCTTAGAATTAAGAAAATCTGAGTTCAGATCCTGCCTCAGACTCATAAATGTTGTAGGACCATGGACAAGTCAAAAGATGCAGATCTTTTCTGTCTCACAAATATTGACTTGATGCTATTTCTTTGAATTTTCATTGCTTTCAGTCTTTATCCTAAAGATTCAACAGTTAATGGTCACTGAGTTCAATGTATTTTTTTTTAATTGGAAATCATTTTTAATCAAGGGTAGAAGTGACCTCACTCAGGGATCCTGGTGCTTTTTGACTGACAAAGTGAGCTTTTGATGTTGCTGATACAATAAGTTGGTTTGGGACAGGATGATAGCATCTGCATTCCACTATACCGAATTTTGGCTCTGCCACTTACTAGCTTATGTGACCCTGACCAGGTCACTTAACCTTTGCAAATCTTACTTTTCCACTCTGCAAAATAAGGGGATTGGACTACATGGCTGCTAAGGTCCGGTCTAGCCCTACATCTCTGACCCTCTGATGTTTTGCCCTTCAGACTCATCTCACACTTCAGATGTCCATATGCAAGGGTCCTGTTCCTCTATACCCTTCAGTCCCAGCCCTTATCATTCTGTTCAATTAAATACACCTTCACAAATGCCTCCTGTACCTGGGCACTGTGTTGGAGACTATAGAGACAAAGACAAAAATGAACAATTCCTCCCTGCCTTCAAGGAGTCTACTATGGAACTCATGCACTGTGGGAACACTATTTCCATGACAAATTGAACCTAGGCATTTTCAGCCATGTATCCAAGAAACTTGAAAATCCACAAACCTTGACTCAACCAAACCAATTTTTCAAGATTTAAGTTCTGAACATGAATATCATAGACAAATTGTTTATTACAAAGCAATTTCAGGACTCAAGTTGTTTTAGGAGGTGCTACCAAATGTTATGACTGTTAGACACATTGGGTGTCATTTCCTGAAATTGTTTTCCTAAATAGTCTCTGATATTTGCCATTTTTAGTAGAAGGTATCTCTGAATTAAGTAATTATTCCCTGGGAAACATTCAAGCTCATTTGGAGGAATGATTTTTTTTTTCAGGTACAGGTACATCTTCCCTTTTTCCCAGTCTCCACACTCCCATCCCCAATAATGCTTCTTTTTATAATGCCCAATTTTTTAAAAATTTACTATTTTAAGTGTTTTATTGATATTTTCTGTTTCTTACATCATCATGGTTATCCCAAGTATCCTTCCTCCTCATCTTTCTCCTCATCCTCCTCCCAGAAAACAAGTATCCCTCATCTTCTAATATGACAAATATTATTTTCGGAAAGGGAAAAAATCAGCACAACTAATCAATATATTTAAAAAGTCCAAAAATAATTGCAATGTATAACAACTGTGAACCTCTCCCTACACACTAGCTTTAAAAAAAAAACAACTTTTTTCAATTATCAAGCATTTATTTTTTTTGGCTCTTGTCCTCTAAAAAACAAATCTTGCAAAAGGTGCTCGTCATTATGCACATGCAGTCATTGCCTCTCTGTCAGGACATGGGTAGCATCTTTTGTGATTGGTTCTGTGCAATAATAATTGATCAGTCTTCTTATATCTTTCAAAATTGTTCATTTTTGGAATGTTTTCTTACATACCTGACTTCCACTAAACTTAGAAGGCACTCACCCACTATAATTTGGTCCATCAAAATTAATTATCTTTGTTGATTTTATGAAAGCATGTGAAGACTTGTTTTTCCATCTAGTAAGGAGTTAATCCAAAGATCTGAGAGAAACTTTTTAACTATGCTCATTGAGTGCCCTCCAAAAACAACCAATAAACAAAAATGAAGGATGATATGGCCTTTCAGTTAGTTTCATTTCTTTGTCCAATGTAGGTAGAAGTTCCTTGCTAAGTTTCTGATAAATGGTAAAATTTTATTTTCATTTTTGTAGCAACACGCAAGCCAAGTGATTATCTAATTTTGAGGGACCAGGATGTGGCACCATTTTGGAGTAGAAGGAAATAGAGAATAGAATCCTTTATCTATTTTGATAATTTACAACCTTGGGAAATATTTGATAAGAACTCATTTTATGTTGAGTTCTTTCTGAAATGAATGATGTAAATATCAAAGATCCAGGAGATATGGTTTATGATTATAAAATTTCCAGTCATCTGAAATGCAGAATACACTTCAAGGACCTTAATAGTCTCCGAAATTTTCACATTTTGGTGTTGAATTTCCACCTCAACATGGGGTCATGTTTACCAGGAATGACTGTCTTCACAGCTCTGGCTATATAGACAAGTTACATATACATAATTTGTAGTCCGAAATACACCTCTGATGAGACAGAAAGCATTCAAAAGCATCTCAGGTAGGTGAATCACTTCTGTATTCAAATTCTACATTAAGCACAAGAAAATGTGCTGTTTGTGTTAAATAGATAATTCCAAATGATCTTGCTTCTTAAAGTGGTCTAATATATGTATTTCTCTTGAGAAAATTTTCAAAATATTGTGATAAATATATAATAGTTTTCTAGATATAATTTTATATACTATTTTAGGGTTACTTTTTTAAAAAAATAATTCATAATCAAACATTTTCACAAGTTTCAAACATTTTCACAAGTTTTACAGTAACATTTTATGTCTTTATTTATTTTAGCCCAACACATTTCCAATAGTTCAAAAGATCTGTGATTTCATTGGTGTGAGTACTACCTCTACCAACCCCTTCTACACCTTATTAGGTGGTCTTCATGAATTGTTATGGTCTTAAATGAGAAGCAGCCAACACCACTAGAGTTTTAAGACTTTTATTCAAGGTCCAAAATTCATATGATTCCTGCCTTTGTAGTTTCAACGTTTTGCTAGGATGTCTAGTCAATATCTATACTTGAAATACCCTAAATATGCTGCCACCATTCTTACAGTTTTACCTCTCATAAGTATAGCTGATGAAATATTTGTAAATAATATACAGAATTAAGTAAGGATGACATTCATTCTGGAAAAATTGTTACAAAAATCTTTAAATGGTTTGTGATATATTTACTAAGAAGGACATATTCTTGCATGACTGTCATGTTTGCAAATGGACTATGGCCTACTTGCACTCCTGTTCTTCTTTCCATTTCTCTTTAGTATGGTGGGCATCAAATATTTGACACTTTTAAGCTATTGGTGTTTATTCTAATCTTTCAGAAAAGATAAATTCTTTAACATTAATTCATTCTTCTGTCCAAAACAATACAAATGTGTTAATAATACAAAGGACAGACATTTTACTTGTTGAAAAGGAAATTACTGAATGAATATGATCCTTAGATAAGAAAGGCAATGTGAATTAAGAGGAAGAGCACTGCATCTGGGTTCTTAAAACCTGGGTTCAAGTCCCAGCTCTGCTACCTGTTACTTATGTGACCTTGGGCAAGTCATTTTTACTTCTCTAGGCCTGGGTCCTCTTCTACAAAAGGATGAAGTTGTACCCTATGGCCCCACTGTAAATCTATGACCTAATGATATATAAAGAGAGGAGGTTGGATTAGGTGGCCTCTAAGGATGCTTCCAGTCCCCAATCTGTGACTCTGTTGCCTCTAATTTCACCATTTGGGGATTTCTATGTTACCTCTTTTCTCAGCTGGGCAAAGAACTTTTCCCACAACTGAACCACCCTACACCTTTGAGTCAATTTAATTGATCTGCTACCTGCTCTTTGTCAAATTTATTTCACCAAATCACCACTTTACTTCCTGAGGGCTCTGAACTTTAACCTTCAGTTTGAAGTTCTCTCTCCTCTTTTTTTCTGCAGGTGTCACTCCCATTTCATCTCTGGTTCTTGTTCCACTATCACCTCACTCCCATTCCTTCACCTACCAAAGAAGGCTAATACGCTCAAGACTCTTTTTCCCTCGATTATTTTCTTCCTATTTCTTTTCCCAGGTGAAGGTGATGTCTCTCCACCCAGTGCCCTGCCAGCAGGTTAGAATGGTTCTAATTTTTAAATTTAAATTTATTGTTAATGGCTAGAAAAAGGGAAGTGTCAATCAGTTGCTACGCGGAAATCTGAGCCACAAGCTCCCTAGGATTCCAAGCTCCATGGCCAGGAACTAAAAGAAAAAACATTGGTTTGGAGTGTAATTTTTGCAGCATTGAAAAAGAAAGCTTTGCTTAATGAATTAAATAAAATTATATGATGGGAGGTTAATTTCACAAAAATAGCATTGCCTGAGTTTCCAGTCCTGCCATATGTTTTCATTCATATATATATATATATATATATATATATATATATATATATATATATATATATGTATGTATATATATATATATTTACAAAGCTCCTGGTGATTTATCAAATAAACCAACTTAATATTCTCTCCATCAACAGAAGAGCCAGCTTTTGGGAGGACTAGGAGGGTAGGAAGTCATCCCAAGTTCTTTTAACAGTGTCATCCAAATCACTCTTTCCTTTCAGATATCAATGCCCGAGCCCTGGCAAGGAAAGATTCAGGTGAGCACATTCCTGAAAAAACAAGACATTCCATTTCTGTCTTCAAATGACCAACTGCTAATGATCTCTTTCCTTAAAGGTGCTGATATTGTAATTTGACTTTTAACATTTGTTCTGTTTCAGTCTTATCCTCCGTAGTAATCTTCTAGTGTGCTTTGTTTACAAGAACATCACTTTGTGAGGAAATCATTGGTAATTTTATACATATGGTGAAAGGCAAACATTCAGAGTTTAGCCAGGCTTTATCTTTTACTTTTGCTTTCCTTTCAAGTCAATCCAACAAGCCTTTACTAGGTATGTGACTGTGTGTCCAGCACAGTGCTAGGTGCAATGGGTTCAAAGAAAAAATGAAGTAATGAATGACAAAGTACTTATTAAGTACTTACTGTATACTGTGTACATTGTGGTAAAGTCCTAGGGATAAAAATAGAAAAATAAGCTACTTCCTGTCCCCAAGGTGTTTATCTTTTGTCAGATATTATACTTCTGCAGTATTTATCAAATATGGAGGTCAAGAAGTAGTACAGGAACATCTCCCTTCTTAGTGACTGTACATCTTCGGGTATCAACCGATTTCTCACCTTCTACAAGAAGCCTTTACCAGGCCCCATTGAATGCAAATGTCTTCCCTCTAAGACCATCTGCAATTCATCATATATGTATATATATATACATATATATATATATATATATATATATATATATATATATATATATATATATATATAAACCTTCTTGTTCATAGAGGCTTCCAGGTTGTCTCCCTCTTTAGACTATGAGGTCTCTGCGAGCAGGACCTGTTTCTGCTTTGTTTATATCCCTGGCACTTAACACAGTACCTGAGATATAGGAGATGTTTAAAAATGCCTATTGGCTCATAGAGTTTATTTATTAAGGAAACAAAAGTTCATATGCATAAAATATAATCTTATCATAAGATCATATTGTAAGATTTCTTTTCAGTAAAAGTTTTCTTTCTAAAAAAAAGAGATCTCCTTTCACTGTCCTGTCAAGGATAAATAAATTGTGTTGCCCCTTAATTTATTTTTGCCTAATTAAATTAAATTGGTGTATTTTATATAGTGACAGAAAAGAATGGAGAGGAGAAATAGGAAATGTTGATTAATAAGAACTTAGTCTGACAGGGTTGTAATTAATCACAGGGGAAATAGGAGGGACCCCTGGGTGTGAAGGGCACTGAAAGTCCCCAAATGAGATAAATTTTACTCTTCCTTTAGGACTTTTAAGTCACTAATGGGTTATATAACAAAGTTTCCACAAGGCTCCACTTAAAATTAATTCTTCCATTAGTATTTTAGAATGGGGCAGTTACTGAAATCCAGGATGCATCAGCATCAGAGAAGTCCATGATGGGAAAGCATGTGAGGGCATAGGACAAGGGAAGGCAGACTACTGGGGCTGGAGAGAAGCCAAGGTTGGGGCTGTGCTAACTGCAAATAAACTCCAGCTATAGTTCTGGACAACATAAGAAAGGAAACCAAAAAAGAACCCAAAGCAGGTAATAGGAGAACTTTATCCAGGGGCATCAGAATTTAGAGGGTATAAAGATGTAATGACTCTGAAGGATTGCACAACTTAAAAAATTACTCCATGTACAATTCGATAGTGCTGGGGAAAAAACTGCAACTGATTGGTGACAGTAACTACTTAAAACACCCTGTTCTACTCCTACTTCCTGCCCTAGGAAGCCATCTTCTGGGCTGCTCCATGTCACTAGGATACACCGAGGTCAGACAATTGCTATTGAATAGGAACTAATGGCGATTCTCTGAAGGGACCTCTGAGAAAATAAAGAATCAATAGGCAGATCCAGTCTCATCATCCTTCTTTCAAATGTGTCCACCTTCTTTTGTGCTAGATAAATTTTGTCCTATAGAATATTTGTTTAAAGTAAGGAAGCCATCATCTAGGGCTTGAAATGGCTATCATTACAAAGATATTTTGGTTGTAATGGGACTTGATCTGTATTTAACTCTGCCTTATATTTGGATCCTGGAAGTAATACAGAGTAGATAAAATAGAGTCACTTGATAAGTAGAGGTATATGTAATTTTCCCCACTCTGCTGGGAGAGTAGACCCCATTAACTGTTCCCATTCATGTGCTTTCTAGGTTGCTATGGCCAATGAATTTGTCACCAAATGGCCAGTTTACTGGAGATGAGCCTCCTGGCCCTCAGGTAGCAATGCCAGCTGGTTATCTTGGCCATATATTAAGATTCATCTGCCTGGTAAAACTTGACAGAGTTTATGATCTGATATCATAAACTTCAAAGCAGCCAAGTCACTTTCACCTCATAATGAGGCAACAGAGGAAGATGTCTCTCAAAGCCACCATGCATATGGCTATTACTTAACTAGATGCATTTTGAATTCTGTTCCTTGACAAAATGGTAGACAGCACAGTGAACAGAGAGCTAGTCTTGAAGCCAGGAAGATCTGCATTCAGATTTCTTCTCTAACCCATACTAGCGTGACCCGGGGCAAATTCCTTAACATCTCAGTGCCCCAGGGGGCTCTTTAAGACTACAAATTGCAAGAAAAAATGTCAGCCTGCATTGGCAGAAGGAGTTTCTTCACCTGGGAGTTCCATATATCAATGAAGTCACAGGTCCAATCCCTATGCCCATCCTTTGACAAAATAAATCTGTGCAGTATAAAACAGCACCATCAAAATGAGTGTGAAAACCAGCATTGTGTGATCCCTCCACATCCCCAACCCATAAATATTAACAATTGACTTTCTAAATAACGAAACCAAAAGTTAACAGAAACGATCAACCCTGTAGGCAGGGTTTTTTCTTTTTGTTTTTTTAATTTGTTTGTTTTGGAAAACGAAGCTGCCTCTCTTTCAAAAGAGAAATAGAAAGCATTCTATTTATCCTTCCTTGTGGTTCAGGAAATGTCCAAGGCTTGTGGACTCAGTTATAGTTTTTCTCTGACTATTGAATCACAGCTGCTGAAATCATCCCCTTCCTCTATAGCTCTCCGCTGACTGCTTTGTACATAGACTGCAGGAATCAAGTGATACATGGCATTCCCTCTCTTGCCTTTCTCCTCTCAGCTGAGTTTCCTGCAGCTCTATATGATCTCTAAGCACTATGTTTTCCCAGGTTGATGTTTTCCTTGGAGATCCCAATATAAGAGAATTCTCTTGATTAAAAATAAGAGATTGGAGAGAGGGAGAAGGATGGAAGGAAGGAAGGAAGAAAAAAGGGTGGATGGATGGAATAGGAAAAGAAAGGAAAGAAAGGAAGAAGGAAAAGAAAGAGTCAACACCCTGTGAACTTTTCTTTCATTATGGACAGTGATGCTAAAGGCTTTTCTTGATTCAGGAATTAAGTCATTTTTGGACTTCATCGTCACAGATAAGCCTGGACAAGTCAAAGCTCCTCATTTGTAGCTCATCAAAGAGCCTAAATCATGGGCTTATCCATAGGATGAGCAACAGGACCGGCTGGTTGGCCTTCCTCATGCACCCACCAAGCAAAGAACATCAGCCTGGGAATACTCACCTAATCTCCTTAATCCTTTTTCCTCTCCATCTCAGGGACTCATGTGCTCTACTGGTTCCGTCTAACTTTAGAGCAATCACATGGACATGGCCATATCCATTTATTTGTTCCTATAGCGTACCTCAAAAAGGAAGGTCCGGTTTAGAACACAATGAGGAAAATGAGACTGGCAAATTCCTACTACTTATTTGCAAATTTTCCCTCTGCCTAGAAATGTTCTCATTCTAGTGTCTTTTTTCCACTATCCTGGAGAGCTATTCTCACAGAAACTCTGAGATCTCATTTTACTGAAACCCAACACCCTGTAAGAACGGGAAAGCTAAGCTATTGCCTTCAAAGGAGGTAGGTGGCTGAGCTAATGCTGACACTGAGCACAGGTAAGTCTTCTTTCTGGGGACAGCCTTACTTGGAAAGTGATCTGTTTACTTCCTGCTTCTTAGAATGGTCTCTTGGTGAATCCCCAGCCCCAGAAGAACAAGACAAACAGAATGCCAATACAGCTCAAAGTGTGCTCTTTGTGGAAAAGCCCCAGAATGGAACAGTGAAAGTTGGTGAGTGCCTAGAATCTAGTGCTGCCCGAGAGGGAGGAGACTGTCCTCCCTGTTTGTGCTTGTATTCTCAGTACCTGAAACATCAATAAATCCTTCATACATGTCTTTCCTACCTGTCTATGACCTATCTGTCTGTCTGTCTATGATCTATGGATCTATCAATCTATATATCATTCCATCTATCATTTACCTAACTATTGTTCCATTTGTCTATCATTCTGTCTACCTACCTTCACACATACACACACACGCACACACACACACACACACACACGCACGCACACACATATAATTTCATCTATCATTCTATCTGTCTGACTCACTAGCTCATTGTCTTAATAATGCAGAAACTGAAAGATAGGTAGCAGTCCTATGACCTTCCACTGTCATGGTGTTTTACATTTTACAGGTATGGTGAATATATGCACGCAGACCTGTGCTGTATAGGATGTGATAGGCAGTTAGCTAGACTGATTATCCATTCCATCAATACTTCGGCGGATGATCTGGGACCTCATTGATGGGGCTGTTCTCTCCATTTGGGCAGAACAAAGCCCATCTACTCTATTTTATCCTGTGCAATTAGTATCTACCACATCTTGAATAGAAGTCATCCCATCCCTGAAGCTGACTCAGGCCTCACCCATGTCCCTCCTTCGCCTATTGGGACACTGACAATTTTGCTTTTTCAAAGTTGGTTGCATTCTAAAATGCTCAAGAACTAGCATTACTGAAAAAACATTTGTGTTTAATTTTTAGAAAATTAATTACATTACTGAGATATGTAAAGATTTTGAATATTTTTGAAGGTAGAATAGAAGGTGTAGAGAGCATTCCATAGAGATAGCCTGGTAGAGTGATTGGAGAACTTGGCTTTGGAGCCAGGAATATTTTGGTGTTCAAACCTCTCCTCTGGCAGAGATTGACTGTGTGACCCTGGACCAGTCTCCTCCATTCCCAGGGGTCTGGGCCATT
>CM053770.1:227838279-227876628 GCA_028658325.1 Potorous gilbertii
TACATTTTCAATTCATTTTAGGCTGTGTCTGAAAAGTGTATACTCCTTGAATGTTGTCTGAAACATTCAGTGTATCTGAATTCTGGGAGAATATCTCAATATTATAATAGCAGCAAGTTTTAGGTTTCCATGAGTGGGTCCCAGTTCTTCGTTCAGCCACGAAGATAACCTGTGGTCATTTCACTGGTACATTGGATAATGTTCTTTCAGCCACAGTCTCTAAGATAGTGACGTTTAGAACTGAGTATTTTATTAGTCTAAGGCAAGTTGGTGGCCAGTGATGAACCTGGAGGAGAGAAGACCTGAGTTCAAATCCAGGTTCAAACACTACCAGCTGTGTGACCATGGAAGATCACTTAACTTCTATATGCCTCTCTTTCTTTATCTGCAAAACGGGGATGATAGCAACAGCTACCTCACAAGGTTTTGTGAAGATAAAATTATATAATATTTCTAAAGCACTATATAAATGCTCTCATTATTCATACTGAGAGTATTATTCTAAAATATCTGTAGGGAATAAAGCATCTTCATTAACTTTTTGAGTTTGGCAGAATGGTTTGGATCATTCTTTGTATCTGGTAGTCAAATAATTGTTTCTAGCTGATAATGAAACAAAAAATATACATTTTTAAACCAAAGTTGGAATTGTGTGTGTTTTTTTTAGGTGAAAATATTACCTTTACAGCCAAAGTTGAAGCCAAAGATCTTCTTCGAAAACCCACCGTCAAATGGTTCAAAGGAAAATGGATGGACTTGGCCAGCAAAGCCGGGAAACACCTTCAGCTGAAGGAAACCTTTGAAAGGCAAACTCGGGTATAGTCATGACCTTCAAGGGTATTTGCTCATTGTCTTTGCCTGCTGAGATAACTTTCCCCAGAGCTGTAAGTAGCCCAGGTGACTGGGTCTTTGCCTAGGGTGCAACATGGTAGGGAGGGGTCATGCCTAGTATCAGCACCAGGACCAGCAGGGATGGCAGCCCATCAGCCTCCCCAGCAGTCACCTGTGGGTTTCCCTCTTTCTCAACTGAATCTGATCTTGATACTGGATTTCTTGGTTATTGGTCTTGGTGTCTTTTAAAAGAGAAAGATAACCCAGTGCTTGTCCCTAATGGTACTTAATGAAAGATTTGATTCCATTGCTGTCCCATACGATACACTTCATTTTTGTAGGTCCCCTTGTCCTTCTGATAGCCAGGACACTTTCTAAAAATTGGATCATAGATGGAAGGGAAAATGAGGCCAACATCCTTATTTTACCCCTCCCATAAACTTATAGATATGGAAACTGAGGCCTAGGAGCTTAAATAATCTCCCTAAAATGACACAGGTATGGAGTGATAGATATAGCTTTCTACTTGGAAGGGGCTTCAGAAGCAATTGAGTCCAAACCCATAATTTTCCAGGTAAGGAAACTGAGCTCCAGGAAAGTTGTTTGATTTGCCAAAGTCGTACAGGTAGCCTGCATCAGATGTAGAATTTGAATTCCCTTCATCTGGCTCCAGAGCCAGCCACTCTTTCCACTCTATTAATGACTAATCATGAGAATGGCCATGCACTTGTATTTAGTAGTCAAATAGTCAACTTCCAAAACGTGACTATTGTGATTTTTAACTTTGTAATCATAAGTCAGGTATGAATTATGCCAACCATCTCATTTCAGATGTACACATTTGAGATGCAGATCATCCAAGCCAAGGAGAACTATGCTGGAAACTACAGGTGTGAAGTGTCCTACAAAGACAAGTTCGACACCTGTTCCTTTGACCTGGAAGTGCATGGTAAGGTCTTCCTGATACTGGCATCTTCCTAGTTTGTTGTAAGAGATACCAAACATTAGCTGGTAGGAAAGGAATTCCTTTATAAAATATTAATTTATGCTTCTGACTGCAATAGATTAAACAAGACCACCTACTATTGTGGGTTAATCTGAAAATGAATTGATAACCATCAATTCCTGTGACTTAAAGATAGGACTAGGATGGGGCTACTAGGGCATTTCTGCTAGGTGCTAAAATTCAGAGGAAGTTGGCAGCCCTTGCAGTTCATTGGGGAAAAAGAAACTGAGCTGAGCACCTAGCTACTTAAAGTAATTAGTTAAAATACGAAATTAACCAGTAGCTTCATCCTCTTAGCTGCTATACCTTAGATGAGTTCTTCCTAACCTCCCTATGCCATTTGTTTCCTGGAATCTTTTGCCCATCTTCCAAGGTCTCTATCTTACCACTGACAAGTGAATTTGTCTTTAAAGGTTGACTTGAGGAGCATTTTTGGTTACTTGCCCAAGATATAAAAATGCTAGTTCTAATTTTGCTTCAAGAAATTATTCATCTCATTCCTCTAAGGAGCCAACCAGAGGGCATCAAATTTAGCAATACTGTGGGTGCTAGTGCCACAAAGATTAATTATACAGGGTCTGATTCCTCTCCTTCAATATTTTTTGGGTGTGGGATGTTGCTCAAGACTGGAGGATATCCAAGGCATCCTTCATACCACTGGGAAAGTAGACTTATTTACCTCAGGCTAGAATTGCTCATAGGCTTTGTTTAGATTTTGAAGTGAAATTAGTAGGGGAAGATATACTTGAATATTACACAGATGCATAATCTTATTAGTGGAAAGACTTTTCCACTAAAGCAGATTGCAGCCTAACTGTGTCTTAGGAGATGGTATTCATAAGATACTATAGTTTTTAAGAAAATCATCTTCAGGTGATGACCCTTGCCAAATTTTGCTGGTCTAGTCCTTGGATGACAGACTCAGTCTACACCTAGGTCCATAAAAGAAGCCTTCCCAGCTTAATAGGAACTCTCTGAGCTTTTTAATCATCTGGGTTAGCCTCTGAGAACCAAGATTTCCTCCCCTCCCATGATGAGGCCCCAGAGTAGACCTTTAGTAGAAGAAATGACAGGGGTTAAGAACATAAAGGTCATTTTTAAAAATTTGTACAGATAGGAAAGAATGTGTGAAACCTCACCCAGTAGTAATTTGTGTGGGAAGGTCCTCATTAACTACGGAACTTCATTATCAACCAATAATGTGATGTGTAAGAGATCTTTTCCACCTCACCAAAAGAACTATGGCAAAGCTTGAGTTACACTAGAAGGGGTTTAAAGCCCAGACCATAGGAGGTAATAATCCCATGGCACCCTCCACTTGGCAGAACATAATGGGAGGATCACACACAGCTCAAGGCCAATCTTGACAAACTAGAACAGTGAAGGTTCTTCTCTACGTCTCATGAGGAATAAAGACAATGGGGATAGTGGAAAGAATTCTGAAGTTGCGATCAGGAGATCTGGGTTACAATTCCAAAATCATGTTATGTTCCAGAGCCTTGGTTTCCCAGTCTACAAGATGGGAGGTCAAGTCACAAGCAAGAGTGTATTAAATGCTTTCTGTGTGCTAGGTAGTATGCTAAGGACTAGGGATACAAAGAAAGACAAAAACGTTGTCCTTCCCTTAAGAAGCTCACATTCTTAGGGGAGTGGGAGACAGCATGCAAAAATACAGGTACTTCTAAGAGTAGAGGAAAGGAATCCAAAAGGGGGAGGGGGTTAGGCCTCTTGGAGCAGGTGAGAATCACACTAATACTTGGAGTAAGTGCTTCCCTCACAAGGTTGTTGAGGAAAGTGCTTTGTTAGCCTTAACAAAAGTGAAGTATAATTATAAGAGGGATATTTAAAGAAACTGGTTGTATTTCACCTGAGAGAAGATAAGCCACCCGTAGAATTTTGAAGCTGGTGGTCTTCAGGTCTTTAAAGGTCATCCAGTCTAGGCCTTTCCATGTGCAGCCCAGAGAGACTTGCCTATTGTCCGATAGCTCCTAAGTGAAGAACACAGGTCTGGGTTTATATCTTCTGACCCCAAGTCCAGTGATCTATCCTCTGTACAATCCTGCCTGGAAGCTCAACTTCCATACATTGGGTTGCCCTTCATTTTGTATCCAAACAACCATTCCAAGACTAAGGAAGCTTAGATAATCACTTACCATATGCCATAGGATTCAAGCTATTTTCCTGTACTTTTTCATACCATGTTCCCAATGGTAGCCCATCCATTTTATAGGTAAGGAAAGGGGCAGTCAGAGAGATGAACTGGTTTTTCTTAACCAAGGTCACATAGCTAGTAAGCGTTGGAGGCAGGAGTGAGCTCGTTTCATTTCTACATTCAAGGGGGAAGATTTAGGTTCAACATAATAAAGACCTTCTCATCAGTCAATGCTCTCCAACCACGGAAAAGGCTGCCTCACCAAGAGTGAGCTTGGCCTCTCTGTCAGGAGGGATACAGAATGGATTTTCACACTGTTTGGGAGGTTGCACTAGATAATCACTAAGATTGTCTAAGAGATGACAGAATGACAGGATCATAGACTCAGAACAAGAAAGAACTGAAGCGAGGTGAGGAAACTGAGGGCCAGAGACATTCAGTGATGGCCCTGGGCTTACACAGGCGATAAGTAGTAGAGGAAGGATTTGACTGTCCTGCATCACCTATCATCTAGGTCTGCAAAAACCCTGCTGGATGTCACCTGAGGTCCTTCTCATCATGACCATTAATTTTACTATTTTCTTTCCTTTTAAAGAATCTACTGGAACCACTCCGAACATTGATATCAGATCTGCTTTCAAAAGAAGGTAACTTCACATGAGCATCTCAGGAATGCATAGGATTCATGTAATAACAATGGATAGGATAAGGTCCTGTGTTTCCCTCTCCTCCTCACTCCACATCCCATTGAAAGGACTCCAGTCACTGGCATTCATATACCTCCTATGTGTTCAAGGCTAGATTATGGGCTAGAGATGGGATTGGCCTCGGGGTGGACTGGAGGGCCATGTCAAATTCAATGTACCATCAGCCTTAGCTCTTAGCAATTTGCTCCAGTCAAACCCACATTTTTTCAAAGGTCACAATGGTCTTCAAAAGACACAGTTTTTCTTTCTGAAACAGATTTGCTTTTCTCATATTATGTGTATACAGTGAATGCACACACACGCATGCACATGCACGCACACATGCACACATTTAAAAATTTTAACAATTGAAAGGTTGTTCCTTTCCACAGTGCCTCTGGTCATCATGTAGAGAATTAAAATATCTTACTTTTTGGCAGTCTTCTTACCTTAGCTTAGTGACAAGGTAGAGACTCAGTTTGCCCAAGACCTGGTTTGCAAAATGCCTTACATATATTGTCTCATTTAACCTTCACAACAGCCACCACCCCTCGCCCCCACCATGAAGTAGGTGCTATTATGACCATTCTTCAGCTGAGAAAACTGAGGCAGAGAGGTGAAGTGACTTGCCCAGGGTTGTAGAGCTTGAAAGTATCTGAGGTAGGATTTAAATCTAGGTTCTCTTCACTCCAGGGTGAGCTCTTTTTCTACTACTTCACTATCTCTCAGTAACTGGGAGATCCCTAGATTGAAGGACTTCAAGAAATTTTCTTTTTTCTATCTTCCTAAACTCAGGAGCTGTGAAATTGCCTTTAATATTCCTCAACATCCCTTGATATGAAGTGCACTGTTTGTAGAACATTATTTAAGTACGTTGTTTATAGTTATAACAATGTCAAGCTCCTCTGGGACATCGTTGTGACAAATTTACTCCTGATCCAGTATTAGGGAGGATCCTTATTATTTAAGCCAAAATGTCCCCTACTATTCATGTTGAGGTAATCATGTAGATAAGCAGCTTCTGAGACACATACAGGGTCAGAGCAGGACAGAGAGCAGTTGGGTACCTACCTAGTGGGCTATCCGCTAAGTGATCATTTTTGTACTTTTCTAGGAGCAGTGATATGAGTGTTAATGACCTGCTGTGCTCCTAGAGACTCTCTCTAGTCTTGTCTAGTTAGTTGACATCAGGGGAAGCATGGCTACTTTGGGAAGGCTAAACCCCTGCCAAGTTGGAGTCAAATAATCTTGTGCCACTTGGAAAATGATTGTCTTTTAGACATGCCTTTTAGGACTTTTTTTTCAAAAAATAGCCTAGTTACATAAGCAAATCTAAGAAACCAGTATATAAAAAAAAATGTATTGGAGTCATGCATAAAGTATGGGCCAAGATTTGGCTCATAAGGTTTAGAAATATGTTTCTTTATTCTTTTTAAAGTCCATATATTATTTCCTTTACATGGCATAAGATAGGTAGTGCCAAAGACTTGCCATCCATGTTGCTTTTCATCTAAGGACCACGGAGTATTCAATGCATTTAACAAACTCTTAACTTATACATCAGAAAGCCCCTGCCCCAATACTTGTCCTGCCATGGAAATAGGCATCAGTTAAATATGCATTGTCCAAATTAAAGTACTGAATAACAGAGTGAAAAAAGAGTCTGACAAAACATAGACACCTAATATGATTTTGGCAAATGTAGAAGGGATGAATAATAATCTGGTCAGAATAGATGGATTAGAAAGGAGCTTAAATAGTTTGCAGAAGAAGCTCACACTACAAATAGCCCGGCCCCTTACTGCCATTCCTTGACTGATGGAAGTTAATTTGATATGGTACTAACTCTTTAATCAGGCTAAATATTTTGCCAATGTGGCATCTGTCATTTTATTCATTAAATCTAAAAAGAATTATCTTGAATTAGAATCTTTGTTTCAAAGCAAAGAAAAAATATGATTAGATATTTTTAATTTATTTTTAAGCATACTTGCCCTTGTACTGCCTTAGTCAATGAAAATGTAAATGTTTGTTTAATTAATGAACCAACAAATGAAATAATATTTACTATTTCCTAATAACCCTATAGATAACTTTCTTTTTCCCTTTTGGAAAAATGACACTGGAATACTTCAAGTCCTGGTATACTCCCTGTCTCTAATCACAGTTTTTAAGCAGGGAATTACAAATATTTGTCTCAAAAAATAGCTTGTATTTTGAACAGGATTAATCAATAAGGAAGAAAAAAAACCTAATAGACAAATTTATGTTCTTGGAAATATAGAAATGTGCATACCTTGGAAGGGCCTCTCCTTGCTCCAAATGTTTGCTATTAATTTAAAATAAATTTTTTGGAAACATATTTTTTTCCTGGAAACGTCATAACTTGTGTATTGTATGCACATTGTTTTTTTTAACCCCACAGACGCTTTCTTAGAAAACTATAAATAACATTTGTAAACAGCAGGAAACAAAACCTCCATTTAAAATTTTAAACATGTAAGTAAATGGTACCATTTTGATGTCAATTCTTTAGCTTCTGCTCAATCTCAGTTAAATTTCTAGCCAAAAAGGTGACTGCATGCCAAATCCAAGATGCATTCTTCTACAGGAAATAATTTATCAAATAAATTATAGAAGCTTCATTGCCAATTCAGTGAAGCCCAAAGAAACTGTTTCTTTACAGGCTTTAAAAAAAGAAAAAAAATCTCAAATATTACTGCTAGCACCACAAAATGAATTAATTTCCCTATAAAACCAAAAGGAATGCATCTTTAAATAAGCTACCCTCTATCTCCACCTTAGAAACATATATAATGTTGAATTTTTTTTTCTTATGAACATGTCATCTGAGTCATTTACTCATTGACACCACCAGGGTAACTTGGGCTATGAGGCTTTCTTCTATGTATTTGACATTGGTATTCTTTAGAAAAAAGCCAATCTCTGTCCCCCTGCATGACAGAGATCACCAAAGTCCTTTGTCTAGACCCCAAAGTTGCAAAAACAAAGTACTTTCTGTTGGTTGGCTTGAATGTATTTGTGTTACTCAATTATAACACAAATCTACGCAACTTGATATATATGCAATCTATGGAATATGGGTACTTTGCTGGGTCTGTGATCTCATCAATGTGAATCTTCCTTCCCATGATGGAAATCACAGAAACTCTTCTGAAACTGGAGCATAACACAAGACCTTGTGTTGACTTTTCCACAAGTGTACCTGCTAGAAATGAAAACTGTCCCTTGTGTGAAAAAGTATACAAGTTTGTGTTGGTTTTAGTTCTGTTCCTGGTGTGTCAAAAAAAATTGCATATACGTTCTCTCTCGAGTGTTTGCAATGGACGGTGGTCCTTGTCTCAATGAGTAAACACTGGTTTGCTTTTCTTTTATTAACAACAGCGGTGAAGGACAAGAGGATGCAGGGGAACTTGACTTTAGTGGTCTCCTGAAACGTAGGTGAGCACCATTGGTGAAGGGAGGAGCTGTGTGCTGGAAACCGTTAGCTTTGTGCACAGAAAAGTCAAGTTTAAAATGAATCGTCTTTCTTCCTAACACGTTTTGCTTGGAGAGTATAACAGCATCTACTAAGAAAATAGAGAAAGGAAAGAATTGCCTATTCATTTGAAAGATTTTAGTAAATGCTTTAAATGTTCAAAAATCTTTTGAAAAACTCATTTGTGAACCTTCACATTTTTACTGTCTGGGGATGGGAAGATGTGAAAATTGAGATTGGTGTAGACAGATCTCTTTGGTACAGCATACAAACCTTAAGATAAGTCAAGTTATTAGATGAGTCACTAGACAAGAAATTCACTTGTAGAAAATCTATCACCTCTGGTTAATTATTAAAACAAAAGTGTTAACTCAGTACCTTGCATTTGATAAAGAAATTAATTCATTTGGATTTTTAAGATTTTACTAGCATCTCATTTCTCTTGCATTTAATCATTTTCAAGATACTTTACAGAAGCGATCTGCTTTGATCCTTCCCTTGGCCTTAGGAAGCAGACAGATGAAATGGAGTTTTCATCCTTACACAGCTGAGACAGCCAAGGTTCAGAGAGGAAGTAACGTAACATCACACGACTACAGAGGGAAGAATCCTAGATTTCCAGACCCCTAATCTGGGTGCTCTTTTCAGGACCCTGCCTTTGTCACAAGATCAGATATTATTGGTCATGGTAATACCTTTTAATCAGATTTGACAGAAGGTATAGCTCCTAAAATACCAAACATTGGGCATAAAAAGTTCTAGGAGACTTTCACGCCTTTCTTTGGGTCATGCCAGGTGGGAAAAAAAAAAGAATCAGCATGTTTCTTAACTACCTGTGCAACACTGGCCATCCTGTTGAAACATCTACAGTTTAATAGGATCATAGATATAAGGCTGGCAGGGACCTCAGAGGCCATGTAGTCCAATGCCTTCATTTTACAGAGGTGGAAATGAAGGCTCAGGGAAGAGATTAGTACGCAGCCAGTCTGGGATGCAAATCCAGGTCCTTGGTAGCTATTTTTTTGTTATATTTATATTTTACAAAACAAATTTATAAGTCACCTTGGAGGAGACCTCCCCAAAGTGGACTAGGTTGCTCCTTCTAAATTAACAATTCAAAAAGTTGATTGGGACTTTCATTTTGCCCTAAGGTCAAACCTTGTACTTTTTGTTTTATTGAAAAAAATACTAAAATTCTCCAATGCAACTTTACTTGAAATGAACTAAGCTTGTGTTTTCTCTCAACTCTTACTGTAGACACTACAGTCTAAAGTTTTTGGATAGGGATTGCCCAGAATCTTTTCTCAATAATCAACCAATTGGCATAATATTGACCACTTATACACTCAGAGCTGTAACTTGGTCGGGACCAACTGAACTTTTGTCCTAGGATGACATAATTTAGATGACACACTAGTTACCCTAGTTACTAAAACCTCCTTCGTACTCAACTGAATTTATCCTCATTGCTTCCATTGCTTTCACATTCTGAATTACAAAGTTAGTTTGTGGTGTTTCTCCCAGATACCTTGCTGTTCCAACACTAAGACTGCTAGTTATAGTTTCTGCATTTATTTAATATTTGTAGAATACTATGCTAGGTAATATGAGGAGTACTTATGGTCCCCACACTTAGGAAATGTATTATTTCATCCAAGAAGTCAAGACAAAAGCACATGAAAAATATTAAACAACAATAAAGATAGCCTATGACAAAGTACTAAATCAAGAACATAATTTGATTTATGAACAATAAAAAATTTTTAAAAAGCAAACCTGGTCATACCAGGCATTTGTAGGGGCAAAGGAAAGTATTATCAAACTACAAGACCATAAAAGATAAGAAAAGATAAATGTTAGACAAGGTGGATAGCCTGTCTCCTTTTTTCATTCTCTTCACATCCCTATGATTTTTTTTTTACTTCATCAACTAGACTGATATTGTCATATAAGACTATATTCTTTTAATATGCTTTACTAATATAATAATATGTTTCAGTTACTATTGACTGTAAGTTTTTCTATGACTTTGTGAATTGCATGCATTTTCATCGTAAGATATGGTTGCCATCTCTACTTCTCTATTAATGTATAAAGTAAGATGTCATTAATATTAACATCATTACATTACAAAGCATCATTACAACCAAAAATTCTTTAAAATCAAAAGATCTCTAGACTTTGGGCTCTTCCAGCAATATTTAACAGGATCAATTTTTACTGTAATTAGATGATGCAGGTCCTCCGTTAAAAGTCTGCTCCAAAGAGATAGGGTTTATTATAGGTGCTTTAGTACTTTATACAAAAAAAAAAATTAGTTAATAGCACTGCCAAGTAATTTACATTTTACAGAGATGGGGTTGTTTATATAAGTTCAGCCTAAAAGATGAAATTTGAGGAATCTGGATAAGATCTATTATTATTCTTTTCTCCACCATTGCTTAAAACAGCAGAGTAGAGCTAGAACAAATGGGTGGAAATCCCAAAGGGGCAAATTTAAAGCTGATATAAAGAAAGTCTTGCTAACAATTAGAAGTATCATGAAATGGAACAGGCTGCCTTGGTAAGTAGTGAGTTCCCCTCACTGGAGGTCTTAAGCAAAGGTTACTTGGGTCTATTGTAGACAGAACCTTTTTCCAGTAGATGTAGGAATAGACTTCTGGGGTCCTTTGTAGTCCAACATTCTGTGACTCTGGTAAGCAGATATGTGTGCAGACGAGCTGAGAAAAGGTAGTTATAAGTGCTGTAGGCATAAGTGGGAGCGATCTCGACTTTGTCCCAGGGTCCCATAATACAGAAGGAGCTAATAGCAACTGTAGTCCTTTGGCAGCTCAGAAATAATCCCTAGTTAGCAAGAAAAAATAATTTCAAATAGGAAGCTAGAAGGCTGCCTCCTTTCCTGGAGTCATAGTCCAGCTGAGGGGACCCCCCCCTCAGCTGACACTCTGACTCTTACACCTCCACCTATTTTGTGCAGCTCACCCTAGAGCTCTGAGTGCAATAGTCAGAAGGTCCATAATGCTACTATACTCATATTCAGTTCAGCAGCAGCTTAGTGGTGGCTCCTGTTGTTGACCCCTTGTGATCCTCCAGCAGAATGTCAGGAGAAAGGAAGAAGAAAGCAGTTCTTGATATATATAGCATTTACCAACAGGTTTTGGAGTCTGGGAGTGGGTGGAAAATTGGTAAAGTTGGTTTTAAGAAACCACACCAAGGATGCCAATCCTTCCTTCATCAGCTTGTTAAAGACACCATCAAGAAAATCAAAGGGTCACAGGATATAAAAACTTGAAGGGCCCTCAGAGATCATCTAATCCAAGGATTCTTAACCTTTTCTGTGCCACAGACCAGACACAGTCTCGTGAAGCCTATTGACCCCTTCTCAGAATAATGTTTTTAAAAGCACAAAACTAATAATCATTTTGAAATAGTTGTCAATGTTTTTTTAAATTCGTGGACGCCAGCATAGGAACCTGTGATCTCAACTAAACTCCCTACTTTATAGATGAGAAAACAGGGGCCCCCAAAGGGCAAGCTATCTCCCCAGAGCACCCCCTTGAGTGTAGAATTATTAAGTTTGACATTGATAACCTAGATTCTTTTCATACATAGCAAAATGGTGCCTTAAATGTATACATATAGATGTACATATTTTTAAAAACAAGTCCAAATATACACACAGGCTCTATGTGACATTGATGGCATGCTGGTTTTATGGCAGGCAGGACCTATGTGTGGACCTTAGCATGACTTATCATAGTAGTAGGCAATCCTCAAAGTGAAATAATATTTTAGTGACACCAATTGTTACAGTTTCCACAGGCCTGTGACATTTTGACTTGGTTCAGGGGGAAAAAATAACATATGTTTATATCTACATGTCTATGCATGCACATTTTTGGTTTCAATTCTCCAAATCTTCCTGCTAAAAAATTCAGAGTATGTGTTTGTGACAAAGACTGTTTACAGGCTATAGATCTGGGGAATCTCTTGAATGATTACAAATGTGCCAATCTCAGAACAATTTTCTCATAAAACTTTCCAGTTTCCCTCGGTTAACTAAGGGGTTGTAACCATTGCTTCAATAAACTGAATATAAGGGCTCTGGCTTTAGGATTTTGAGGGCATATTCTCGCATCACCTGCCCAAGTCATTTCTAGACTTCCAGAGGCAGAGCTGTTCTATTGGGAAATTGCCTAATTCATACTAATAATTCATCTGAGGCATTCTGTTCTGCCAGAGATTTATAGTAACATTCTCTACCTAGTCTACTTAGTGAGGTGACTAAAGCTCTAAGTGGATGATCAAGTCTACCAGAAAAAAAGTCAGAGGAATAGGTAGCCCAGCCCCATGCAAATAGAACTCTCCCTTTCCCAACCCCTGCTACAGTCTAGTAGCCCCCAATGCAAGGATCATACGATACATCTATGAGAAACCCTGAAAGAAATGTACTTGACATGACTAGTCGTATAAGAACATCTATCAGCTTTTACATTGGTTTCCATACTGCTTTGATTAAATTTCATATAGGAAGAATCACATCCAAACCAACACGATCCACAGTAAGTACTCGTAAAATCTTAAAATCAAACCAACTGAAGACTGAGCAAGATACAAAGTCACATCAGAAACATTCAGCTGTTTGCTCAAAGATGTGTTTCATCTTGGGTCAAGATTCAATGTTTTCGGTCTCTATAAAGGGGTAGGTTGTAGACATGTCCACCCCATAGCTGAAAGGCTTCTTTAATCAGTGACCAAAGGTTTGTTGGAAACTTCCAGTCTTTCATCATTGATGTGTCCACAGCAAACAGTCACTTTCACAGTTGGCCATGGAACTCCGAGAAAACAATAGCTTCCCAAGCCATGCTAGAAACAGAAACTTTAAACTTTATCCTTTTCCTGCATTCCTTGCCAAAATGCTCATCTTTTAGGGAAATGCATTTTCCAGAGCATGTTTATATCTATAATAAAAATCAAACATGCTAAACATTTTAGTGTAGCCATTAGAGAAACAATTTGAAATGGTTGATGTGTAGAAACCCAGCTTGGCAAAGATAAACGTTTAGTAGCATTTCAATGTCAACAAGTGAGTCCTCTCTCCAAACCCGCCTAGCCAGTATTATTCTTGCTAGTGAAATTCCAGTAGTTTACCACAGGGATCTACTCAGTATTTTGGAAACCATCTTCTGGAGCAGAGAAACAGGTGGGCTGTCCATAATTTCTCAAAACAATAACATTTAATTTTTTAAACTGGCTTTTATCAAATAAGTGGTTTTAAAACCAATACTTTTATAAATCAACATTTGTAAATACTATATGTGTGCACATACACATACATATAGTAGAGGCTTCCCCTTAGATTTCATTGTAGAGCCTTTGAGGCTTCCCTAGGACACTAAGAGATTAAGATATTTGCCCAGAGTCACAAAGTCAGCTTGTGTCAGATAAGGGCCTTGAATGTTGGACTTCCTGACTCTGAGGCTAGTTCTCTATCCATTATACCACACTGTTTTTCATGCATAGTACTTATTTCTTTTTATTGTCTGTTAACATCAAAATCATCTAATATTAAATTCATTTTTTAATGAATTCATTATCCAAATAAGAGCATTTAAGCTCTTCTGGAGCATTACCAAATTTAAGTTCTAACGAGATATTATCAAAATAGCTTTCAAAAATGAGAAGGGAGAAGGGAAAAAAAACAAGGGCAGAGTATTTATGAAACAAAAATCATCTCTTGCTATTTCATATAGGAAACTTTATGAGCAGAAAAATGAAAACACTATTTTCAGTAAGTGATTGTGTTTCTATGGACCTTAAAGTTCCCCTAAAATTTAATTCAAAGACAATGAGACCAACTGTCTATTCCTCAGATCTTTGGTGGGAATTTTGGCATCTTATCTGTCAATATTCATCTTGGTCTATCCCTTCTTCAAAGGACAGTGTAGCTCTGCCCTGGATGGCTAACGCCCTTTGCCTTTGGTAGGGAAATCAAGCAACAGGAAGAAGAGCCAGAAATAGATGTGTGGGAGCTTCTGAAGAATGCCAATCCCAATGAATACGAGAAGATTGCCTTTCAGTATGGCATCACCGATCTGAGAGGCATGCTCAAGCGACTGAAGCGCATGAAGAGGGTTGAGAAGAAAAGTGCAGGTATGTAAAAAGGGGAATTTTTTAAAAAAAAACCCACAATGTTGCTTGGATTTTTTTATTGCTAAAATTAAAAGGTTAAGCCAAGTAGCCAGAGGCAAATGGGATGTGGAGCTGATGGAGAGGGAGATGGAAATTAAGGGAGATGTAGAAATTAACACCGAAACTGGTCATTAATTCCTATAGTGTTTTTCTATGATTTTCCAAGGATGCTATAATTCTCACCCTGTTGATAATAGAGCTTACTTTGAGAATTTGGAGTCACAAAACATTCCAATTATGCTTTAAGAAGAAGGTTATACCAATAGCATTTATATATGCTATGCCAGAATGTTTTGATGGAAAGAGCCCTGGCTTGGGAGTCAGAGGTCCCAGGTTCTAATCTTACATCTTATGCTTAGTAACTGTGTGACCTTGGGGAAATCATTTGAGCTCTTAGGGCCCCAGTTTTCTCATTTGGAAAATGAGAGGGTTGGATTAGATGATCTCTGATATCCCTTCCAACCTGAGAAGTTCAGAGAGTAATTTGCCCATGATCACACAGCTATTAAGTGTTAGAGACAGGATTTCAACCCAGATTTTTCTAGCTCCAAGTCTTGCGCTCTGCATACCATGTTGATAGAATTCATTTCCATGTGAGACTCTGGAAAATGACCTTTGTTAAGCAAAAAGTGCAAAATCATGCTAATGATATTAGAAGGGATTACATTGAAAGAATAAATGTTTCCTCTCATTTTAGATCCTTTTAAATGTTTACATTTCTGGTGCTCTCACTCTGGAAGACACCAGCAAATTTTCAAGGCAATGTCTCAGAGTCATTGAAAAGACAATTTCTTTCTTTATTTTACCTTTTTTTTTTTTTTAAAAAATATTGTTTCTTTTTCAAGTCTCAGTTTCTTAAAGTGTGTCTACATTGCATATACAAAATAGACATGGAACCTGAAAGCTTGTTTTGAGGCTTGACAATTGAGTATGGAGAATACAAAAATAAATTGTTCTTTGGTAAACTATTTACAGGCACTCTCATTGTTAGTGAATCTTTCTATTTTTCTTATTTAAATTCTTGGTCCCCATTCTTTGTTTTCCTATTTCTAATAATCCTCCTTCTTCCTTTCCCTTCCAGCTTTTTCCAAAATTCTAGATCCTGCCTACCAGGTAGACAAAGGTGGTAAAGTCAGATTTGTGGTGGAACTGGCAGACCCGAAGTTAGAAGTGAAATGGTACAAAAATGGACAAGAAATAAGGCCCAGTACAAAGTAAGTGTTGAATGAATGGATACTGATGAGATCCTGGATTTAAAACTGTGTGTGGGGCAGCGGGGAGGACCTCTGAGGCCATTTTGCAGATGACAAAACTGAGGTGAAGAGGTTTGAATTCCCTTGCCTGAGACCACCCAAGCAATCAGTGACAGAGCCATGGTCTGAACCCTGGACTCTGTGTGTTACTACTTGTGAATAAAATACTAATTTGACCTCACACTGGTTCAAGTTTTGGTGGACAAGCATTTGTTTGTTGTGATAGCCATTGCCAAAAGGTACAATGACGAAATGGAAACTGGAGCCCAGCACTTTGGCACATTTGGAATTCTGGTGCTGTGTAGACAAAACATGCAGACACAGACTGCTGTGTAACAGTTCTCACTCTTTGATCTTCTGCTTTATATAAGACTGATCAGCCTTCACAATATCAGAATCCACTCCTAACAGTGTGATTCTTAGATTGAGCACTTGGGCATGTTATGTAAATAGAAGCATCTCGGTGTAGTGGGGCAGCCTTAGAGCTTACAAGACATGAGTTTGAGCCCTGCCTCTGACAAAGGCTGTGTGACCCTGGGCAAGTCACTCAACCTCCCAGTGCCCCAAGTGATTCTCTGAGACTGTCAGTGACAGCAAAGAAAATCAATGAGTATTCTCTAGGTCAGTGAAATTTCTTGTGTGGACCCTACCCCAAAAGTAAATAACAAAATAATTTGTGAGATATAAGAGGGGGGAAAGGTGAAATGTTTCCTAATAATCAGAGAAATTCATGATCCCCAGGCAGTATGTCAGGGAGTAAACCAAGTTCTGGGCTTAGAGTTGGAAAGACTTTAGATTCAAATCCTGCCTGTGAAGTATTCTAGCCTGGTGAGGATGAGCAAGTCTTTTCACCTCAATTGAGCCTCAGGCAATCCTCTAAAACTTGTTAGTCAAAGAGTATTTATTGAGTACCTGCTGTGTGCCAGGCACTGTGGCGAGCTAGGACTGCAAATACGAAAGAAATCCCTGAAGCAGTGTATAATCCAATGAAGGAATAAAACATAGAAAAGGAATTCAAAGGCAGTCAGGGGACAAGAAGCTCTGGGCATGAGGGAGTCAGGAACAAGTCTAGAGAAGTCAGCAAGGAGGCAAACAAAAGATGGTGAACTTGGGTGCTTCCTGAAATGGAGGCTGTGGAAGGCGCTGTCCCCGGAACAAAGGGAGAGGCCCCCAGGCAGCAGCTGCAGATTAGGGAGGTGGGAGTTCCAGGGCTGACATGCTCCTGCAGGATCAAATGTTTCCTGTCAACAAAGTCAGTTCCCAGGTGAAAACATTCATTATCCTTGACCATTAATGCAGAATTCATGCTGTAAATGAAAAGCCAAAAGAATAGGTCAGGTTTCAACATTCAGAGCTGTTAAGTTTAAGTTGACACTGACCAACTTGGTTTTGCAATGATCATCTTGAGTCAGAGCAAAAGATGTCAATTTCACTAACATGAGTTTTCCTCCTGTTCCTTTCTAAAACAGATACATCTTTGAGCACAAAGGATGCCAAAGAATCATGTTTATCAATAACTGCCAGATGACAGATGATTCTGAGTATTATGTGACAGCTGGGGATGAGAAATGTTCCACGGAACTCTTTGTAAGAGGTAAAATTACTTAAATGATTTTTTTTTCTGTTTTAAAGCAGCTGCTTCTCTCTCCTCTTGGGTTAATGACCTGAGAATTCCTCCTTCAAGCTACTCTCTTGCCTACTATCCTGGATGCACTGGGACTAACTTTAGAAGTCAGGATCTTAAAGATTATATAGACTACAAGAAAGACCGCTGGTGCCAGTTTGAAGAATTCACTCAGATGTCCTCTAGGTCTTTGCTTTGTAAAAAGTGTTTGGTGACCTTCTGGCCTGTTTGAACAGCTGTTTGCTGATGCCTTTCCTGCATTCCTTCATTTTCAGCAACATCCTCTCTGCTTTTCATAGTTATTCCCTGATCCCCATCCACAGCCCAAAGTCAAGAGATCAGGAATGTCCCTGGAGAATAATTAAGTAGAGAAGACCCCAACCCCTTGACATTCCAACAGGAAATTCTAAAAATTAAAATATCTCAGTCACACAGTTTGGCAACTAAAACTTCCCTTCAACCAGGATCCTGGAGCTTTAAAAACAAGTATTTAATCTTTGTAATAAAAGTATGGAAATTCTGCCCTCAAGAGAGTGGAGATAGTAAACTGTGACACAGAGAGGGGTTTGCATTTCCATTTGACAACATAAGTCCTTGGATTTTCAGAGTAAAATGTAACCTCATATCCAAAAACTTTGCGTTGGGTGTTACTTCTCTCCCCACCCTGGGGTGGATCCAATACATCAGACTACTGCTGATAAATCTGTAAGTGTGTGTAATCTGAAAAAGATTGATAACCCCTACTAATCTAATATACCTACAGCCCTTAGGTTTTTAAAATCAGTACAACTAGGTTTTTTCTGCTGTGGCTTAAGGCTGTGGACCATATGAGCAATCCCCCTGAGGCAGCATGGGGATACTAGGAATTGATAACTCAATTTGGAATCAGAGAACCTAAAATCTTGGTTCTGCCATTTACTTCCTGTGTGACATAGTCTCTTAACATTCACCTCTGTAAAAGGAAAGGAGTAGACTATATGACCTCTGAGATTCCTTCCAACTCTAGGAGGGCGATGATCCCATAGACCCATATTCATTCATACCACAAAAATCTGGCTCTTTGCCCATCTACCTAAGTTTAGACTTTCCCTTTTGTCATTCCTTTCTTCATCCATATGCCCAGCTTCTTTACTGGAGAGATAATGGATCAGCCCCAGTACAACACGGAAGCTTCTAAAAGACCTCCATTTGCTGAGAGATCATTTGTAGAGTGGTACTGTTTGAATCCTGTTCCAAGATGAATACCACGGTCCACTCTGTATTGTCTTTACTGCAAAATGCACTCAGAATGGAAAGCTTGAGACCTATGCCAGCCTGGGTTCTTAACCTGGCATCCAGGAATAGATTTCAGAGGGGCTCTGAAATTCCTTGGGGGAGGCAGGGAATCACATCTTTATTGTCATTCACTTTTGGTTTCCTTCATAATCCTATGTATTTTCTTTTATGTATTTAAAAACAATGATTCTGAGAAGAGTCCCTAAGCTTCACCAGACCACCTTGGGGGTCCAAGACATAAGAAAGGCTTGTTCTAGACTAGTGGTTTCCATTGAATTTTATAAATTCTTTCTTTCATCAGAAATATTACCATAGATGCCACTTTAGGAACACTAGGAAACCCTTCTCTTTCTCTTTATCTATCATAGTCCAGAAAACCTGGATTCAAGTCTTGCCTTTGATACATGTAGGCTTTATGACCCTAGACAAGTAACTTAATTTCTCAGGATTCTAGGTAACTCTCTAAAACTAAGTTGCAGGGAAGGTTCTGATTTGCACTGGAACCTTTCTCCATCAGTTAGAGCACAGTTGATATTAAATCACAGTGTAGTTCATCTCCTTGTCTCTACTATGTCTGCACCAGCTCAAAGGTGGAACAAAGGGGGAGGTAGTAGCATGTTCTTCAGGGCCCTCCAGGAGAGGCTTATGGTTGGTCAGGAATCAGAGGATGAAAGTCTGCGTGACCAGGGCCTCTGATGACTTTCGTTCATTTGTCTTCACTCTAGAGCCCCCAATAATGGTGACCAAACAGCTGGAAGACACCAAAGCCTACTGTGGGGAACGAGTAGAGCTGGAGTGTGAGGTGTCCGAGGATGATGCCAATGTGAAATGGTAAACAGCTGTTCTTCCACCCAAGGGGTCTGGACATTTTCAAATGGACAAAAGTTAGAACACAAATACAGCCTTTGGCCCACATGATCTCTTGGGAAAGTATCCCACTGTATACAAGCTCTTCATCCCTAGACCAAAGGAGGACTTAATGGTACCTCACATCCTGGGTCTTATTTCCTAACATGTCAAAATAGATTCCTCATTAACATAGTGATGAAAGTTTGGGGAAATTTAACCCCCAGGACAGATCGCAATTTGAATATGCCTGGTCTATGTAGAGAGCAGCCGAAAGTTGCCAAAAGCACTTTGGTAAATGGAAGTTATCATTGCTCTTGGGAGAGAAAGGAATAGTTTCTTCCATGTTTATGCTGACATTTGCAGAATTGAATCCTGAAATTAAGATGATTTGGCCTAAGTAACACAAATGGTAGAATAGGAATCCATGGAAGTAGATGAATCCTAGTTTAGAGCCAGAGCTCTATTTAAAGGGATCCCATCACTGTGGTGAAATGTAGTGGTGAATGTAGTCTTTAACAGCATTTTTCAAGGACCTTTTGGGAAATAAGACTCCACGTGGGAGGGGCCCAGATTCACGGAATAAGAAGGTAATCATCTCATTGCCCTCTGCCCTCCTCAGTCAGCCTCAGGGTAACTGTGCTCAACTCTGACTGCCTTAGTTTAAGGAGAGACCCTGAGAAGCTGGGTCAGGGGAGGCATCCAAAGGAAGGCAAAGTCTGGCCAGGTCAGGCAAGACTGCTCTGGCAACTCTGATTATGTCTCAGATGGGGAAGGAGGAGTTTAAGCCCCCCACACATTCTTAGTTCTCCATTCATGATGTAGACACGGTTCTCATTTTTCACCCAGGTTTAAGAATGGTGAGGAGATTATCTTCGGCCCAAAGTCCAGATACCGGGTCAAGGTGGAGGGAAAGAAGCACATCTTGATCATAGACGGGGCCACCAAGGCAGACAGTGCTGAGTACTCCGTCATGACCACAGGGGGACAGTCCTCTGCCAAACTTAGCGTGGACCGTAAGTCTTCCTACCCTGCATTTCAGATTAGACTGCTTCTCACTTTTGTCAATATTGAGTACAAGAAATTAAGGCAGCGTAGTGCAGTAGAAAGTATGTTGGATTCGAAATCCAGAAGATCTGAGTTTGGATCCCAGCTTGCTCACTAACAATCTGTTTGATGCTGGGCATATCATCCACCTCCCTGGGGTTCAATCTCCTCAGTTATAAGAGGAGGGATAAGTCAGATGACCTCCAGCTAGGAATCTGTGATCGCTGGGAATTTTTCCACTGTTCATTTTCTTCTTATGTCGACAGAGGTCAAACTCGATTCAATTTTAACCAAATCTTTGTTTCACACTAGGCCAGGGTATCTAACCTGAGCCTGAACACTAAGTCAGAGGGCAAAGACAGAAGAAACCTACAGAAAACAATGACCAAGGAAGGATTTACAAATAGAATGTCACATTTTAATGTCACACATAGTATTTCCTAGCCTGAACACAATTATCATCAAGGCAAAGATGAGATGTCAGGGCTTCCCCTGCACGCTGTCAGCTGGGGAAATTCCCTCTACCAATACAATCAAAAATTTCTCTGTGGTTCTCAGCACCTTTGCTAGGAGGCTCCATAGAGCACAGAGCACCATGACCTGCAGTCTGGAAGACCTGAGTTCAAAATTCAGCCTCAGTTTTTTCCAGCTGTGTGACTCCAGTCAAGTCATCTAATCTCTGTTTGCCTCAGTTTCCTCAACTGTAAAGTGGGAATACTAATAGTACCTACCTCTCAGGGCTGTTGTGAGCATCAAAAAAGACAATCATTGTAAAGTGTTTAGCAAAGTCCCTGGTGCGTGGGAGGCACTTAATAAATGTGAACTACTATTATTTATAATAAAAATAACAATTGATAGTATTAAAGAAGTGCCTAGAGCACTGAGAGGGTAAGTGATTTGCTCACAGTTGCAGAACCAGCCTTTGTCAAATCCAGGTCATCCTGCTTCAGTTCTCTAGTCAATCCGCACTGCTTTTCATTTTCCATTTTCCCCACAATAGACTGCAATTTTCCTGAGGATAAGGAGTTTAATTTTTTTATTTTACATTTGTATTTCTGAACCCCTAGTTCAAGTGTCTGGCACATTGTAGGTGTTTAAGACAAGTTTGTTAAATGGCACATCCCAGCCAAGAGGTTTCTCCTGTGAATATTCTCAGAGTTAATGTGTTCTATAGAATTAATGTCTTAAGGGCAAGTTATGGCTCACATCACAACAAGATCAGACATAGTTAAACATTAATGGTACACTTTGACACTACATTACTTAGAAAAGGAAGACATCAGGAAAACCCTTTGACTTCCTCCTATCTCTCTTAGTTCACATCACTTTATGTATATTATTCTAATTATTGAAAAGAAATCTCTACACACAGATCAGGCACACACAACTCTGCCATCAGGATTTTATAATAATTGTTTTAGCCACTGTCTCTTCTGATGAGTCCACTTGAAACAGTAGGCATTGTGAGGTTCTGTCACCAAGCCCAGTCCACAGTTTCAGCACTACCTTTCTCCATTTTATCTACTTCTTTAGTGAGACCCCTAAAGATATTGCAGCCCTTAACAGACGTAACTGTGAAACTTGGAAAGGAAATCTGCTTGAAGTGTGAAATCTCTGAAAACATATCAGGGAAATGGACTAAGAATGGTCTACCTGTTCAAGAAGGTGAACGCTTAAAGGTCGTCCACAAAGGAAAGTAAGTAATCCAAGATAAGCCTTCATGAAGGACCTTTTCCTGTGCCTCACAGAAATGAATGTGGGAGTTGAATCCAGGTCCAAAAGTGGTGTTTGGTCCAATGAACCATGCTCAGAAGCTGTGAATAGAGGAGAAAAGAATAAGAGAAGGGAGGGGTGTGATAGAAGGAAGGGTAGGTTGGGGGAAGGGATAATCAGAATGCACAGTCTCTTGGAGTGGGCAGAAGAGAGAGATAGGGAAAAAACTGGAACTCAAAATCTTGTGGCCATGAATGTTGGAAACTGAAAATTAACAAAATAATTAATAAATAAAGCCTGAAAAAAAAAAAGAAGTTATATCAGTGAGGTACAAGTTCTGGATTTCCTACCAAGCCAAAAAGACTTTCACTGAAATGTGTATCTTCCATGCAAGGACTTGACTAGCTATGTCTAAAGAGATCCGTCGCTTGGCTGACTGAGAGACTGACTTTGCAGCCACAGCAACTGATGGAGAACATCTAATGAGTTGTTGAAGGGCTATAATCTGTATTGGTAGAGAGAATCCCTAATGAAGTCATGATCCATGAAGTATGGATGGTGTATTATCAAGCTATATCCTCTCATTTCACTTGTATTAATTATCTCTGGCTAATTATCCCATAACAAATAAAACCTGAGTGAAGGATAATCGATGAACAGGGAGTTGGGTAGATTGGAAGTAGCTGAAAAGACCTTGGAAGGACATAGACAAGACTGAATAGGAGTGGGAGGGGTGGGTGGGTTGTGACATGTACCAGCAGAGGGTATCCACAGTGTCAATCATGTCACAAATCCATGGCCGCAATGTTCAAGTATGAAATAACTAAATAACAAACTCAGACCTACATCACAGGCTGGCTGAGTTCACTGAAGTCATGAATTGCATATAATCCAGAACTATAACTGAAAACGGGCAGCCAAAGAGAAGAAATAAGGTCCAAACTTCTGTAGCCTGTCTGAGCTGAGCCAGTCAATCAGATCATGCCAACTCTCCACGATGCTGGGCTCTATGTAGAATCTAATCACTGTATACTGGCCTGTCTATCCTTCAAGGCCTAGCCCAGATGCCACCTTTTACATGAAGACTGCACAGAAACCATTGTCAAAAATTCTCCTTCCTCTACCTTCATAGACTACTTTGTGCCTCTGTTACGTTCTTACTACTTCTTATTGAATGCTATAGTTAGTTGTGTATGTGTTGAACACTCCCTGTTAGCTTGGAAATCCTGAGAGAACAAAGACTTTTGACTTTACATCTTCCCCCTTGATAAATATACAGCCCAACACCTAGCCCAGGGCTTTGCCCAAAAAGAGTTGTCTTATAAATGATTGCTAAATAGGGAACTAACATCAAAGATGGTGGTGTGTTGAGAACTAGAAGAGCCCAGATTACCCTGGCAGAGCTTGAAAAATATACCAGAAAGAATAATGACAAAGAAAACCAAACAGAAATGCCTACGAGCTCCCCTGTCTTCTCTGGGACACAAATAGATGGCTGTTGATTGAATAAATGAGTGTTTCTGTCTTCATAGAATCCACAAATTAGTGATAGCCAATGCTCTCATTGAGGATGAAGGTGAATACGTATTTACACCTGATGCCTACTCCGTAACCTTGCCCGCCAAAGTTCATGTTATAGGTGAGTACACAAAGCATGCCATCGCTGTCTGTAGAAGTGATTTTTGTTCCTACTTTAGAATTTAAAAGTTATTTGTATTATGTGAAATTTAGAGACAAAAAAAAATAGATAAACCAAGTCAGGCACAAAGAAATCAATGATGATGGACTTCGGATCTTTGACTCTTAACCTCTTCCATTAGAATGTGAGCTCTTTGAGAAAGGGAATTACTTTATTTTCTGATGTGTTTTCCCAGTGCTTGCTAATAATAAGCTTTATCAATAATAAGCACTTAATAAATATTCTCTTCATTCATTCTTCCTCAGTCCCCTCATTCTGTCACTGAGCCCTATCTATGCAAATTCTTCTGTCTGTTGCATACATTCTTTCCTTTCATTCCCCAGGCTACCGCTGTAATTCAATTTCTTGTTATCTTTTGCCTTAACTTTTATAATAGGCACTCAATTATTCTCTATGCCTCTGGTCTTTTCCTCCCTCCAAAGTAGCTTAAACTTTGTGGCGAGAAGTACGAGTGCATCACTCTCCAACTCATAAACCATCAAAGGCTTCCCATTGCTTACCAAGTTAAGTGCAAATGTATTAGCCTGTATTTTATCCCACTCTACCATTCTGGTCCCATCTCTTTCCACCCCCTTGACATACCCCCAAATACTAGTCTAACTGGACTACATGCCATTTTCTCAATACATTCTCATGTCTCTGTTATGACTCTTTGGTGTGGGATCATCTTGTGGAATGTTGAGGAATCTGCTGCTTACACCACTGGACCACCTACAACTCCTATAATAAACTCAATTGCTGTTACACTTCTCTGCCCTCGCTTTCTACTCTGCTCTTTGGAATCTTTCTTTGTTGTGGAGTAATTTTGAGTCAGAGAAATCTACATTCCAATCCTGCTTCTACTATGTATTGTCTGTGTGACCTTGGACAAGTCACTTCTGCTCCCTTTGCCTCAGTTTCCTCATCTATAAAATGAGGAGATTAGATTTGATGACCTCCAAGATTCCTTCCAGCACTCAACGGAGGATCCTATGATCCTTCATCTCTTCCTCTCTCATTCCTTGTTGAAGACAATGCATGTCTTGGCACCTTTTCCAAGGTTCTTGGCTACTTTTTCATGTCATCTGACACACAGGGCCAAGAGGAAGAGTTGGCACGCTCTCTCCTCTCCACGACTCAGCAATGCCATCTCCCAGTCTGGGAGTATCTTGAAAGGTAGTTTGTCTCATTTTCATCAGAGGCAGCTAGGTGGTCTTACTATCTGCCTCCTTATTTCTATCATGTTCTTTTCAGTTCAAGGATCATCCTCCTCGGCAAAGAAAACAGAAGTCTGCCTTCTCTGCCTTGTCCTTAGCCATTGTAGTTCAGTGAAAAGAACACTGGCCCTGGAGTCACCTGACCCACCTTTGGTGCTTGTAACCTGTATGACCTTGGACCAGGTACCTTCTATTCCTCACTTGTAAAAGGAGGATGTTGTCCTAGACAGCCTCCCAGGTCCCTTGCAGCCTTGGATCTATCAGCCCATGAGCAACAGGATGAAACCTACTTTGACCATCTTTTTTCCCAATAAAGCTTTCTTATCCTCAGCATCATAGTCATTCTGAGGTCATTCGGAATTCTAATGCTGTTATCATAATTCTTGCAGGACAATGCCAAGCTTATGTGTTCATCCTCCATTTTTACCTGTCCTTCCACTTTCTAAACAATCTTTTGTCCACCTAAGTTTGTCAAAGAGCTCATTGTGTATGCACATCAGTCTCTTGAAACAACTTTCCCTTTTCTTCCTCCTTGGAATTCTGTTTGCATCTTCAGAATTTCACTCTTGATAACTCACATCCTGCCTGGACTGACCTCCCCTGAATTGTAACCCGTGCAATTCTACCTAAACTTTAGCTGAATCCTTCGGATCCTACACTCCCAAAACTTGGATATTGATCAAGCTATGCCTAGCTGTCTTCCAAGCCTTCTAAGGTTAAGTGGTTATGTCTTCAACCTTGCCTGTCTGAAGTGATTACAGAGTACCAGTTCCCCTCTTCACTTCCCCTACCTTAAGAAGAGTAAAAGTATCTTGAAAGCAGCCCTCAAATGTAATATCTGATTTTGTTTGTTTATCAGAGAGAGCACACCTGTAAGAGGTGGGAGAATTGAAGTCTCATATCACAACAATATCATTCCCTCAAGCCTGACTTTTGATCTCATTCCTTAACCTTCTTATCCAAAGTGGTTAGGAGTCTAGTCTTGTAACAATGGGGCTTCTGTTTCTCCCTCCATTGGTATTCACCAATCTGCTCTCCATCACTATTCATTACCTCCTTTGATCCTCACACTGACTACTTGAGGGATGGAAGATAGCTATTAATATCCTCATTTTATGGATAAGGAAAAGAGGTTTAGAGAAGAAGTTAAGAAGTTTGCCCAAGGTCAAGTAACTAGGAGGTGGAGATCTGGGTGTTAGGCCTGGATCTAACATTAGCATTCCTAATCCAGAGTTCTTTCTAGGACCATGTCATACTAGGACCATGTCTTATTTCCATAAGAACCTTGCCTTATTCACCTTTGTGTCTCAAATGATATCCAACACAGTGTCTTGCATAAATTAAATATAATAATGGATCAGGGAGCTCATCAATATGGTGACTCCCTCTTCCAGTGCACCCATCACTAGATCCTAGATCTATAACTGGAGGTACACTGAGTCTTAGCCCCCTCATTTCATAGATGAGAAAACCGAGGCCCAAGGAATTGAAGTGACATGTCCAAGGTCACACAAGTCCCAATTATCAGAGATAGCACCAGGGTTGGTGCTCAGTCCAAATGACGATGTGATATTAATAACCATATCTGATATTCAGATCCTCCTAAGATACACTTGGATGGTCTGGATGCTGACAACACCGTGACAGTCATTGCCGGAAACAAACTTCGCCTTGAGATCCCAGTCAGTGGAGAGCCACCCCCCAAGGCTTTGTGGAGCCGGGCAGACAAGGTATAGCCCATTTCTAACAAGCTAAACCTTTTATTAAGGGTCTCCCATTGATCATCAGCACAGCCAAAGATAACTAGTTACATTTAAATTCTTTTCTCAAATTTGTATAGTCAATATATGATGAATGAATTATTTCTGCAATAGGTAGCCCAGAGAAGAGAAAAGTGAATGATTCTACTCAGTGAATTTTTATTTTTGGTAATTCTGGTTTGAAAAATAGCTGAAGAAAATTTAGATTATGAGTTTAAAAAGAGGTGGTTTCATTTTAATCTGATCAGTTAAGTATTTATCAAGTGCCTACTTAGTTCCTGAAACTTGGCTTTCTTGTGGATTTTCTTTGCCCCTGCTTCCTTCCTTCTTGGGTTGATTTGCCTTTTGGTGGGAAATTCATTCTGTCAAACTAAAGGTATTAGAGCCAGGAGGAATTCAAATTCCCATTCACAGGAGAAAGAGGCATCCGGAGGAATAGACTCATTAGAGACAAACAAAGCCCCACCCCTGTGGATTCCACTGGATGCCTCTGAGGACCCTCAGAGATTCTGAGATAGCTGAAATTCTGGGACTTTGCAATTCAGAAGATCTCTTCATTCCCAACCAGCCACAGAAAACAGTTTTTACTGAATTTGACATTTGGGTGGGATTTCTGACCTTTTCAAAGCATGACCACACCCCTGGCTGACAGTCCTTGAGCTCCTCCTGGCCATCAGTACCAGGGATCTTGATTTATTTGAGTTGGGGCCCCTCTGGCAGTCAATCTGGTAAAGCCTACAGACTGCTCCTTAGAATCATACTTTTAAGTTATGGAAGGTAATGTTGAAGTTCAGTTAGAGGTCAGTGAAACCATAAATATATGTGTAAACATATACACATACATACATACATATACGTATATATCCATCTAAGAGGTAGACCCCCAGTGAAGATGCCCTGATAGAGACAATATAGACCCTGGGGATTCCTCCCAGTCTTCAGTGGAGCTGCCATTTTATTTCTGTCTTGTCTTCCTAGGCTATTGCAGAGGGTGGGGGTCGGATCCGAGCAGAATCCTATCCTGATAGTAGCACTTTGGTCATTGACATTGCTGAAAGGGAGGACTCTGGCATCTATAACATCCATCTCAAGAATGAAGCAGGAGAGGCGCATGCCAGCATCAAAATCAAGGTGGTTGGTAAGTTCTCCTGGAATGATCCAACATAGCCTAAGTAAGTTAGATGTTTCTGGTGGGCCCTGCTGTCTGAGAGCATTGAATGGGTCCTGGGCATCTAGACTGGTTGTTTGTTATACACCTTTTTAAAAAATATGACCTCATGGCAACAGTGGGATAGAGAGCCAAGAAGTCCCTAGTTCAAGTCCTGTCTCTGACAAATTACTGTTGTTCAGTCATTTTTTAGTCATGTCTGACTTTTCATGATCCCATTTGGGGTTATCCTGGCAAAGATACTGGAGGGGTTTGTCATTTCCGGAGGAGAAAAATGAGGTAAATAGGATTCAGGGACTTGCCCAAGGTCACACAGCTAATACGTTTCTGAGGCCAGATTTGAGCTCAGGACGGTGTCTTTCTGAATCCAGGCCTGTGGTTCCATCTGACCCTCCGAGCTGCCCTCTCTGACAAATACCGGCCATGCAGCTCCGGGAAAATCACAAAGCCTCTCATGTTCTAGGCAGCTCTCTAAAGGAAAGTTACAAATGACCTGCCAATATACATCAATGGAAGGAATTTCTACGTCAGTGAAATCACAGGTCTGATCAAAATAATAATTAAATAAATGTCATAATCATTCAAACAAACAACTTGGTTTTCACAGACCCTGGCATCTTTATTTCAGGCTATTTTGTCATGGCGACCACTTTGGGCCCCTCAAGGCAATCAACCTGAGTCCATTTGGAGCCAGAGAAGTAGGGATGGAGCCAGGGTAAAGGCCAGAGAAAGAAGATGCATGTAGTACAGTTTGGGGGAAGAACTCAGAAGAGGGCATGAAGATGTCTCAGTTCACCATACCCCTCAGTGCTGTGGGTTTAGGCTGCCATTCTCCATGACATCTGTGACCTTCATTTTGTAAAAGAGTCTAGTGGCAAAGGTGTAAAGGGACTTAGATTTGGAGTATTGCCACTTCCAGTATGAGGTTGAGAGGTAGACAAGTTCAGCTGAATGACCACAGGAGGAAGGAGCCTAGGAGCATGTGTTGGAATGCCACCTCCACTGTTTCCTAGCTATGATGATCAAGGCACTGAATGTGTCTGTATCTCATTCTCCTCATCATTCAAAAAAGAAAAAAGAGTTGTACTAAGTGATGACTAGGTCCCCCTCTTACCTCTGTATCACTGATCCTATTACTTCAGGGTGCTGCTGACAGCATCACCAGAAATGCCTCTGTGCTCTTTATCTTTCCCCTTATAATTTCATGAAAATCTAATTACTGAACAAATATTCCATTCCAAATAACTGGAGAGTAGTATCTATGATGGCCCTTGGGTGACTCTCACTTATCTGCTCAGACTATTAATGTATCTTCTGATTCTATCTCTATCTGAGACTAAAAATAATAGAAAATGGTCTAGGATTTATCAATTCTTTGTTTCCCTGTCTTAATTTTGCTCTTAGATTGTAACCCCTTGAAGGCAGGGCCTCTGTCTTATTCATCTCTGCATGCCCCAGTACCTACCACCACCCCTTGTATGTAGGTTTCCCTTTCTTCCTCTCATCCCTTCTCTGTCTCTCTCCTCTTCCTCCTCCTCTCTCCCTCCCTCTCTTCTTTCTCTCTTTTCCTCCTTCTCAGATGAGGTCAATGAATCTCTACAGGGTCCTCCAAGACATAGATAACATTTTCCCAATGTAAGATGAAGACAAAACCAGAACCAAATCCCTCCTCAGTCATTTTCTTTTCATTGCTTCTCCCCCCTCCCCTTTTCTCACTGTTAGCCATTTTCCTTATTCAGTCTCTTTCCATTTACCAGACACCCACACATTTGTCCTATTTGGCAGATGTTTTATTTTTCCCCAGTTACTCAAAAGGGAAAGAGAGGATGTAAGGAACTACAACTTTCCTTTCATTTTATCTCTTCCCCCCCCCACACACACACCAATTTTGTTTCCCTCTCCTCCCCTCTTTTCTTACTTATTGAATTTAGCTTGTTAATTGCACTTAATATCCTTACGACAAAAATATTTTAAAAACGTATCTTATTAGTATGATTTTCATAGAAAAAGTCCTTTTCCACTTCACATTTTTCTTTGCTCTGTCACAGATATCCCAGATCCTCCACTGGCACCCAACGTGTTAGATGTGGGAGATGATTGGTGTAAAATGAGCTGGGAACCACCAGCAAATGATGGCGGCTCCCCTATCCTGGGTAAGGCCTTGCGGGAAATGCATAGGATGATGAAAGAACTGGTAGGCTTTAGGGTTCTCATGTCAGAGGGAGTGTCTAAAATTCGTCAGATAGAAGATCAGATGTTACCTGATTTAAGATAACCCTTTTTTCCATCTTAAGTCTCACTCTAATACCTCTCTATGGTGACCTGGGTTCTTGAAGGTCATGCTAGTGGAGGTCCCACTAAGCTGGAAAGATTTCAAATATGGACTCAATGCTTATTGTATATCTGTTACTGAGAACGAATGGAACTAAGATTACTCATTGAATTCAATGTAATTAATTGTAATTAATGAATCAAAGAATGTTGTTTTCATTTGAATTATTGTAGTCATGAGATATATTGTCTTGCTTCTCACTTTGCTCTGCATCAGTTCATATGAGTCTTCACTTGCTTCTCTGAATTTCTCATGACACAATAATATTTCATTACATGTATATACCACAATTTCCTTAATCCCTTCCCAATGGATGGCCACCCACTTGGTTTTCAAGGCATCTAGATTTAAAGTACAAGGCCCAAGGTTCATTTGTAGAGAAAAACTTGTCTTCTAGGAAACTGTCTTTGCTCTCTCTTTGCAGCCTAGAGGGAGGCACTTTAACCTATATATTGTTCTTCCCCCCAGGATATTTTATTGAAAGGAAAAAAAAGCAAAGCTCTAGGTGGATGAGGCTGAATTTTGATCTCATCAAAGAAACAACATTTGAACCCAAGAAAATGATTGAAGGTGTTGCCTATGAGGTCCGGATATTTGCGGTTAATGCCATTGGTATCTCTAAGCCCAGCATGCCCTCCAAGCCTTTTGTTCCCTTGGGTGAGTAAAGAGTTCTATATCACTCAAAAAGCAATAATCATACTGAAAAGAACATGGTAAATATGGTGTACAATCAGTAAATGCTTCAAATTGAGCTCACTTCCAACTTTTATTGGATACCCACTCTGTACTTTGCATTGTGAGAAGTAGTAACTATGTAGTGGGGAGGGGAGGGGGCTGAAATTGGAGTCAGGGGAATTTGGGTTCAAACCCACCTTTGATACTTATTATGTTACCATAATTAATTTTTCTAGGCCTGTTTACTCATCTGTAAAATTTAAAAAAACATAAAATTTCCTATACCTATAAAATATTTTCTCCCTACATTATAGAGTTGTTGTGAGATTCAAATTTACACACACTTATTGATTGTATTTATTCATTCAAAAAATATAAAATTTCCTATGCATGTAAAATATTCTCTCCCTACTTTATAAGGCTGTTGTGAAATTAAAATTTATACACACACACATATATACACTTATTTATTTTATTTGTTCATTCAAAGATATATAATTTCCTATATGTGTAAAATATTCTCTTCTTACTTTATGAAGTTGTTGTAAGATTAAAATTTACATACACATACATATACTTATTCATTCATTCATTTTTAGTACTAGGTTTGAAGTCAAGAAAACCTCTAACATTTTTTTAACTCTATGACTACAGGCAAGTCACTTAACCTTTTTGTGGTTAAGACAATTCTATAAGACCATAATTGATAGACGGTTACTATGACAGTCCCATGTCATTTATGCCTTGGTAAGACCATTTCTAGAGGACTTTGGTCAATCCTGGGAATTACAGTTTAGGAAAGACATTGATAAGCTTGAAAAAAAATCACAATGGCAGCTAGAATGGGGAAAACCTCGATCCCATGCCTTTTGAGGACTGATTAGAATAATTGAGAGTGTTTAGATTTGGTAGAAGGGGTGAGAGGAGACAGACTATCTGTCTACAACCTCCTGCAAGCATCTGAAGATCTAGTGTATGAAAGGGGATCAAGCTTGTTCTGTTTGACCCGAGGGCCAGGAGTCATGGGAGGAGTCACCAAGAGGCAGCCTTGGGTATTGGGTTGGGAAAGTTTGACCAAAAATCACAGCTTCTCACAAGTGAAATGGTGAGCCTCAAAGGGAAGCGGAGGCTGGAGAAATGCATGGCAAGTCTTATACAAAATACTTTTTAAAGTCTCTCCATTGTAGGTCACCAAGCAGAAGTGGATGACTATTTGTCAGCTATGTTGCTGTGGGGCTTCTTTTCAGATAGGGGAGAGGTAGACCAGATAGTGGCTGAAGTCCCCTCTGACTCCAAAATTCTGTGGTCTCTTGTGTAATGGTTTTTTTCCCTCTCTTTTCTTTTCTAAAGCTGTAACCAGCCCCCCTACTCTTCTGGCTGTTGACTCTGTAACTGATACTACAGTAACGATGAAATGGAGGCCCCCAGACCAGATTGGTGCAGCAGGTTTAGATGGTTATGTGCTCGAGTATTGCTTTGAAGGAAGTAAGTAACAACCATGAAGATAATCTTCCTAGGCTTAGAATGACAGCAATCACTCGGGAAGACATTCCTCACCATTTTTCCTCCCTTCCTTGAGAGGTCATTTCTAAGAACAAGGCTGATGTGAATTCCTTAAAAAAAATTATAAGGAATAAAATTTAGCTCCTCTAGTGTGTTCTGAATTAGCCCTGCCTCTACTGGTTAGCTGATGCCCCCCAAATAAGCCTTCTTTGATCAAGCCTAGTGATTTTCTGCTGAGATGCAGACAGTAAAGGTCTCAAGAAGGCAACTCCAGGACTCATAGTCCTTCCGTCAATGGAATTGGTTCTTCCATAGATAACAAATGTTTGTTTAGGATGAATGGATTTAATAATCCTACAACAAACTGTGGTTTGGGGAGAGAGCTCTGGATCTGAATCCTGGTTCTACTGCTTATCATCTGTGAGACCTTGGGCAAGTCACTTCTTCTCTTTGGGCCTCAGTTTCCTTGTCTGTAATATGAAGAGACTAGGCTCATTCCAGCTCTAAATCTAGGATATCATGGGATGAGATATTAGCCTGAGGGCCCACTCCAGAGATACTCCAAGGTATTGGGCCACTAACTCATGTGTACAGACTTGCCTCAAAACTGAGCTTCCCTTATCCTTCACAGGAAAAACAATGAGGAAATATAAAGAACAAACTCTTTGTATGTAAAGTTGACAGTCAATGAAATAGATTCAGTCCCGGATCGATACGCCTTGTCCCATGTCTTGGGGATATAAATCACTCTTAAGAACAGTAGAGGAGAGAAAAGGGGGGTCAGAAGGGGTGGGGAGAAGGGAGAACACAGAACTAAGAGGCAAGGAAAAAGAGACAAATGCTTGGGAAAGTCCAAAGCAGAGAATTCTCTACAACCCTAAGAGGGATGGGTAAGGAACAAGACTTCCTTAGTTCTTGACTGCATCCTTGTCAAGAGCCAAAGACACAGACATGGAAGTCAAGTGTAGAAATGAAGGAGGTCCCACAGTCAAAGATAGGTAAGCAAACCTGTCCTCCTTCTGCTTCCATCTTCATTCTAGGAGATCTTAGGTAAGTATCTTACCCAAGAAGCTTACTAACTTTCCACAAAAACAGGAGAAATGAGATTCCCTTTCACCATGTTTAAAATTCACCCTCTTTGAATAGTTCCTGGACCCAAGAATCTTAAAACCTATCAGATGAGAAGGATTCTGGATTCAAACATTCTGGGGGTGGGTTGGACAGAGGCTTACAAAGAAGAAAACTCTTATGGAGAGAGACTACATGAAGAAATCCCCATCCCCTGGATTAGAGCATCTTCTCAGGTCAGGATGGATGAGCAGATGGGAAAGAAATGAAGTCACAGTCAACCCAGTTGCAGCTGTCATGTGCTTCTCATCCTGAGATCTGCCCCAATACTTCCAATAGAAGATGTCATCCTGAATGAATGAGGGAAACCATGGGAAAGTGTCCTGGAAGGGGGCGGGGATCACAGCTTGGGACCTCCATCATACCACCCCAAGCCATCATCACATTATAAATCTACGCAAGATGCTTTGGGTGACCTAATTTCTTGAATGTCTCTCAGGGTTGGTGTACTGAAATTTCAATTCTTGCAACATTTCAAATAATCCTGAACTTCCTCTTCCCCCATTTATAAAGAAGGTCAACAATTAACCATTCAGAATTGTTCAGTCTTATGTTTGATGTGGCCATTGACCACAGATATTTATGTTGTATGAAATAGAGCAAATTCTTTACTCTTTTCTTTCCGATAGGTTTAAAATGTAAGAAGATGCCACAAAATGATAGCTGCCTGTCATTTTGGTTTTACCCACCTTTAGATAAAATACAGTGAATGTATTTTACATAATTTTGCGTGTGATCTGTGTAGATACATATGCATGTATATGCCCGTATATACATATGTATCTGTACACAGTCAATATTATGTACATATTTTGCCCCCCCATAACATGACTTTGGAATCAGCTGTCTCTGAAAGTTTAACGTCTATATCTTTCTATTTTCTTCTTGTGGTCTTTTCTTTCTCTATTTGGCTGCCCTGTTCTTCAGTCTATTGATGGCTGTGTTCCCCCAAAACTAATTTTTCTATAATGTTTTAATGCTTTTGGGAAATGTCAGATTTTGTTCTATAAGATAAACCTTTCTTTATAAGATGGTGTGTTATTTTTGGCTCTGCCTTTTTCTTGTTTATGCCTGCCGTATTTTATTCTTTCTTTTATACGTCTCCTTTCTCCCCTTGCATTGTCTATGGTCTTCCCTTTTGCATTATAAGGTGTTCATTCCCTTTCCTCACCACCTACCCAGTCCCAACACTTCTTTCATCTTCTTTTACTTTTAAAGAGGGGTTGGATTTTAATATTTTTATCCCCTCCTTCCTCATGCTTCATTTTTATTCTGCTTCCTCTTGTCCTCTTCCCCCATTTATTATTCACTTTATCATTTCAACCTCCTATTTTCACTCTCTGTTCACCTGTCTTTCTCCTCTTTTTGGACACCAAGAATATAAAAGACCCACCACAACAGTCATTGGCATGATCTCTTTCTTTTAGGACTCTACCTACTTCTCTGTCTCAGTTACAAGAAAATCCCTATTCCTGGGTCCCTTTCCCCTTCAAAGCCATGGTCCATTCTCCTTATAACTCTCATATCCTCAGATCTACAGGCCATCAGTTAAAACATCCTTCTTCCCTTCTCCTATCTGGAACAGGAAAACTGAGAATTCAGTTGCTTCCTTGGGAGTATCAATCAACTCAACAAGAGGATAACTGGTCATGGGCAGTCAACCACTGCTCACCACATAATCTCAGATACTTTCTAGGTGGCTTTGAAACTCAAATATTGAACCTATAGAACTAGAGGCCCCATTGTTGTTAATAAATGGTGGACTGGAAACAAAGGTCTACCGCTTCATCCTTTGACCCTAGGATCTGAGAGAATCCTGGGAGAACACACAAGAAGAGGACTGTGGTCCCTGGGGAGCTTTGGGCTGCCCATAGGCTTGCATTACTTTTCCTATTGGCCCTATGGCAGCCCTAGAAACAAAAGGGGGATGGGTGAGAATTCAGACAGGGAGTTCCAGACTAAGGGATAGCCTTTGTGCAAAGACCAAGGAGGTGTCTCCTTCCCTGGGCTCTGTATTTTCAAAAGGATAAATTGCCTCTATCACACTCTCTGCAAACCTTAAAGCACTCTCTGAATGTTTGGTCTAGTGTGGGGTAGTGGATAGAGACTCAGCCTTGAAGCTGAAGAAAGGAGACCTGACACATTGATTGTGTGACCCTGTACAAGTCACAGCTGCTCAGCGCTCTAGGCAGATCCCTAAGATTTCGGAGGTTGCAGAGAAAGCACCAACCTACACTGACAGAGGGAGCTTCCTTACCTCGGAGGTCCCAATTCCACTCTCTTTTCCCTGTCATATTATTTTTGTCATTACTATTACAGAGTAGACAGGTCTAGACAATGAAGAGAGATAAATGTGGCCCCACAAATAATGCCTGGGAGACTGGGTAGTTTCCACTTCCCCTTGGACCTGAATCCCTATTCCCCTTCAGTCTGCTGGCGTTCTTGACTCTTCCTCTCTGTGCTTGGAGGTGCCTCAGCCTCCCGTTCTCTCCCCTTCACTTTTCTTTCTCTCTTGCCCTTCTTCACTGGGACTGGGGCCTCAGGCTGAGCATGACCGTGAGTAGTTCCCACTGCCTAGGAAACTTGACCTCATAAGAACTCTACCTAGAAACTTGTTGGTGTCTCTCTCTTGATTACTTTCCTGAAGATGGATATCTTTGCACACTTTGCATTACTTACTAACAGAGAATGCTAACTACTGATACAATACTCCTCTTTGTGTGAAAGTGGGTGTCTTGGATTAATTTTAATGATGACCTCTTACAAGGTACATCGGCAAATCAGTCTGATGAAAAGGGGGAGGCTGCGTATGATCTTTCAGGTACAGTATTCCATGAAAGTATAAAGCTTCTTTTTACTCTATGGTATAGATATCCTGGAATATCTCATGGCTTATAGTGAAATCAATTGATTGTCTCCTTGCCATCTCCACATAAAGGAGCCCCTAGAAATCAGAGGAAAAGTTGAGGGACCTAAGTCTTCCCACCCAGTCCTTATGCAGCCAATGGGAATATAGCTGCAAAGGACTGTGTAGAAACTGGAATGCTTGCAACTTTCTTCACCTAGCCCACATCCTGCAGCTAAGGAGGGGCCACCATTCTCACTTGGTGTTGGGGGGTGGGCTTAGGGGTGGAACAAGGGAACTTCAAAATGTTTGAGCTTTTTAGGAAAAAAGGAAAGAACACTGGGAATTTGGGTTCAAATTCTGGTTCTTCAACTTACTACCTGTGTGACCTTAGGCAAATTACTTAACCATTAGGTTTCAGGTATTTGGTCATATCTAAAGTTGTATCTAGCTTTAAAGTTGTGATGCTCTGAACTACAGCAAATATAAATCAGTTATCTGGCCACTGCACCAAATTTTCTCCCCACCAATAGTCATACATCAGTCTTCAGTCTGGTTCCTCATCCTAATATTTGAGTCTCAGTGATGAACTTGCAGAGATGAAATGTACATACCTATTTATAACTATAAATTATACTGATGCCTTCATCATCCATATCAGGACTTTTTATTGCTTTTTGGATTTTTACGAGTACAAATGATTAAGTGCAACAATTATATCAATTATTATTGAACCACACAGAGAAAATAATTGGGAAAAATATAGCTACGTAATATCCCCTTCTGGTGAGTCCTCTGGTGGTGGACATGACCCTAAGGTTCTCAAATGCCATGGCAGCAAAGCACCAGTTCTGACAGTACCTACCAAGCTGGAAAAATACTGAGTACTGGCCTGGTTCTAGACTCTCATCCATCTCTGTCTCCCAAGAGTCAACCTAAATAAGGTGCTGTGTGGGCCACAAGGGTTCTCTGTGACTATCTGCCAAGTCCCAGAGGGGCCATTGGTGGAGAATATACTCACACCAATGAAATAACAGATTCAGTTTAATTCATAAGGTTTTTATAAAGTGCCTGCTATGTACAAGATACTATGTATGTGCTGTCCTCAGAGAACTTACATTCTGCCCTTGAAGTGTAGCAGCAACTATAGTATAGCAGCTACCAAAGATTGCACATTGATAGTGTCTAGCCAGAAAATTAGAGGGTATTCAGAAATCACAGAATTCGCTTCCAATAACTATTTATTTGAGACCTCAAAATGAACAATTTTAATGCCATTTTCCATTTAAATTTTTAAAATGACGAGCCATTTTCTCTGAGTCTGGATAATGAGACTGAGTGTCATGCTCTAATTTCATTTGGAGTTTCTGCTCTCTGAGATTTCAGATTACATGAGAATAACTGGAGAATTTGTCCTTCTTTTTCTTTTTTTTTTTTTTTTTTTTTACTTATTAGCGGAGGACTGGATAGTGGCCAACACAGATCTGATTGACAAAACTAAATTCACTATCACTGGCCTTCCAACGGATGCAAAAATCTTTGTGAGAGTCAAAGCTGTGAATGCTGCTGGTGCCAGTGAACCTAAATATTATGGACAACCAATCCTAGTCAGAGAGATTATTGGTAAGTTATAACAATTTTTTATTTCTCATCTCTCCCTTCTTCTGTTCCTCCCCCCTTCTCCTCTATCCCTTTACCACACTGAATTTTCTCATGACTTCTCACTTTCAATGACATATTTACTGATGATTCCCAGGAGTTAGAAATCAAAGAACCATTGATCTTTGTTCAAGCAGAAAGAGCATTAGTCCTGAGTGAAAAAGATCTGAGGTTTTCAGTGGACTACAAGTTCCCTATGAGCCAACATATAATAGCCAGGAAAAAAAAAAGGTGATGCTTGGATAAGTAAAGTTATTACA
>CM053770.1:227877128-227900934 GCA_028658325.1 Potorous gilbertii
GTTGGGCAGGACAAGGGATGAGGAGGTAGAGGAGTCTAAGAATATGTTAAGTGGGGAATCCTCACGTGGACTTTTGCATTGGCCTCCTAATTGATCTGCTACCTCAGGTCTCTCAACTCCAATGTATACTTTATATGGATGCCAGAGTAGTTTTTCTTAAGAGCCAATATGACCACGTCACTTTCTTAAGCACATTTCAGTGGCTCCCTGTGTACATCCAGGATGAAGTATATATAAACAATACTGTTTGGCTTTGCAGCTTCTCATAACTTGACCATAACTAGATTCCAACCTTGTCATAGATTTGACTCCTTCCCATTTTCAATTCCAGCCATAGCTTTCTAGTTGTTCTCACACAGCTTATCTCCCATTTGTATGTCTTTGCTGGTCATCTTCCTATCTTAGAATGCGCACTCCCTTTTCCCTTGTGCCTTATCAAATCTCTGACTTCTTCAAGACACAGCAAAAGACCACCTTTTACAAAAACTCTTTCCATTTCCTACAGCTGCTAGTATCGTTACTGTGTACTTACCTTGTGTGTCTATTTGCATATATTGTATATGTGTGCTCTTTAGCAAAATGCAAGTTCCTTAAAAGCAATGATTCCTTCATGCTTTGTTTTTATACTTTGCACCCAATACCTTCCTTGCCCATAATCAGGATTTAATATGTTTGTTGATGGTCTGATTATTCTTTATATGTGCCCACCTTTTTCTTATATGTTATATGTTATGCATACAAATCTTGTATCTCTGAGATTTCATCTTTGGTATTAAAAGGAATGTTTAAAATATTGTATTTATTACAGTAAGAAGTTGCCTAATTATGGCACCTTCAGGAAGAAAACATGCAGGGAAATCTGGGAAACCAGCAATGGAAGCTCGGGTGAGCCGAGCTTATGACTTTGACAAAGAAGACAAGAAGGATCTGAGTGGTTCTGAGGAAGATGCTAGGGAAGGTACAGTACAACACATTTACATATTAATAACAATAGTATATACTACTCAGAGTTTTATGAAATGCAACACACTGTATATTTTATAATTCATAAAACATAAAATGTAATTTATATTCTTCCCCCAAAGTTTGCATGTCATTTGAGGGGCACGTTTGCTAAATTTGGAGAGGCTCATTGCCAGACTGGCTAAAGAATGGTGGAATTTCAATTATAGTAACTCAGAAAGACCACCTCCCAAAGGCAGAGAGGAGATGTGACTTGCATCTGTTGAAGGAGACTAGGGAAATCAAAGATTCTTGAAGTTGGGAAGTTCCACCCATCTATAACCTAACTAATCATAGGGTGCCTGAGCTGTTAAATGCAGTAACAGATCACAAATATATATTTGGAATGAGCACATGAAATAAATGCAAACTTTTGGGAAAGAATACAAACTTTATACGTAAAGCCTTTCCATTTTGGTTGGACCCTTCAGAACTGGTATGCCAATGGCACAGCCTTTGAGCGCCTTGCGTCACCACCACACCAGCTCCCAGCCTGTGGTTGCAAAAACAAAACACAGTCCTAAAAGGCTTTACTGTCAGTAACCTAAAAGGTCAAAAGATGAGAATATTACTTCATGAAAATCTTCTATAGTAGCAGACTTAATTTCAGACTTTTTTGTCATAATTTTAGGAGAGACTGCAGTGATTGAAAAGCATGGGAAAAAAAGACCTGCTGCAGTTGAAGAAGATGTGGGGTAATATGATTAAAATAATTTATTTCTTTCAATTAATTTTTCAAAATGAGTTTTTCTTGATGTATTTTTATATCATAATTTTCCCAATATTCCCTCCCCCCATAGACAACCCATTCATAGAATAAATAATATTTTTTTGAAGATTTCCCCAATCCCTACAAAAATAAGGGGAAAGAAAGGAAGAGGAAAACAGGTGTAATGTGCCACACTTGTGGATTTCTTTATAAAAGGAGTATAGCCACACATATGTCTTGATGTTTATAATTTTGCTACATTTACTGTGTGTGTGTGTGTTGCTTCTGATTTACATTGTTGGAGTCATGTATTTTGTTTTATTGGCTCTGTTTATTTTATTCTGCTTTAGTTCACGTAGATCTTTCCATACTTCTCTATATTTATCAGTTCATCATTTCTTACAGCACAGTAACATTCTATTACATTCATGTACTGCATTTTGTTTAGTCATTCCCTGATCAATGGGCATCTACTTTTTTTCCAGTTAGGGGTTATCACAAAAAGTGCTGCTATAAATACTTTGGTGGATAGAGAGACTTCCTTTTTATTTATATTTTGATTAGAATATAAGTTCAGTAATGGAATCATTTCACCCTAGGTCTAAGTCACTTTATGTGCATAATTCCAAATTGCTTTTGCTCCACCTGTAATGCATTGGTGCACCTATCATCCCCATAGCTTCTCCAGCATTGGTTATTGTCATTTTATTTCCGTCTTGCCAGTTTGCAGGGGGTGAGGAGAAAACTGCAGGGTCTTTTTGGGTTGCAGTTGTTTAAATAATAGTGATTTAGTTGTGAGTGCTTTGCAGTTCTTTTTGTGAGAACTGTTTGTTTCTATCCTTTGACTATATAACTTCTAGGGAATGCCTATTAGTTATACATATATACATTTATAAATTGTTTATATTTATCTTAGATACCAAAGTTTTGTCAGAAAAATTCAATAAAGATTTTTTTTTCCCATTTCACTGCTTCCCTTGTCATCTAGGTGCGTTAATTTTGTCTGTGTGGAAGCTTTTCAGTTTCATTTAATCATAGTTCTCTATTTTATTTTTTGTAATGCCCAATCTCTTGTTTGGTTAAGAATACATCCTCCTACCCAAAGCTGTGAGAGCTATATGATCTATTCCTTTTCTAATTATTTTTAAGAGTATGAGTTTTAATATTAAGGTCATGTATCCATTTAGAATGTAAGATGTTAACATAAGCCTAATTTCTGCAAGACTGCTTTCCAGTTTTCCAGCTTGTATTAGAGAGATTTTTCTGCTCCTGTAATTTGTGTTTCCTGATTTAGGGTACACCGGATTATTGAGTTCCATTGTTTCTAATTCTTTGTTGTTTATACCAGATGGTTTCAGTGACTTATGTTTTATAATATATTTTGAAATCTGAAAATGCTATTCCTCCTTTATCTCTGTCCCTTCTCATCATTTCAGTTAATATTCTAGATATTTTGGTTCTTTCCCCAAATAAGTTTTGTTATTATTTTATCAAGTTCTATAAAATATCCTCTTGGTAATTTGTTTGGTATAGCATTAAAAGTATAAATTAACTTTGGTAGTATTGCCACTTGCCTTGTCCCAGTCATGAACGCTGAATGTTCCTAAACCTCTTAAAAGTTGTTCTTTATTTCCTTAAGGAACACTTTGTGACTGAACCTATACAAGTCTTTGCATGCTTTAGTAGGTCAATTATCAAATATTTTATGCATTTTGTAGTTATTTGGATTGGGATTTCCCTTTTACTGTTTTTAAAATTTTGTTATTATGGAAATGGAGTTGATTTTTGTGGTTTTCTTTTGTAGGCTGTATTTTGGGGGTTTATCTGTTTTGTTTCTTAAGTATTTATTTTGCATTCACCTTTGATGATGTTATTATCTTACTTAGTATGTTTGCTGATTCCTTAACATTTCCCAAATATACCATATCAGCCAATAGAGTTTTATTTCTTTTTCATCTATTTTTATGCCTTTGATTTCTTTCTTTCATTTTATTGCTGTTGCTAGTATTTCTAGAACTATATCAAATAATAGTCGAGAGTCAGCATCGTTGCTTTACTCTTTTATTTATACCTAGTGTATTCTCATTATACATGATACATACTTTCAGTATTAGATGCTTTTTATAGTATTACAGAAGATCCCTCTATGCCTATACTTTGTAGGGTTTTTAGTTAACTATCTTAATAGAAGTCTACTTTGATGCAAATAGAAAATGCTCTGTAAAAAAATATTCTTTTCAAAACGACTTTTTTAAAATTATAATTTCTCTAGGGGTGAAGTACAGAATATGTTGGAAAGATTTGGAGGTATGTTTCAAGATTCCATTATATTTAAAGATACTCTTTTGTTTAAAGCCTATGCTTGGTAAAATTTGTAGAAGAAAACGATAGAATCATAGAATTGCTAGACTTGGAAAGGTCTGTGGCCCTTATGTACTGTTTCATGTGCATTTGATTTTAGAGATATATTTGATATATATCTTGGGTTTCCTCATTGTTGTTTGCTCAGTTTTAATGTGGAGAATGGATAGTAGCAGTGCTGAAGGGAAGTGTTTACTAGAAATGTATTTTTATATTCACATTTAACATAATCTAGGAAATACTGTATGAAAAAGGAACTGGGGAGGTCTAGTCTAAACTCAGTAAGAGTTTATTAAATGTCTCTTATGTTCCACGCACAGTGCTAGGAACTGGGGATGCAAAGGGAAAAAAAAAACCATTCTTGCTTTCAAGGTGCATTCACTGTCCCAAAATGACATGGGATCTTTCATCTTGGGCTTGAGGTGACCTCAGAGGCCATTTTAGTCCCGTCTCCATGAGGGCAGCTAGGTGGTACAGTGGATAGAGCACCAGTGCAGGAGTCAGGAGGACCTGAGTTCAAATCTCACCTCATACACTTGACATTCACTAGCTGTATGACTTTGGGCAAGTCACTTAACCCCAGTTGCCTCGTCCTGGGTCATCTCCAGTTATCTTGATGAATATCTGGTCACTGGAGTCAGATGGCTCTGGAGGAGAAGTCAGGCTGGTGACCTGCACAGCCCTCCCTCACTCAAAACAAAGTCAAGTGCAAGTCATGTTATTATTTCTCTGATGGCATGGTCATCTTTGGTGACGAAGGACAAACACACATCTCAGTGGCACCCTGGATTAGGACATGGGGCCTACATCTAGGAAGCTTTCAGTTCAAATAGCACATTAGACACTTCTTGACTTTATGACCTTGGGTGCCTCACTTAGCTTCTGTTTGCCTCCTTTTAGTCATTTGTAAAATGTAGATAATAAAAACACTTGTCTCTCAGGCCTATTGTAAAGAAAAAATGAGATAAAATGGGTAAAACCTTTAGCAAACTTTAAAGTGCCACATACATGTATTATTAGCTATTTTTATTTTTCACAGAGAGCAAAAAGACATCCTTGAAAATTAAGTGACTTGCCCAAGGGTAATGTCAAATGGAGGATTTGAACCCAGGTTTTTTGATTCCAGATCCATTGTACCACCCTAACTTAAATAGGTTAAAATGTACATGCTCACACACATACACACAACCTATTCTTAGATACAGTCCCTAATGAAATAGTTTTGTAGGCTACATTTATGTCATGGTGCATATAAATGATTTTTGGTGGTATTAAATTTGAAAAAGCTTTGAATTTCAGGAATTCTTGAGTATGCTTTCATTTTCCAGAGGTCCTCTAAATTGATTGATGATTTATATCTTGAGTGGAAAATTTCATCAAATTTATAACTTAAAACATGAAAGAATTAGAATTTCATCCCTAAAAATCCTTTATACACACATGTAATCTAGAAAAGAAAGAATAAGTTACCCTTTACTTAAACCTATTCCAAAATAGGGTGGGTAGAGGAGATTCTAGTTAACTGGAGGTTAGATACTGTTATAAAAAGTTGCAAGAATTTCTGTAGATCATTTTTTAGGGAAAAGATTATAAATTAGGGAAAGAGCTGTCTTTTTGTAACAGTTGGTATAATGCCTGTGTTAAATTTAAATATCTCAAGACTTTCTAGTACTGATGACTGACTACTCAGATAATTTGGCTTATATTTGTATTTTCATTATATAAACTTCACAACATAAAATTTTCATAAATATTTCATTTTAGCTGATATTAACAAGGCTCTTCTTGCAAAGAGGAAAAGATTGGAAATGTATACGAAGGCTTCTCTTAAAACTAGTAATCAGAAAATTGAACATGTTTGGAAAACACAACAAGAACAGAGGTAAGGACTTATTTTTTTAATTTTTTTAATAACTTTTTCATCATGAATGCAAAATGGACATTGAAAAGGTAGTTTTGTATTTATTGATGTATTAACTGAAAAATATTTTGGACTATTTTTCTCTTAATGTGAGAGATAAGAGCTTTTCAATCCTGTATACCTATCCTTGGTCCTCAAAGGGAAAGTCACTTCTTGATCCTCAAGTGTTTTTTTTTCTCCATCTTTAATTCATTTTCTTTGACTTCTGTAGCAACAGATGCTGTTGAATACTCGTTTCTCCTGACCCTCTTTCCTTTGCATCGCATTCTTCTAGTTTTTCTCCTATCTATGATGGCTCCTCGAGTTCTTTCTTACTAGAGAACAGTGAGTCTTGATTGGGTGGCTGCTGGTCAGAGCTGGTCTAGGGTAGAGGAGTCAGACATGTGACCCACAACACACCTGTGTCATGAGTGTGGCCTGAATCAGATTAAAATGTTATTGGAAATATTGAACAGAATAATTAAAAACAGGTAAGATTATATTTTAAAACTAAGTCAATATGCACCTCACAGGGATTCTCATGTACAGATTAGTAGCCCCTCTTTCTATTTTAGTTTAATATGATAAGCTCTAGAGGGATTTGTTTTTCAGGTAGGGTTTGGACTAGAAGACCTCTGAGAGCTTTAATCTGAAATGTTAGCCTTCTCTTCAGTGGCCTTTATCTTTCTGAGTGTTCCTAAAGGATTTGTTCTTAGGTTTCTTCTCTTTGTATTGTCTGCTTTGGGAGAGCTATTCTTTGGCTTTAAACCTTCTTTGTGGAGGATTACCAATCTCTACCTCCAGTTTTGATCTCTCTGGCCACAGATTCATCTTTCCAATTTCCTATTGGAAAAGGGGACAAAGGGAATAGAAAAGAGAATAAGAAATTATGTATCAACCACTATGTCTCAAGCATTGTGCATTGCAAGCGTTTGCAAGCCCCTTACGTACATTATCTCATTTTATTCTCACAATGTCTCTGCAAGGTAGAGGCAGTTATCTTCATTTTACAGTTAAGGAAACCGAGGACTAAAGAAGTTACATAACTCACACAGCAAGTAAGTGTCTGATAAATTTGAACTAAGGTCTTCCTGATTCTGTGCCTAGGCTTCTATTCACTGCACCATCTAGCAGCCTCAGGCCAAGGGGAAAAGGGAGCAGAGTCCTTAATGATTCAAACCTCTGTCAGGTGAAACAGCTTTATGCTTATTTAAAGCAGGGCTTCTTAATCTTTTTTGTGTCATGGAGCCCTTTGGTAGTCTTTTGAAACCTATGGACTCCTCAAAATAATGTTTTTAAAGCATAAGATAAAATATATAGGGTTACAAAGGAAATCAAAATGTTTATAATTCAAAATATTTTTAAAAAATTCACATACCCCAAGTTAAGAATCCCTGCTTTTGACCAATCTTCTTAGCATGCCTTTCTTAGGGGAAAAAAACATAAGACATTTCCTGCATGTCAGTCTGAAGTAGTGATCATGATGTGATGTATCTGGGCACATCTTTCAGGGCCCAAGGCTGCTGGTCCCTCTCAGAGCTCAGGAAAGGGCCCTCCCATGAAAGCCAAGGTTCAGAAGGAAGTAACTCCTTTCTGGGTCTTTTCACTTACAACAGCATATGAACATTTTCTAGGAAACACGTAAGTCATTTATCATTTATCTTTCCCTTAAAAATACAAGAGAAAGGAATGGTTTGATAGAAACTACATTGAAGTAGGAGGCCTTGGATTTGAGGAGCTGGATCTGAAACCTCATCTGGCTGAAATGACACTGATTTCTCTTGGATCTCATTTTCCTCGTCTCTCAAGTGAAAGGGCAAGATGTCGATGACCTCTTTGGATCCCTTCTGGCTCTAACTCAAGTCAAAAAGCAACCTGTTGTCTTTCTCCCTCAGCTTGCTTCCTTCTGTCAGGGGCATCATGAGGCCCATCTTGGCTTCATCTTTGACTCTTCCTCCATCTAGTATGTTCAAATGGTAGGATATTTCTGTTATTATCACAGCGTGAGCCATTGTTACCTCTCATCTCCAATGATGCCATTTCTTCCCCATCTTTCACCTTACATAATACTGCTATTGCCACTTCTAAAAAGTCTTCAGTATTACATCTTCACTGTTTAACAAGATTTAGGCCCCTTAACCTGACATACAAGACTCTGTGGAATCCACTTTTATGATCCTCCTCCCTTAACAGCTTTGGCTCATGCACAGCCCAGCTTGCTGTTCCTCAGACATGTCCTGTGGTTTCCCGTCTCTTTTCCTTTGTTGATACCTTTTCTTTACCTTGAGTCCCTGTTCTCCTCCCAATTTCTCTGCCTCTTGACCTCTTCCTTCCCACTCTTTAAGTACCAGCTCAAATTCTACATCCTCTGTAAAGCCTTCCTAGATTCATTCTGCTGAGTCATCTTTCAGTCATCTGATCTCATTTGTTACTATTTGCTTAAAAAGAAAGAAATTTGTTTTTTGCAAAAAGAGATTTATTTTTATGAAAAAAAACATTTGTAACTGTTATGTACTTAGGAGTTCATAAAGTACTTGGTGAATTTTGTTGGATCAGCCACTGAACAAAATCTGTGTAGTGCCAAAGTAGAAAAAAGTAAATTGAAATAAATATGTGCTGAAATCTTATATAACCTAATTATACCATAAATTCATATTCATGTTTTGAAATGAACCCATTTATTCTTTTAAAGTGTAAAATTGCATGAAATATTTATTTTGAGTCAAAATTAGTTTTCCTTAGTATTTTTTGCGATTTTTTTCATTGATTTTTCAAAAGCACTTAATTTGGTTGAACAAAAGTATGGTTTTTTTCCCCCACCAATCATATCTTAAGTTTTTTCAGTTAATAAAAAACGTTTTCTTCTCCTTACCCTTCTTATAAGTGGGAGACAAAAAAAACCCTTTTCCCTGATTATGATAAAAATTCCATCCTTTTTCAAGAACAAAAATCAGCAAAATTTATGTTAGAGAAAATTTCTCTATATAAGATTAGGTGCCAGAAAACTAAGGACTTTTGCCTTGGAGTAGAGTAGAGCCTCCTGTTACTGTTACCTAGCTGTTAACCATTCTGCAAATCAAATCCCAAGTTCACATGTTCTATTTACAGACTATATAAGAGTCACAGGAAAGTTTTTAATCAAGAGAAATGCAGTGTAAAAGAATCAAGTAATAGAATATGCTTTTTCACTAGATAGATGAGTGCAATTCCCTATAAATTCCAGAGAGATTGTAATCTTTCCCAGATAGAATAATACATTTATTTTGGAACTTGTAACCAATTCACTGGCAAAAGTGTAGGGTCCACCGCTACCTGTTGCATGGACTTCAGAGGAAACCTTTCAGCCCAACTGTCAGAATTCAGGTACTTCTGAGTCCAGGAATGCCACAGCTATTCCATTCCATGTACTGCCCCTTCTGTTGTCTTGTGACATTAGTCAGGAGCTTTCCTTTTGCCCCTCCACTTCGCCAGCTTTGCTTTTTAAACCCCACATCTGTCAGAAAACTCTGCTGATACAAGTCCTGGAGTGGTAATGTGACCTTTCTAGGACAAGAGAAATGGGAGATTACAGCCCACGGAATTTCTCCCAGGGAATGTTCTCTTGGCATCTTGCAAAGTCCCCAAAATGATTTAACCCAGAATGATTTTTAAAAAAGACTCAATTTTTAAAAAAATACTTGTATTTAACAACTTCCCTCAAAAAACTTACAGTAGTATTAATGCCTTACTTTTTTTTATATTACATTAATTACTTCTTTTTTCATGGTCTCTGATTTCATCAGTATGAGTAGCTCTTCTGCTGGTGCAGATAGCAGCTACTTTGTACTTTAGTAGTTTGTTTTCATTAGTAGTTGCATAAAAAAATAATCACTACCTGGTGACAGCTCTTCTGGTAATGTTTCTGAATTGTGATAGGTTGGTCCTGTGATGGCAGATAGTCCATTGCCGGGTGTTTAAAGTTAGATTGGATTTGCTAAAATGTACGCTCCATTGGCACAACCCAGGTTCACCTCCTCTTTATGATGAAACCCTTGATTAGTTATGTAAATTATTCAGTCACTTGAGGACATTGATTCCTTTCATTTTAACAATGGTAATGATGGTGTTCACGATTCTTTTACTAGGCAAAAGCTCAACCATGAATATTCTCAGCAGTTCCTGACATTATTTCAACAGTGGGATCTGGATGTTCAGAAAGCTGAGGAACAGGAAGAAAAACTAGCCGTTAGTATCATGCATGCTTGGCATTCTTCATAATTGATAATGTTGTCTAACTAAGTATAGAAAATACAGATGATCACCCAGTAACAGTCCTGTGGAATTGAATGAGCTGCCTTTGCTCACAGCTTGTTCTGTTTTGTGGTCTCGTTAGTGTTGCTGCCCTCACAGACTCAGTCAGCTTGGCATGTACCCAGAAAAGCCAAGATCAGAAGTCATCATGTTAGTATTGACTCATTTTCCTTATAGCAAAACTCCATGCAAATAATTATCCCCATTTTACAAACAAGGAACCTAAAACTTAGTGAATTTTAATGAATTGCCTGAAGTGTCAGAGCCAGAATTTGAACCCATTGCTCTTTCCTTTGCATGTCTTTCTTTTCATTTTATCACGTCTTCCTTCCCTCTCTTCTGAAAAAAAAAATAGGGGAGTGGTAGAATACCACAGATTTGGTTGTTAGTTGCTTCACAACTAAAATTAGTAATAAATGTCTTTAAATCACAACTTGTAAAGTATTTTAAATTTTTTCCTGATTCTTAAATAGCCAGAGTTCTTCTACTACTCTATTATTTAAGAATTACTTGTTTAGTATAGCCTAAGTAGAAGTGGCTATGAAGTAGTTTTCCTTGTTGGAGTTTAGATGTAGAACTTTTAATTATCCATTATATCCTGTTTCCTCCTTTGGTTTGTTTTCAGGTCTGCTGTTTACATGACTGCTAACTCTCCTCGCTGATTAGCTGCCGATTAGCTACAGGAGTGCTTAGGTTAACCATGTCTTGCCAGTGAAGTTACACATTAATCAGTCAGGGCACAGTTAATTTTACATTGCCCATCTATAATAATTAGTAACTTCATGGTAAGAATGATAGCTTTTCTTCATTTAAAATAACATACTTTATTGTATTTCCTCATGACACATGATAGTGCTAGCAATGTATCACAATGAATTTTGTTGAATTGGCACATTTAGCTAATGTGTATTTCTATATAATTCATTTACTTATATTTAAATAACAGGTATATGGTAACTAAATATTTCAGCAGTTCAACAAATATTTATTCAGCACTTGCATTTGACACTCTAAAATTTTGCTAACTGTTTTACATATAATCTCATTTCATCCTCTCAACAACATTGTGAGATAAACCTGTTAGCCCCATTTTACAGAGAAACTGAGACTGGAAGAGATGAAGTGACTTGCCCAGGGTCATATTGTAAGTGTCTGATGTAGGACTCCAAACCATGTCTCCCTGATTTTAAGTCTGCTGCTCTCACACTCCATAGCCTTTAAAAAAGCAGACCCCACTCTTGGAATATATAATCTCATGAGAAGATAAGCTCTAATCATGTGAAGAAATAACAATATAAGGTAGAAGGAGGGATTTGAGAAAGGGAGGTTGAGTGGTCAGTGATGACTTCCAGAGTAGAAATCTCATTTGGAAGAAGGAAAGGATGAGAAGCATCTGGCTAGTAGGGAAGGGATAGGGACTTGTAGGCAGAAGGAACATTGTGAACCAAGGCCTAGTGGTGGATAGGAGAGTACTTCGTGTTGGGAGCAGTTGAGTAGAGGAGTGACTAACGTGATCTGGAGACTAGAGTCAGGCCAACCAGCCACTTACTGAAGGTTCTCCAGTGCTAGGATGAGCAAGCAGTTCAGGTGTGGTTATTGTGGCCTACTTTCGATTATTTTTACCCTGCTTTTGACCAGTTCTCACAAATCATACTTAAATTCATGTCCTCTGTTACTTGAAGCTCTCTTCTAAATTAGATTTTACCTTGTAATAAATATTATCAGCAATAAATAGTAGTTAAATCTATCACCTTATTTTTGTTTTTATGTTTACAGTAAAAAAAAATTGTACACACACACGTACATGTACATACACACTAAAGGCAGCTAGGTGGCACAGTGGATACAGCATTGAACCTGGAGTTCAATGAACTTAAGTTCAAATCTGGCCTCCAGCACTTAATTGCTGCATCCCCTGGGGAAATCACTTAACCTTGTCTCTAAGATGAGGATATAATAGCACCTACCTCTCTGCGATGTTGTAAGGATAAAATGAGACAATATTAACAGCATTTTGCAAACCTTAAAGTACTACTTATTATACATTTATTGAACACCTATTGTGTGCTGGAAAGAGAAAATTTAGATAAAACAGGAACCCTATATTCACTGGCTTTATAGTCTTAGTAGAGGAAGAGGACAAAGACTTTGATAAAAAAATGCATAGTGAATGCACAAAGAGCTATATGCAGTTTGAATATGAAATAGTTATTATTCACTGAAATTATCTGGAAAGGCTTCAATAAAGAACTCACCATGACTCTCAGATCTTCCTCTTGGACTTCTCTATTCTGCTGAGGGTACTGCTATCATAGTCTCCAGGTTTGCAACGTCAAACTCATCCTCAGTTCAGATAGAAATAATGAAGTCTAGAGGAACAGGTTTTGGTGGAAAAAGATCCATGTCTGTCTTTGCTACACAGGGGTTAAGATAATGTCCATTCCTAATCTTTCAGTATAGTTAAATGTGTTCTCTTCCTTTTGATATGCTTTAAGAATTATTTTTCATAGTGATTTATGGTAAAAAGTAAGTAGGACTATTAGACCATGTGATAATGAATTTGCTACTATCCAGTCATTATTAAATCTAGTGTTGATTTTTTTTAGCTGGAATTTTCATTTTGTAAGATCATGATTCTCTTATTTTTGCTTCTAGAATATGTTTCAACAACAGCAAAAGGTTTTTCAACAAGCCAGAATAGTTCAGAGCCAGAGGCTGAAAACAATTAAACAACTCTATGAACAATTCTTAAAGGTATGGTATATGCATTATCTTTCTACATTTTTAAAACATAATGGGAACTTTAAGAGTTTTTTTGAATTGATGGAAAGTATTTGCAAAAGCTCTATTTCAGTACTTCATCATATCCTAGAGGTACCTTTGGCTCTCTCTGTTGTACATGGAGTACACGTTCTGGCATTTTATTAACCCATCTATTAGTAAACATAGAGTGCACATTGTGTGCCAAGAATCATGCTAAGCACTCAGAGACAAAGAAAGGCAAAAAAAGGCAATCCCTGTTCTGAAGGAACTCAGTGGGAGAGATAGCATGCAAACAACTGTACATACAGGCTATAGACAGGAAAAATTAGAAATAAGCAACAAAGGGAGGGCACTGGGAAAAACTTCTGTAGTAGTTGGGATTTAGCTGGGACTTGAAGGAAGCCAGGATGAGGATGAGGAAGGAGAGGATTCCCGGCTTGGGAAAGGGCCAATAAAAATGCCCTGTGGGGAGATGATGAGTCTTGAGTGAGAAAGAGCAAGGAGGTCAGTATAAGTGGATTATTGTGGGTGGCAGGAAGGTCCAGGGCATGAAAGGCTTTGAATGCCCAACAGGATTTTTTATTTGATCCTGTAGGTAATAGCAAGCCACTGCAGTTTTAAGATCCCTCATGACAGCTGAGAGGAAGATGGACAAGAGTGGGGAGAGCTTTGTGGTAGCAGACCCACCAGTAGCTATTTTAATAGTCCAGGTGTGAGGTGATGAGGGGCTGTGCTGAGGTAGGGAGGGGCATGTGCTAGAGAGATGGCGACCTTGACAGACTTTGGCAGCAGCTTGGAAATGGGGACTGAGGGTGAGGGAAGAGTCATGTGAGCTTGGGGGCTTGGGAGGAGAGTGGGGAAGAGAGAAGGGTGTGGGGGGATGGTGGGGGGAATGATGAGCTCAGTTTTGCACATACTGAGTTAAAATGTTCAATGAAGAGTTGGAAATGAAGTTAAGAAGAGAGCAAAGAGGTTGTAGGGCTGGACCGGTGGATTTGAGTCTAGCTGCAGTCCAAGAACAAAGTCAGCTAGGTGTACAGATTAGCAAGTAACAAAAACAACATTCTACCTGCATAGCAAAGTCCCACAGCATCTTGATAACTGGCTTTCATTTTATAGCTACATGCAGCAAGCATGTGAATACATGTGATCATAGGACACACAGATAACATACATGACTGCATTGTAAATATTAGTCCCATTGTATGAATTAGTAAAATGCATAGGTGCTGGGCCTTGCATTGGTTAAAATAGTTTTAGTTGGCACGCTCATTAAATTTGCAGATGACAGTCTGGGAAGAGCTAGCACACTGGATCATGGTCAGGATCCAAAAAGATTTTAGCAGGTTAGATCATTGAGTCTTAAGACAATACCTGCCACAGGAGGAGAAAAACTCCTTCGACACAAAAAATTAACCACACAGGTATGAGTTGGGGGGAGTTCTGTCCTGAAAACTGAAAATTTTAATGACCTCTAAACTTAATATGAGTTGGCAGTGTATTCTGAAAGGCCAAAAGGCTCATGAGATCTTGAACTGTCTTAAGACAGACATAGCTTCCAGTATAGGAAAATAGTAATCCCAGTGTACTATGCCCTTGTGAAACCTTAGTCTTGAATATTGTGCTTGTTTTGGGTGCCACTCATGTGTATCCAGAGGTGGGCAACACTGTGTGTGTGTGTGTGTGTGTGTGTGTGTGTGTGTGTGTGTGTTTTCGTTCTGAGGATCAGTTCAGTCTGGAAAATTGGATATTGTTCAATCCTTTGTTATATTCTGACATCTCTCCACGCTCATGTTCGTTGTTTCCATGATGCTATCTTCCCATCTCATCCTCTGTCGTCCTCTTTTCCTTTTGTCTTCAGTTTTTCCCAACATCAGGGTCTTTTCCACTGAGTCCTTGTCTTCTCATTTTGTAGCCAAATTTTTAAACTTCAGCTTCAGTATACGACTTTCCAGTGAATAGTCTGAATTAATTTCTTTAAGTAGTGACTGATTTGACCCCCTTGTTGTCCAAGGGACTCTCAAAAATCTTTTCCAGCACCTCAGTTCAAAAGCATCAATTCTGTGTGCTCAATTTTCCTCATAATCCAACTCTCTCAGTCATTCATGGCTACAAGAAAAATCATAGCTTTAAATATTCAGACATTTGTGTACTAAGTGATTAGTCTGCTTTTTTAGTTTGCTGTCCAGATTTGTCAATAGTGATTTTTCCAAGGAACAAGTGTCTTTTAATTTCATGGCTGCAATCACTATTCATAGTGATCTCTGTGCCTAAGAATATAAAATCTGACACTGCTTCCATTTCTTCTCCCTCTCTTTGCCAGGAAGTGATGGAATCAGCTGCTAAGATGGTTGTTTTTTTGGCATTTTTTAGTGTAAAGCTTCAAACCAGCTTTTACACTCTCCTCCTTCATCCTCATCAAGAGGCTTCTTAATTTCTCTTCAGAAGTATCATCTATATATATATATATATATCTAAAATGGTTGGTATTTCTCCTGGCAAACAATTCCTGCTTTTGATTCATCCATCCTGGCATTTTGAGCGATGTAATCTGCATATAAGTTAAATAAACAAGGTGACAACATACATCCTTGTCATGCTTCTTTTCCATCTTGAACCAGTCCGTTCCAGGTTTAGGTCTTTTGCTTCTTGACCCACATCAGCCTCCTCTGGAGCCAAGTGAGATGATCAGGTATTCTCATCTCTGAGGACTTGACACCTTTTGTTGTGAGCCACACAGTCAAGGAAGCAGGAGGAGATGGTTTTCTAGAATTCCTTGGTTTCTCCATAATCCAGGGGATGTTGACAATCTGGTCTCTGGTGCTGCTCTTCTGATGCTTCCGGTTCCCATACTGCGAAGCCTAGCTTGCCGAATCTTAAGTGTAACTTCGGTGGCGTGTGACATGAGCACAGTGGTTGGATAATTTGAATATTCCCTGGCACTGCCACTCTTTAGGATTGGGACGCAAATGGATCTTTTCCAATCCAGGTGCCACTGTTTTTTTTCCAAATTTGCTAGAATATTGAGTGCAACACTTTAATGGTATCTTTTAGATGATAATTAGCGATACTAATATCTACATGAACTAATGGTAGCTTATCATTTCTTGGATCGTTCTCTTGTGTATTCTTGCCGAGGGCAGCTGGATGGTGCAGCGTAGAGGGCACCAGGCCTGGAGTCAGAAAGACTCATCTCCACGAATTCAGATCTGGACTTCCTAACTGTCTGACCCCAGGGCAAGTCTCTTAACGCTGTTTTCTTGTTTCCTCCTCTGTAAATGGAACTGGAAAAGAAAATGGCAAACCACTGCAGTATGTTTACCAAGAGAATCCCACAGGGGGTCACAAAGAGTTGGACGTGACTGAAAAACTGAACAACAATATTCTTACCACCTCTCCTTAATCTTTCCTACTTCTGTTAAGTCCCTACAATTTTTGTCTTTTATCTTGCCCATTTTTGCATGAAACGTTTCCTTGATAATCTCTAATTTTCTTGAGTAGATCAATTTTTCCCCTATTCTATTCTTTGTTTTTTTGCTTTTCTCATTTAAGCTCTTTTCTATTTTCTTGATATTCTCTGGAATTCTGTGCTTAGTTGGGTAGATCTTTCCTTTTTCCTTCTCATTTGTTTGTAAAGCCTCATCAGACAGCTGTCTTGCTTTCTTGGCTCTCCTTTTTCTTTGGAATGTTTTTTGTTGCTGCCTCCTGTACACATTGTGAACCTGTTTGTATTTCAGGCATTCTATCCATCTGATTGAATCCCTTAAATCTTTTCATCACCTCCACTTCATACCCATAAGGGATATTATTTAAGTCATATTTATACGATCTGATAGTTTCCTCCATTTTCTTCAATTTGTCTGCATGTTGCAGTAAGAGGCTCCTAATTTTAGCCATAGTCGACTCCAGGTCTTGCTTTAACTGACTGTATGGAGCATCTACACCTTTGGCTGCAAGTATATAAGCAGTCTGATTTTGATATTGACTATCTGCTAATGTCTCTGTGTAGAATCACTTTTTGGGTTGAAAAAATGTTTGCTATATGACCAGCAAGTTATCTTGACCAAACTTTATTAGCCTCTACCCCGCCTCATTTTGTACTTCAAGATAAAACTTGCACATTATTCCAATTATCTTTGGATTTCCTACTTTAGCATTTCAATCCCTATGAGGAATGTGACCTCTCTTTCTGGTGCCATTTCTGCTTCACTGGGGTTGTGATAGCTGTGCTTAGGTATTTGGGGGGTTGTCATGTGTAGCAAAGATTAGAATTTTCTTGGTTTGGGTAGAAACAGAAGCAGTACATGGAGGACAGACAGATTCAGGCTTGATTTCAGAAAAAAAAATCCTAACCATTAGAACTTGACAAAAGTGGGGATAGGCTGCTTCAGGAGGTGACGAGGAGAAGAGGTGCCTTCTCTCTTCTCACATTTCGGTGCAGTCACTCCCTTGTCACCTCTCACTCAGACTCCTGCATGCAGCTTCTGCTTGGCCCACGGGGTTCATCTTTCCACATCCCAGTCCTCTCCACTCAGGGACCACTGATCTTCCTACACAAGGGCTCCCTCTTACCTCCAAGATTAAACAGGAAGTTATCTCTTGGGCTCTTCATGACTTCAACCATCCCTTTCATTCTAGTCTTTTTACACTTTACTTCCCTGCCCATACTCTGTGATCTCTGCACTTTCTGATCTTACAGCCTCCCCCTCCCCCAGTCCATCCTACCTCCAGGCTGCTCTGGCTTGATTCAGACCCTGCTCATGATGAGGGCTGAAAGGGCCAGGGTACAGGAACTCCAAGACTGGAGCTCCCTGTGTTTGGAGAAGTCATAGACTCAAAGCATTGTTGAGGTCAAGGTAAAGATTTATTATGCTTTTCAGTGGGCGAGAGTTCTTAGGAACCTGCAACCTTAGAGGGATACAGATCAGATTTATGTAGGATATTCTGTGGTAACATGCCAAGTATGCTAATTAGGTGATTCAGGGCAGGATTAGGGAGTGGTTCTTAAAGGAACTATACTTTTGGTATCTACTGTGCAGGTATTTTACCCAGAGTTCATGGAGAAAGAGCCCAAGAAGGGGCTACAAACATGGAGATGTGGTTTTAGGCTCTCACTAAATCAAATTGGTCAGGGCTGACTAAGGAATACCAGGCTGCTCTCATGTCTTGTTAGATAAGATAAATGTAAGGGAGTACACGCATGATTGGTCGGTGAGTCGTAAATGTCGTTATGATGCATTGCACAGATCAGCCAATACACATCTGGTTCAGACTAATAGGTTCTGTAGGTGCAGCTGGCTACCATAGCTGGAAGGGGGATAATGGTTGTTGCTGCAGCAGGCTGTATCCTTGGGCCGGGGAGAAACTGCCTGAGACAGTGTTTTGAGGTTAGGAAGAAGTGTGATATTAGAACTGGGGCCCTAAGCACATGCACCCAAGCACCCTATCACTCATATCCCACTTTCTGCAACAGATTTGTCCCAACTCTGACCCCCACCCCTACTCCCATCTCTTCTGTAGGGATCCTGTGTGCAGAGTTGTTGGCATATTGTTTCTTCCATTAGATGAACTCTGAGGGGAGGGGAGGAAAGGGGCTGGGTTTGCTTTTATTTGTTGAGAGCTCTGGGCCTGGACTCGGAGACACAAGTTCAAATCCAGCCTTAGACAGTGGTTGGGTGACTCTGGGGCAAGAAGTTGAACCAGATTCCTCAACTGTCCCATGGAGAGACTGAAAGCACTCTTCTTCCAAGGTTGTCATGAGAAACAAATGACTTCATTTTGTAATAATAGTATTATTTATAATATGTAGTAGTATTAATTATATACACTTATTGACTGACCTTAGAACTGAGATAGTTTTTCACCTTTCTGTGTCGAGCTCCCCACCCTGCCTGCTTGGCAGGCCAGGAAAGCCTATGGACTGTTTCTCAAAAAACACATTTTTAAATGCAGGAAATAAGAACAAAGAATAACAAAGGATCCTAACTATTGAAATGCAGCTGTTAAAAAAATATTGAGAAAATGCTGAGGTAGTCCACATACAGAGTACTGTTTTCAATTCTAGGCACCAGTTTAGGAGAGAAACTATTAAGTGCAGAGAACATAGAGGAGGGCAGTCAGGTAATAACAAAGGACTTTGTGAAGTTTGGTTGGAAGACCTAGTGATACTTGTCTTTCTACCTAAATTACCATATATTTATTTTGTTATATATTGCATAATTCTTACATAATTTTAATCATCTATTTATGCTGCATGTTTACAGCAGAAACTGCACCAAGACTTTTGGGACACCCTGTAGCATGGGTTGCCTCAGCAGGTAAAGGAGTTGCCTTCTCCCAAGTTATTTAGCAAAGGTCAGGTGACCATTTGTCAGAACTACCATAGTGGGGGTGCTTTGAGTTCTGAAGTTATGTCTATAAAATGTAAAAATTTGTTACTAAGAAGAATGGCTAGAATTCCAAACCTGAGGTCAAATGAGGTTCCCCAGGGGTCATGGTGAGGACCCAATGAAGTAATGGTGTAATGTTCTATCTGAGTGTTAGCTGTTTAGTAAATTTGTACTAATAGAAAGTAATCATTGATAAATTATTTCTTAATTGTCAGGAAAGGCTGAAAATGACGACTACAGTTAATAATATACTTGGATGATTGTTTTCAGATGATATTATTTGGGAAACCTTTTCTCACCTCCCTTCTCCAGTTTGTCACAAAATTTTAATTACTATTTAGTATGTCTGAAAAAATGCTCTTTTACTGTGTGTGTATACATATAAAACACATATGTATGTATATATATATGTCCATACACATGTGAATCTCACGGTATAGTAACTAATTCAGCTGGTACACCTCACTGTATCCCTAGCATTTAGCGCAGCCCATCAGGGAGTTTAAAATGTGCTCCTGCTATCACAAACCTGGTCATTTTTTTTCTTGTTCATTCTTCTCCAGTATATTTAACAATAATAATGGACATTTTTAACAGGGTTCATTCAGCCCTTGTCTCCTGTACTGAGGAAGGTAAGAGGGTTCTTGCCTCTCCCATTAAGCCAACATACTCAGGCAACAGATAAGTGTGTATACTTGAATTATTAGAATTTAGAACAGACAAGCTGTATTTACTAAATGAGTATTGACCTTTTACTTTGTAGAACATGGAAGACTTGGAGAAAAATAACGAAAGCTTCCTCACAGGGGCACAGAATGAACTTCGAAAAGAAATGGCCATGCTACAGAAGAAAATCATGATGGACACTGTAAGTTATTATATGGTATATTTTTAGCTGAAAAAATTGAGTAGTAAATCATTACATATTTTATCAAATAAAACGGTATATTAAAGTCACTTATCCAAGTATTAAACATTTCTTTAATATCTCCTTTCTTGTAACAGCAGCAGCAAGAAATGGCAAGTGTTCGAAAATCTCTTCAATCCATGTTATTCTGATGGCTCTTTGAAGTAAGAACTTGGACCTAAGTAATATGATACAATTACAACCATTAGCTAAGATTTGCTGTGGCTTAAGAAAGCTAGTTTAAAGGTTATCTGTTGTTACATAGCTTGTTTATCAATGCAAGATCTTCTGTTTTATATTGACTGAAAATGCCTAATAGGAATATTAAATAGCAAGTTTAAACTTTCAGGTTCTTTGGTATTGGTGAATTTTTTCTCCCAATGTTAGCAATTAAAAATTAATGGCTTCTATCAATAAAGGTTTAAATAAATTTCACATTTCGGCCTCACTAGGTTCTTTTAAGCTGCACAAAATATTAACCCTCTCAACTGCCGAGGGTGCCGAGAAATACCTAAGTGTGTGTGTATATATATATATATATACGTTGCTATTTTTAAAAAATTAATTTGTGTCCTAAGTAAACAAAACAGCCAAGAAAGTAAAGTTTGAAAGACTGAACAGAGTATCTGAATTTCAGTTCTAAAGAATGGAAGTTATTTAAATGACATGCTATTGGCACTGATTGAGAACATTTCATGAACATATGTACATTTTACAGGTTGATACTATTTAACATTCTTGCTTGGGGTATTTCATATCTGCCTTTATACAAAAACAAGTATTTCTTCCAAATAAATATTTACATGAAATACATGGAATTTTGATTTTATATTCTTATTCAAGTTTAAGCAATATTGTATCTATGCAGTTTTTTACATGTAGCACATGAAATTTATAAATCACATTTGGATTTAATAAATACAGGACTGATTAGCACATGCTTGAAAATTACTTGGTTAAGCATGTTTTATTCCAGAGTTACTGAAATTCAAAAGGATCAAAATGAATAATGTGCCCAAGAGGAGGAGAGGAGTAACTTTTATCTCTTTTCGTATATTCCCTCTCCCCCCCAATTTGAGTTTAACTAGGCTAATACAAGTCCATACAGATTCTCTGTGGTAGTTTACAAAAGAAGTTAATTTTTACATTTTGAATTAAGGGGAACATTATTCTTTCTGCAGAATCCTCTAGAGGGATATAGCTTACTGCCCAGTCAAAAGTCAAAACAAACCTTCAGTTCTGTTTCAGAATTATGAGGAGAGGTAGGATATGTATTGACTTTAGTCATTTGGGGGCAGAAATGTCCAAAAGTTCTTTATAACTAGCCTGCTGTAGGACTTTTCATCATATTTAGTATAAGGAGTGTTTTCTCCTTTGAAGGGAGGACAGATGAGTGTATATTAATTCAGTGCAAAATCAGCCTTTTTTCCAGCTGGTTAATAATACATGAAATAGTTGTTTGATTATCTAATTGCTCAAACTGGGACTGGTGGGCAGATGGCTTTTGTAATAAATAATGAATAAATTAAAAAGCACTGGGAGAATAAAGTAAAAGTAAGATTATCAGTTAAAAGCTAGCACTCTGTCAAGGCATCAAATACATGGCCTAGATTTTAAGAAGTAGGATTATTTTGCTCTAGTGGTTTTTAAATTCTCATTTGTAGTCCATTCTTTTCTTTGGGTAATACAAATCCAGTAATTTCTGAACTCTATAGATAATCAACAATAGTTGTAAATCACTGATCAGATCTTCTGTTACTGGAAAAATATTAAAAGACTTAGGAACTAATCCATATAGGAGCTAGTCATTTCTTTTGTACTGGAACAGTGATTACCTTTGCATCTGTTAATAGAAAAATGGAAAACAAAGCTGGGTTGACAAAATACTGTCTTGGAAACACTGTATTTGATTTAACTTGAGATGCACATCTTTACCACCTTTTTGCCCATTTATTAAGACAGCAATATGAGCCATGCACGTGAGATGTGTCTAAAAAGTGAACCGCCTTTTCTTTGTTGTTTTAAACTGTCAGCCCTGAAGTTTTTGAAAAAAAGTTTTTTGACAGTAAAAAAAAAAAAAGAGCTATTATTTTAGCTCATTACCTTCTTAGAGGCAAACTTTCCTGATTTTCCCATACTATAAATGCTGAATGGTAAGGGCTTTACAACTGAAACAAACACACAACAGAATCTGCATGACTTAGCTTTATATTAAAAATCTTATCTGACAGTTACGGCCACATTAATGTGCTTTTCAGGACTTGGTTTTCTTGAAAAGTTTCTCATCTGTATTCCTAAGAGCAGGGGTTCCTTCACTCCTAGGGTTTCCCTTAATTGCTTCTCCTCTTCTCCTTGGGCTATTAGTCAGTCATTATGGTTTTGAACCTGTTCGGGTGCATGAGGAAATGGAATCCTGAAGACTTGTAAATGAAAGTGATTTGCAATCTGCAAGATGACACCAGTGGAATATCTCAGCAAATCAAATGAAGAGATGAACTTGAAAAAGAAAGAGATAAAACCTATCACCGTCCATGTAACAAAGCGTGCTTTCGGTGCCTCAGGATGGCAGAGGGGCAGCGTGGGAGATACACACTTATACTTGGAATGTGAGTGTCATCTTAGGGGGGAAAGGAGAAAGGATATGTAGTTACTGAATTAATAACCTAGTTTTACTAATAAATAAATGTTCCCTACACCAAACCGAATGAGATGTTAGTGGAGGCACAAAGGCAAGAATCAGACTTGGAAGGGACTTCAGACTCACCTTGTCCTTGAGGGCTTGGCTATTTCTGGATGAAATAACCAAGAAAGGATAGATATGAAAAGCATAAAATAAAAAGTCATATCAGAAAAAGGAAATTAACTATAATTATAGAGACCAGCCCAAGGGTCTTCTTATAAATAAACCATCTGTTGTTCACAGGGTTTAAAATGCTTGGTGTAGGGAGGGAGCTCCTTCCACTCATGCAGATCAACAACTCCACCATTGAAGAGTAGCCTAGCACAGTGGAGAGGGGTAGACCTGGGTTCAAATCCCACTTCTGACACTAGCTCTGTGACCAATTTCACCTCTCCTTCATGCCTTGGGCCAGTTAGAGGCAGGTGGAGAGAGGACATGGATAGAAATGCATGGCATGGCTGCAGGCAGGGCTGTTTGTAGCAGTTGCAGCAGTTCCCCAAGGGCCTGTGCTGTGGAGGTAAGAGTCACGTGCTAGGAGTATAGGAGGGGAGGGGATGGGATGTTGTGTACAAAAAGATCAAAAGTTTAGCACCAGAATGCTCACTCACCATTGCTACCCACAGAACAATGTATTCGTCTATAAAATTGTTGAAGTACTGGTCCAAAAACAGAAGACCTGGCCCAATATATGCAGGGTCCTGTAGACTTAGTTTACTTTTGGTCATGTGAGCAACCTATTTAATAAAAAGGACAAATGAATGATCTAGAAATTAAGCTTACCCTTTATTCTAAAAAAAAAAAAAAA
>CM053770.1:227901434-227918167 GCA_028658325.1 Potorous gilbertii
CTTTTGAAAGCATTCTTCTCCTCATTGGCTTTTTGAAACTCTTTTGCCAATTGTCTTCTTCTGCAAGGGAGCTGGATGCAGAGCTGGGCCCAGGACCACACTCTGCCCCAATCCCCCATCTGTGCATTCATGTCATGGAGACCCAGTGTTCATGATGGCCTTGGTTCCACCTCCTTGTGCAGTCACCTACCACGAGTTGCTTCTTCCTTGCTGTACCCTCTGCATCTTTGGGCAGTCACAGACAAGGAGTCTACTTTATCCTCATTAAGATTCTAATACTGAAATGGGGCTGGTAGCAAGATGCTAGAGAGTGCCCAGATATCCACAGCTCAGGTGGCTCTGCCTCACCTTATGCACCCTGATATTCACCTCTGGGGGTTTGTTTTGTCTGCTCTAGCAGCTCCAAAATCAGGTCTCAAATCTTTCTGGCTTCAGGTCTCGTCCCCTAGGCCCCCAGGCTCCCAGTTTTCTGGGGCTGCCCTGAGGGAGATGGAGGTGTGGATGTGTTCTAGCTTCATCTGGGACTCCCCCTTTTGTTGGGGCATTTCTCAGGGCAGCTGGGCACAGCTGGACTTCTCACTTCACCAGCTTTGTCAAAAGTTCACTAAATTATCTGAAACAGATAATTGGTATGTCTTCTTTGCTTCAGGAAAACCCAGTATTTTAAAAAAATCTTTCTGAATTTCCAGCTGGTAATCTAGCTAGCAATCACTGACATTACCAACAGACTGTTTTACAAAAGGATTTACCACAAAGTCGATAACAATAAAAGCTCATTTGGTTTATGTGAAAGTGGTTTTAGAGAGATACCGTTTACTTAGGAGCCACCACCAAGTGAAGCCTGAGCATCACGCGGCGTCCCTGAAATTCTGACAAGTGTTAAGAAAATGAGAAAATGAATGTCTACAAGTACGATGTAATTATGTAAATCTGGTATGTTTTTCACTTCTTAACTATTCTGTGTATGGTAGGTGCTTAATATTAATTGAATTTGGAAACACATCCATGGCATAAAACGCGGGTAGCATACAACCAAACAGGATCTCTGATATATTCTATGACCTTGGATAATAAGCTACTGAATCTCTCGGTGTCCCCAGGCAACTCTGTAAGACTGTCATTTGCACATCAGCATTTGTAGATGGAGTTTTCTCACCCACACCTCCTAACAGGTCCAGATGAAAACAAAACACTCCAACCCCAAACATGGAGAATAGGTATGTCTATTCTGCTAATACTGCTCTAAAAAGTTATAGCTCTTTCCAAAAAAATAGAAAACAGCAAGATTTAAGCCACTTAAGATCTGTAGCCGACTAAGTTCTTAAGGTTATAAAAACGGAATTGAATATTCGATTGATTTACCTGTGGAAATAGAATCACAGCCATGGTCAAAAAGCTCTCCTAAAGGAGAACAGCTATTTGTTCTTCTTGCTTGTTTCCCATCAATAGCATCCAGTGATTGGTAGATAAAGACGCCCAGGCCACATATTAGGAATATCCATAATGGTGCCTAAATAGAAACATATTATAAAGACCATTAATTTTAACTAATTAGTTCCTGGCTGAAAGCAATTCAAACTCTACATAGCCAATCTACACTTTTTCCTTCAGGTTGTGTCTTCCTAATACAGTTCCATATGACAATTAATTTGAAATCATTCAATACATTTTTAGGCAGGCCAAGTAGTCAAAGCTTTAAAAATAAATCTGCATTCTTTCCATTACCCTATCCCTTCCCACTCTTTCCTGTGGGGCTCCCTTGATACTGGCTCACCATTCTTTTCTGTGTTGAGGTTAGCTAGTTGATTATGTGCTCATTGAGGGTCAATCTTCAAGTCTAGAGATGGACAATCTAGCCCAGGGGTGGAGAACCTTACATCTTGAGGCCAGATGTGGCCTTCCAGGTGTCTGGGTGTGGCCTGTTGAGCCCAAATCTTCAAATCCCTTTATTAAGGGGATTTCTTCTATGAAGTCTGGATTCAGCCGCAGGGCCACAGCTGAGGTCCTGCAGGGCCGCGTGGGCCCTCGAGGCCACAGGTGTCCCACTCCTGGTCTAGCTCAATCCCCCTTTCCTAAATCATCATAATGTGACTAGCTGTGATCACACAGCACCTTGATTCCTGCGCTGCTCCTCCTCCTTCCCTCCCCAGAAAGCCTTCATCCTGCCTAGAACAGATGATTTCCCACCTGTTTTTTCAGACAGATCTCATATCTCCCTCGCTCTATACTTGTGCAGCTAATAATGGAAGACTTTTGTCTGTCTCTATTAAATTTCAGCTTTATTAGTGCAGTGTCAGCAAAAGGCAGTGTCTGCTTCCCAAGGCCCACCCTGGATCCAGACAGAAAAAAAATGGATTGGTGCCAAAGAGAAAGAATGAGGGAGAAGTGATAGCCCGTGTATGGTGCTAGTATTCGAAACATCAAAGGAAGTCAAGGAATCCTCCCCCCAGGGCCAGTGGAGCTCTTCTGGTGACAGACTGTCAGGAGGACACCTGGACAAAAGGTAGATGAGATGGGTGGTGGGGATGGCTGGTTACCTGTAACCCTGCAGGTGACACCATGCTTACCTTCGTGAGATCAAAGACCCATCAGAAAAGTACAGAACAAGAGGATTCTTACATTTACCCATTATTTTAGACTTCAGAGATCCTCTTAGATCTCTATTTTATCATTAAATGTCTTTTTTATCTCTCTTACATGAATTTGATAAGAATGCACAACAATATTCACAAGATGTGAAAGCACATTTGCCTTAGGGTTATTCACAGAGCTGGGTGACTTTCATGATTCAGTCACATTGTCAGGTTCGTGGTTCCCCTCACCCTTCTTAATATGCGTATAAGGATATGTTTGCTTCTTTAGAACTTAGTAATTACAAATTCAGTGGAATATAAGTGAATTGATATTACTTGAGAAAATATATATGTATATGCAGGCACACAAAGCTATATTAATGAATCAGGCCTTTTCCCCTTCCTAGGATCTTTGTACATTAGAATTTATTTCTTCTCCTTTCTTGATTCTGCATTAGCATTCCAACATAGAATCCTGAAGGAAAAAGCTCTATTTTGGATGATCACTAGAGGAACTGACCCAAGGCCATTCCCAGAACTCAAGGGGGAAGGACCCACAACCAGCTAGTATCCTCTTGAGAGTTAACTGTGTTAGGCTTTCTTTGCTTAAAAACAACCTAAAATGGAATTAAAACAACCTGAAATTTCCTTTTCCCAATAATCCTTTGACAGATAACTGTCGAACTGGATGCAAAAGGCCCCACAGGACATGGAGACATGAAGTAAATCCTTGGCCGCCCCTTGTTATTAGCTTACCTTAAATGAATAAGGAAAAACTGACATCTCATGCTCTCACTGCCCTCAGCCAATTCTGAGTTGAACGTTCCCGGGTACCTGGATACCCTCCCTCCATTCTCCGCCCCTGAAGAAGTATCACCTCCAGCACAGAGATGGGGCTCTTCTTACAAGTAGGAGTAGCTGGGACTCCACCTAGGAAGGAGCTGTCTGGATGCAGATTGGGAGACATCAGTACCTTTCTCTCATCTGCGGCCAGGCTAAATATCCTCTAGGCACAGGTCCCCAACCCCATATGGGTCTGAAGGGGTCTCCAGTGGAAAAAGTTTGAGAAGCCCTGTTCTAGGGAATTCTTTTTAGGCATATGAGCTTGTACATGGTTTTTGTTTTTGAGAGTGGACTCTGCATTACCACACAAACACTCACTTGGAGAGGCACATGTTCCCAAATGTAGGGATTAAAATGGGCAGAAGAAACTAATCAAGTCTCTTCATTTTAAATCTCACACAGAGTTTTAAATAACTTATGTAAGGAGTCAAACTCATACAAAGCCCCCATTGCTCATAGAGTACACACAAATTGTACTCGATGATTACTTTCAAAGAATTAAAATGCAATTCAACACAAACTATACTGAACAAATCATCCACATTCATGGCCTCTGGAACAGATGTTCCCTAGAGAACATGAAAATTCAGGCAGGTTGATACATAAATACTGTCCCTACAGCGATAACAGGTGACTAGTGATGGCATAAAGGTGGTCTTCTAAAAGCTATGAGGGGTCTTTCTGGAAGTGTCTTGGGCCATTTCATGAACTAGCTTTGATTCATCTGACTTCAGATGAACTATCAGAAATTTTCAACAAGAAGACATCAAAAAACAATACAACAAAGTCAAAAGAATGAAAAAATAGAAGAAAATGTAAAATATCTCAATGCAAAATAAACTGACCTGGAAAATACATGGAGGAGACATAATTTAAGAATCATTAGACTATTGAAAAAAGAGCCTCCACATCATCTTTCAAGAAATTATCAAGGAAAACTTCTCTAATATCTTAGAGCCAGAGTTCAGGTAAAATAAAAATGGAAAGAATCCACCAATCTCCTGAAAGAGATCCTCAAATAAAAATTTCCTGGAATATTACAGGCAAATTCCAGAGCCCCAGTTCAAGGAGCAAATACCACTAAGAGCCAGAAAGAAACAATTCAAATATCATGGAGCCATAGTCAGGACAACACAAGATTTAGCAGCTTTTACATTAAAGAACAGAGGGCTTAGAATATGATATCCCAGAGAGCAAAAGGGTGAGAATTACAACTAAGAATCACTTGCCCTGAGTATAATCCTTAGGTGAAAAAATAGACATTCAATGAAATAGAGGACTTTCACGCATTCCTGAAGAATACAAAATGTGACTGTCAAATACAAGATTCAAGAGAAGAATAAAAAGATAAACAGGAAAAAACAAATCATAAGAGAGTCAATAAAGTTAAACTCTTTACATTCCTACATAGGAAAATGATACTTGTAACTCCTAAGAACTTTCTCATTATTAAGGCAATTAGAAGAAGCATACATAGATGGAAGGCATGGGTGTGAGTTGCATATGATGGAATGCTATCTAAAAAAACAAAATTGAGGGATGAGAAGGAGAAATGGACTGGGAGAAGGGGAGAGGTAGAGGTAGAATGGGGAATGTTATCTCACATAAAAGAGACACAAGAGCTTTCAAAGTAGGGGAAAGATGGTGGAGGCTGGTGGAGCCCTTGGCCCTCATTCTCATCACAATTTGTTCAAAGAGGGAATAACATACACACTTAGTTGGGCATAAAAATCTATTGAGCCCTACAGGAAAGTAACAGGAAAATGGGATAAGAGAAGGATGGAGCTGACAGAAGGGAGGGCAGAGTAGAGGAGCAAAACACTATGGAAGATGGACAAGGTGAAAGGAAGGGAGGAAGATAAATGTGGCGTAAGGAACCAGATAGAGGGAAATACATAGGAATCTTATAACTGTGAAAAAAAACTATAGCATGTTTCTCTGATAAAGCTTTTCAAATACAAGGGGAATTGAGTCAAATTTATAAAAATGAGAGCCATTCCGCAACTGAAAAATGGCCAAAGGATATAGCAGGCAGATTTTACATGTAACTGAGAAAAATAAAATATGAAATATTTTAAAAACCTCCAACAACCAGAATTTTCTCATAGAACTATAAAAATAACATTTAAAATGATTAATCTGTGATATTTACAAGATCCTGAAATAACTTCCAAATTTTCAAAATTTTGTTACGTGCATACACAATTTTCATTTTAACTCTTTTAAAAATAATAAACTCCATACAATATATATGATCATTCTAAAAAACCAGATTAATCAGAAAAAGAGTTTTCTGGTTGAATATTCTGCTTAATTGGGAGTTTACTAAGAGAAACTATCATCCAACTTTTAAAATTATAGATAAATTAATTTGCAACTTCATTTGGGTTTATAAAATTTTATTGATACACAATAAAGAATAATTTTCTTCAATGGTTTCGTTTTTAGTAGGCAAATCTCTTGAAAGTAGAAGAAATCTGAAAATACAAAACTATTTTGTGATACCTCCTAAATGTCAATATTCAATTTAGATCAATGCATTTTACAAGCCTGACTGATAACTATTAAAAAGATAAAATTTAGACAAGTTTGGAAAACTGAGCAAGATTAACACAGGAAGTGAATGTAGACTGCCCACAACTGCAACAAAATGGGAAGAAAGACTTGAGAATTTGATGTTTTAAAGCCATGTCTTAGCTACAATGTGTGATGACTAACTTTGACAGACATCTCTTCTTAGCAATGCAAGGATCCAAGACAACTCCAAAGAACTCATGGAAAATGCTGTCCACATCCAGAGAAAGAACTATGGAATCTGAATGCAGACTGAAGAATATTATTTGCTCTCTTTTTTCGTTTCTTTTTCTTTTGTTTCTTCCATTTTTCTCATGGTTTCTCCTACTGATTCTAATTCTGCTTATACAACATGACTGATGTGAAAATAGGTTCAATATGAATCTACCTGTAGATTCAAATATAGCAAATTACGCACCATTTTGGGAGGAGGGGAGGGGAGAAATGGGGAGAAAATTTGGAACTCACAATCTTATGGAAGTGAATGTTGAAAACTAAAAATAAATAAATATATATTTTTAAAAAGCAATGTCTTCTTGCAGTAAGTATAATACAGTCCTATTAACATTTCTTGTAATTAATAACACTTATAAAATCTGTGTAAGAGTTGTTAGACTTTGATTTATACTCATTTGCTCTACTTTGGACAACAAACAGAAGGAAATCATACTTGGGTAAAATTCATGGTCTTAAAAGCATCGGTTCATCTGAGACAGACTTGTGATCACAGTGCAAGAGTGCAATTTCACCCTCATCTCTCACTGTTCCTGCAGAAGGGTAGGCTGTGTGAAATGCCCTGTGAATCTCCCTTTCTTGGGGCTCAGCTAAGTCCTTATCCTTCACAGCACATCAGCGATGGGCATCTAACACCAGGCCTGCCCACCAGAGGGTAAGCCTACCCACTCAGGAAAGCTGCCTGCCAAGGACAGAAGGGAAAAGTTTGTGGTCATTCTAATTCCTAGCAGTCAAGTGTCTAAATCACCAAACAAACCCCAAAAAACAAAAAACCCAAATCAGCAAACCCCAGTTACTACCAGTTGACAGAAAGATCAAAGAGTTAGTGATCATTAGCACCAAAACATCCTTCTTATTCCTTGATTCTCTTTGATGATACTGGTGAAGTGACATCATGTGGAGGTATCTAAGAGAGGTCTACATTGACCACCCCCTTTACCTAATGACCTTGGCCTTCTTGCAGGCCCCTGCATGGCTGGCCCCATGCCTGGAAGGCTCTCCCTCCTCATCCCCACCTCTACAAATCCTTCAAGACTCAACTCATTCTACCAGAAGCCATCCTAGGTGGGTTGCCCCGCTTCCCCTTCCCTCCCCCAGCGGCTCCCCTGGGCTTTTCCTCTGGAATTCTCCTCCATTGACACTGTCTATCTTGTATGTGCAAGTTTTTTGTTTTGGGGTTTTTTTTCTTTTTGCACATTGTCTATCCCCATAGAATGGGAGCTCCTTGTTGCCCATCCATTAGCACAGTGCGTGGGGGCAGGCTGAGTAAAGCTTAAGAAACATTTGTTGACTGACTGACCCCCTAACTGAAACCACTTTCTCTCAACCACTTTTAAGAAATAAATTAGCAGAGCCACCTCACCTGGGCACTACAGAAACCCTGCACGGAGTCAGAGGGAGAAGGGCTGACTCAAGGGCACAGTGTTGATTCTGGCAATCTGAGCCCAAAGTTGTAAAAATTTTGAACATCTGCCTTTAGGAATCTGAGAAGGATGGGGGGGGGGTCCCACAAATTGATGCATTGACTATAGCATCAATCAAAACACCAGGGGGCTTCTTTGTGTAATCAGGAGAAAATCATCCTTAAGTTTATATAGAAAAACAAGAGGACAAGAATATCCAAAGTCCCTTGGAAATGAAAAGCCAACAGAAGAGGTTTTGTACTCCTAGACTTCATTGTTGTGTTTGTCCTTTGTTGCCAAGGAAGCCCATGCCATCAGAGAAATGATGACATGACTTACACTTGACTTTGTTTTGAGTGGGTGAGAGAATTTAAACTAGACTTTAAACATACTGTTGAAGGGGCTCTCATCAAAACTGATAAATAAAATCATTGGGACTTATTAGATACACCTGATACCTGGCCAAATATATACAAATGATGACTATCTGACAAAACCCTTAGGAACAAAAACTGGGGAAAGATTCTTTCCTTAACTTGAGAAAAGCTGGTAGTTTGGTAAGAGGGATTTGAATGCAAATCTTACAACATATATTTCAGTAAATTCCAGCTGAATAAGACATTTTTTTAAAGAACTCTAGAAAATATAGAAGAAAATGGAATCAAATATTTATCTCAACTGAGGAATAAGGAAGGGAATTTTTCACCTCAGTTCAACAACAAGGCTTACCGGACTCGAGTTAAATATGCCTGATTATGTTAAAATAAGAAGTCTGCACAAAATAAAAAGTCACAGCAATAGCTACAATCTCTTCCTTCACCTGTTTTCACATGGTACTACTTCAAGGCTGTTTTTTATTTTGAAGCTTGTAGCACATGGGATAGACAACTCAAGTTCAAATCCAGCCTCAGATACTTATGCAGCTGTGTGACACAGGCCAAGTCATGTCATCCCTTTGCACAAATGATCCCACGCTACCCTGACTTCTCTTTTCTATCCTTCCCCCCCTCACTAATCTACAGTCTCTTCCTTCTCACCTAACAAGCATCCCCAGAGCTCCCCATCTTACAAGAACCTTCCCTAGATGTGTCCAGATCACAAAGGATCTTCCCATCCATCTCCTCCCTTTTGCAGCCAACCCTGAGAAGGGACATCTACAACTGTTTCCTTTCTCCCCATCTTGTAAGTCTGGCTTTCAACCTCTTCATTCAACCCAAGCTGCCCTCTCCAAAGCTCTTAATCTCCTCATCGCAAAACCAAATGGTCTTTTCTCTATCCTCATAAGCTTGGGACAACACTGGTCATCCTCTTCTCCTTGACACTCATTCCTCTTCAGACATTAATGACAAAAAATTAGCCTTCCTCCTGGTTCTCCTTCTATTCATCAGACTCCTTTGCTCAGTCATCTTCCCATACAGGCCATGCCATCTGCCATAGGGGTCCCCGAGGATCTTTCCTGATCCTGCTTTTCCTCCTATACTCTTTTTCTTGGTGATGTCATCAGCTCCTATGGATTTAAATGCAAAATAATGCCCCATGTCTAGTAGTCCAGCCCTAACCTCTCCTGGCTGCTAGTACCACATATTGCCTGCGGGACATATCAAACTGTACGTCCGTAGATGTCACAAACCACTCCACATGTCCAAAACTGAACACATCATCTTTCTCCATAAACCCTCTCTCTCTGCTTCCAAATTTTTCTATTTCTGTTCCTCCACTCCTCACTCTCTCAGTCCCTCTATTCAATCTGCTGCCAGGTCCTATCAATTCTACCTTCATAATATCTTTTGTATAGGCTCCCTCCTCTCTTCCAATGCAGGCCCTCACCACCTCATGCTATGGAATTGGACAAAGGCCTGACTTTGGACAAAGGCGATGTAAGAACTTTTGAAAATCCTGAAGAATGGGGAGCAATTTCCCATGGCTGCGGTCATCAGGCTTACCCCAGAAGAACTGAAACTGGTGCGTGGAGAACAAAATGAACAGAGCCCCCATCTCAGGATACCGGTTTAGGTGTCATAGGTCTGCACTTCTAAGACAGTGTGTATCAGTGAGGGTCAGAGGCTTAGGACCTGATGGCAGTACCAGAGAAGGACCTCCCTCTGCCTCCTCTGAGAAAGTCAGGGATTCATTTCTTTTTCCTCTAGGTGCGATACAGTTGAGGAATGAGAAGGCAATGAGAGAAAAGTATAAGTTTCCAGGGAGGAGGAAAGGATAGTCACAAGCCAAACAAACCTGGTCTTGAAGGGAGGATGCAAAGCAAAGGGCTGGAATCTAAGGGAGGTGCCTTAGATCACCCTGATAGAGCCAGGAAATGACTGGATACACAGTGATATAGGAATGGAATGGAGTTACTGGTCTGGAGAAATGACGAAAGATAATTTCAGAAAATCCTGGGTCAGAGTGAAGTGAGCAGAACCCAGAGAACATCCTGCATAGAAAGGTAAGTCTGGAAGACTAGAGAGCTCTGACCAGGCCAATGAGCACTCACATCTACTGACAGCCAATTGTGTTATTCAATGCATGGGGATGGACCCAGGGGGCAGAAACAGCTGACAGGACTGGACACGGCCAATGGGTGAGCTTGTTTTGCTGAAGCCTGCTTATTTGTTACTTGGTGTTTTCCCCTTTCCTTTCTCTTGGTTAATTGGGCAGGGGCAGCTTGGAAGAAAGAGAAGTTAGCAGGAATGATGCAAAAAAAAGGGGGTCCATTATAACTTTTTAAAAAAATCACAGAAGTAAACAGAAGTTGGTAAGGAAGCAGAGACAAGCTAGAGAAAAATGGAGATTCACAGTTTCACGGAGAGTCCCCTTTTTTGTGTTCTGCTGTGGGTGCAGAACTACTTGTTTGGTATTTAAATTCAAAATTAATTTTTTAAAAAAACTCTACTAAATGAATGTGACACATAGTAATAACAGTGGAGTTGGGGAAGTTTGGTTTCAGATTGTACACTGCTATTACTTCATCCATAGACGTGCTCATGGTGGAGAAATTAACTCGACTACTGGGTTTTGCTGTGAATGAGCAGGAGTTGGGGGTGCTGGGATTTCACGGAGATCATCATGGAAGGCTGATGGGGAGAAAAGAGGGCTGAGATGGGGAGGAGACAGGAAATATTTAAAGACCTTAAGAGAAGACTGGGGGGTATTAGGTCAGCATGTGGATCTCTTAGACACAAGGAAGAAGTGTTATACAATCTGGTCACATCATGGCCACATGGGGGTTCGCAAAGGAAGCCTCCTCTGTACACTGTGACTGAATACAAAGCAGCATCTCTGCAAAGAAAGGTGGCCCTTTGGCCTGCACAGTGACCATGAACCTGTGCTTGATTCTTATGAGCGGACCTGGGCATGGCTGGGGCCCGGGATGATGACGGGATGCGGATACTGTGGTGTATGCATGTGCCACAATGAAGATTTCCCAGGGCACATCCTGAATCATGAAGACCTCTCCCCTAGTTTGCTGCTGAGGCCCCTGTTCCCTCTTCCAAGCCTCTGAGATCCCGATACCTTCCAACTCTTGACCGAGAAGCCCATAACTATGTCAGTCCTACACCAAGTATCCCGTGTCTGGCACCATCTTATGCCCAAGTTTGTTCCATTGCCCCAGTGACAACCCTCCCATGCAAAGGCCTGGTGACTCCCAGCCCCCTCACGTGCTCTTTCTTGTCCCCACCAAAGGCTTTGGGGGTTTGCCTTTGATTTTCTACTTCTAGCATTTTTTTCCCAAGGCCTTAGCTTATACTGGATATCAGAGGAAACACTCCTTCCACTCCCTTCATCTTCCAGACCAGGGATCTCCATCTTTTGATCTCAAACATAGAATATTCTTTGACAATGTCTGTAGAAGTCTATGGACCCCTTCTCATTCACCTTTTTAAATGCATAAGATAAAATATGCAGGATTTCAAAGGGAACAAATTGTAATGAAGTGCAAAATATTTTTTAAGAAACAAGTTCACAGGCCATCCTGCTGCCAAAGTGACTTTGCTTAATCAAAGATCTGACCATGCTATTGCCCTGCTCAATACTCCCAGGGCCCCCTAGAGCTTTGAGGACTTACTACAAACCCCCTTGGTCCCAACCTAGCTCTCCAGGTTCATCCTCCCTTTTAAGACACACCTCCCACTTCCCCAAACTCAATAATGCCTTCTCTCCTTATTTTAGGAAAATCAGCATGGCAGTTTGGTGGAGGACATATGGGAGAGGGGGCAGACAAGGAGGTGAGCCCAGTTAGGAGGTAAACACAGTCACTGGGCTGAGAGGGGAATATCAAAGCCTGAACAGGGTGATTGGGAAGGGGTGCTGCATGAACAGTCAGCCACTAAGAGAGGCTCTGAAGAAGCAAAGTGGGTGAATGGCAGATGAAGGGCCTTCAGAAGCAGGCTGACTTGGGATTGGTGGGAGAAACCCTGGCTTATGTTTTAGACATGCTGCATTTGAGATATCTAAGGACACCCAGGGGAACACATCCAAAAGTCTGCTGCTGATGCAGGCCTTTCAAAGGCTGAGACCCGAGCGGGACAGTCCCAGGCGAAGGAGTCACTGGTATCTGCTCCTGGCATTCTGCGGGGGGGCAACTCAGAACTAGAAATGAGATAGCCCGGCCTCAAGAAGGGTGAGCTGGGGCAAGGAACCACTGGAAGACTGTTCTAAGTCCCAAGAAGAGAAATGCAAATCCAAACAACTTGGAAGTTTTCACTTTACCCCCAGAAAACTGGCAATGCCAGAAAAGAGCTGTCAATGGCAGGGCCTTTGCCAGGACCACATCTTTACCATTTCACAACTCCTCAAAGATGCCGAGTACAAGGTCCCAACACACCCATTTGTTAATTATGAAAACACACTGGGCATGGCAAAGTCTTCTCTAGGGCTCTTTTACAAACTCATTGATCCTTACAGGAAGACGAGGAGTTCAGGAATTTCTGGAAGAGATCCAGGAGCAGGTTTGCTGGGAAATGTTTAACAAGTGATTCTCCAAAGAAATCTACCCAAGACACTTTTAAGTTTAATCTGAATGATTAATATTTTCTCCATCATATTCCTAGATCTAGACAACCAACCAAACAACAAATCCATTCCTGATTTGTAGCCTCTGTTGATTTCTGAGGTGTAAATACCCACAATGAAAATGTAACCATCAGCTCTTCTAGGAAGCAGTTCTAGCACACCTTCTAGCTATAACTATAGGAACAGCCCTGTTCAATGACATTCTGATTAAAAACAACATCAATCTTGGCAAAAGTAGGGATGTGAGTGCTCCCTGGAATGGAGAAGAGAGATGAAGAGTCACCGCTGAAGGATCCCCAGTGGATGGTAATGTACTTGATTTCGTCTATACTTAAATACAGAATCAACCTCCTCAACAACTGGAACATTCCCTGGAAGGGACGGGTGAGGAAGGTACCTGGGAAGGACAAGTCATCCTGGCTTGGGCTCTCCTGAGAGCTGACAGTCAGTAGAAGACCTAGCTTGGGGCGCTGTAATATTCAATTCTCACAACAGCCTCATGAGCTTTTATCATCCTCACCCTGCACACAAGGCTTCAAGAAATGAATGTGCGCCCTGCCACGGCCACACAGCCCCTAGGTATCTGAGTTGGGTTGGAGTTTCAAGGAATACAAATATCAAATGATCAATATTTGAAGATGAATTTCTCGATCAGTAATGATGTAACTGTAACGATGACAGAACTTTATTATAATTTCAGCTGGTCCCCTTCAAAAGGACCCAGCTGTTGTTTTTCAGGAATAGCCAAGATAAAAGACTTATCCAGGACCTGCCATGTGAGATTTATGCACCTTATCTGTGTCCACAGAATATAACAGGCCTCTCCCAACTTCCGAGAGAGAAACCCCAAAGTTAATTCACACCATTTGTAAAGCATGGAAAGGCATGAAAAGCCTTCAGAAACATCAGCCAATAGATTCTGAACACAAGAGGGATTCTCCTTATCCTTCCATTCTGAACCAATGAGGACAGGAGGGGAAAGCGAAAGTCTCTACTCTCAAGCACAAGGACAGCTCTCAGATCTTTAGGCAAACCACATGCTAAGTAAACATATTATATCCCTTTCATATGTTTGTTATCTTTTCATGTGATCTTCTCTGAGATCATATCTTCCACTGAAAAAACAATCCACCAACATGTACACCTCTCTCCTGATTTCTGTCTATGACTTCTCTTTACAGCAGGGAGCAATGGAAGGAGAGAGGACTGATCTTGGAGAGATGAAGGTCTGGAATCCTAAATGTCTCACACTGGCCAGGAGCCTCAGGAGACTCTCAGGCTGGTCACCGAACAAGAGCTGCCCGTACCAGTTTCCTCACCTGGGAGTTCTCTACATGAGGGAAATTTATAGGTCCACCAACCCTCCTCCTAAAAAAAAAAATCTCCCCTACAAATTATAGAGACTCACTAAATGTTTTTAAATAACTAACAATTAACACCATGAAAACACAGGTGCTCCATCAGCCACCATCACACCATCCATATGTGGAACCACTAGTTACAGCAAATGGAGAGGTTCTGAGTGCTGTGGATAAGTTCACTTACCTTGGTAGTGTACTTGTCAGGGATACACACATTGATAATGAGGTTGCCGCACGCATTGCCAGAGCTAGCTCAGTGTTTGGGAGGCTCTGGAGAAAGGTTTGGGAGAGAAGAGGTATTAGACTGACTACCAGACTGAAGGTCTACAGAGCTGCTGGGCTGCCCTTGTTTGTTGTGTGCCTGCGAAACATGGACGTCTACCAGCGCCATGCCAGGAGACTGAATCACTTCCATTTGAACTGTTAGGAAGATTCTGTGAATCACCTGGCAGGATCAGGTGCCAGACACTAAAGTCCTTGCTCGAGCTGAACTACCAAGCATTCAAACTATGCTTCAGAGAGCGCAACGATGATGGTCTAGTCACGCTGTTCAAATGCAAAATGTACGCTTGCCAAAAGCACTATTTTATGGAGAACTCACATGGGGCAGGCGATCACATGGTGGTCAGAAGAAGCGATACAAGGACACTCTCAAGGTCTCTCTCAAGAACTTTGGAACTGATTGTGTGACATGAGAGACACTGGCACAGGACAACTCAGCACAGCATGCCCGTATCAAAAAGGTGCTGTGCTCTATGAGCAAAGCAGAATTGAAACAGTACAAAGAAAGCATAGGATACACACATTTGGAGTAACCATCCCAAATGTTCACTCGCACCCTCTGTGCCCAACCTGTGGTAGAGCATTCCGAGCTCATGTTGGTCCGATCAGCCACAGTCGGGCATACTGAGATTTTACTTTATCATAACAATGTCACTTTGGTCCTCTTGGAGAATGAAGGACAACCACCAACGAATCAAATAACTAAATTCCACTTCAACTCACTAAGCTAACCTGTAAAAAACAGGATTACACTAGAACGTTTAAAACTATTTGTGCTTTAAATGAAATTCTTTGCTCTTACAGGTCTTCAGAAATGAATCAACCACAATATGATTAAATAATTAATATATAAAAAGATTTACAGCAGGTGGCAATTACCAGACCAGATGACAATAAAAAGAAACTTGAACATCCAAACAGACCAAGTGTTTCATTAACACAGAGTGCACAGAAAACATATGAACAGGCAAATGGAGGAGCAGCAGCTTGGTTTATGGACATCCAACTTATTGATTGGTTCATTCAAAGAAATTATTTAGTGCCCACTAAGCATCAGGCATTCTGTCATGCTTGGGAGAAGCTTAAACTCTACTGCATGGAACACTTCATGGTAGAAAAGGCAAACTCCCTAGGAAGTGGTTTATAACTATCCCCCAAATAAAAGAGAAAACTCACCAAGTCTGTACAGAAAGGACCACCAAGCCGACTCCAGAAAACAGAACCATTCATAATGGAGAAACAGCTAAAATGAGGCATAGTTATGTCTTGCTCAAAATAAAGCTTGTGAAATTGTTTGACCTCCATGTTTATCGACATTTCTCTAAAGTAAAAACTGAATACAACTACATCTCAAAGTAAAAAGTTTCAAAAAGAAAATCTGATCAACCCTAAACCTCGCTCTCCCAATCTGAGGGGTTCAGTTAACTGAGCAGAAAGCATTGCATTCCTGAGGTTTGCCAATACTGCTCTTTCCACCCCACAGTATAAAAAAAGTCATAATCTACCACTTGCTCAATGAGAGCAAACCATTTTGCTTAATCGAGATTCTAACTCCCTTTCTTTCTCATCAACAAAGGGAGCTGAGCAGTTCCTATCTCTAGACAAAATCCAGGACACCTCCTAAAGCTCGGGCACTTACTGGCTTTCTGTAGAAAGATGCTCCAAAACAGCCTCACAGCACTGGGTGAACATGCCTGCTGCTGAGTAAACAATCTCACCAATCCACAGGGAACTGAGACCAATTATCCTGATCTCAGTTAAGTCAATCAAGTTCAGGACAGCCTTGCTGGGGTACAGAAAGGCCATGGGCCCTGAGCCAATCTTAGCTCTATGTCATTCTGAAATGGAAAAAGCATCATCTGGCCTTGGGGCTCTGGGTTCGAATCCTAGCTCAAGTGCCCCTCCCTAGTGACTTCAAACAAGCTTTCTCACCCCGGGCATCAGAGGCTTCATCCATAAAACCACCCAGTAGGAAAAAGACAGCCTGTGAGGCCCATCCTCTTCTCCATCCTAAAAGTGTGGACTCTCTAAGAAAAGTCTGAGCGTTTGAGGGAGTCGGTCCTTCCCAAGGTCCCTCCCAACCCTAAGATTCTGTGAGGGCCAAGAATAAGGAGACAAACTGGGGGGAGGCAGGGTTCCACTTTTTGTGCTCCTCTTTTCATCTCTGTCCCCCTCTGGGCTAGGGGACAGATTTTGAATCAAGAATGAGGAAGCTACGGGGGGGCGGAGCCAAGATGGTGGAGTAGAAAGACTCACCTATGCTAGGTCCGAACCCACAGCCCATAGATTTCCTGTAAAAAGATCTCCTGACAAATTCTGGAACAGTGGAAGCCGCGCAGAAACACAGTGAAGGAGATTTCCGTTGCAGAGAGCCCTGAAGAACCGACCACAAAGGTACCCGGACGGGAGCGGAGCCCCGTCCGGCCGAGCGCTCCCCTCCCCCGCCCCGGCCA
>CM053770.1:227918667-227948057 GCA_028658325.1 Potorous gilbertii
GGCGGGTGTGATGGGAATTGTCCATTCTTAATTTCCTTTTGTTTTATTAAAGTTTTATTTATTTAATAATATAGTAAATATATTTATTTTTAATGTAACTATATTTATATATTCATATTGAGCATAAATATACATTTAGAAGGATGAGAGGGGAAGGGCGGGTGTGATGGGAATTGTCCATTCTTAATTTCCTTTTGTTTTATTAAAGTTTTATTTATTTAATAATATAGTAAATATATTTATTTTTAATGTAAATATATTTATATATTCATATTGAGCATAAATATATATTTAGAAGGATGAGAGGGGAAGAGCGATGTGTGATGGGAATTGTTCATTCTTAGTTTCTTTTTATTAATTTTTATTTAATAACAATATATTAAATATAAATATATAATGATCTTATTTATATATTTTTATTTAATTTATATTTAAAATAAGTATATTTCTATATGTTTATATGTAACATAAGTATATAATTATAAATATATATTAAATATAAAATTAAATTTAATAATAAATTTTATTTAAGGGCAGCTAGTATCAGGGAAACTCATCTTCCTGAGTGCAAATCAGGCCTCAGACACTTCCTAGATATGTGACGCTGGGCAAGTCACTTCACCCTGTCTGCCTCAGTTTCCTCATCTGAAAAACGAGCTGGAAAAGGAAATGGCAGATCACTGCAGTATCTGCCAAGAAAACCCCAAACAGGGTCACTAAGAGTCAGACCAGACCAAAGAACAAATTTTCACTTGGAGGGAGAGGAAGGGTCAGGGTGGTTTCCCCAGTGGAAGGTCACTGAGTTGAAACCTGTCCCTTGGGATATGAAAACTGACAAACATCTCTCAGATAAGAGGCCAAAAAAGGAAGTCCAGGCTTCCCAAACTATTTGACTTAAGACTCAATAGGCACAAAAATCTCCCTTCTCTCCATCAGCAAATTGAGAATCTTCTAAATGAAATTTTAATCTGTAATCTGACTCAATTTAGCTTTCACGAGGTTTGTTTAGGTGATGTATGAGGTTATGATTTTAAGTTTGTTCAACTTTTATAACATTGAAGGAAGTGTGGGATTATGAATCTGTCTTTTCTGACTTTTAGAGCTTGAAGGAATGTAGGTGATTGTAATCCATAAAAGATTTATTTCTCTGTCACTCCAACGTAATTTTGTCTTTAGAAAGTTTTTCAGAAACTCAGTTGGGGCTCACAACAAAATCTAGGTTTTTCTCTATATCATCTGTGTTGCGATACATCCATTTTCTTTCTTTCCTAGCCGGTCATAAATCCCAGCGTAGCATTCTTTGCATAAATCGTATTGACTGTCATAATTGCAGAAAGGAACTATTCCACCGAGAAAGGTGCTGATCATGCTGCTGGAGTAGAAAAGTGAGGGAGGGAGGGATAAACTGAAAACAAATTATTTTATTAGATGAGCCAAAGACTGACTAGTTCTAGGAGTTGTCTGTGACTTGCTGTGAGAAGGATAGGAACCACTAGGGTTGAAAAGGGAAGAATTACTGAAGTATAAATAAGAAAGCTCTTAAAAAGCACAAAAAGCAGGATGTAAAACTTAAATTTAGTCTGCTTAGTATAAATCTAAAGATATCTAAGAACTGAGGAGGGGAGGGGGGTTGGGGAGGAGAAAGGTCAGTATTTGATTCCATACAGTATGTCATCCAAGGGAGAACAGTTTTCACAGAATGAAGTACAGGAACATATGTGCAGTAAATACAAATTTTAAAAAATTAAGTACTTATCACATGCTCAAAGGGAGCTTTTTTAAAAGGGATGTGCCAGTCCTAGTGCCCCATTCTTAGACCCAGAGTGGTCAGCCCAGCCTTTGCCCCTTGATACATTCTGGTAACTGCTAGGCTCTGTGCTAATGATATATTTTTTTTTTAAATCAAAAAGACTGTTTTACTAAGTAGTTAGCACCAATAATAATGGATAGGTACAGATCACTTTTCTGTTTACAAAGTACTTTGCTCATGCTCCTTATTTTACAGATTAGGAAACCAAAGTTTTGGGGTTTTTTTCCCAAATTTATTATTAATTTTCGGTTTTCAACAATCACTTCCATAAATTCCAAATTTTCTCCCCCTCCCTCCCCAAGACAGCATGCAGTCTTATGTGGCCTCTCCACATACATTCCCATTAAACATATTTTCATATTAGTCATGTTGCATAGAAGAATTAAAATAAATGGGAGAAATCATGAGAAAAACTAAACGTAACAAAAGAGAAAATAGCCTGCTTCATTCTGCGTTCCAACTACTTCTGACATTTATTATGACACTTTTTGATCAGCTAACGTGATAACCTCACATTTGAAAGGCTAAGCATGACTTGTCATTTCACAGAGGAAAGGTGTCCACAAATCATCTTGCCTTGGGATCTGCCAGTTTTCTGCCTATAAGTGTCATAGGTCTCTGTAATATTTCTCATATGAATTAGATCCAGTTCTCTGTGTTGTTCTTTAGGATCCAGAGTTTGATGATTCTCTGCAGTACCTCTTTAACTTCAACCTTGCTGCATTCCATTATGTTTTAAAATTTTCTTTCAAAAAACATCTCCTAACGTTCGTGTTAAAATAAAATAAAGCATTTATTAAGCATGTACTATATGCTGAACATTGAAGATACAAATCAATTATTAAATATTTATTGTGCCTACTATGTGCCAGGCACTGTGTTAAGCACTAAAGATTGAAAAAGAAGAAAAAGATAGACCCTGCCCTCAAGGAGCTTACATTCTAACTGAGGAGACAACACACATATATACCCAGAAAAGTTCTACGTAGTATAAATAGGAAATGATTAACAGAAAGAAGACACCATAATTAAGAGGGGATGGGGAGAGCTTCCTTTAGAAAGTGGGATTTTAGCTAGGACTTAAAGGAAGCCAGGGGAGGTCATTAGGTGGAGCAGAAGAGGGGAGAGCATGAAGTGGCAGTGTCTGATTTGTGGAACAGTCAGGAGGCCAGAGTCATTGGATCAAAGAGTACATGCCCGGGAGGGCAGCTAGGTGGTGCAGTGGATAGAGCACCAGTGCAGGAGTCAGGAGGACCAGAGTTCAAATCTCACTTCAGACACTTGACACTCACTAGCTGTGTGACCTTGGGCAAGTCACTTACCTGGTCACTGGATTCAAATGTCTCTGGAGGAGAGGTGAGGCTGGTGACCTGTACAGCCCTCCCTCACTCAAAATAAAGTTAAGTGCAAGTCATGTCATCATTTCTCTGATGGCATGGTCTTCTTTGGCAATGAAGGCTACACAGACACACACACACACACACACACACACACAATCGTACCATGGTGTCCTCCCTGGCTTCTTTAAGTTCTAACTAAAATCCTCCCCCTCCAGGAAGCTTTTCCCAGCCCCTCTTCATTCCAGTGCTGTCCCTCTGTGGATTACTTCTTAATCCTTCGTGTGACTAGCTTTGTATATGTTTGTTGGCAGTTCTCTCCCCTATTAGACTGTAAAAGCTTGTTGTGGGGAGGGATCACCTACTTCCTTGTGTACCCCCATCAGATTAGTAGGGTGCCTGGCACAAAGTAGGTGCTAAATAAATGTTGATTGATTAATTATGAGCTCCTTGAGGACAGGGTCTGTCTTTTGCCTTTTTGTATCCCTAGCATTCAACACAGTACCTGGCTTTGTAAATATTTATTGAATAAATGAATGGGTGAATGTATGAATATTTCTTCCATAACAAGAGGAAAAGGGAAGGGTGGAAGAGTGGGAGGGAGAGATGAGAAGCATAGGAAAGATGAGAAGAAGGAAGGGGAGGAAGAGATTGATAAGAAAAGAAAATAGGAGAGAGGAAGAAAGGTGATGCAGGGAAGAAAGGAGGGGAGGAAAAGAAAAAGATGGGGGATGGGAGGGAAAGGAGAGAGGAAGAAAAAGGTAAGAGGGATGAGAATGGGTGGGATGGGGAGGGAGAAATAAAGGGCCTCCATTAAAGCTAGGAAACATATAAGTAAGTAAAATTTCATTTTACATGCTCAATAGATATTTTTTAATAACCTGATTCCTTTTAGAATGTAGAGCTTTAAGGGACCTTTAGAAGTACTACTTCCTCAGTTTACAGATGAGAAAACTGAGGCCCAGGGAGGGAAAGTGACCAACTCAAGATCACAAAGGCCTGTGGCAAGAGTATTGATCATAAAGTACTTTGTACTTTTTACTTACTTGACCACTTACCTCCTCTGTTGGGAGAGTCAGGAAGTTTTCAGTGACTTAAATGCCTGGGACAAAAAATACTTGAAAGAGAAAATACAAAATAAAATAAAAGTGCTAAATAGCCACAAAATTTGTTCAAGAGCTTAATAAACTGTCAAGTGTTCTCTTTCTCTCTCTTCTCTTTCTTTTCCCTTCCTTTTTCTCCCCTCCCTCTCCTCTCTCATTCCTTCTCCTTCCCTTCTCCCCTCCCTCCCTTTCTTTCCCTCTATCTCTTCTCTCTTTCCCTATCTCCTTCCCTTCCTCCCTCTCCCTGTTCTCCCTCCTTCCCTTTCTCCTCTCCTCCCTCTCTCTTATTCTCTACCTCCTTTCCCCTTTTCTTTTTTCCCTTCCTCCCTTTATCTCCCCCTCTCCCCTTCTTTCTTATACATATATACAGATATGTGACATTAAGGTTTCAGAGAAAATATAAATTTACAAAATAACCATCCATTTTAACTATGTATTTTTAAATTTTTCCCAAAATATTTCCTATCAGCAAGAGTGGTCCTAACTGGACTTTGCTTCAAGTTTTACTTCATTTCTTATTTCAATACTGTCATCGTACACTTCGTACTTAATACAGGGGCTGACACGTAGTAGGTACTTGATAAAACAGCCTATTTCTTTTTCCCACCTTTTTTTTTTGTAATTTAAAAAAATTATGGTGAGCATCAGTCTTTTCCTTAGGATGGCTCAAAGTTGCCCTCTGGTGTTCTGACAAAGCTATGCCTACTATTCCAAAATAATTTCTTTTTTTAAGAAAATGAAGCAGCAGAAGATCTAGATGGGGATAATTAACTCAGATGCAAAGTGAATTATCTGGATCTGCGATTTTATTAAGTAACATGTTCTTCCTAATAGAATTTTTGTGAAGATAAAAATATGAATATTGGTAAAATACTTTAAAAACCTTACAACACTTCATAAACGTGAGCTATTATTTCCCGTATGCTTAACAGGAAGTTCATTTCCGTAACTCAGAAAGTAAACATACAACTAGAAGAACTGACTAGTAAATGCTAATAAAAATTAGAGCTAGCATTTATACAGAGTTTTAAGGTTTGCAAAGTGGTTTGTTTTTAAATATTTTAAATATCTCACTGATCTTCACAGCCACCTTGGGAGAGAGATGCTATCTACATTCCCATTTTCAGATGAAGAAACTAAGGTAGCCAGTCATTAAATGGCTTACCCAAGGTCACCCAGCTACCAAGTGCTAGAGTCTCAGGCCTTTCTGACTCTCAGCCAGGCTTCTATCCATTAAGGCAAGGGGGTACCTTTATATGTCCATGAATACAAACAGTCAGGGTTGTTTCTTTTGTTTTTTAAGCTAAGAAACCCATTTGTCCCAATCATCACAAAACAGAAATCAGAGAAAGTATTCATGGGAGAATATATACCAGCTGATGTAGAGGGAAGGAGTTCTCTCATTGGGAGTGAGATAACTCTACTTGGCCAAGAGAGTCCTGGATCTCTCACCCAAGGAGAAACTCCCCTAGGGTCCACCTTCTCCATCTTCTCACTCAAAGCTAGAGGCCACAGCTGGTTAACCAACATTTCTTGTTTGCTATGTGATCAGCACTGGAAATACAAACGACAGTCTTTAACCTTAAGGGGTTTATTTATTCTAATGGGGAAAGGGGAAATGAAGGTACCCTATGTGGAGGAGAGCAGAGCACATGGTAAAGTCCAGTTTGCAGGTAGAGAGGAATGAGACATGGACAGCCTGGACTCCCTCCTTAAATGGAGGAGCAGGAAGGAGCTATCTAATCAGAGAGGGGGGACCACAGCGGCCGAAGAAGTTTCCATTGCATGAATTCAGGGGCTAGGGTGAGCATCCAGATGTCTTGGTTTCTGGTTAATAGTGGCAAATAATAACCATGTTGACATTCTTTATGTAAATAAAGCCAGAAGACAAAAAGACAATACACCCAAGTAGAAGGTTTGCCATTTCCATCTCCAACTCATTTTCCAGATGAGGAAACTGAGGCAAACAGGGTTAAGTGATTTATCTAGAGTCATACATTCAGTGTCTGAAGCCAGATTTTAACTCAGGAAGAGAAGTCTTCCTGACTCAAGACCCAGCACTCTATCCACTGCACAACCTAGTTGCCCAATTGATTATATACTGACAAAAATTAAATCACTCATTACTCATGTGAAAGTCATTTCCAAATCAGCTACACATAATGAGACCACTAACTTCTCAGAGAAAAAGATTAGGACTCACACACAACCAGAAGGTATAATAACTGAGAAAAATGTATGGTATGGAATTTAAACAACTCCAACCTGATCTGTTTAAACAAGTCATTTACATCAAAAAGGGTAAAAGAGATGGAAGGATGGGTATCGTTACAGATTATAACCATTTCCTAAAGAAGCTCAACTCCAACTAACTCAGTTGTCATTATAAGGAGAACAAAAAGAGATCTCCTGTGCCAACCTAGATACTGCCCCAAAAGTCTAGGCTGAAGTGTCAGCCTAGAAGCGTTGATCTCCTTTGCCAAGAAGATGGCAGTTAAGGGAAACACTGGCATTATATGTGTATGAATACATGTATGTACATATACACAGGCATACAAATACATATGTGCATATACATATATATATATAACAAATATAAAAAAATATAAATTTGTTTGTAAAATTCTACAGAGGATGATGGAAAGTCATCAGCAGTATCATCTCATCAGACAGACAAGAAGAAATTATGGAGGAGAAAACCATATTAAAGAAAGTTTGGTAAGAGACCCAAATAAGCAATTTGGGGTCAGCTAAGAGTGAGACGAAGTAGGGACAGAAATGACAAAAAAAATGGAAAAGATCTACAAAGATCTTTATAATAAATTCTTTTTGCCATCATGGACTGTGGAGCCTCCACATTTAGACTAACACTGCAGTCCCAGAATGTGCTCTATGAGGAAGCAGAAATTTTATTTCAAAAACAAACATGAGAAGAACAGCTATATTAAACTAAGTAAGCAGGGAGGAAGGTCCATGATAGAGTCAACACAATTGGAAGGAGGTTGAGGGATCATTTCTCTGGGTGTTTGAATACGGAAAGGATACCAAAGGTGTGGGGAAAAAACCTTGGACTTTATTGTTTAAAAAAAGTGACCAAGAAAATATCAATAATTTAAAAAACATAATCTAATGTCCCACCAAATGAAACAATGTTTGTCAAAAGAACTTAGCACCATATCTGGCATATAGTCGGTGCTATATAAATGCTTATTACTTCCCTTTCCCACCTCTACACATTTTTTTATGAGAGTAATCTACATATACCTTGATGATATCTGTAATCAATGTAACAGAAAAACCCAGGCAGACTTTGCAAACAAAAGTCTATACCCAGTCCATAGCCTTTATGGTTGAGTATGATAATACTAGATCATGCTGTGCTTACTGTTGACTAAAGCATTAGATTTGGTGGAACACATCACAGCTTTAAAAGCTGTTCTCCATCAAAGAGCATACTGTTCATATAGCAAACTCATACAAAAGTAATTTGTTGAATGTTGTTGAGTGCATGGATAAAGGAATAAATGAATTAGAGTGAGTTGTAGGGGGGCCCAGACCTATAAAACACTAGTAAAGAAATGACATTAAATATATATTTATAAATATTAATGTATAAATATAATACGTAGATATCTAATATATATTATAAAATATATAGTGTATTTATATAATTATAGTGTTGGACTTAGACCATGAACGACTTGAGATCTCAACACAGTGCCTGGTACACAGCAGACACTTAATAAATGCTTGTTGACTGGGGATCAAGAAAGCTCAAATTCAAATCCTACTTCAAATATTCACCACATGACCCTGGGCAAACTCCTTGTCTCTTACCCTCCATTTTGTCTATCTTTAGAATAACAATAGCTAACATTTATACTATGTGCCCAACAATGTGCTAATAATTAGCTAATTAATTAGCTAATAATAGCTAATAAGCTATTAATGATGTAATAATACAAATGTCTTATCATTGGATCCTCACAACAATCCTGGGAGGTAGGTGCTATTATCTCTGTTGAACAGATGAGGAAACTGAGGCAGAGAGAGGTGAGCTGCCCAGAGTCACAGTTATTAAGTGTCTGAGTCAAATTTGATCTCAGGTAGTACCTAACTGCCTAAAACAGCATCTGCCTCACATAATTGGGAGGATCATAGGAGAGAACCTATATAAAGCAATTTGTAAACCTGAAACTGCAGTCTAAATGTCAACTATCATTAGCTAATACTTTATCAGAGTCTAACTAAGAGACATCTATTGGGACAGACAGACTACAGCTCCCTCATCAACTGAGCTACAAAGTGTCCCCACTGCTAATAAAGGCTACCCAGGGATAAAGGAAGCCCTTCTCCTTGTCCAGAAATGCATTCCAAAGAGAGAGAAGAGCTGAAATAATTGTTTTACAGTTTGAATGTTGACATTTACAAATATAGTGAAAAAAAATGTGATCATTTGTATTATTTGGGGAAAGACCACTAGCTGGCACTGGTGGGCCATCCAGTAGAAATTAAAGAAGATGAAATCACGTTGGATGTTCAGACAATATAAGTGGATTTTAAATGCTATCGGTAAAGAGTAAACATTCGAGGTAAAAAGAGATTGAGGCTAGAAATAGTTCCAGGCTGGGCATAAGGACACATAGGTTTAGTCCCTGCTCCTGTTCCTCCTCTGTAAAAGGAAGCATTAGATTGAATGATCTCCAAGCCCTCTTCATACTCTTAACATTTTTTAATTCTACAAAAGAGAATCTTCAAGTTGAACTTGCCATTTTTAAAAGAGATATTATAATGTACAAATTGCCACTTGTCATTCTTGTATGAAGACGTAGTACTTTTAATTTCAGCAGTATCAAGTTGGGGAAAGTTCTTTTTAATGCTCTAGAAATCGACCCGGAAGAGGGATGATGAAAGGATATTTCCTCAAGTGCCTGGTCCCAAAGCATGGTGATCCCCATGAAACATGTGCCCATGACATCAAGGGTGAAAGGCATGGAGGGAGATGGAGGAAATAAAGTTCCCATGTGGCTTTGATGACCATGAGGAAGAAGCAAAAGAAAATTCCAGGGATGAATAACCGCAATAGAAGTGGCAGCATTTGTGGTTGGAGTCGACACAAAACATGGGCTATTTCAGGAGGATTCTATGAAGGGCCTGGGCACCCATTAGAGATGGTTTGTTGATACTGAATGATGGCTTCTAAGAGGAAAAGTATACATAAGATCTAAGATGTATGCTGGTACTCTCCTGGCCATTGGGGAAGCCTGGTAATACTACCAAAGGCTGAGGGTGACTGTTTTCTTTCTTGAGACTCCAGCTGTCTGAGGCCCTGGGGGAACTGAAGCCATGTGCAGAACCTGACTCATTGGGGACTGATGACCTACAAGGAGATTGGCTCAAAGGAAAGGAGAGTGGAGGATAGGGATTAAGGAGTGACAGCAGGGGGTTACATAGCCAGTAGCCAGCCTAACTCAGGAGGTGTAAGGGTTAATGGCAAGAAAGTTATATGTGGAACCAGCCACTGGCCAATGGTAGAGTATAGAGTATGTAATGCTAATAAGTGATATCATGCACTACATGCATGTATGTGACTGGTTTAATATGTCATCTACCCATCCTGGAATGTAAGCTCCTTGAGAGCAGGGTTTGTCTTGGTTTTTTTTTTTTCTTGTATCCCCAGAATTTAGCACTTTGTCTAACATGGAACAGGTACTTACTTCTCTCCCTTTTTGTCTCCCTCCCTCCCTCTCTTCTTTCTGAACTTTATCATGGATGTGCTATTTACTTACAGGAGACCTATATATTTGGGATAATCTGTCTATAACAATCCTATATGTAACATATTAAATGACACATACCCACAGTCTGAACATATGCATGTATCTAATGTCATTTATAAGGATTGGGGAACAGCGTGAGAAGCTGTCTGATACAATGGAGAAAACAACCTCCAGGCACCACAGCAGTCAAGGTATTTTAATAAGGAATCTGTGAACCTAAAATAATCTTGATAATGGCATTTCAATAGAATTGTTTTCCTTCCTAGTCCTATTTAATTTATGCATTTAGAAATATGATTCTGAGAGGGGACTAGGCTGCCAGGACACAAAAACGTTAAGAACCTCTGACCTAGAGGCGGGGGATCCAGGTTTAAACCCCAGCCCTGATCATCATTTGAATGGCCTCAGGTAAGTCACAACCTCTGTAAGCCCCAAGTTCCTCGATCTGTCAAAAATAAAGGGCGGGAGGGGGGGCGGGATTTGGACTTCGAAGGTTTCCTTCTAGTTCTACTTCTATAATCTTATCCTCCCCCAGGGAAACGGTGGAAGAACCTAACTCAGGTGGCAGAAAAGACTACGTTTCCTTGGCTGCCTGGCCCCTGACTTAATTGGACAAAATACAAGAACTCCAGTACCTGCAAAGTGTGTACACCTGTTGTGTGATTGTATGAAAGGTGAGAAACATGAAGGAATGGAGAAGACAGAGGTCATAGCCAGAAGTGGTCATTGGAGCCTTTTGAGAATGAACAGTAGCAGCAGTTTTTATTTTTTAAATCTTATTTGGGGTTGAAATGAAGGAAATATCTTGAGCCTTGAAAAGCTGGCCAATTATAACTGCACATTCTTTAGATCTCCGGAATGGCAGTGACAGAAGCAGTCAGACAAATTCCACTCTCCATTCAAGGCAGATCAAGCCCAGACCCAGCCAGGAACACAGGAAAGTCACTGAGGCTTTGCTTGCATCTTTCTCCCTTCGTGGAGATACAAGTGCTAGAGGAGCTTATTTCCAACAGGACCGGAGACTATGGGAAGGGAGGCAGAAAGAGGAGAAGGTTTGAGGTTCTCGCATTGTCTCAATAGCCCTACAATAAAATAAAATACAAAAGCCCTGCATTAATATATTATGTTGCTAAAATAGCCTTAGAAAAACTAGTAACAAAAAAAATTACCTCTACCTTTAATGTTAGTTATTTAGTGTTAGAGTTAAGTTAGCAAATTACTAAAGGGCAATTGATTTTCTTTTATCCAGGAACCTGGGTCTTTCTCCTCCCAGTTTGATTTTTTTTTTTTATTATAGGTGCTATCCTTTGAGCAACTACTTAAAGAAGCCTATTCATTGAATGGGTGCATCTCACTCCAAGTGAGAATGTGATAAGACCTCAGCCTGAAAGGATCAGGGTCTCCCATTGCATCCTGGGCCATCTCCAGTCATCCTGACACATATCAGGCCACTGGACCCAGAAGGCTCAGGAGATAAAAGTGAGGTTGGTGACCTTGCACACCCTCACTCAAATCAGTCAACTGCAAGTCATGTCATCATCTTGATGTCATGGTCCTCTTCAAGAATGAAGCGCAAACACACACCCGTCTGGGACCATGTGCTGATAATGTTGTGATCTTACTTTGTCACTGATTTTTAATCCACACTACCATTCCTGGAAGGGCATGTCAGAATCAAGTGAGCTCACACAGAAAGCACTATGGGCAGCAAGGTGGTGAAACTGTGCGTAGAGAGCCAGACCTCAATTAGAAGTTTAAACTTGGCCTCAGACACTTACTAGCTATGTGACCCTGGGCAAGTCCCCTAACTTTGTTTGCCTCATTTTCCTCATCTGTAAAATGAGCTGGAGACATCAATGGCAAACCACTCCAGTATCTCTGCCAAGAAAATCCCAAATGGGGTCATGAAGAGTAAGATACAACTCAAACAAGTGAACAACATAGAGCACTACATTGACCTTAAAAGTACTATAGAAATTCTGTCAACCAATTGTCCCATGGCTCCCCTTATCATCAGTGACTTCTCAGACCAAAACATCCCTCTCTGGCTGTCACTTTCCTGTATATTATCTCCAACTATTAGAATGTAAATTCCTTGGGAGCAGCGATGGTCTCGCTTCTTGTATTTGTACTTTCTGTGCTGAACGTAGCACTTAAAAATACTTTTATCATTTATTTTTTTTCGGCCTGGGTCTGACAGTAAGATAAGAAACTGAATGTTTTATATTTGAATTGGCTTCAACAGTTCTCAGTTTCAAACTAAATGGAGATCAAATGAACCAGATTAGGAGAATTCTTAAAAATTCTAATAATATGAACCCAAATCCAAAGAGATTTATAATAAGTGGGACCCATGGACTACAGATATTTTGATGCTATGTTAAATTCATCTCATTGGTTCAATTTTGTGTAATTCATCTCAAAGTTTTGTGAAAAGTGGAGAAGACACATGAGGACCCCTGCTACTAGCAAGTATTCCATAAATGATGAATTACTGTGAGCTCACTAAAACCAAAGACCGTCATATTAAGCATGGCACAGGTTTGGAGGTACAGTTGTGCAATGAATGAAGGAAAACGTTAAAAATATTCGACTTACCTGGACCCTTTGATAAGACTTGTAATCTGATCGGTAGCATCTTCTCTCCACTGTTGCAGATTACAACCCAACTGTCTTCTCACCTTTTATAATTCTCATTCATGCTCTCCCATAAATCCTTCAGAGGATACATCATATGTGTTTATTGGTCATATCCCTTTGATTTGATTGCCAGCAACTCCAATGAGAATGTCCTTCCTGGCGATCTCTTTTGGTACAATCTCTATGGAGACTCCCCATCCTCTTCTGCCCTCCCTCTTTAGCGCGCCTTTGGCATCTTCCCTCTGTCATTAATAAACTCCTTTTTGCTCTTGATTTTTTTTCATAATTTTTGCACTGAAGAAAAACAAAATTCTCCTTGGAAAGTACTGCCTCTCTGGTCCCCTTCTCCAAGGCCAACTGTGCTCTCTCACACACTTCCAGCACTCCCGATCCCTGGCTATACCTAGGCTAGAAAGGATGAGCCCGCTCCTTGCTTCTTTGTAGATGCTTCCAGTGCAGTTGTCACCCAGAGGCCTCTCCTTTCACACTCACACCATCTAGCTCAAGCACTTTGACGGGATGAATGAAGCAAGTGGGACACATTATGGGCACAGTTAGTTCTATGTAAAAGACACAAGCTTTGGGGATATAAATTCAAGAAGCAAGACACCCTCTGCCTTCAAGGTGTTAACAACAGGGAAGGCTGTGTGGAATCCTCAGGTGATCAACACATCCTTTCTAGCTAGAAGTAGAAAGAGGTGGATTAAGTATATGCTCCCCCAGAGACCAAGAGTGGAGCAGGGAGACACTTGGCAAATGCATCTTCAGAGACTGGGTTTGGGTTGGGCTAGATAGGGAGAGCTCTCATCAGTCAGTAGCCCAGGAGCTAAATTCTCATTTCTTTCCTCCCAGGTGAGATTCTCCCACCTTTCAAGCATTTAGAACAAGGTTCAACCTTCCCTCTTCTCCCCAAACACCTCCAAACTCACAGGACGATCCTGGGGTTCAGTTTCACTCCTCCAAGGGAAAAGTGCTTGGAGATACCAAATTACCCCCTGCTCTGCGGAGAACCAGCTCCCCCAAGTACCTGTAACAGTTATAATAGCTACCACAATGTATAGAATGTTTTCAAGTACGCAAAGCACTTTAGAAAAATTATCTTTTATCTTCAAGAACCCTGGAAAGAGAGGCTATTATCCCAATTTACAAATAAGGAAACTGAGGCAGAAAGGTACAATTTGCCTAGAGGCAGGATTTGAAGTGGAGTCCAAGTATAGGCCTGGTAAGGCTGCCTATGGGAAACAAATACCCCAATAAAGCTGTTTTACTGATAGAGAATAAAATTGTAAAAACCTTGCTCATTCCGTCTTCCTGAGAGTTGAGAGCAGCTGGTAATGTCACTTTATTTAGGACCTTAGGACTGGCATTTATGACCAGGCCAGTGTCACAGATGACTTCGTGGGGCAGCCAGGAGAGAAGCACAGAAATAATGCCTTTTGCCTCAGGCTGGATGCCTGGGCAAAATGCCGAGCACCCAAGGGCAGGTTAATGAATCACGACTTAAGATGAGAGAGATAACAGCAGTAATGACAAATGGTGGGGAATTGCCCCAGAATATGGGTCTGTCTGGCACAGAGGACTCTAACTACCTGGAATGGCTCCATTTTAATAAGGGTCAATCAGCCTCTACCACAGAAAGGGTGCAGCAGAGAGCGAGGCAAGTCCAGATGATGACAAGGACCAAATGACCTGCCTTGTAGGGACACATCTGGATAATAGAGTCAAAAGCATTGTTTTCAAACATGAAGGATGTAATCTACATGGTGGTTTTGTGCATATGTGTGAAGTCAAATTTCTCTGATGACTTGGAGTTACTGGGGGCCATATGAACTAGTGGAATGTTTAAACTATAAAGGCTAAAAGGAATGCCATTTGAACGTTTATGATTACAACTTAAATGGTCAAGTACTACTGGGTAAAACGTCTTGGTCTTGGGAATCAAGTGTTTACAAGGTGCTTTGATGGAGGCATTTATTTTCCTTGCAATCTTGCTCCAAGAGTAATCAGTTCAGTTAAGCCTTTCTTCAAATACAACTGTGTACAAAGTAAAACCAGTCCAGTCCTGGTTCAATTAATAGGAATCCTCAATAAAAATGATATTTATCTTGATATGCAAATATCCTAATTCAGTAGACAGATTTTTGAAGAGCCAAGCAAGCATGTCTATAAGAAGAGGTTCCAGTTGTAAAATCTTAAGCATGGTCAAACATCTAGGAGGCTAAGGGGGATGCTGGGAGTGGTGTAGTGGAAAACCTAACCAAAACACCCTTATCCCCCCCTTGCCCTCTGCAGAAGTGAAAGAAAATGCTGAAATACCACTACTAGGTCTGTATACCAAAGATCATAAAAATGGGGAAAGGACCACACATACAAGAATATTTATAGCAGTTCTTTTTGTGGTGGCCAAGAATTGGAAATTGAGGGGATGCCCATCAACTGGGGAATGGCTGAACAGGTTGTGGTATGTGAATGTAATGGAATACTATTGTGCTATAAGAAAGAATGAGTAGGCTGACTTCAGAAAAACCTGGAAAAACTTACATGAACTGATGCTGAGTGAAGAGAGCAGGACCAGAACACTGTACACAAGTAACAGCAACATCGTACAAGGATTTACTATAATAGACTTAGCTCTTCTGAGGAATACAATTATCCAAGACAATTTCAAATGACTTATTATGGAAAATGCTAACCACATACAGAGAATGAACTATCGAGTCAATGCAGATTGAAGCATACTATTTTCACTTCTTTTTTCTTTCTAGTGGTATTCCCTTTTGTTCTGATTCTTCTTTTACAACACAAAAAATGTAGAAATATGTTCAACATGTACATGTATAATCTCTATCAGGATGCTTATTTTTTGGAGAGAGGGAGGGAAGGAAGGGAAGGAAAAAAATTGGAAATCAAAATTTTGAGTTGGAAGTTGAAAATTACCTTTACATGTAATTGGAGAAAAAATAAAAGACTATTAAGGGAATAAAAGAAAATGTTCAGACACTCATTCCTGAGTCAACACCAAATTATAATAATTTATTACCACCCTACTAATAATTACTAAATTCCTATCTATACATAGACTAGAGAGGCCTCCTATAGTAGAAAGAGCATTTCATTAAAGAAATGAAAAGTTCAAATGCTAGTTCTTCCACTTAGCAGATACACACCTTGAGCAAGACACTTCAAAGCTAAGGGTAAGCTTCCAGATATGTAAAATGAAAGGTTTTCATGTTTTTTAAAGCTATTTAATTAGAAAGTTGTCAAACACTTTTCCAACAGAAATGGTTCATTCTTGTTCTTGCATAGATATACTTGCCGATGATAACGGAAAACGCTATCCACACTCAGAGAGAACTAGAGAGTCTGAATGCAGATCAAAGCGTATTATTTCCTCTTTCTTTTTCCTTGTGGTTTTTCCCTCCTTTTTTGATTTTGAGGTTTTGATCCTCCTTTCACCACATGACTAATGTGGAAATATGTTTAATATGACTGTATATGTATAACCTAAATCAGATTGCATGCCATCTTGGGGAGGGGAGGGATGAATGCTGAAAGCTAAAAATAAGTAAGGAAATGCATTTTTAAGGATACACTTAAGGAAGTACTTGCTGATGGGGTTAATTTGGCAATCCATTCTGCATGACGTCACACGTATAAAGGGTATTCTATCACTGGCCTTATCAATGGGGGACTGGAAGGAGGAAGAATAAAACAATGAAAGTAAAAAATATGAAGTTAAAAATAAAAGCCAGAACCTAATATACATATACACATACACATACAGAGACATACATATGTGTGTATGCATATGCACTGTGAGTGTATGTAATATATACTATACATTTATATACACATAAATACATATACATACATATGAAATACACACACACATATGTACTGCTAATTGACAGAAAGCCTGAAAGTATTAAAAAAAACAACAACATTATTCTCCCCCCAGAAATCTTGGATAGCTTTTCTCTTCCAGAGTAGAACCATGCCCCCTCCCACCCCCGATTTGCACCTGTAGGCCTTCTGACATACCCTTGTTTAAGTACTGATGAATATTTAGTGGCAAACAATGAACTATTCTAGAAAGACTTCATGAAGTTTTGGTTAAAAATGTAAGGGGGGAGAAAAGCATCAGACGAGCGAGTTTTTTCAGAGAGCCTTTTAAACACACAGTGATGGCACAAACATGTTCTGTACATTCCAAACTTTACAATTATTACAAAATGATTAAAGCGATTTTGGAAAGAATATTGCTGTGACTGTGATTTAAAATACATGTCAGAAATGTCAACTGGAAAAGACTGACGTTCCTCTGCAAATCCTGCCCAAACTTAAAAAGATCCTCTCGCTATGTAGCCCTCAGTACCACCCGCTACTGTATTAAGGGAACCACCTATGTGACAGTGGGTCAGGGACAGCATCGCTAATTTCTACACTGAGGCACTTCTGTATGTACCTGACGTTTACAAAACATGAGTACACTTGATCAGCAGCCCCTGGTGTGCGGTATTCTCTGTTTTCTAGGGGATTAAGTTAACCCAAACCAAGACATTTCAGACAACAGTTCCTGAGATCTCCCATTGCCGAATCCCATTAACATTCTTCAAATCCAAATTCCTCTGATTCTCCCAACATAAGGCTGTGTTGAAATTATACATTCACCAATTTGTTTGGGCATCGCAGTTTAGACACAAGGACAGCCAAAAGAGTTAACTTAATTGTTACTTATTTAAAAATGGAAAATGAAAAAAAGTATCCCAGCAAGAGGACAGCAGAATGCTCTGGAAAGCAAAGGCTGAGTGAGGTTTTTCAGTCACTGATCCCACACTGGTCTAGATATTAAATTTACTTGGCAATGTCCACTGCAATAAAGGCAGTTGTTTCTTTCTCAGTAACCCTTTTTATAAAAAGGATAACATGTCCATGAGCTAATGCTTCCAAACAATTCCAGTGGAGGCTGCCCAACACACCTAGGATTTTTCAGTGTCTGTTGAACAGCTCGGCTGGTCTGGGGGCCTCGCTTTGTGCCCACAGCTTGTCATCTTTGGGGATGCTTCTCTTTATCGCTTCAGGTCTGAATCTCAAGGCATCACATCACAAAGATGCTGCTGTCATCGAGTGAACAGGCTCTTTCCACCTCCTACACCCCAATCCGTTCAGTACCAACTTCCTTGTGGATCCTCCTTCTGGGAAAAATCTTCCGTTTGAGTGCAATTAGCTAAATAGTGGAGAGAAGGCAGAACACAGCTCTTAATTGTCCATAATGGGATTAAAATACACCAGGTGACAGCAGACGTAGCAGCATCGACTGCATGTCAAACCCAAAAAGCCAACCCCCATGTATATTTTTAATCCTGCCAACCCTGAGAAAATACTCATCAGCGTGTAGAATTTTCAGAAGCCTACCCCACATCTGTCCTGCAGTAAGAAATGGGAAGAAGTGTGGCATTCTAATTCTAAATTAATACAAATTTATCAATGAAGAATAATTTCTTCAAAGACCTGGAGCCTCTTCAGAGGCCCTGTATCAGGAGGCACACTTTTTTAAGAAGATGGCTGGCTTAGGTCAAAGGAAAAATTGACAGTCGTATTTACATAATAAATGCACTGCATTTCTACATCTAAAAATGCACAGGAGATGGTCATCTGCTTAAAAGCTCTGCAACACTATGTATCTATAGTGAAGGAATAATAAGCAATCCAGACTGCTTATACAGACACATGTATGCACCTAGATTCTGCATGCATACAGCATTACATACACATTAGAATTACAAAATGTAATGGCATCAGATGACATGAGAACTAGCTAGAGAAATAGTTATTGAAACAGTGAAAAAAAAAAAGATCAAGTATCTCTTAAGATAGAATCAGGAAGGTTCTTCTAGCCCTCCCCTTTGTAAATGTTTATAGGTTTATGGTTTGGTCAGTCCTCAGGTCAAAAAGATTGCAGGCAATAAGGTTTGAGGCTAATTAAGTAAAAAGTGTACACTGATGATACCTGGATATCATAGATCTCAACTGGTGTTAAAGTGTTAAGATATGATAGATTATAAATTTATATAATTTTCTTAAAATTATCAGATGTTAGTGTACCAATAAAGAGGGCCTGGTGTTCAGCGAAAGCTCACAAAACTTACCTGCTCAGCAAAAAATGAGAATACAGTAAACATGATCAACGTTACAAGTACACAATGGGTCCAAAATTTTAATTTATCTCTATATGCTCTCCTGCAAAAAGAAAGAAAAAAAAATGTACTTTACATATGTTTTTCCCTGCCAATATTTTGGTGGTAGTCAAATAGTTACCATTTTTCACAGAGAATAAATGAATGTGGGAAGGATATGAGTTTCACGAGTGTGGGGAACTTCCTGTGAGGAAAAATCCTCCCCCCAATGCAGACAGTGGTATGTCACTGATTTCTTTCAACAGTCCTAGAAGTAAGCAGCCTGAGGTGCGCAGAAGGTAAGTAACTTGTCTAGGGACATGAAGTATCAGAGGTATGATCTGATCTTAGATTTTCTTCACGCTAAGTCCAGCTAGCACGCTATTCACTATGCAATCCTATCGCCATAAAATCTGTAATGACCTCAAATTCAAAAACATCACTTCTTTTGAAGGTCTTTTTCAAAACTTAAAGACAATCTAACAAAGCAAACATTAAGGTTTTTTTTCAGTGTCGTATACTCTTATTTTCCCTTTGTGAAAAGAATCACTCAAGGGAAAAACTTTAAGTATTCGACGTTCTCAACTTTGATCCTACAAAACTTGTCTTTTCATTTTTTACCAAAATACCAACAAGCTATGTCTCCCAAGTTTTTTCTGAATGGCAGGCACATATTAAAATGAAAAGGCATTTCAACAAGTTAGCAACATTTTGCTGGAGAGGAAGGCTGGCAAGTGGCTCATGATCCCCGCTTCTCTGGGTGGAGGAGAAGCAAAAATGCTCAAGCCAATTCTTTACATTTCAGGAAGGAAGGAAGGAACGAACTTGAGGGAGGGTGGGGGAGGAAGAAGGCAAGTATCTGGACGTGGACAACATTGTTGCTGGTCTTTTAGAACGTCACTGAGAAGACACGTGGAAAAGTCACAGCGGGGGAGCTGGTCCCTCCTTGGGCCAAGCTGATCTAAGTGAAGTCTCTGTTTTGCTGGCTCCTCTTCTGGCCCAAGGTCATTGCCCTTGGGCCTTCTCACAGCTCACTGACTGAGGCTCTCAGCCTCCACTGTCCACAGCACTAACTTAAAATCACACTTAGCATTTTAATCCCTTCCAAATCTGCTTCCCCTCTGCCCTCATTTCTCATTTTACTATGAACTTTACACACACCCACACAGAATGAACATTTCTACACGTATGGGAGACCACAAAGGAGACTGTACGTGGAACTGTGACTTGATTTCATACTGCATGTACTTAAACAACCCATAATAAATCCACTCCATTCTTTCCAAAGCTGCTCTGTATGCATGGGCTTCCTTTCCATATTCAACCTTCCTGATTTCTACTTGAAATCTGTTATTCTTCACCTTTCCTTTTTGGCTTGAGGACCAAAGATGGTCAGCCACAAAGGCCCCTCAGTTCCCTTCTCCTTCATCCCCCCCATTGCCATTGCCCCAGTTTAAGCCTTAATCACCTCCCATTTAGATTATTTCAATAACTTTCTGTCTCTTGCCTCTTCCCTTTAATCCACCTTGCTTAGGGTCACTGACTAGATCAATCATACTAAAATAACACTCTTGAGAAGTTACTCCGCTGCCCATGAAGCAATCTGAATGGTTCCCCAAAGTATAGAAAGGTTTATAAAGGGGTTTCTTGGTATATAATATTTCATTTGTAAATAGGTTAAAGTCTAAAATCTTTAGGCTAGCATTCCAAGTGTTCCACAGTTGGGCCCCCTTTACTTTTTTAATCTCATCTTCCACGACTACTCAAAGGCTCATATCTGGCCATCCATCTACCTATCCATCTTACCTATCTCTCATGCACACCAACACACTCACTCTCTCCCACTATCCCTGAAAAATTTTTCTCCTTTCCATCTCAACATCCTTACTGTCACAGCTCCCTACCCTCCTTTTAGCTCAAACAGCTCTCCAATGCTACAAGGGAACTTGGAGATCCACTGGTCCACTCCCCTTACTTTCCAGATGAGGAGACTGAGCCCAAAAGGCTGGAGCTTCCAGAACCTTGTCCAGAGCTCTTGCCATTAGCCTATGGAGGTGCTTATTCTACGCTATGTTGCTCTTGCCCTTCTAGGACTGACTCACCCCCTACAACAATGTACCTTGATGGCACAACCTTCACTTCTTTGAATCCTGTATGGCACCTGGAATGCTGGGCACATGATAGGTGCTTTATAAATATGTGTTCCAAGGTAAGTATCTTTTTTATTTCATTTTTCATTTCTTTAAGGAATGTTTGATCTAAGTACTGAGTATGCTTTAGGAGAATGATTCCTCTCTAACATTATCCAAGTAAACCATCCTGTCATCAGCAAAACAGGATAGTTTTATCTCTTCTTTGTCTGTCTTTGCATCTTTTAATCTTAGCATTTCTTAGAATTGTATCAAATATTATCAGAGAGAGTAGGCACCACTGCTTTATATTCTTAGATAATTGGGAAATTTCTAGTGTATTCTCATTTCTATATCTGAATCTTTTGTACATTTGGCATCTATACTTGCCTTTCTTTTCTGAAGCTTCTAGCTTCTTAAGATATTAAGACATCTTTATTTCATAGGGATATATAAATATACATATATTTTTTAGCATAAATGAATATTCTAAGAAGGAACAGCAACGCTATTTGCTCTTAGGTCATTGCTAACTCACCAAATGATCACTCCATGATGTGAGAACTTACCATTCTTGGAGCTCATGCATATGAAGGAAACGGTTCCGATATTCTCGTGGCAGCTCAAACTGGGATGGCTGGGGAAACATGGACTCGTAAAAATCTCTAAGCACTGCTTTTACCGTCTGTGCATCTTTATGACTGTGATCAATGTTGTCATTTAAGCAAACAAATTTTCTGAAAGAACAAGTATCTGCTGTCATTTATATGTTTATACCTTCAAAATTTGAAGAAAAGCCTTAATCTATCCTATTTTGAAATGGAAACTAATGAAAATCAGTGAAAAGAAATGAAACTAGACATTTATGAATCTCTTCCTAAGAAATAATCCATGTCAATGGTCTCTCTCTGCCTGACTAGGCTGTCCCTATGCAACATTTAGCTATGAAATTCAGGCTTATTAAAAATTATCTATGCAGATAAAAAAAGAAAGAATCCATGGAAAAGATGACAAGTCTTACTGAATGTCAGACAATAGTATTTCTTAAAACACAGCAAGAGATCCAAGCTTAAATCTTCCAATCTTTTGAGATGGTACAGATAAGCAATGTTATCAGTAAAGGTATCCTACTGTTCGCATTCTGTCTAGAACTTAATAGATGGTCTTTAAGAACAGTTGTATCCAACCGAATGATACATATTTTCCCACATCTCATGAAGACAATTCTTAGACCACAGACACACAGTTTATCAACCAGAACATACCCTAATCTTTTATAGTCTGGTAGGGGTCATGTAGAAAGAATAACATTTATTTTACATAAATTAGGATGCCAATCTTAAAATTTAGCAGGTCTAGGGGAACACCAATATAAGAAGCCCACCTAAGGGAGTGATAGTAGTACTCCTTCCTACTGTCCCATAGGACACAATTTGATCCAGCATTGTTGCCCTGTCAATGTGGAAGTGAAAGACAGCAGCATTTGTTTTTAGTAATTACATCCCCTTTAATTATTTTACTACAAGTAAAAGCAATTTTTATTACATTTTATGAGCCCTAAGCACTTCATCGGATTTCAGTCCCAAGTCTGAATAACTGGACTTGACCTGAACTTGGACTGGTCCAGAACATTTGCCTTCAGTTGGCTGACCTGCATCAGAATGAATTTGTAGTTGACATGGGGCCACATGGAGAAAAGAAAGTCAGATATCTTGTGGTTGCAACAATTTTAGGCATATAAAGAACATCCTCTCAGTGGGAAAAGGAGATGGCCCTCACTGGCCCCATAGCATTAACCTGATGGATGATTCAGGAGCTTGATAGGGAAAGAATTCCCTGGCTCTTACAAAGAGTTTTAGAAAGGTTAGATTACCAGCATAGGGAAAATGAAAACAATTGTCTTTGAGAATTCAACAACTAAACATATAAATTACACACTGATAAAGTTAATAACACTGAACTATGCTTTTGCAATATGCCTCACCAGTCATCAAAAACTTCCACATTATTACATTGCTACATGACAGACATGATGTCTTTTCCAACAGAGTCTGTCTGTCACATCAGGAAGATGTAAAATTGAAATTAATTAATACGCAAGAAGCAAAAATGGATGTGAGTAGCTCTGCCTCCCCTCCCCTCAGGGCTCTAACTGTCCGTCCGTTCCTCTCTCCAAGTAGATGAACAAGACACGAAGGCTTTCCTTAGGGGTGTTTGTCAGCTGCAGGAACTCTGACAATGCTGACACACTTCTTTGTATCTATCAATTACTTAACCTTGCTTCGATTTCCTATATTTTTTTAAAAATTCTTTATTAGTTGATGAGTTAAAGGTACATGCACACTATTATCTTTTAAACAGCTCGTTTCTGTTGCTCAATGGAAATGCAAGCATTGTCACATCCCCTCCGTATTTCCCCTAAAGCATTTTCAGTCCAGGATTACATCTGTCCTTTGCTCAAATTCTTTGAAATCTATTCCCTCCAAATACAGTGATACCAGTTTAAGCGTCTATCCACCACTGTACCCAGCATGAACTTTAAGATGAGATACTCCCAAGGTTCTCAGTGTCTTGACCTGGCAATCTGCTTATTAGTCAGAATCAGGGGCCGATTAAGAGTTCTAATGATCTCTTCCCCCCTCTTCTGATGACTAAAATGATCAATAAGGCAAATCAAGAATTTATCAGCTGTTCTCTTTTCAGTAGACATAACACTCAAGGAAAGAAATACCTGGGTAGGGACTGCAACCCTATGTCACCTGCCCCCTCAAAAACCTCCCCTGGTTCCCTAGAACTTCAAGAATCCAATAGAACATCCTCTGGAATCCAAAGGCCTTCCTAAGCCACCCACCCCTTACCCTTCCAGTCTTCTTACAACTTCTATCCCACCCTGCCTTACTCTGTGATCTAGCAACACCAGCCTGCTGCTCCTTAAACAAAATACTCTGCCATGCATGGAATGCTCCGCCTTCCCTAACTCCATCTGGCTTCCTTCAAGTCCCAACTAAAATCCACCTACAGGATACCTTTCCTGATCCCTCATCATTCTAGTGTCTTTCTGTTGATTTTTCTCCCATTTATCTTATCTATAGCTGGTTGGTACACAATTGTTCGCATACGTCACCCCTATTAGACTGTGAGATCCTTGAGAGCAGGGACTGTCTTTTGCCTTTTTTTCCGCCTCCCCAGCACTTAGCACAGTGACTGGCATACAGCAGTTGCTTAATAAATGTTTATTGGTGGGCTGCTATCACTTCCATGCCAGATGTGTGACGTTTACTAAACTCAGCATCCATTTTTCTCCTTTTGACCAGCTGTTTTTAATATATTCCCACCTGGTCTGCTCTCCCTTCTATTGCTTCTAACCCAAGTGCTTCCCCACCCCCATTTTTGTTCTTGCATTTTCTTATAGGTAACACCTCTTATATCTATAAGAACACAGCAATGATGTTGGCTGTTCTAGCAAATCAGTTCTTTTTTAACAAATGCATTCTTTCTGGTTCATATTCTAATCAAGAATTCCATCTAACTAAGTCATAGTGATATCTATGAGGGATCCCCTCTGTAGGAAGATTTCTGATTCATTTTATTTACCACCCACATTCTGTACATTTGAATGTATTTAGCTGCGGCCAAGAGGATTCTTACCATCCCTTTTCCTGGATATTTTCCATCATACACTGGCCTTCCCTATTGCTTGCTTACCTTGCTGACAGTTTTTCTTCCCCTCTCCCCAAACTGCATTTTTATGCTTGATGGCTGAAAATTTTTTAAATTACTCAAAATGAAGGATGGGTAAAGAACGTTGAGCAAACATATGTCTATCAGTCATCATTAGATACATTCCAATCCTGGTCAAGGGTTCATCACTACACTTTTACAGAATGCGTCTACAATAGCCTGACTATGCATCTTAACCTACTACTAATCGTAAACAGTTCCTGCTTGCCAACTTAAGTTTGGAATCTGAGGGATGGAGAACGAACAGGCAAAAGAAACATATCATAATGGCTTCTGGTCATAATCATGATAATTTATCATGGATTAAAACAAGTGCTTTAAAATTTGGGGATAGTACTTTTCTCCGGGACTTACACAACAATTTCTGAGCACAGGACTGGTTGACTCAGGACAAGAAAATATATTCTGAGATGTGTCTCACTGCTCAGGTATTTCAATTGCTCAAGAGTCTAAAAGAATTATGGGGTGAGCTGGAGTTTGGAGATTTTCTGACTTGGGAGTCCCAACAATACCCAATGGCCTTGATTCTGAGGACACATTTATTAATGCCAGGGACTCTTGAGATTCATTTTATGTTTGGTTTTATTTGTTTTGGTGTGCACCGGTCTATGACTACTTTCTTATGGCTCTGTGAACTGTTAATTACTACTGCATATAATTTATGTCACTATTAAATGACTTAACCATGGGCCAAAATTGCTTGTGGAACAAAGGAATGAGCCATTTACAACCCAGCCATAATCTATCTTTCTGGGCTCACTAGACATGACTCTAACAGTCTGTAGCCCAGCCAAACTGGCATTCTCTACTTTTTCCCATTTCCATGCTTTTGCATGGAAGGTCCATGTGCCTAAAATGTGTTTCCTATTTAACTCTATTTCACAGAATAATTCCTTTCCCTCAGATGATGCCCAAGCACCACTTTCTACATAAAGTCTTCCTGACCCCCTAAATCACTAGTGCCCTCTCTCCCTAACGACCATGTATTTATTCAGTTAATATTTATGAAAATCCTTGGCCTCCCAACTCCAATGAGGAGGGACTGCGCTCTCCATATCAGCCACGAGGTCTGCCACATTGTATGTATGTAACAAATGCTTGATTGATTCAAGTATCTGAACCAGAAATCTAAACACCTTTCTCCTTGATTTTATCTTCTTCATCTTTTATACATTTCTCATCTATATCTGTCTTTCCTTTCTAAACTCCTACCTTCAAGTTAGTAGTGACTGACAGCTATGTAGATTTTGCCCCAATAGTGGTTTTTCATCTAATCCCATAAACCCTAAGCAATATTTTATAGGTTCCAACTGATGTTATCATCTGTCTCCACATAAATCATAAGAAGTGGGTAGTGAGGGCAGCTAGGTGACACAGTGGATAGAGCACTGGTCCTACAGTCAGGATGACCTGAGTTCAAATCTGCCCTCAGACACTTACTAGCTGTGTGACCCTAGGCAAGGCAATTAACCCTGAATGCCTCTAAGGGGGAAAAAAAAATAAAAGAAGTGCACAGGGCAGAGACATCAGCTTGGACGATTCTTGGAATACCATCCTACTTACGGCAAGAACATTCTAAACAGCCCACATTAAGTCATAGACACATACAAAGCACTGCCATGACTGGTCTTTCAGTAGCAGTCACCTCCTTAATAGCTCTTTTTCTTCCTCCTGGTCTCGAAATGTAAGTTTCTCTCCAAGTTTTGTCCTCTTCGCCCACCCCCTTTGTCTGGATTTTCTCTTCCTTCTCCCTTGCCCCTCTCATTTACTGCCATGGATTCAACTAACCCTTCTAGGCCTCCTAAAGTCTCTAGCTGGGACCTTATCATGGAAGTCTGGGCATCTCAAACTACTTGCTCAATTTCCACGTGAATGTTATGTCTAATATAATTCACTGAAAATGCTGTAAAGAAAGAAACTGGATGTTTATGGGATGCAAGTGCTACATTATCGCTTACACTCTCCTTTCAATTATGGACTGAACATTTAGAAAATAAGTTACACCACATTTGAGAATAAAAGTCAAGACCAGTCTCAAGCACAAATGAGGAGAGTTAAATTCAACTTGAACAAAACCATTCACAACCATTTCAGATGTAATAGCAAAAAAGGTCCCCTGGAAATAAGCCATATATTGCACATCCGCGATTGAGGGAAAGGTCAAACAAAGAAGACATATGAAATTATGTAACATTGGTACATGTTTTAAAACCAATTACAAAAAAATTGGACACTTGGTTGTTCATTTCAAATTTTATTTGAAGATTTCTTTTTGCTAACTAGTAGTTGCTAAGTCCATTCTAAATTATTTTTTGCTAAAAAAGAAGAGAAGACCATTTAAATTTTAATGTGCAAATTAAGAAATAAGTACCTGGGATTTTTTCTTATGTCATCTAATTGGCCAACCACATGGGAAACATTGGTGCGAATCATTTTGAAAGCAATTTCCTCTTCTCCCATGATTTCAAACCTATTATCAAGACATAAAACAAAGGGGAGAAAAACATTTACATAGATTTAATATAAATACAGTTACTTAGCTAAAATAATAATAAATGCATAGTCTTAAAAAAAGTTTGTTAGATAAAAATGCTTAGTCAACAAGAGGATAGTTTAAAAAGAATGAAAAATGACTGGCCCATCATGCTTAAGCTCAACACCACCACCACACAAATTACATACCTATATTTGTTTTTGTCTTTATATGCTTTATGGATTTTATCAGTTACTGGTTTACAGTTGGTTACTAGACTTTTAGTCACGGGTGGCTGTGAGAAAATATAAGACATATCAGATGTTAAACATATACATTGCAAAACCTCCTCTTAATGGGTGCAATCAATGGAAAAAATATCCTGTTCTATCACAAAGCAAAACTTGTCTTGGTTCTTGATGCAACCAGAGGAATTTATAAACCCCTGTATTACTTAACTTCTAGTCCTTATTGATAAATACTTTTCGGCATCTCAAATCTAACTATAATCAATTATAATAGGTGCAGTCTTACTGACATTTCTAGAGGAAAATCTATTTATGCCAATAACTAATAAACCTACTCCTCATGCCCTAAACAGACGCTTTTAAATAAACTTTGTATTTCAAATTTAAATTACAGAAGGACTGTATTGAAATTTCATCTCTTGAGGATTATATAATTCAATGTCAATGTTATGCTGGAAATTCTGAAGGCCATGACTGATTCTCTAAAGAAAAGGTACATAGTATCATAGATGGGAGTTGCCCTCTAAGTCAGGAAGACCTGAATTCAGGTCCTATGTTTCACATGCCGGCCGTATGACCCTCAACGAGTCAGGGAGCTTCTCAGTGCTATATAAACTGCGAAACCGCAGCTGATCTGTGCTGGAAGGGATTTTCTTACTCTGAGTTCTTTACTCCAAGATAATCAACAAGCCTCAATTAAGTGCCTACAGCGTGCCAGACACTGGGGATACAAGTGCATCAAATGAAACAGGTGCCATGTATAATATTCTTTAAAAACATCTTTTTATTCTGAACTTTAACAACCTACAGCAGCACTGCTACACACAGCAGAACACAAAAAGGCTTTTATGTGAAAGCCTAAGCTGTCATTTCATAGCCTACGGCTTCCTTTAAAAGTACACAATAAATTTCACCAACTTTTAAAACTGCTCAGCTTGTCTCTGCCTCCCTCTAATCTCTTCTATGCATCATAAAGAAGATTTTAACAGCCATCATTCATTAGACATCATTAGTATTAATCTCCTTCCTCACCTCATGGGAAGCAGCCTACCCTCTCCCTGACAGGGAGGTGAGGGATTCAATATGAAGGATGAAACAGACTTTTGGGACCTAGGCAGTACAGGAATTTGTTTTGTTTCACAATGCATACTTGATATTTCTTGCAAGAAAGTTTTTTTCCCCTTTTTCCCCCCATTAAAGTAGAAAAATGTAAGGAAAGAAAATAAATTTTGGTTGAAAAAAATGAAAAGGGTTAAGTGCAGATGAAATGATGGTTTATCCAGAAAACAGAAGGAAATTAAGACAATGAACAGTTTCAGTAAAAGGCAGCAAACAAAAGAAAATGACAGAAGTCATGAGCATTTCTATATCTGTAATATAGCAATAACAAAATGCAAGAGGAAATCACAAAAGAGAAAAATCTCATTCAAAATAACTGCAAAGAAATGCAAAAACCGTCTGGGCAAGCAATCTATCAAGGCAGACTCAAAATTAACTTAGATAAAATTACAACGGACCATTTACAGAAACAACAAATGACAAAAATTGAAGAACGTTCACCACTCATGGTTGAGTTTTGCCATTAAAATGATGACATCATCTAAAATGATCTTTAAATTTGCAAATAAATACATGTATATTTATATGCATAACCAATAAGAGAGTTTTGCAACCAGATGAAATAATTTAAAATTTCATTTGAGGTAACAAAAAGCCGAGCATACCAAGGAAAATGATGATAAAAAAGGAAATCAAGGCAAAATATTGCTTTCAGAATTCATATTTATAAAGCAGTAATCATTAAAATTCTTTAGTACTGATTGAAAAATAGAAAAGGAGATAGGTGGAACAGAGTATCCTAATCCAGAATATGTTAAGTGCCTGTGTGTAACGCTGAGTGCTAAAGATACAAGCACAAAAAAGAAACCTAAGAATAAAAAACAATCCAATAAC
>CM053770.1:227948557-227970289 GCA_028658325.1 Potorous gilbertii
GGAATAAGTGGTATCTCTTACTGTAACCAGGGATGTGCCAATTCTTGGCTCGCAGATAAGTTCTGTGATCAGGCGTGCAATGTGCTGTCTTGTGGCTTTGATGCTGGCGACTGTGGGCAAGGTACGTGACCTGCTGATGGAAGGGATGAGTATGTTGTTGAAAAGTGTTGAGTGCTTTTTTTAAAGGGACTCTTCTGTAAAATTACATTTTGGCTCAGAACGAAATCATGGTACATTTCTAAGTTGGGACCAAGAGGATACCGGCCTTTTGAATACTGTAGAAACTGAGAAAGTTTTTTTTCATCCTGTTACTGGCATTTGGTTATTTTAGCTAAGTAATCTACCTCAGAATTCAAAAAAAATGCTGAAAGCAAGATAGGTACACATACACGGAAACAATGATAAAAAGTTTCAGGATGACATCACTCCGATGGCTCTATAATTTGGTTTGAATGTATTGTATTGGAAATAAATGTACAGAAAAATGAAATTGGTCACTGGAATATACTGGCATAGCGTCTTATCTCCTTGGGTTCCATGTAATGCTAGATATTTATTAAGTATTTCCTGTGTTCAATGCATTGGTTACTGGGGATATAGAAGTAAAAAGTGGTACTTTGCCTGTCTCCAGGGAGCTTACACTTTCATGGCAAATAAATATGCATACATATGACAAATAAGACTGTTCCAAGGGCATCAGGGGCCATCACAAAAAAAAAGGCATAATGAATTCACAAGAGGGGTTGGAAAAAGAATCACTTCTGGTTATGGGTAGGTGAAGATTAGAGTCTTAAGCTGAGGCACAAAGGTATTGCAAGATGCATTGGTAGAGATGCAGAGTCAGTCTCAAGTGTGCATGCCCATGGCCAGTGTTTGCAGCTTGCCTGTGGTCTAGTAGTGAGAAGTAAAGAGAAAAGAAGAAAAAGATCTACTCCTGCCCCCTTTTTTAAAACCAGATCTGTGAGTTCATTGGTGCAAGACTGAACTTCCCTCTACCAATGCAAAACATTCAAGTGTTATGGTATTTTTTCTAGATCATTTTGATGAATTATACAAGGTGACTCTCATCCTGAACCAGACTCACTACATTATCCCCAAGGGAGAATGCCTCCCCTATTTCAGCTTTGCGGACATTGCCAAAAGAGGAATTGAGGGGGCCTACAGTGACAATCCAGTCATCCGCCATGCCTCTGTTGCCAACAAGTGGAAGACAATCCACCTCATACTGTACACTGGCATGAATGCCACCACCATACATTTCAACCTCACATTTCAAAATAAAAACAACCAAGAGTTTAAAATGCAGATCACGGTAGAAGTAGACACCAGGGAGGAGCCAAAACCTAATGTCACTACCCAGAAGCCTCATTCAAGTCTGGCTAGCCCCACCACATCTCTGCCAGAGGCTGAAATCCTGTTTGAAGATGTTCCAGAAGAAAAACGCTTCCCAAAGTACAAGAAACATGCAGATGACTTTCAGGAAACTATAAAAATACCCCTTGTAAATGTCTCCGAACTTCCAAAAGAAGTTCAACTGAGTCTGAAGAAGCTGGATGGAAAGCTGGAGGGTGGTGACATTACTCTGAAGGGGTATAACCTGTCCAAGTCTGCCCTGCTCAGACCATTTCTGAAAGGCGCTCAAGTCATCGAAATAAAAGCTAACCATATTGTAAAAAGGGAAAAAGACAACAGTGCACAAGACCCCTCAAAAAGTGAGCATCATACCAACCTCCCCAAAGAAAATTCAGAAAATGCTGATGGTGTGAAGAAAATGGACTTTGCAGTCAAAGGGACTGGCGGAACAGTCAAGGCAGATGAGAACCATCGGTATCACTCTTTATCTCAGGACCGACCCAGTAATGCTTCTACCCAGAAAGTTGTGGGTGGCATTGGCTTCAGAGGAACGACAGTTGACCCAACCCAAGACCAAAGGGCCCGGGGAAAGGAGGAGGGTCTTATCGAAGGGCATGCTGCTGACAGTGATCTAGGCGATGGTGGCGTATGGCCTGGAAGAAAACTTCAGGAATATGGTGGGAGCTATCCAGGATTCTTGCCTTGGGAGAAAAGGAAGTATTTCCAAGATCTTCTTGAGGTAAGTCACGTTCAGCTTTATTGTTTAGAAGGAAAAAAATGATCATTTTACATTTACTGCCTGGGGTCATTCATCATGGGGTGTTTCATGCAGAAGATGGAGCTTGAGTCATCTCCCAGAGGAAGAGGAGGGGCTGCAGGAAATGCAGGAAGGGTAGGAGAGGGAAGGAAGACTGTTGGTGGATGGACCCAGCCAGGTCATGTTTCTTTGATTGGGACTTCAAATCTCATGGTAGGCGACTCCCAGGGAGGAAGCTCCCCCAAGGGGACATGGGCACTGCTCTTAGCTTGATGGTCTTGGGGCTTGTGGATCATGGAGCCCATGTGCAGCAGAGGCAGGTTGTGCGTCCCAATGATTACGACTCCAAAAGTATTTCTCTGTTCATTGCCGCATCCCCACTACTTGCCTGCTTCCCTCTCATAAAAAATTGGGAAGGGGCACAGCAGGGTCAGAGGAAGGCAGGACTGGGGTAATAGTTGTGTCTGGCAACATCAGGAGAGGCAGTGTAGTGCAATAGGTGGAGCATTTGACAGACCATCGGAAGGCCTGAGCCCGGTACGTCCCTGACCAGCTCTGTGTCCCTGAGCAGGTCATGCAATCTTTCTAGGCCTTCGTTTCTTCTGCTGAATTAGGGTTGCAGACTAAATGATCTCGGTTAACATTCTGCAGTGTCTCCCACTTGGGCAACCTCTGGCAAGAGCATCAGGGTTCCTGCCGCACTCCTTGTCACACATTTCAAATTTATGCTCTTTTATTTGTCCTGGTTGCTGGTTTATTCAGATGAAGTGAGATGATGGTTTTGTGTCATCCACCATATTTGTGGATAATTTGGCCTCTCCCATTTTGTATTTGCCAAGGCAAGAAACCTTGATGCTGGAGTCTTCTTTCTCTGCATTTAAGGTCTTAGGAACCATCCTTTTTTTGTAACTGCACAATTCTTAACTTGTCCATGTTGACTTCTGATATCGTGTGTTCTTCAGGGCACAAATAGACACAGGTCTCCATATCAGCAAAAAGGCAAAAGTTGTGCCGGTCCATAGTAATGTTGGCAAGTACTGTTGCTCTAGGAACAGCCCATTCAAAGCCCTTGCTAAAAACTAAACTGCAGTTTCTGCTTCCCAGGCAGCCTTAGACTATCAGTGAAAGCCATCTTGTCCTAAACTTAGAATGTTGGGGTTTTCCTTCACTGATCATCGTTGTTATTTCTTTTTATACCCAGTTCTTTCCTTTTCAGTCATTTTCATTTTACAATCTTCTGTATTTTTTATGAATTTCTTAGGAAGAAGAATCATTAAAGAAACAGTTGTCATACTTCACAGATAGCAAATATGTTGGAAGACAACTAAAAGATACATTTGCTGACTCACTTCGCTATGTAAATAAAATTCTAAACAGCAAGTTTGGATTTACGTCTCGTAAAGTCCCTGCCCATATGCCTCATATGATCGACCGCATTGTTATGCAAGAACTACAGGATATGTAAGTAAACGTGGTTATTTCTAGACTTAAAAGTCTAGGGATTTGGGATTTGTAGCAGCAAAATTTGGTGATGTGTTGAACTAGTTATTTAAACCAAAGCAAAGGTCACCTCTCTGGATATTTTTCATTCTTTAAAACTTTTTTTAAAGTTTGCTTTTAAACCTTGGATTGTTTCATCAATTCCAGATATATCCTTCTCCTCCACTCTCCTCACATCTACCCAGTGAGCTCTTGTAATAAATATTTTTAACTAATATTTTATTCCCCCCAATTACATATAAAAACAATTTTTAACAGTTTCAAGATTTTGAGTTCCAAATTCTATCCTTCCCTCCCTCTTCTTACCCCTCCTTGAGACAGTAAGGAATCGGATACAGGTTATACATGTACAACCATGTAAACCATAATATAAGAAATGTTTCAAAAGAGAGGAAAAGCTGTTGAGGAAAACCAACCAACCAATATGTCACCTCTGTCGGACAGTATATGCATTATTTCACAGCCATAATCCCCCAGTGAAAGGATGAGTGGATTTTCTCAGCTATAATCCAGGCCAACTTTGCTCTTCAGAATCATATAGGATGCAATTGTTCCTTCCCTTTACATTATTGTAGCCATTACGTACATGTTACCAGGTTGGACCTCCCTGTTTTACGGCATGCTAATACTCTGGATGTAGCCAGCTCTGATCTCCCTGTATTATATCGGACTAGGTTTCCTGAAGAATTTGACAAGACTTCTGTTCACAAAGTACGCCACTCTGAGGACATGCAGTTTGCCTTTTCATATTTCTACTATCTCATGAGTGCTCTACAACCGCTGAACGTTGCTCAGGTGTTTGATGAAGTTGATACTGACCAGTCCGGCATCTTGTCAGACAGGGAGATTCGGACATTAGCTACAAGGATTCATGACCTGCCTTTAAGCTTGCAGGTACTACTAGAGATGTGACTGTTAGGGTGGATATGTTCTGGGGAGAGGTGTAAGACAAGAACATGGACCTTTGTGTACTACTTCTAAATGGTTATGGGTGATGTTTTAAAAAAATACATTTAATATTTTATGCACTGAAATTATAGATTTAGACCTGGGGGGGTTGCAATATTTACTCTACAAAATGACAACTTGAATTTTTAAGATTTTGCTTTTGTTCCCCCAAGAGATTAAAATTTCATTATGACTCAAACAAAAAGTAATATGTATTTGTTGGGAAAAGTACTTGCCAGTGTCTTTTTTTTTTTTTAAACTTGTATTAGAATGTAGCCTAAGTTAAGACTGGCTATTATATAAAGTTTATTTTTAATGTTTGATTCTTTAGCAGGGCAGATTTTTTGAGTCAAATCACCTGAGAAAGACCTGACAGTTGACTGTGCTAAAAATGCATTTTAAATGATCTTCCATTTCCCTTTTCATGGGTAGAAGGCCTCAGGGCTCTGTGGCTTGCCTAATTCAAGCTTTAGACTATTCCTGGCAGGGATAGATCCATAGATCAAAGTTGGCTGCCACCTAAGAAGTGGCATCTAGTCCAGCCTCATTTTATAGGTGAGTAAACTGAGACCCTGAATTGAAATGAAAGGAGTTGCCCCAAGTCATACAATCCCAGATTTGAGCCCAGGTCCTTTACAGAGTCACTGTTCTTTCCTCTGTCTCCTTTCTGGAATGGAGAGGGACGGGAGGTGAATTGAGCTGAAAGGCTGTGGAGATCTAGCCACAAGAACTGAAGGGAAAGACCACGGTCCCCAAAGCCATGAAGCACATGCCTCTTCTTTCACCCTCACAGCTATGTTTGAAATCCCATCCCTTTGAAGGAATGCTTGGAGACTTGTATAAAATATTTGCTTTGACCTGGGGAAGAGGGGGCCAGAGATCAGACCTTTGATTTCCCAGGATAAGGACCTTCTTCCAGGAGGGAGGCCTTCAGCCAATGCAGATGAGTAATTGCTTTGCAGTTTGTGCTCTTAGGAAGTTGCCTGTCGAGGCCAGCTCTGCGCACTCCACAATGTGCCTTTTTCTATTTTTAATGGGTTTCTTAATGTTTTGTGTGGTCAACTTTGAATATATTATTTTAGCATTTTTAGATATTTCAATCTGCACCTGAATGCCATTTTTTTTTTAAAAAGCAAATACTACTGGTCCCTGAAATGCTTATAACTTGTTTATTCTTATTTTCTTATGTTAGGATTTGACAGGTCTGGAGCACATGTTAATAAATTGTTCCAAAATGCTCCCTCATAACGTCACTCAGATAAACAACATCCCTCCAACCCAGGAAGCATACTACGACCCTAACCTGGTAAGAGAATTTCCTAGGACAGCATTTTTCAGAACTATAATTTAAACCCAGTAAATAGTGATTTTTTTCCTAGCTAGAGCACTTGTAATTATTTCTGTAGTGGACAGCCATGGCCATACATGATGGCACGGATGTGGTTCAAAATCAGTTCTCTGTACCTTGTTTCTGTTTTCCCAAGATGCTACATTCCACATTAACCTTTATTTTGGTTAATATTTCAGGCACTTTGCTTATGCATCTTCAGTTCATAGAAATAATAGAGGGGGTAAGGTGGCCAAAAAGAATCCAAAAGTAGGGAGAAAACATTGCTAGAAGCAAAAATGTATCATGGGAAATCCACCAAGTTTATCATTAATGTGACAGTTCACTCATATGAAGGTGATCAATGACTGCATTGGAACATCTTAGAGAAGTGAAACAAAACTATTAAGACTTGGTAAGTGTTTAAAATGACTTATTTTGGATAAAAATGGATGTCTACATTGTCTATCCAGGCGTGTGCCTCACTTGACAAGACCCAATATCCAAACATTTACATGTCAAAATGGATCAGGTAGGGTCAAGGGGAACTGAGGGATCTTGTGTTACAGAGGGATTCCCAGCAGAATTACTTTAAATAATGAAATGCCTTTCATATATCTGATTGTATTTTTATGGCACAGTTATGTTAGCATATCTTCATCTAATCATTGATTATTTCTGATATTTACTATCATAAAACAACAAAGGCTACTTTTAGACCAGCAAATCTTACTTTATTAATGTCTCTAGTATGTAATCCCAGCAATGGCATTACCATAGCACAGGTTAGGTCATGTTTGTGATTCATACTATAGCCTGTCTCTACCTTTCAACTTGCTGTGTAGTGCAGAACACATTGTTCATCTGTCTCTATAGCCTCATGCTCTTCATCTGTTAGTGGGAAGGAATGACAGACAGCCCATGCTTTGTAAAGAACACGTGGGCTAGAAAAGGGAAAAGTTGCACCAGGTGGCTGTGAGAACAGTGCTTCATCAGCAGGAGTTGTTGGGAAGCTATAGAGTCAGCACCTGGGATTCCAACCACAGAGGGAATGCCTGTTCTGGAAACTCCCCTAGCATCGGCTACAGAGCGCCTTCGTTGTCTAAGCCACCAAGAGCTTAAGGGACTTGATCAGGGTCTCGTAGCTGGTGTTTATTAGAGACTACATTGAACTCGACTCTTCCTTCCTCCAAAGCCATCCCTAAATTCACTCCTTCATGCTGCACCTCGTGTCTTGATCACGAGTTTGCCACATTGCTCTTCATAAAGCTACAGTCATTACAGGACAGTGTAACTGTCTATTTTCCTGCAGCCTCATTAAGTTTAATTTTTAGTTATTTTTGCCATTTGGGGAACAAAGTGCTATCTTAAAGTCATTTCAAAATTGTTTTTAATTTGAGATTTTGAGCACTTTTTCATGTAGTCCTTAAACATCTGTATTTCCTCTTTTAAAGGTTGTCAGTTATGACCCTTGATTGTCTTACTGTTGGGTAATGATTGTGAATCTTGGAAATATGTACCACCTTATTATAGATTCCGAATGTCAGATTTTGATCAGGTGTATTTGCCACAGATGTTTTCTCCCAATCTTTTCTTATTTGGGAAGACAGCCTTTTTGCCATATGCATTCCTTTTATCTTTATAGAAATCTCACCTGTTGATTTTGTCACCATTAGTTGATTTCCATTTGTATGATAAACATTTTTTCCTCCACAAATGAGATGAATATACCTCACTTTTAGAAAATTTTTTTAAAATTTTAAAAATTTGAATTATTTTAGAAATAATTTTAAAATATCTTAGATCACTGATCCAAGTAGAGTTCAGAGTAGCATATAGTAGGAACTGTAGATCCATACCCATTTTTCCTCATATAGTTCAAATACAAGTTTGTTTTTTTTAGGATTTTTTTTGCGGGTGTTTTAATCTTTGATAAATCCAATGTTAATTTGTATATACATTTGATTCTGTTTTTGGTTCTATTTCTTCCACTTTTATGTGTTTTTTTTAACCTGTCAGTTTCAGTAATCTCAGTTCTCTGTTAAGCTTAGTTGATCCATTTGTATGATAAACATTTCTTCATTCCTTCCATCAAATTTTTTCCCCAGAGCTTCTCTTGATCATCTCTCCTTGTTCTTCCCTGTGAATTTTGTTAGGGTTTTATCTGATTTCAGGCCAATGGTACTTGAGTATTCCATTAAGTCTACACATTACTTTGAGAAATACTGGTATTTTTGTTGTGTTCGCTTAACATGACCACATACATGGGAGAAGGAGCGGTAATACTGTGTGGGGTTTTGGTTCTTATTTGTGTAACTGAAGGGGGAACAGATTCCTTTTTGGTGTATGATCTATGATCAGTGCTCTTTGCACAGTATCACAAAATCCATAGCTGTCATGAACACATTTTTTTTAACCTCCCCCTTCACACTGAAAGAAATATACAATCCTTTAACAAATACGCAGAATCAAGCAGAACAAATCTACATGTTTACCATGCCCCCAAATGTGTGCCTAACATTCTCCACATTGGTTCTGTTGCCATCCTGTTAAGAAGACGGGGAGCAGGCCTGACTAGCTAATGTACTGGTCAGAGTCCAAAGTCTAAACCCTTTTTCTTTTTGGTGGTGTTGTTACTGTACAGATTGTTCTTCAGGCTCAGTTCCCTTTACTCTTTGTCCTTCAAAAAGGTGTTCCCAGGATTCTCTTTTGTCGTTTCTTTGGTCATAGTCCATTCCTTTTCTAGACCAGCTATTCAGCTGTTTCTCAGTTGACAGGCACCTCTTTGTTCCCAATTTTGCTTCAACAGAAAAAGGTGCTATAAGAAATTTTGTGCATATAGTTCTTTTTCCTCTTTTTTTTGGCTCTCTTCAGGGTATAGCCTTAGTAGTATTATCTCTTTACAGCTGATTGATTTGGGGACTTGTCATTTTCCTTTTGTCATCTTTAACCAGTCTGATGGGTGTTGAAGTGGGAACTCAGAGTTGTTTTAATTTGCATTTCTGTAATTACTTAGTGATTTGGAGTTTCTTTTTTTCTGTTAATAGCTTGGATTTCCCTGATAAGTTCCTTTGATCCGTTATCTTGGGAGAATGGCTGTCATTCTTAATAGATTTGAATTAGTTCCTCCTTTTTCTTGGATAGAGCAGTGGGCCTGGAGTCAGGAAGGCATGAGTTCAATTTTGCCATCAGACACTTAGTAGTTGTGACCCTGGGCAAATCATTTAACCTCTGTTTGCCACAGTTTCCTTTATTGTAAAATGGAGCTGATAATAACCTCTACCTTACATGGTTGTTGTGAGAATCAGATGTGAAGATAAGTTTGTAAAGCACTTAGCACAGTGTCTGGCACACAGTAGATAACTCCATAAATCGCTTGCTGACATGAGTGATGTGCTAAGTGCTTTACTCTTTCCCCTTTAATTTTGGTTGTATTGCCTTTGTTTGTGCAGACATTTGTTATCACTTGTGTAATCAGAATAATTATTAGCTGGCCACAAACTTTTCCTTTTTTTCAGAGTTGTCAGAAAAGTACTTCCTTCTTTGATTCTCTAATTTGTTTGTAATTAGACCTTTCATATATGTGGTCAGGTATACTTTTGGAACTCATTGTAGTGTAAAATGCTATTCCAAAACTCATTTTCCCCCAAATTACCTTTCAGTTTTCTGCTTTGTTTTGGTTGAGTAGAACCCTTCCCCACTAGTAGGCTGGCTTTATTAAGCATCATTGCTATGTGCGTTTGCTCCTCTGTTACGTCAGTAATCTGTTGCACTCATCAGCTTTTCTCATTTTGGGCCAGTACCAAATAGTTTTGGTTGTTATTACTTTGTAGTATCGTTTGAAATCTGGTGTAGATAAACCTTCCTTCCTCCTTTTGTTTTTTTTCTTAATTATTTCTCTTGAGCATCTTAACCTTATTCTTTAAAACAAGCTTTATTGTTTTTGGTTTTTCCCTACCTTTCTAACACACTTTAAATTTTTTGATTAGTATAGCATTAAGTAAATTAATATGGGTAGTATTATCAGAAGATAATACTATCTGTCTGAGTTTCTGTAAAGAATATTTTGTAGTTTATTCATGTAGTTCCTATGTATCATTTGGCGGGTACGTGCATAAATTTATTTTATGTCTTTTAGTTGTTCTGAATGGGATTTTTGTTTTAATCTCTTTATGCTTGGTTTTGTTAGTAGTGTATAGAAAGGCTGATGGACTTGTGGGGGGTTATTTTGTATCTTGCTACTTTGCTGAAGCTACCAATTGTTTTAATTAATTTTTTAGTTGACTGTAGATTCTCTAGGCAGACCATCTCATCATTTGCAAAAGTGCTGATTTTGTTTCCTCTTGGCCTGCGCTTATTCCCTCCCTCACTTCCTTTTTCTTGTCTTACTGCTATAACCAACATCTCTAGTAGTAATGCTTAAAGAATAAGGTGATAAAAGGCATCCTTACTTTCCCTCTTACCTTACTGGAATGGTCTCTAGTTTATTTCTATTATATAGAAAGCTAGCCTGGTCTTGGTTTTAGATAGATACTACTTGTCATAATATGGAAAGTTCCATCTATTCCTGTGCTATTTAGTATTTTTAACAGAAATAAGTAGTGTATTTTGTGCTTTTTCTGCATCTATTCATATGTAATTTTGATTGTTATTTAATATGATCTATTAAGTTCATAGTTTTCCTAATATTGAACCAACTTTGCATTCCTGATATATAAACCTTATGTGGTTGTAATGTATAATCTTTTTGATTTGTTGATGTAGCTTCTTTTAAAATATTTGTGCTAATATTCATTGGCCTTTGGTCTTCAGTTTTCTTTCTCTGATTTTTCTCTTTTTGGTTTAGGTATCAAGAACATATTTGTATCATAGAAGGAATTTGGTAGGATCCCTTCTTTTCCTATTTTTGCATATAGTTGCCGCGATATTGGATTTCATTGTTTTTTAAGCATCTGATCAAGTTCAGTTTTAAATCCATCTAGTCCTGGGTTTTATTTGTTTTTTTCCTCCTTTGAGAGCTCATTTATGGCTTGTTCAGTTTATTTTTCTGAACTTGTATCATTTAAGTTTTCTATTTTTCTTTTGTTACCTGGGCATTTGATATTTTTGTAGACATTAATCCATTTCATTAAATTGCCAGTATTTGGGACAAAATAATTTCTAACAATTTTCTATAGTCATCTTTTGTAGTTTCTCCTTTTTTCATTTACATCATTTGTTATTTGATTTTCCCTTTCATTTTCAGTAAGACAGTAATGTTTTATCAGTTTTATTGGTTTTGGTTTTTTCTATCAATCTTGATTTTTTTGATTTTCATCATTTCTGTTTTGGTGTTTTAATTGAGTTTTAAATTGGAGGGGGGTATAGATTTTTTTAGTTGCATGCTAAATTCATTGATCTTTTCTTTCTCTTTTGTTGATGAAAGTGTTCAGAGATATAAATTTTCTCCCTCAGGACTTCTTTGACTGCATTTCAAAAGTTTTGGTATGTTTATCTTTTGTCATTTTTTAGATGAAACCTTCTATTTATATATATATATATATACACATATATATATATGTGTATATATATATATATATATATACACATACATACATACATACACACATACATATATACATATGCCATTGACTATATGAAGGAAAAGTCCCATGCTTTTTTGTATTTTAGCAGAAATGAGCGTGGTATTTTGTGGAAAACTTGTTCCATAGCTATTGATGTAATCATGAGTAAAATATGATATAATCAAATTTTATATCTCTAATTTTTATGCTTTCTTCAAATACCCTTTATTAAGTGTAATTTTTATTGCATTGTGGTTAATAAAGAATGTGGTTCATTTTTCTTATTTTCAATTTGTTTGTGAGGTTTTTATGCTCTGGTCATTTTTGTAAAGGATCTGTGCTCAGCTGTGAAATATGTAAATTCCTTTCTTCTCTCATTTAGCGATCACTAGTTGTTAGTACTTTGTCATCATTGGTGCGTTTTATGCATAATGTAATTTCTCTGTTTTATCTCTTTTAACATTGTCTCCTTTTACTGTTGCCTTGTCTGAGATCATGACTGCCATTCCTGCTTTTTTGTATTCACCTGAGGCATAATGAATTCCGTTACAATCTCTAATCTGAAGTGTTTCTTGTAAACAACATATTGATGGATTCGGCTTTCTAGACCCATTCTGCTAACTTTTTTCATTTTATAATTGAATTCATCCCATTCATGATTATGGTGATTGCTTACTGCATATTATCCTTTATTCTTTCCTCTACGCTCTTTCCTTTCTTTACCTCTACTTCCTCCTTTATAAAGAACTTAATTAGATAGAAAGGGTGTTCAGCATTAGTGAGTGATCTTCCTTTCTTCTGCTCCCCTAGTCTTTACCTCTGTCAGATCCCAGTCACAAGGTTTTGCCCTTTTTTTTCCCTTTCTTTATTTCCCTCTCCCAATGCTCTCTCCAATGTTGGAGTTTATTTCTCTTATGATTAATTCGCTATGTGTACGCTCCTTCATAAGCCTTCCTCCTTCTTTCCCTGTTCTCACCTCTCTGTTGAATTTGATATTTTTATATACAGCAATGTATATGTTTTCACTTTTCCCTTGTCTTTTTCTTTTGCACCCTTGACTATGGCATATAGTAAGTTCCTCCTTTCTTCTTTAGTATATTCTTTTCTACCTCGTTTTTCTTCACTTTTTTTCATTAAAACTGAACAGAATGACCTGTCCATTCTCTGCTTGTCTTATTTAACTCCCTTTATGATGCTTGAAGTCATTAAGGTTCTGAGGAGACACTTGTTTCTTCTTCCCCTATTAGATTATAAAAATTTACTGTATAGGTCTTTCCAATTGCTGGATTTACCTTTCTGAGTTCTCTTGATTTTTGTGTTTCAGAGACTATATTCAACTCTCTTTTCATCAGGAATGATTGGGTTTCTTCTTTCATTAAGGGTACATTTTTTCCTCTTACACATTTATACTCACTTATACTAAGTAAATTATTATTGATTAAAAGTTTTTTATTGTTTGTCGTTTGTAATAGCTTATTTCAGGCTCTCCCATCCCTTAAAATCGTAACTGCCAAGTCTTTGTTTAATCCTGATCGTAGTCTCTTGATACTTGAACTCTTGTGGTGTGACTGGTCATAGTATTTTTCTTTCATTTAGAAACTTTGGATTTTTTCTATGCCATTTCTGGGAATTGTCATTTTAGTATTTCTTTCAGCAGGTGATGTTCTATTTTCACTTTGTCCTGTGGTTAATAGGTATAGACAGTCTAGTTCATTCTTTCTATTTTCACTTTGTCCTGTGGTTATAATAGGTATAGATAGTTTTCATTTATGATTTCTTAGAATGTGTATACAGAACTTTTTGGGGGAAGGGGCTGGAAGGAAGCAAGATAGAGGGTGGTCATGATTTTCTGATGGCTCTGTGATTCTTAGATTAAATCTCCTTGACCCATTTTCTAGGCCAGCTGTTTTAGATAGGAACTATCTTCCATTTTCTTTTATTTTTTTGGTTTTAATATTTCTTCTTGTTTCATGGAATCATTTGTTTCTGCTTGCTCTGTTCTAATTTTCAGGGAGTCTGTTACTTGAGTAAGATTTTGCACATTCTTTACTAAGCTGTTGATTCTCCTTTCCGTTCTTTGCTGTAGAGCTCTCATTTTACTTACAATATTTTGATTCCTTTCATCTCTTCCGGAAATTCTGATAGACCTTGTGGACAAGTCATACCTCTATCTGAGACTTTGCTTGTATTCACTGTGGATTTAAGCATCTTTTTCTAAGTTTCTACCCTGAAGATCCCTGGAGGCACACCATTTCTTTGTTACTGATGCCTTTGTATTTCATTTATTCATATTTCAAACCGTTTTGTCAAGTCCAGGGTCTGTCTGATCCTCCTTTCTTAGATGAGATGGCGGACCCTTGTTTGGTCTGTATTTGTGTTGTCCAGGTTTCTGTCATGATCCTTCCCTCTTGCTAGTTGCTGTTAGGTACAGAATACTGGCTGCTCCCAGGTTCTTCTGTATCCCCTGGGTGCTGAGTGCTGAGCTAGCTCTCGATTTTGTCAGGGGCAGCTCAGTCTGTCAACTCTTAGAGCATCTTAGGCCTCCAGAATGACAGCGGACTCTCCTGAGACTTGACAGACTTCTTGGCTAGCACTCTGTTTTGAGCCGGAAGGCCTCCGAGGCACTTAATGCTGCAACCTTCTGGGTGCCCTCTTATCAACTTAGGCTGGATGAAGGTAACACTGTAACTTTTCTGTTTCCTAATCACTATTCTTTCTGGTGCTTTTGTTTTATCTCTTCTGAAGTGTATGGGTATGAATTGGCCTGCACTGCTCCCCTTCACTCTGCCATCGTGACCAGGAGTCAGCAAGTGTTTTTTTCCTCCACTTAATAATATATATATTTTTTTCAAAATGACATGTAAAGATAGTTTTCAGCATTCACTTTTATAAGATTTTGAGTTCCAGCTTTTTTTCTCCCTCTTGCCCCTCTCCCCTCTCCAGGACAGCATGCAGTCTGATATAGGCTAAACATATACAATCATATTAACGTTAGTCATGTTGTAAAAGAAGAATCAGAACAAAAGGGAAAACCACAAGAAAGACAATACCAAAGAAGAGAAAATAGAATGCTTCTGTCTGCATTCAGACTCCATAGATCTTTCTCTGGATGTGGATAACATTTTCCATCATGAGTCTTTTGGAATTGTCTTAGATCATTGTATTACTGAGAAGAGCTAAGTGTAACAGAGCCAGTCATTGCACAATATTGCTATTACTGTGTACAGTGTTCTCCTGGTTCTGATGAATTCACTCAGCACTAGTTCATGTAAGTCTTTCTAGGTTTTTCTGAAATCTGTCTGCTCATCATTTCTTATAGCACAGTAATATTCCATTACATTCATATACGACAACTTGTTCAGTCATTCCCCAGTTGATGGGCATCTCCTCAATTTCCAATTCTTGCCTCCTGCAAAAAGAGATTCTGTAAATATTTTTGTACTCGTGGGTCCTTTTCCCTTTTTTGTATTCTCTTTGGGATACAGATTAGTAATGGTATTGCTGGATCAGAGGGTATGCATAGTCTTATGGCCTTTTGGGCTTATTTCCAAACTGTTCTCCAGAATGGTTGGACCAGTTCACAAGTTCATTTTGTTTTTTTAAGACATATTTAAAAAAAAAAAAAGACATATTCAAAGGCTTTAAGTGCTGTACTTGGCACATAGGGTAGACATTGATTGAGCCATTCCTGCCCTTTAAAAAAAAAAAGTATACTCTCATGGAGAATTTTAATGTTGAATGGGACTATTAAAGTCATGTATTCCATTCTTATTTTTGGCTCTTGGAGCACATTAGAAAAAAAGGAAGAAGAAACAAATCAAAGGAAGAAGAAACGAATCAAAAAAAGGAAGAAGAAACAAATCAAAGATATGTATCTAGGCACAGTGGCTTCCATATGGTGGCCACTTAATAAATTTTGTTGACTTAAATTGAAGGAAATGTATGTGCATCCATCCATCCATCCATACCCATCTACCTCCACATATTCTTACCAGTGCATTCCTTTTCTATGGTTTCACACAATCAGAGTTGGAAGGGATGACTGACTGCAGGAACCATCGTGTCCAAAGTGTTCTAAGAGGACAATCCCCTTGACTCCTTCCCCAATAAGGGGTTCTGTAGCTTTTGCTTGAAGACCTTAAGGGAGGGGAACGCCAGGCCTGCCTGGGGCAGCCTAATCCACTGTTGATCAACTCTTACATAAGGAAGAAGTTCTCCTTGCCTTGCCTTGTCTCTTGGCGACTTCTACCCCTCTGCTTTTCCCAACTGGGACCAAGGTGAACAAGTCTAATTGTTTGTCCACCTGGCAGCCCTCCAGGGACTTCAAGACAAGCAACACCTTCCCCTAAGATCTGCCTTTCCTAAAGGAAACACCCGTGGGCTAGCCTCAGATCTTTGTGTAACCTGATTGCCAGCTCCTTCCTCCTTATGTCCCTCTTCCTGAGTGCTGTCCAGTTTGTCATGAGCTTTGGAGAGCTGAGCATCATGCTGCCAAGGGCAAGGAGACGGTCTTCTTTCTGCTTCCAGATACTCGACCTCTCCCAAGAGCCTCTTCTTCTCCTCTGTTGCACTATTGGCTCATGTTGAACTTCGAGCCCACCAGAATGCCCCAGCCTTTTTCAGATGAATTACCTTTCCCATTTTGTACTTGTGAACTTCTTTTTTTTTTTTGAATGCTTGTAAACCTCCATTGAATTGTACCTCATTAGATTTAAACCAACAGTCTAGCCTCTTGATATCTTTTTTGCCCTTTATTTTATATTCTAGCATCTTAGCCATCCCTCCTGGCTTTGGTCATCTGCCAGTTTGGTCAACATGCCATTTATCCCCTTATCCAAGCTGTTAATAAAAATGTTGAATAGCATGAGGTCAATGATAGTTGTATAAGACATTTTACACAAGACCCACCAATGGCTACTTCTCAGGTCCAATCCTTCACTCAGTTCTGAGTCTAAGTAGCCTGTTATATTGACATCTGGCCCACATCCCTTGTCTCCTTCACGAGGATACACAGACATGTTATCCCATTTCAGATCTGTAACCTCATCTATTTGAATGTTCTCTCTAGAACACAGATTATAACTCATCCTCCCCTGCCCATTCTGTGTTTCCCTTGTCCCTGTCCTAGGATCACAGATCTAGAACTGGAAGGGACCAACCTCTTTATTTTACGGTTGAGGAAACTGAGATCCAGAGAAGTTACTTGACTGGTCCAGGGTCACACATAAAATAAGTAGAAGAGCTGAGATTTGAACTCTGAGTCCAGATAGAGTGCTGTTTCCACTGCATCCTAATATTCTCCTGTTGTAAAGTACAGGGGCTGTTCCTCACTGTCTTCTGATACCATGAAATTACCAGTCAACCAAGCTCTAAGCTCCTCACCTAGGATACCCTGCTGTTACCATGTGGCCAGTCCATTTGGGAAGATGCTCACATTGCATCTGCGAATACACCATGCACCTGGGTGTTGTCTTCTTGAGTGTGATAATCTCTTAACATTATCTTTTTATTGATGTCTTTTATTTTTATATGAACTTTGTTTTGTGTGGTATGCTCCCCTGACTCGGACTGTCTTTCAGTTTTTCAGTCAAGAATCTTAGCGTTAAAAGTGTGGCCCTTTGTTTGTAGAAGACATTTTAAGTTAATAAATAAGCTTTGAAATTTCCTGAAGGTACGTCGGGGTGTGTGTTGTGTGTGTGTGTGTGTGTGTGTGTGTGTGTGTCCGTTTATGCTTTTCTCCAAGTGGTTAAAAAAATGGTAAATAACACGGAGCCAATGACAAATGCCTAGGGAAAACACACACACACAGACAAACTCTCTATCACTAGTTCATCTTAATTGGAGGTCATAACCTAGACAATAAATATTCTTTCTGATTTAATCTCAGTTGAATTTAGATGTCAAGGAATGGAACATGATCCCTGACTTTTTCTCTGTACATCTTCCCTCCCTCCCCTACGATGAGTGGCAAGGGCAGAGGCAGTAGACTTGCTTGACTTTTGTCTTTTGGAACTGATTTTAAGCCTAGGGTTGCCAATCTGTACTTCAGAAGCAAACTAGAAATAGATGTGGACACCCCCTGAGACTTCAGTTGGAGGCCAATGCCAAGTGCCTCATGAATGAGGAAAATAAAGCTACCAGCAGTTCATACCTTGTTTTGTCTTTTTGTGGATTATAATTAAGACTTCTGGCAACTGGAAAACCTTTCCCAGTAGTTTTCCTTTTCTCCTTTCAGAACGACTTCTGAACAAGAGTTCGTAGCAGTCAGTGGAAGGGCTGGAGAAAGGTCAGGGCATGTCGAAAGAATGAGTGGGATCAGCTAGGAGACTTTCTGGGGTGTGTTCAGATCCTTCCTCTGATGTTCACAGCCTGAGTGACCTTTGGAAAGTCAGGCCATTTGCCAGGGTGCTTTTCCCAGCCATAGGATGAGGGCCTGGGCTGGATGTCCTGGAAGATGCCTTCCAGCTCCAGCACTATGCTTTTATAGTCTCCTCATCTCTTAAGGGTCATTTCTGTTCCAAATCCTAAAATCTCAGGTAAAGCTGACAGGTAAGATTGATAACTAAGGGAAGGAGAAAAGTTGAGGTTATTTTTATCATTGGCATGGTGTTGTTTCCTGAGAATGTAGGAAATGATCAAAGAAGACAGATACAGCTATGGTTTTATGGGGAAGCTGGGCAACCCTTTGATGTCATTTCCATAGAGAACTCCCTGGTGGGCAAACTCCCTCTCTTAGGGCTGATCAGTCAGCACCTCTTCTTCAACAGAGAGAAGCTTCTAAAAATATATTTAATTTTTTCCTGTCTTTGGTCTCTCCATCCCCTACATCCCCTTAGTACATCTCCCTCCATCAGTCAGCAGTCTTGTTACAAAGAATAAAAAAGGAAAAAAAGCAGTTCAACCCCGTTAACCACCATATCCAAAAAGTGTGATAGGGCATACCGAGCACACCCATGATCCCCCACCCCTTCGCTGTCATTTTTTAACATGCGCACTATCCCAATTGTGTTTAGTGCTTCCCTAGTGATGCTTGCTTTCTTTTGGGACATTAGTTCCTCCAGGTCCTTGCTTCTCCACCTGCCCTCATCATATGCATGATTTCTTAGAGCCCAGTAATATCCCATTGTATCCACGCTCTTCATCTGCTTTTGCTGTCCCCTGCTTGTTGTGCATCCGATACTTGGCTTCCACAAAAATCTGCCCTGTAAATATTGGGGTGTTTGTAGGGTCACTGACCCTGTGGAATATAACGTATATTCATGGGATCTCTGGGGCAAGGGTATGGACAGTCAGTTTCTTCAGCTAATCCCAAATTGCCCTCCAGCTGCACCAGCTAGCCCCTCTAACGCTGACTGTTCCCCTTTTTGCTGTCTGTAGTAATTTGCGGTGGGGTGAAACCTCACACTTACTTTGATTTGCATTTTGCTTAGTAGTTGCCATGTAGAGTACTCTTCCATGGGGATGTTAACAGCATGCATTTGTTCTTTTGACCACTTAGGGCATTTGGTCTTAGGTCATTTGGAGTTTGCCTGTGTTACTTAGGTTATCAGACCTTTATCAGAGGTGTTTGATACTGAAAATGTCCTCCTCAATTAACTGCTTCAAAAGGAAACTTCTTAAGCCGTATTTACAACCTGAAAATTGTGTGCAGGATGCTTTGCTCTGTAAAGGGGAGATCTAAAGTTTGGATAAAACCATTCCTCTTTTTTTTTTTTTTGGAGGCATGTGAAGTGGACCCAGATCCATAAGTAGCCCAGGGCTCCGTACACTCTTACTTCTAGGAGGCTTGAGGAAGGGGATGTCATTGCTAGATGGGCATAGAGGAGGTGAGCTTTCAAAAGATGGCAAGGGATTCCACTGGGAGAGATTGGGTGGGGAGATGGATATTCTAGCTGTAGAAGGGGGCAAGTATGGAGCGTATGCATGTAAAGCATGATCATTTTTGCCAGAGGGTAGATTGTATAGGGGATAGGAGTACAAGATAAGGTTGGAAAGGCAGGAAGGCCATAGTGGGCCTCAAACGCCTATCAGAGAAGGACCAGGAAGCTCATTGTCTTGACCCTGTTTTCTAGCACCTCGTAGTGTACTTCATACATGGGCAATTAATAATAAGAATTAGTTTAAAAGAATAATTATGAAATTCAAATAATGCTTCAATTTATTAATAGCTACTGGAAGGTACAAAGCACCTGCCTTGGGTATAATTACAAACAAACATTTATCTTGGTTCTTTCCTATTATAAACATTAACTTTGGGCCTTAGTTGTAATATGTAGCTAAACCTTCAGTGTAGGCACCTAGGAAACAGTGGCTAGAGTATTGGAAGAGGAGTCAGGAAGACCTGAGTTCAGCTCCAGCCTCAGACACTTAATAGATGTGTGACTCTGAGAGGCCCTCTTTCTGCCTCAGTTTCCCCATGTGTAAGGTGGGGCTAATAATAGCACCTACCTCCCCGGGTTGTTGTGAGGGTCAAGTGAGATCATATTTGCAAGGCCGTTTGGAGACCTTGAAGTGCTATATACATGTTAGCTAACCATTCTTGCTTTATTATGTGTTCAAACATAGTTAGGACTTCACCTCGGTCCTGGAAGCTCTCCATAAGACAGTTCATTATATTGCATTTAGTATAAGGCCACTTAATTTTGGGTGCCACTGAAAACAGAAGTGCTACTAAGACCATTAGTCACTTCTGCCACCCTTATCCAAAAAAAATAGAGTCCTTGGGAACATAACTCAACTCATGCTGCTATTGAGCGAGCCACTAGACTTTTCCTAGAATGTTCATGAAACCCTGAGCTGTAAACAAACAACAGGTACATGGGTTACTTACGGAGTCCAGTTTGGTCTATCTGAATGCTTTTACCTCTGTTTTCCATCATTTCACGCCCTCTTTAACTCTAGAAATCATCTAGATTACAGGTTATTCTGTGTCTCCTGGCTCCAGAATTAGGAACAGCGATGGGTGGAAATTAGGAAGATGCAGATTGACTCAGGATGGAGTGGGCTGACTTGATCCCTGCCCCTAGCAATCTTCAAGAGGGTTGGAGTACTGCTTGTCAGGATTATAGAGTTGTCATTTGCCAGATGAGAGCTAAATCATCTCAACCTCTAAGAACCTATTCTGTGCCAAGACAAGATGAACTCTCTCAGCCCAGCTCTTTCTGGCAGGTCATCAAGACCTTTTCTGGCAGGTCATCTTGACCGTGAATCTAGGCCCGGCAGACTTCCCAAGAGTCTGCCCAAATGTGCTCCATCATCCGTAGGTTCTCTGGCCACAGGTTCCTTTCATCTCTTTCCCCTGTTCATCAAGCCCAATTCAACATCAATTGTGCCTTCTTTTTTTGCCCTTGAGTGATCTGTATATCTCCTTCTTCATTCTTCCTCACATTAGGGAGTTTTAGCGGTCATCCAGTCTAGCCCACCAAAAAAAGGGATGTCTTTTTAGTTTACATCATATCGGTTTCTGAATATATCCCTTCTCCCTCCCTTTTCCCTGCCTAGCATACCACCTCTTCTAACTAAGATTGAAGAGGAAAAGGGGAAAAAAAGGAAGTTTAGCAAAATCAATAAAAAAGTGTTAGTGTTTGCAGTATTCCATACAGTACGGTAGTACCCTACAAAGAAGAAAGCTTCTCATCTCTTCTTCACAACAAAGCCCTGTCATTTCAGTTATACAGAATTCACATTTTTCTAGTTCTGTACATTTATATACATGTAGTGATTGCGTATGATATTTTTTGGTTCTGCTTACTGAATTCACCGTATAGTCAGTGCAAATCTTTCTCCTTGTGTTTCTGAATTCTTCATAGTCATTATTTCTTAGGGATATAGTAATATCCCATTGTATTCATGTGTTGTTCAGCCATTCCCCAGTCTGTGGACACCTACATTGTCGCTAATTCTTTGCTGCCACAAAAAAAAGTACTATTCTGTATATTTTAAAATATCAGGCCTTTCTCTTTATCATTTACTCTTTAGGGGCATATACCCACCAGTGAATCAAAGAATATGAACGAGTTAGTCATTTTCTTAGCACGTGGCTAGAAGTCACAGCTCCACCAACAGTGCTTCAGTGTGTCTATCTTTTCTCTGCCTTTTCAACACTGACTTCCCTCTTTCGTCACCTTTGTCAGTTTGCTATTCTAGCTGCATTGCTTTTATTCATGCCAAAGATTCTCATCCTCATGTAATCACGGTCGTGTGCTTTAATGTTTTGTAATCTCCTACATACCTTTTTTTAGTTAAAAACGAATGCTCCACCTATGCAGGAGTCATCTGCTTCG
>CM053770.1:227970789-227993184 GCA_028658325.1 Potorous gilbertii
TCATCAACTGATCCATCTGTAGTTTTCCTTTTAGACTTGTATGCCATCTCATGATCACAAGATCAGCTCAGGCTCCTGGGCACATGACACTGTGAGGCCAGCTCCTTTGGACTTTAGCACAAGGCATCTTGGGGTGCAGCACAGCAATTAGAGAGAGAATATAGAAACATCCTAGATTTATCGTGAAGATCAGTCGAGTCTAAAATTCCTTAGACTCAGTATATGTTAAGACTGCCTTTAGTTGAAATAGAAACTGTTAAGAGGGGATGTTTCCGCAGCAGTTGGGGAAGCCCTTCATGGTACCTTATAATGTACCTAAAATGCCTTTGAGTGAACAAATAACGTTAGTTGAGGCATGTTCTTGTTGTTTCACTTAAAACTGAATTGGTATTTTTCTCTTGGCATGATTTTCATTGAGGTAATAAAGAGTTGAATTATTAATAGTGTGTGTGTGTGTGTGTGTGTGTGTGTGTGTGTGTGAGTATATGTGTATACAGGTGCAATTTATCTTGAATTTTTGAGGGTTCTTATCTAACAATACATTTGTGATATCTTTTTTTAAGTACTCTTCAGTTCAAAACCTGCTTTGTTGTTGAATTGAATTTTGGCCAGCTCTTTCTCCCTGCTACTTCCCAGGGCCTCTTTGGAGTAAGCAACAGACCAGTTTATTCATTTTCCCAGTTGAAAAGGGGAGGTTTACTGTAATATGAACAATTGAGAAATAATGGAACCTAAACCAGTACTCTCAGCCCCTTCTCCCCTTGTAGCCTCCCATTGCCCCTTCTGTTGCATTAGCTCCATTTGAACTAACATCACTCTGCCAACTAAACTAAAACTAGATTGTTTTCCTTCTCTGTGCTCTTTGCCTGCAAATGCTCCTTTTTCCCATTCTACTGTGCTTCATTCCTCTTCACTTATTTCCTAGTGTCCCAGTGTAGGTCATCATTCCTTCCATTCAGTTCTCAGAATTTACTAAGATACTCCTTTTTCTTTAAAAAGAAAAAATATATTCAGATTTTGGAAAATACCAACAATCATGAACATTTCTATTTACAAAGAACAGAAAAAAAGATTGCAAATGAAATCACAAAATTTATAAAATAGTATTTTATTTTTCCAGTTATTATAAAGACAATTTTAACATTTTGTTTTTTTATAAAATTTTGAGTTCCAAATTTTTTCCCTCCCTCCCTAAGACAGTAAGCAATTTGATATAGGTTATATAAAGCCACAAATTTTTTATATACAACTTGTATTTTTTTTTATTGGGGAGCAGTTAGAGTTAAGTGACTTGCTTAGGGTCACACAGCTAGTAAGTATCTGGGGTCTGATTTGAATTCAGGTCCTCCTGATTTCAGGGGTAGTGCTCTATCCACTGTGCCACCTAGCTACCCAGCTTGCATGTGTGTTTTTTTAATCATATGTTTGTTGTATTTGAACTTAGGGAGATGAATCTTCCTGACTCTAGGACTGGCACTCTATCCACTGTACCACTGTACCCTGTATACATGTTAGTTTCAAAACTAACCTTTGTGTCTGTGGCTGCCTCTAAACTTCTTTCTATTCTCTTCTGTGCATTTTTAAAAAATGCTTCAAAGATATTCCCTTCTTTGTCTTTGTTTAGAGTGGTCTCTATATCAGTACTCCCCTTCTATATGCTTCCTCTGCATTCCTCCCCAAATCGAAACAAAACCAAAAAGCTCAAACCCTTATAAATATAGGCAAGTATAACTGATCTACATATTCGCTCTGTTCAAGAATGTGTGCTTCATTTGGCACCAAGTCCATCTTCTCTCTAACAGGAGGTGGGTAGCTTAATGTTTACCTGAATGTACATAATTCTTATTACCAAAAGCTGATTCTCTCATCTTAAATTTGTTTGGAAAGTTAAGTGACTGAATCAGTATACCTAGAATAAAGACTATCCATTTTCATTTGTAAATTAAAATTATGTAATCAACACAACTATTGAATGTACCAAAATTTGTGATGTGTGTTGGATCATGTTTAGTTCTTTATCATATGTAATGTAGATAAACATATGTACACATGTATTGCTGCATGCTGCCTACCAGATGTACTGTGTACATGCACAGCTCTGGAATGGTAACAGAAGCCTTGGGAGGACTTTAGTTATATTCATTGCCCCAAGTGGGCATAGTGAAGGTCAGCTGCTAAACGTGGATACCCCCGGGGAGGGGGTTTGAATCCATTTTTTCATTTTGAGACAGTTTTTATATTCTCCTCTGTACGTGTTCCTCTTTCAAATGAGCATGTTTGCCAGCTACCTCATTTCTAGTGCCTCTCACTCCCTACTCCAATTCAAGGTCTCTAGTCTTTTTGAAAACTTCATCTAAAAGCATACCACTGCCTCTCTCCTCTTCCCTCAGTCTCCTTATTCATAAAACAAAGGTAATGGGATAAAGAATCTTCAAATCTGATGATCTTCTATTCCATAGTAACTAAAACAAATAAAAACAAGTTGTCTTGGTTTTTTTTTTTAAGGAAGCCTTCTGCTGTTTCCTGTGGAAGGCATATAAAACTATACAATATGCTTCTGGAAAATTCAAAATCTAGTTGTAGTTGTCACAACCTAAAAGAGAGTTTTTCCTCCCATAGTGGGAAATGGATAAAAGACTAGCCATCGACATTGACATAACCATTTCCTATGAAATGTAAATCATTATAAACTGCTACAGGAAAGAAGACCAAAGCAACCTAGAAATTAGTTTAGACAAACATTTACCTCCTTCCCGAGCAGAGGCAGATAGCAGCCACAGGCAGTATTGATTTAGAATATAAACTGCTTTGTAAAACTTAATAGAAAATTATAGAAGGCTGTGTAGTATATCTTTGTAAAATTGTTTTTTTAAATGGAGAGGTCAGCTTTCAGAAAGCTTGTGAATAGACCCAGTTAAGTATTAACATTACAAGAATGTTTAGAATATCATTGTAAGGAGTTTTAAAGAGCAGCCAAAAAAAAAAAAAGAAAAGATGGCAAAGGTTTGCCTAGATATTGCTACCAACTTTCCTCTGCCACTTCTGTAGTCCAGCTTGCCAGTTCACAATGTGTTGCATGAAGGAGATTTGGAACTGAAGAAAACAAAAAGGATATTGAGAGATAGATGCTCCAGATACCTGCAAATGACTAAAATACTAATAACTTAGTCAAAATCAGAGACCCTGTTTTTAAAAAAGAAGTAATCTAGAGAATAATGTCCATAACAACTGACCTCTGTGCCTTTTCCCCATCTTTCCTTTGATGGAAGCATGAGAAGGGAACAGGCAAGCTTTCATGGCAACGGGACTCTACAGGGGAGCACACATTTATAGTCACGCAGCCTGCTGACAGTCAGAGGGAATCGAGGAGCCTTTTGGCCTTTTTGCTTAAGTAGAGCAAATGTCTCTTTTATAGGCTCCCCTCTAGCATAGTGTCTCCCAAGTATGTTAAGAGCATATGTGAGTTCTTCAAAACAGAATTTTGTTTAACTCTCTGATGATTACCAGTATGCAGTGAAGAATAAGACAAGGAGATTTGCTTGTCGGAGGTGTTTGCCACTGTTCTGGAGGATGCTCAGGGTTGAATTGAAGAAGGCGGCTTCCCTCTGGGTGGTAAGGTCCTTTGGATGCTTCTGTCTCTGGGGACGGTTTGCAAGTTGTCCCTAGCCTAACGACACTGCAGAACCTCCTAAATGAGATCTGTAATTATTCAAGAGTTATTATATATGTATATGTATACACACCCTTATGTATGTTTGTATGTGATTATCCATGTAGGAAAAACCAAGTCGTCTGTTGTTCACATTGAAAGATGCCAACAGATGAACAGCTTTTGGAGCTGGTTCACCAGTATTCGTATCTTAAACAACATAGATGAATAATGAACTAGGAAATCAGGAGGAAAACAGGGTTGTTTGCTTTGGGGGAATTGCCCATTGTTTTTAATGACCTCAAGCTTCTACCTACTTGTAGAAATTTTTGTTTTCCCCGTGATACTGTTTGGCTGGGACTCATGGCATATCACTGCATATGAAGAATTCAGATTATAGGTTGCCTTAAGGTCATAGCAGGAGCTCATTTTGTCATGAGACTTTGAGGAAGATGCAGAGACACAGTCTCAGCTTTGTTAAGTGAGTTGAGTTATAGCCTGCCTAGAAGGAGAAAGGGGAGATTGGGATAAATAGTGTTATATGGTGGTATAAGAGTGTAACAGGAAAATCATTTCTTCTTTGTCATAACATCTCTGATTTCTTTTTTGAGTTTTCTTTTGTTAGGAACCTGTCAAAAATTATATTCATCACCATCTTATTTATTATTTGCTTAGGCCTTCACATGATCCCATGTTGGGTTTGAAGACTGCTGAACAGACATGCTTCCTACCTTCACAATTAAGAGCAAAGTTGATTATCAGAAATTCTTAAACATATATGTAGAATCTAAACATTCAGAACTAATAGATTGAATAATTTACAAGACTTGGACTTAATGTAGGGAAGATTTACAATTAAAGTAGGGAAGATTTACAATGTAAGAGAATCTTAGAACTGGAAGAGACCTCTTGAGGGCATCTAATAACCAGTATCTGAATAGGAGTCTATCTTCCAGCGGATCTTCTCCCCAGTAGTTAGTCATTCCTCATATTCTTTGTTTCCTGTGATATTGCATTACAGTCACAGGCCGCGGACATTTCCTAGTTGTCAGGTGCCTATTTTATTCTAAATGTTTTCATATATGTGGACTTTTTTGCTTGATGATTTCTTTTTCTTTTTTTGCTTTCAACAATTAGCTCAGTTTTTCCTTAAAGAGTGGAGAGCCTACTTCAGACCAAAATATGAGTTCAAGTTCCACTCGTGATATGTACTCTCTGGTCCTGGACAGGTGTCTTAAACTCTCAGTCTTCTGTTACTACAACTATAAATATCTTCTCTGAGAGTTCTCCATGCCAATGAAATCATGGGTGTAGTTCAAAAAAAAGAAAAGAGCCCTTTGTTTCTATTTCCCCATAATCCTGAATAGTTGCATGATTCTCTCCACCTTCATTCAGCACCTTGTGTGTACATATGAAGGTGGTGAAACGTGGGATCTGTCGAAGGCTGAAGCTTGGCTGAATGTGATCAGTGATATGATAAGGGCTTCAGGAGAAGAGGACAGTGTAGAAAGTTGAATTGGTTCACCAAGGGATCAGGGTGAGGAGGTAATGCTGGTATAGGGGAGATGGCCTGAGAGAAAACTGAGAGATCAAGGGATGAGAGGTCATTGTACAGATGAAGAGTAGGGTGATATAAAAGAAGGCAGAGGGAGAGGGAAAAGCTGAGAGGTTCTGGTCGCATAAGGGGATTTCACAATTCTTGACCACAGAGATGGTACTTGTGAGTCCTGGCAAGATCAAGGATATGACCAGCTTTGTTGTATCTGAGGTTGAGTGGAGGAGCAGCTCATGGTGGGTAAATAAGTTGAGGAACCAAGTAGTTAAGGCATTGAAAATAGGATCATTGTGAATATTGAATTCCTCTGGTGTGAGGTCAGGAGTTGGGGAGGAGAGAATTCTAATCCTTCCATATAGTATTCCTTGGAACCCTTGAAGACTTTTCTCATGTCCCTTTTAAGAAGTCTTCTCTTTCCCGGTTTTCCAGATGCTTTGATCCTCATCTTCCCTCGTTTCTGGCGTTGTAGACACTGTCCTTCAGAATAGTGTGGGACTCCCAGCTGAGCACATGCATCTGCTTGTGGTCTGACCACAAGATTGCTCTTCAGGCAACTTGAGATCACCTGAGCTCTTTCAGTTGCACTGTTGACTCAGATAGATTGTAGTTTACCAAAACCACAAGATCTTTGTCTCCTGAGCTGATGTCTAGCCAAACCTCCCCTGTCTTGTACTTCATACTAACATGCTTGGACTTACTAAAAATCCATTTAACCTAAGTGTAGCACTTTACATGTCTTTCTCTTCCATTCCATCATGTTAGGTTAAGGGCATCATCTTCACCTATTGAAATCAAGGAATAAGCATTTCTTGAACACCTACAGTGTTCCGTTGTGGCTGAGGGGGATGAAAGAAAGGGAAGGGGGTCCTAAGAAAGAAACAGAGCTTATTTACGTTCTAATTTTGCGGGATCCTGACTTGTCATACATTATTTTACTTATCCTTTCCAAGTTTGTGTCATTTGCAAATTTGATGATCCCACTATCATTTTCTTCATCCTCTTCCTGATACAAATGTGAAATAGCTCTTCAGGGACAGATTCTTGGGAAACTGGCCCACTAGAGTTCTGCCTTCTGGTGATTCCTCCATCTTAGAATCCACCTGACTAAAGTCTAGTCATCTTACCTGCAAGAATTGCTTATGAAAGTTTGTCCAGTGCTTTGATAAAATCAAAGTTTGCCAGGACTGGAATATTCTCCTTATCTAATAGTTTGCTACTGGACTTTTTTTTAAAAATGGGGCAGGTGAAACAACACTGGGCAAGGTAGGGGAAGGAGTGTTAGACACGGAGTCTGGAGACCTGAGTTAGAATCCAGCCTCAAATAGAGAAGTGACCCTGGGAAAAGATGCTTCACCTCATCTATAAAGGGGAGGAGATTACAGTTTGTATTACCTACCCTGCCTTAGAGAGTTGTGAGAAAAGTATTTTGGCAATCTTGAAATACTATGGGAAAGCTGTCTGTGGTTATTGTTATTCTGACCTGTTATTGATGAAGCCTTTTAGTGATCACTACTTTCTTCTCCAAATAATCACCAACTATCCCTGGCTTCCTTTAAATCCCAACTAAAATTCTACCTTCAACCTAATCCCTCATAATTCCAGGGTTTTCCCTTCAGTTATTTCCTATTTATCCTGAGTGTTGCTTTTTATTTATCTATTTGCATGTTGTTTCCCTGCAGATTGTAAGCACCTTGAGGTCAGGGGCTGTCTTTTTGTATACCCAGCATTTAGTGTGGTACCTGGTACATAGGAGATGTTCACTAAAGCTTGTCTTATTGATTATTTAATCATACACTTTAGAATTTTTCCAGCAATGAAAGTCAGGCTCAGAGAGCAGGACCATGTTTTACCTTGAAGCCTCTCCAGTTGCCCATGATTGTTCGTTCCAGTCAGTCAGGAGTTACATCTAACCATTCTCTGAGTATGCTCAGATCTAGTTCATCTGTCCTGGGTACAACTGCTCTCTCAGTGTCTATTTAGTGTGGTTTTCAATTCCTTGTTAACAATGTTGCTTCGTTACTTCTTTGTCCCAAGAGTCTTCTCAGCAAAGAAACATAAGATTGAGGATTGGAAGTTCTGCCTCCTCCTCTCATCGATCATCTTTTCTTATCTTCTCCCTGGGTAGTTCTTCCTTTCCTTTGATTCTCTTTCCACTTAAGTAACCAAAAAAACCTTTTTGTTGTCCCTAGTATTTCTTGCCAGCCTGACTTGTATACTGTTGACAGTGTGTTTCAAGGGACTGCTTCTCCCATGCTATTAAATTGAGACATGCTATCTAGCATAACATTAGAACCAAGCCAACCAGATCCAGTAAATCTGGTTGTATGACCATATTTCTATTGTGTAAGTTCTAAGTTTGGCCCTGGGCTTAGCAATCCTTTGTGTTCTCTAAAACGGAAAGGGAGAAAATGGTCTTAGGTGAAATTCATTACCTTACTGGTTCAGAGATAGGAGGGAGCTGCCGAAGTCTGTACAGGCAGTAATGTGAGTACCGAGTTTGTACCCACATCTTATGACACTAAGGCCTTACTGTAGTTAATAGTTATAAACGGAGAGATGTGCTCATCAAAGTGTATTAATGTTGTGGAAATGTTCTGTGCAGAATTTTAAAAATGAAGGAATTGATTCTCTAAATACAGAGAGGTTGTCCAGATGGTCTCTTTTTTTGGGTTATGTTGTACTAATTGCATCAAACTTTGAAATGATATAAGACCCCTTCAACTTCACATACACATTTTATTTTTGATAGAGACTTTGTTCCTATGAAGTCTGTTACAGAATCATAAAAATTTATCTGGGATACTGAGAGGCTGAGAAGTTTCCCCTGGGCCATATGGTGAATATATGCCCAAGGCAAGATTTGAATAGCAGGTCATTAGCAGGCCTAGTCCTATATCCACTATGCTGCTTTTAATACATTCTGTTCACACAGAAGAGACTGACCTTATCATCAACCCATGAAACACAGAATGGATGAAGAATTCATATTGTGCAAGTTGTGTTGTGAAGTCTATCCAACTAGCCCATCAGTGTGTATACCTTGGGGCATGCACAGCAGAAGTGAATTTGAACCTGGAATCATCTAGAACAGTTACTCTTAAACTGTGGCTCGATGGGGTCAAGACTCATGGTTTAAGAAGCCCTGAGAAGATGGGACAACATCTCATTTGGAATATTATGCAGTCTTTTCAGGTCCCCTGAGTTTCTCCCTGCGGCTGAAGGTCTTCTTTTTTAATACCAATAATTCTCCTAGTTTTATTATATGTTTGCAAATCATGGGACCCCCACCATGTCAGAAAAATGTCAACTTAAGGTATCCTAAAGGCCTCTGGAAAGGTGTACACTGTGTGTAAGTAAGCAGCCCTGCCTGATGAATGGTGATTTATCTCTGAGAATTGACTTAAAAGGCAGAAAGCAAGGGGTAACAGATGTACACCCTAAGAATAAGATTCATAGCCAAAAAAGCTACAAGTACAAAAAGCAGGGGAAGGAATCAGGGGATTTGTGGAGGACAATAACCACACAAGGTACAGACATCAGCGATGGCAGAGGAAATAGCTGCACTTCTGTATTCAGAGATCCAGAGAACTTTATGCTTCCTAAAAGGCACTATACTGTATTTTTAGGATGTATTTGCCAAGAAGGGTAAGGTTTGGTCTCAACCCTCAAGGAGGGAATGCAAGTCAGCACCATCTCTATGAGAAGTAGTCTCATAGAGTTGCTTAGAGAGCATTGAGTTTTAGTGACTTGTCCAAGTTCCTACAGCCAAGTATGAGTCAGAAGAAGAGCTTGAATCTAGGGCTTCCTGCTTTTAAGAACAAGTCTTCTGTCAACTATGACAATATTTCCTTTCTGAGAAAGCAGCTAGGGTGCAAAAACGTCAGAAGTGCAGCCAAATTATGAGAGATAAGGAATATGACAGTAAAGGAAATGTCACAAGGAGTCATCGAGTGAAACAGACAGAGACCACGAGTTGGGTTTAGGTGGGAATCCCTCATGGGCCAGTGTCGTTGGAGAGACTTCCTGCTTGGGAATTTTAGCTTCGAACATGTGGATTGTTTTCTTTTTTTTCTTTTTTTTTCCCCACCCCTTTTAACCATATCTCATTTGTTGCTTTTAGAGATAGAAAAACTTACATGGATCTATGTTAATTGGGGAGGGTAGTATTGAAATTTTTGTGGTTTGCTTCAACCCCACAGTCCCTTAGAATCAATACTGTCTCTGTATAAGTAGTGGGTTGTTTTTGTTACAAAATCCCACTCTATTCTCAAGCTTTCATAGTGAGATTTTTCTTTTCAGAAATTATTTTGTAAGTGCTCATTTTACTACTGACTTGTTGAGTGGCTTTTGATTCTTAGGGCTTCAGTTTGTTATGAAAAAGGAACATAAAAGTGTAGCACATTTTTCTAAGAAGAGCTGAAGGTTGAAAGAAACACAAGCTGGTCAGCAGAGCTAAGACTGACAAAGAGGAAGGTTGGTATTGGATAAGAGGGGATTAATTACTGGTCACGGAAGGACCCTGGAGCAGCCCCATTCTTTTTTTTTTTTCTTTTTTGAATCAGTTTTTTTATTTTTAGTTTTCAGCATTCACTTTTATAAGATTTTGAGTTGTAAAATTTCCCTCTCTCTCCTCCCCAAGATGGCATGCATTGTGATATAAGCTGCACATGTACAATCATATTAAATGTATTTCCACATTAGTCATGTTGGGAAAGAAGCATCAGGACAAAAGGAAAAGATCATGAGAAAGAAGACACAAAAGAAGAGGGAAGAGTATGCTTCCATCTGCATTCACACTCTATAATTCTCTCTCTGGATATGGTCAGCATTTTCCATCATGAATCTTTTGGAATTGTGTTAGATCATTCTCTGCTGGGAAGAGCTAAGTCTGTCAAAGTTGGCCATTGAACAGTATTGCTGCTACTGTGTACAGCGTTCTCCTGGTGTGAGCAGTTCCAGTCTTAATGCTGTTTGTTTTTCTTGCCAAGGAGAATGGATTTGGGATCAAAAGGACAAGTCCAGAATGTCTAAGATAACTTGGGCCCAGATAAGCTGCATCTTAGGGGACTGGAAGGTGCAGTTGTGGTTTCTTAGTCACTAATAGCTTTGAGTACTCTGGAGAACAGGAGAGAGATACCACAGAAGTAGAAAAATAGCAAAGGTCCTGCTGATTTTCCAAAAAGGGCCGGCCGCCAGTGAGGGGTGATCATGGTGAGCATCTGAAGAGGATGTCAGGAACAGGCCTTGCTAGGCACACAAGGAATGGTTTGTACAGTGGAGAGGAAGGAAAATGGGAGGGAGCTGCACCATGCTTGAACCGCGCCCATCACAATTGGTTTAAAGGGGGAAGAATGCACAGACACGCTCCTACTAGGAGGGAAATAGGAAGGGAAGGGAGAAGTGAAGTAGGAGGGAGAAGGATAAAAGGAAGGATGAATTAAGGGTACAGTAGTTAGAAGTTGAGGGGGATGGAATAAGAAGAGAGGTATAAATAAACCTATGGGATTGAGGAAAATAGCAGAGTCATGCCAACTGTGAATGGTGTGAGTTTATTCATGCAGCAGAATGGATTAGAAACCAGAATCCGACACTGGTTTACAAGAGATACTTGAAACAGAAACATGCATAGAAGTAAAATAAAGGCTGGAGCAGAATCTAGTGTGCTTCAGTGAAGTAAAAAAGTCAGAGGTAGTAGTCATGATTTCAGACAAAGCAAAAGCAAATATAGATCTAATTAAAAGAGATAATCCTGGAAACTAAAGTGCCAAGGACAGTAAACTAATATAAAAAAATTTGTAGCTAGTTTCTCAGATAAAGACCTCATTTCTCAAATATATAGAGAATTGAGTCAAATTTATAAAAATAAGAGCTTTTGCACAATTGATAGTCAAAGGATATAAACAGACAGATTTCAGAAGAAGAAATTAAAACTATCTATAATCATATAAAAATGCTCTAAATCACCATTCGTTAGAGAAAGACAAATTAAAACAGTTCTGAGGTAACACCTCATACCTGTCTGAAATGACAGATGCTGGAGAGGGTGAGGGAGAATAGGTAGACTTTTGAACTGTTAGTGGACGAGTAAACTGGTCCAGCCATTCTGGAGACCAGCATTACTTATTGTGCCTGTATCTCAAAAAGATAAAAAACCAAAAGGGAAAAGCACTTGTATATGTGCAACAGCTCTTTTTGTGGTGGCAAAGAATTGGAAATTAAGGGGATGCCCATTAGTTGGAGAATGGCTCAACAAGTTGTGACGGATCAGTATTGTGCTGTGAGAAGTGACAAGGGGGTGGTTTCAGAAAAACATGGCCAGACTTATATGAACTGATAGAAAATGAAGTGAGAAGAACCGGAAAATCATTGTGCCCAGGAGCAGCCATGTAGGAAAGATGATCAACCATGACAGACTTGGCTGCTCTGATCAGTACAGTGATCCAAGACAATTCCAAAAGACTCAAGATTTTTTAAAAATGCTATCCACCTCCAGAAAGAGAACTGATGAACTCAGTGCAAGTTGAAGTATAATTTTCTCTCAACTTTTTTGCCTTATTCATTCATTCATTTATTTATTTTTGCAACATGGTTATTATAGAAATATGTTTTGTATGAATTCACATGTATAACTGATACCAGTATATTGCCTGTCTTCTTAGGTGTGGGGAGAAGGAGTGAGAGGGAGAGAGAGAATTTGGAACTCAAAATTTTAAAAAGTATGTTCAAAATATGAGTAGTAATTTTTTTAAAAAAACAGAACTTTATATCCGTGTTCAACAGTTTCTGGACTGAGTGGAAGAGGAGAGAATTCTTTGTCAGTGGTGAGACTCTTTGTCTCCGAGCATCCTAAGAGGTTCAGAGTCTGTGGTTCATTCCATTAGTTACTGTGTATGTGGTTCCATAGTGCAGAGATGAACGAATCCTGGGCTGCAGCTCACTGTGGCAGCCTCATCATGGATGCCTAATATTTATCTTCCCTGAAAGCAGTGGACAAGTGACAAGTGGCTGAGGTTGGGACAGGAGATAGATGATAGTGTATGTGTTTAGGGAAGCAGTTTGGTGAAGATCGAGCCCCTCAGTCCAGGAGGATTTCTTCTGATGCTCTGCGTCTCATGCTTAGCTCCCTCTTTTTGAGTTGTTTGCAAAGGAGTTTTCTCTCTAGAGCTTTCTGCAAACCTTCAGTGAGTTAAATTTGGGTTGCACCTTGATAGTCGGAATTAAACCCTGATAATTACAGGCTGCATTTCCCCCCAAACCCTTTATTTAAACTGGAGAATTTTCATCTGGTGCCTGCATATGTTTGACTTACTTCTAGATCCAAACCAAGTTTGCCCCACTTTAGTCTGTTACAAAAACTAGCTATGGTGTCCTAAGACTTAGAGCTAATCAGGGGGAACAAAGGGAAGCTGTAGCATGTGAGAAAGAAGGCAGCCTTGTCGTGAGATAGTGGTTGCAATCCCTGAGGACAGTCTCCAGAATATTTGGGAATGTGTTGAAAAAGATCAGCTTCTCATTTGCTGGTTTTGTTCATGTATATAATGGAAGCAATTTGAAGACCTTCACGTGAATTTATCTGATGAAAGAAATGGTGAAGGGAGTTTGCACATGTGTCCTTGAGGATAGGGATGGTCTTGTGATTGGCAGTGCCTCCTTCATTGTAGGTGCTTAATAAATTAATTAAAAGCAAGCTTAAATACCGAATATAGAAAAATAGAACGTGTGTGTGTGTGTTTGTGTGTACCTTTGAATTAACTGAAGTCCCAGTAAATTTCCCCTACCAAAGCAGATCTGTACCTTCTCTACAATTTCTAGTCTTAGAGACTTGGTTGGAGTGCTGAGAAGTTAAGTGACTTTCCCAGGGTCACCCAGCAAATATGTCAGCAGTGAGTAAGAAGCAGGATTGGAGCCCAGATTTCTACCCATTTCTGCCTCTCCATATGTGTGGGATGTGTGTGTCTCTGTGTCTTTGTGTAAAAAAGTCAAATGTAAGGTGGGCCAGTGTCCATTGACCTGTTGGGTAAGAGATGGGGAACATATAATTGTAGGGGTAGATCAGTCTTACACACATTGGACAATAAGACAGAGGCACCAACAAACATACATTAAGCACCTATTGTATATAAACAGTAGGAGGAAATGGTTTAGGTCAAGAGTGGGGAACCTGTATCCTCAAGGCCACATGTGACCTTCTTTAGTTCCTTGGTTGCAACCTTTTAACTGAGTCCAAGTTTTACAGAACAAATCCTTTTATTAAGGGTATTTGTTTTGCAAGCTTTGTATGCTGTCAAAGGGCCACACTTGAGGACCTAGAGGGCCGCATGTGACTTGGAGGCTGCAGGTTCCCCACACCTGGTTTAGGAAATGCATGGTCTCTACCTTCTGTTAAGATTGTGAGCAATGAGCACAGATCAGGGACTAGAGGCTGTTGTCTCCATATTTAGTCTTCTCTCTGTAGAGCACACTCACCAATCACCCCTGAGGGCCATACCTCTGCCCTGGGCATCTCATGTGGAGGGAGCTCCCTCCCTTCTCACCTTCCCCTGGAGAGATTCCCCTCTTCTTATATGACCCAGCTCGAGCACCAAGTTCAGTGTGAAGCCTTTACACATCTTCCCAGCTGTTTCCTCCATGCCAGAATCCCTTATGTTTATGTAGATTTGTGCTTATTCGGGTGTTTTCAGCGATACTTGTGTTCTTCATTAGAATGTAAGCTTGTTGGGAGGAGGGGTGACTTCATTCTTTGTCTGTGCCCCAGGCCCTAGGACGGGCATGGCCCACAGTGGGCACCTCAGTCCCTTGCCCTTCTTGAAGCCTGTGCTGCTTTTCCTGACTTGTCTAAGATTGTGCTCTCCTGGCAGTCTTAGAGTCACCAGGCCCAGTGACTCATAGTGGAGGGGTTATTTTTAGGGTTATTATTAGGAATAATACATTTTTTAAAGCTAGTATGTATGTAAAACTTTAAAGTTTGCAAGTTGTTTTACAAAGGAGGTGTTTGAAAGAGATTGAACTACAGTCTTTCCTGTTGCAAAGGCTCCTACTCTGTGGATTTGGGCTGTGTAATTGAAGCATTGCCATGCTTAGGGGCATTGCCATACTTCTGAGCAATGGCTATAATCAATGTAAATACATTCAATTTTTTCTAACTTCATATCTTTAAAATAGCTACTGTGCCACAAAGGAAGCAGCTCTTGAGCTCTGTCACCCCCACCCTTTTCAATCTGTCCATCAGTAAGCATTGATTAAGTGCCTCCTGACATGCCAGGTACTGGGGAAAGTTCTGGAGACACAAAGAAAGACAAAAGAAAGGTCATAGTAGATCTAAGTTATTTTGGGGATAATCATATTGGATAGATCTATGAAAGTATTTTTGGAAGCAGTGCCTCTCCCTTCCATTCCCACCACCTTCAGGTCCCCAGCACCTTTGGGAGTAGGGAGAAAGGTGCAGAGACAACAATTGCTCTGTTATCCTTTGATGCCAAGAAAATGTCCTGTGATGTAATCATTGAATTTTCCTTTTTCAGGTTGTTTTGGAATGGAGTCGGGACCAATATCATGTTCTGTTTGATTCATATAGAGATAACATCGCTGGAAAGTCATTTCAAAATCGGTAAGATTTTGTTTGGAGATGATTACTAGACTTGTAGAATGCTTCCCACCTTGTAACTTTCACCATATGTGAGATGCCACACAGTTCTTTGTGAGTTTGGTAGGTGTCTGTAGAGAGTATGTAACTGGTTCCATTCATTCCGTTTGAGTTTGAGCGCTTAGTTGAGCTCTAAACTAGACATCACCCATGTATTTGGTACAGATCTCAATATGCATTGGGAAACCAGATGTCCCCTGGGAATTTCTTTCTCTGGTGTAGATAAGGTAGAAGTTTTTCTGGAGTAGCTACCTTCATATGTTTCTCCTACTTACTCTTCATTGTATAGACTTACTATACTTTGTGAGCTGCCTCTAGTTGTCCTGTTTAATTTCAGAATCTAAATTGGAGGCAGCATGGAACCGTTTCTAGTGCTTTGGGCTACATGTCAAGAAGACATGCATTCAGACCCTATTTCAGACAAGTATTGACTGTGTGAATCTTACTTAACTTTTTTAACCTCAGTTTCCTTGTCTGTAAAAACAAAGGGGAGAAGGTGGACTCTCTGACCTGTGAGGTCCTTTCCAGTTCCAAGTTTATTATCTCCTGATCTTTTTGCAAAGAAACCAAGTGCTCAGAAAATTGGATATTAAGAATGTGTTTGTACTGTGTGTCTATCTATATTTTTCCTAATTTTAGATAGCATGGAGCATCATTTGTTTTTATGACAGTGTTTCAGATCATTGAATTGGGTACAAATGGATTAAAATATGCAAGTATTTCAGTAAACTTTTAAAAATATTGTCCTGTGGACATTTTCAGCTTTAATAGAAAATACTTGAACTTGTATGCATTTTCTCCTAATTGGAATAACTTAGAAAAATGGTTCAGTTTTTTTTTATTTAAAAAAAATGTCATTCTTTTCATTTTCCAACCTCTTGTTGGAAATCCTGAAATCTGCTATCCTGCCAACGCCTCAGGCTCAGTGTGACCAAAGGTTTTATCCTCTTCCCCAAACCTTCCACCTTGCTTACTTCTGTTGATGGCCTTGCCTGTCTCCCAGTCCCCCTCCCTTCACCCTTCCAGACCCGGAAGCCTGAGGCACCCCAGAGCTCTTGGGGGGGGGGGCTCTTTAATCTGCTTGTGTGTAGCCACTTCCCATTACCCGTCATCCTGCCCTCTGAGACCAAGCAGGACAGCTCTGACCCTGCCTCCATGATGGCTCATCACATGCTTGAAAGCAGCTGACATGTGGGCTTCTTTGTAACCCATTTATACCCATCTCTTCATGTGGCATAATTCCCACTTCTCTCCAGTGCTGGTCAAGCTCCTGGATATACTTGTTCATGGATTAGCTTATCCTTCCTCAAAGGTGATGATGTCCAGAACTAAACTGGCTGTCGTTTGGAATTCTACTCCCTCCTTAATTGGTCATTCTTGATACCCCGGGTGAGAGCAGCTTTGCCCTCCTTGAATCTTACATCTCTCACTCGGTCCCTTCTTTCTCTCATTCCTTTCATCTTTCTCTCTTTCCTCTCTCCTCCTGCCTCCTTCCCCGCCCCCCCCCCCCATCTCTCTCTCTCTCACACACACGCACACACACATGCACATACTCCCTTACGTTTTAGTTACTTCTGGGTTCCTACGCTATGTAAACCTGAGCTAGTATGAGGAGAGAGTGGATGGTCTAATGGAGAGGAACGCCCTGGGGCTTCGAGTTCAGATGTTAAGGTTTAGGTGCTGGCTCTGACACTGTCTCCATGGCCTTACTTACTGTGTTTCTGGGATCTTCACACAGCAATGTTACTACTTAATCTGAGCCTCAGTTTCTCCAGCTGAAATGTCTGGGTCATAATAATACCTCTCTTATGGTTGTGGGGAAAGTACTTTATGAAGTGCGATGTTGTATACATGTAAGTTATGATTTATGCATACGTTTGCTACTCTCTCATTAGACTGAGCTCCTGGAGGTCAGGGATCATGGCATTTTTCATCCATCAGTTAAGTGTTAGTATCCCTCTGGGCCAGGTTCTGGGCAAGTGCTGGAGATGAAAAACAGAGGAAGAATTCCTACTCAAGACACACATTCTATTGGGTGAAATGACAAGGACCTATTTGAATATGTCAAAACAAATGCAAATATAGACCTAGTCATTAAATACCAGCTATGGTTATTTTGGGGTGGGGGTGAACATCAGTCAGGGGTAGAGGAACAGTAAAAGCTTCATGACAGAGCTGTGGTATGAAGAGAGAGGAACTGTCTGCAATAGAAGCCAGGAGGGCTTGTGTTCCAGGTAGGGACAGAGATGGAGGAGAGACAGAGAGAAGGACCGTTGGGGTGACTTACAGAGTGTGAAGGCACGGAGGAAGAAGTGATATCCAGTGATACTCGAAAGATGGACTGGGGCCACATTGTAAATGACTGAAATCCAAATCAAGGAGTTTCTATCTAACCCTGGAGGCCATAGGGGCCTTTTGGAGTGAGGAGGTCAGACGGTCAGATCTGTGGTAAGGAAACTCTTACTTGGGCAACATTCTGTAGGATAGTGGGGAGAGGGAAGACCTTGAAGTAAGAAGACCAGTTAGGAAGCGTTTGAAGTCACCTGGATGAGAGTGCCTGAGCTAAAACGATAGCAATGTGACTAGAATGAAGGGGCAAGATACGAATGATGTGGCTAATGCTGATGATATGAACCCAGGAAATAGGAAAGTGGCACCCTTGAGATAAATAGGAATGTTGGGAAGAAAGGAGGGGAGTTCTGTTTTGGACATGTTGGATTTGAGATGTCTCTGGGACATCCAGTTTGAAAAGTCACTAATCATGTGGAACAGAAGACCAGGAAAGAGATGGTATATACTTACCTCTTGCAAGGGTTTTTAGAGTGAAGGAGAGGAGGCCTTCACAGATTCTGAATGTTTGTTGAATTTGAATGTGCCACCAATAGCCCAGTGACCTTGTCGAAGTCACCAAGCCCTCCTTATTTGTGTAATGGAGGGTCTCTTGGGCTTGTGATTTTAAGTTCTGCAGTATTTTGTGTTACAAGTTTGTTAAGATCTTTTCAAAAAATCTTTTAGTTTGACCAGAAAATGAATTTTGATACCTTCTGATGGATAATGATCACGCCTGAGTCATACATGCTGTAAATGTCAGCTCTGAGATGTGTTGGTTTCTGATAGTTTGCCTGTATGGAAACTGAGATAGTGGTTTAGTGGTTGGAACAAAGCCTCAGATAGAAAAGCCATAGTCTAATCTTAGACAAACTGCCAACTGACTCACTGACCTTGAGGAAATCGTGTGATCGAAGCATGTGCAAGAAAATTATACGAATGCTCTTTATCTGCAGTAGAAGAACTAGTGTTTGGTAGGAATCTCATTTTCTAGCAAGTTGTGATTTTGGTTTATAAGCCAATATATCAAAGCAACTTTTCACACGATTTGGTTTTCACATCAGGTTTGTGTATATTTATTTCTTTTTTTAACCATCAGATTTATCATTGTAGCATTCTATTTAGGTGATTTCAGTCTAGTCATTTTGCTTTGGGGCTTTGGTTTCAAAAGTAGTTTTATTATGTTTTTGTGTAAAATCAGGGGGTTGGAGCTTTCGGTTCCAGGGTTCAGTAGGGTGGAGAGCTGAGGATTAAGACTGTTTGTCCCAGATCACTAAACCACATGAGGACAGTTGATAGGATTTGATGGATACCCTACCAGAAATCGTCATACATAAATATTTTATGTACAGAATAACTCGATGAGGATGCTGACTTTTTTTGTTTTTATCAAGTGTAAGTTGAGGACTTTGTGAGGGAACCTTTCCCTATAGTCTGGAGGATTTCTATTGGTTAAAGATAAGGAGCTCTTACTTCCAAATTTGGAGAAGAAAAAGTTGAATGAGATTAGATAAAAGTATGTATTTGAAGCTTCCAGGAAGTTAAAATTTGCATTAGGAAATATTTCCCCATACTAATCTACGAGGTTGGGCAGTTGATGGGATTAGATTAAGGGACTCTTCCAAAACACCTAAGGTTTTAAACACAACTGTTCGGGAGTGATTTATTATGGTTATCTGGGAGTGTTGCTACGATCTCTTGCCTCCCAAGGCTGCGCTAGGCTCAGGCTCCTGGTAGGCATTAGAAGGCCATTTGCAGATTCTTTGGCAGGGGGATGAAATATAGTCTTTGAAAAGGGGACCATCATGGTTTGTTTGAGAAATCCTGTCTCTGGAGCATGTTGTCCTTCCCCTGCAATATGCCCAAATTATTATCTAGCCTCTGCTTAAGTGATGGGGAACTTGCATCAGTCTGCTTTTTAACATCCCCATTATATTGGGCAATGGTGGTTGGTGTGGAAGAAAACTGGCTTCAGTCTGAAAGACCTGAGTTCAAGTTCTGTTTCTGACATGTAGTGACTGTGTGGCGTTGGTTGAGGGATTTAATCTCTTCTCTGTGACTCAGGCAACTCTCTACTCCCTCGAACGGTAGAGGGAATTTCCTCCTTGGGAGTTTCCATCCCTGTGGAATCACAGGGCCAGCCTGTTGTTAGGGAATTCTTTCTGCCTACATTTCCTGGTGTTCCTTGTTCTACCTCTTAAATTGAAGCAGAGACAGGTGCTTGAAGGCCTCTATGTGGGCTGTCTCTTTTCCCAGCCCTTCACAAGGCTGAGCTTCAGCAGGGCTTCTCCCTGTAGGAATGGCAGCTGTGATCTCCTGGCCTTTCCCATTACCAGCTCCGGTTTGTCTTGAGTTCTTTGGAAAATGGAGGGCACAGTATTGAACCTCTGAGATCATCTGAGCAGGGAGAGGGGCACCCCTCCCTCCTACATTCTAGACATGCTGCCATTCTACCACTGCAGCCCAAGATCATGCAATATTTACTCCTTCTCCCCGCCCCCCACCTTTTGTTCTTATTGACTCATTTTGAATTTAACACCTACTCAACCCTTCCAATAATTTTCACATGACATGTGGTCTGATCATGCTCTCCCCATCCTATACTGAGAACCACAGTGTTAGCAGAAGATCTCAGTAAATTGTACTACGAAATTCAGTAATATTGTTTATCCTCATTAGAAGAGCTGGTGTTTGTGTTTCCAGAAATAATCTTTAAGAGTAAATACATAAAAGTATCTTTTTACACCTGGCTTTCACATCAATTTTTGTGTTGTTTTTTTTTTAAATCAGATTTTTTTAAAGCCTGGTATTAAAATTAATATGAACTTAACCAAATCATTTAATTTCTTTGAGCTTTGATTTCTTCAAGTCAACAAGAATTTTATTAATTGTCTGCTGTGTGCCAAGAACAGTGTTAAGCATTGGGGATATGAAGAAACAGGAGTCTCTGCTCTCAAGGAACTCAGAGCCATGAGCAGATAGATATCTGGGATAGACCATCCTTCAGCTGACATTAGTCTAGTAATGACCATTTTTTGGTTCCAGTAATTCAGCCAGTTCAAATCTATGTAACTGTATTTTCTTCTCCAGCCTATGTCTTTTAACCTTATATACAAGGATAACATGAGATACCAACATTAAGTGGTTTGCCTAAAGCCAGGTAGAAGGTGTTCAGCCTTTCTCTGACTAGGCCAGCCTAGCAATGTTGTTATGTAAGTTATCTGTGGTTCATTTAGTGGCCTGTTCTTGAAGGGGTTACGCATTTAGTGTTCATAGCCTCCCATAATTTTTTCCTAACCATTCCTTTAATATTATGATGCAGAACTTTGCCAGAAATTGGAGGTAAGCTCACTACTCTCTAACATTTGAAGACTGTACCCTTTTTGCCATTTAAAAAAAAATCAGGACAATATTTCCCCATCTCCAGGCTTGATTCCAACATGGCTGCTAACTTGAGAACACTTGTGGGGAAGCAACGTGCATGCGTGCAGAAAATTAAATGCAAAACACTCAAGATTTTGTCACATGCTTTGCTGAGAAACAGGTATACTGTCTTAAGGACTTTCCCCTGATGTACCATTTGATCCTGAACAAAGAAGAATGATGTTTGTCTGACATGACCTCTTTCTCAATTAACCCATGGTTGCCCAGAGTATCTTCTGACTATATCATTATCCATTTGATGTGGAAAGTGCTTGGACTGGGAATTGATCTGAGTTCTATCTTGTCACTTGCTGTTAAATTTTCCTATGTGGAATATTTAACACTAGTATTCTTCCAGTGAAGTTAAATGGTCAGGAATCATAGAATGCCCCAATATTTGAAGACATGAAACTGTTAGCAACTCAGAAGGCAATGGAGAGGCACCTGGCGAACATATGCAGAACACAGCTTATCTCAAAGACAATTTACTTGCAGTAAGTGACCTAAGTGATACATGGGCTCAGAGAAGGAGGCGGACTGGTTATGTAGTAAGAGCAAGACTTGGTAGCTGGGTAGTGTGAGTGAGGGGTGCTGGCACCAAGGATAGCAAAAGGGAAAAAACCCCTAAAGAAGGCCTCCAAGCCAAAGGAAGGATCCTCTGTGAAGAGTTTGTGTGAGGACATGGACAAAAAGCCCCCTGGCTTGAGAAGTCATGGAGGAGAGAGAATATCTGCATCTCATTGCAGAGTCCAGGCCCATTCGTCTGTTTGTTTAAGTATTGAGTTACTGCAACCCTTTTGTGACTTGTGCACTTACCCTTTTTGTAACTAGGCAGTGAGAGCTCCCTTTGTAGCCACAACACTGTAATTATTACCTGCATTTTCTTCCTTATCAGTATCATCCATATTTATATTGTCAAAATTGACTTCTTGAGGACCTCCCGTCTCTTTTCATATGACCCCTGTGTAGACTTATGTCTTTACTGTTCTAGAGGAAACTTTACATTTAAACTCATTTCTTGTTTTATCCAATCTAATCTTGACCCGAGGAGCTCAGACAGTCTTTTAATAAGGTTACTTGGAACTAAACTCAAGGATGTATCCTTTCACTTTCTTTACATTTTATTTTTTAATACAAGTATTTATTGATGGATTGAAGAATATAATTTTAATGGAACAATAAGGCACATTTATGGTTAAAACAGTTTGCTGTATGCATTTTTCCACTTAAGAATCTTAATTATGCAAGTCATGAAGCCAGTAAAGTACTTCTCTAACAGATCATATTGTACAATTCTCCTCTCTCCCCTCCCCACTTAATATTTTCTTATTTTTTTCCAATTACATGTAAACATGGTTTTCAACATTCATTTCTGAGTTCTAAATTTTTTTTCCTCTCCCCTTCCCAATACAGCAAGCAATTTGGTATAGGTTATACGTGTACAGTCATATCCAACATATTTCCACATTAGTCATGTCGTGAAGGAAGAATCAGAACAAAAGGGGAAGTCACAAGAAAGAAAACAAAGAGGAAAATAATATGCTTTGATCTGCTTGCAGACTCCATAGTTCTTTTTCGGGATGTGGACAGCATTTTCCATCATGAGTCTTGGAATTCTTTTAGATTGTTGCATTGCTCAGAAGAGCCAAGTCTGTCAGAGCTAATCATTACACACTGTGGCTGGTGCTGTGTACAATGTTTTCCTGGTTCCACTCACTTCACTCAGCTTCAGTTCATGTCAGTCTTTCCAGGTTTTTCTGAAGTCCTTCTGCTCATCTCTTCTTATGGGTCAACAGT
>CM053770.1:227993684-228013631 GCA_028658325.1 Potorous gilbertii
AACTCATATAACAATTGGCATGGCATAGCTTGATTCAGGGAAGTCTCAAGCTGATGTTGGCAGGGAATTTGCTCTGGCATTTTTCCAGGGTCTGCAAACCCACCTCAGGAGGGGTGATCGGTGCCAGACCCCTCGTTTCAGTATAGAGGAGGAGATGGGAAACTAGTTGACCAAGAGGCTAATTTTGCAGTGCATTCATCTTTCCAGACTGCTGACATGAGCTAGCCATGCATTTTAGCGTAGTCATTGGCAGATTGCAGCTTAAAGAGAATTTATGTGCAGAACTGCAAGATGCTGAGGGAGGTCTTAAAATCTCTTGGTCTGAGATAAATTAGGCTCTTCCATAACCCTGGCTTGTCTGCTTGGATACCCAAAGTCTGAGACACCAGTGTAACGATAGTGAAGTCTGAGTCATCCTGTAAATATCAGTACTCAGGGTCTCAGAGGACACTAAGCTTGCCTCCTTTTCTTCATGGAGCCATGAGAAATCTCACATACATATCACCACAGATGCTATCCCAGTAATACCTGCCCAGAAATCAAGTGTGCTTCCAGGTAGATGGCCAGTTCCTGAGGGTCAGAGAGCAGAGGTGAGGTGACCTAAGTGAGTGCACCCGGAGGACTTGACCTTGGCCACTCTCAGGAAGGATGCCTCCATCCTGTAATCTTTCGACTAGGATGCACAGTGTAAGGAACCCAGGGGTGTTCCTATTCTTCAAGGAAGAGGCAATGTCCTAAGAGTCCCAGTTAAGAGTTGAAAGGGGTTAAAAACCCACCAGCTACATCACCAGCCTTCTAAATCCTGACACCTCAGAGATGGGAGAGCATGAGAGGCAATTGCTTGGGGAAGGAAGAGGAGGGGAGGGTGAGGCTCAGTAAAGAACTTTGAAACTGAAGAATTGGCTGTGTCGTTACGTACATGCAGGTAGAAGGCCGAGGAGGTGGTGTACTAAAACCTGACTGGAATATATGTATGGCTCCAGTCTCTATCCAGGGCAGGGGCTTTGCTGGCTCTTTCTGAGACTGATGGATTCAGAGCTGACAGCGGCTGTTGATAAATGGAGAATCATGGAGGGAGAAACGGAGGAGGGCAGTGAGCCCATGTACCAGTCATTCCTTAGTTCCCTGCTTGCAACCCCGAGACAGGCAGGTGTGTGCTGGCACAAACAGGACTGACTAGTCATGCAGCAGCAGCGGCACTTTGAAAGACCAGGGATGCTGAAGAGAGGAAGAAAAACTCAAGTTCTGCGTCTTAAATACAAGACAAGAGCAATTTGGTCCCCGTCTACTAGTGAAGAAAGCGGATGCTCATCTTCTGCTCTACATCTACCTTGTCCAAAACCTTGACAAACTCTGAAAAGGATATGGCACCGTCCCCATCATGGTCAGCTTCTTGGATCGTCCTGTCTGCAATGTTGCCCAGCTGCTCATCTGAAATATTCACTCCAACCATCATGCGTAGTACCTGTAACAGTTCATCTCTGGAAATCTTGTCATCTTTATCCAAGTCATATAATTGAAAAGCAAAGCGTAGTTTATTGTGCCGGCTGTTGAGTGGTTCTGGGCCGTTCACATCTTGGCTTTTCTCATTATCTTTGATTGGTCGGAAGTGAGCCAGAATTCTCATGAATCCACGAAAGTTTACCTGGTCCTCTCCCTCAGGGAAGAAGGCATTGATGATTCGATCCCCCAGGGGGTTGATGGCAAGCTCTGGAATCTGCTGGAAGTCTTCCCGGCTGAGAACACCATTTTCTCCTTTGTCCAGGCTGGCAAACCGGCTGTAGAGACGGGTGATTTGACTGTGGGAAAACCCAGTCTCTTTTTGTATCTCCTTGAGTTCTTCATCTCGCAATAATGTAGAGGCCTGAGAACCCATTGCTGAGATGGATGAGCTCCTCTTGAGACAGAGGAGTGGGCTTGCTGCAGTGGGCAGCAAGAAAGGGGGGAGGTAGGAGGAAAGAAGAGAAATGCCCTTTCTCTTTCTTCCTTTCCTTCCTCTCTCTTGCTCATCAGTCAGAGAATGAGTACTTTGTACCCCAGTGTTTCCTTTTTATGCCTTAATTGCCAGGATATTGTTCATCTCTTAGGTCTCTATAGTAAAATTAGCTATTCACTGTATAACTCTTGCATGATCTTTGTTCCTTTTACCTATACTCTACCTGCGTAGGTAGCTGATAAAGCAGCCCCACCTTCTCCTATGTGCAGAGTAAGCACTTAGTAAATTCTTGTTAATTGATTCATTCTGCAGCTCTTGTCTATGTCTGTCCATAAATCCTCTATGGGAGTGGAGCCACTGGGCAGGATGCCTTCCTCTAAATATGAGATTTTTAATCTGGTATCCACAGAATCCCAAGGTTCTGGAGGTCCATGAACTTGGATGGGAAAAAGCAATTATACCTTTTTTTTTCAATACACTTGTTTTCCTGTGAATCCTATGTATTCTATTTTATGCATCTAAAAGCATGATTCTAAGTAAAGGTCTATCCAAAGACTTCACCCAACTGATTGCCCAAGAAGTTTGTGACCCTGGAGAGCTGAAGAAATCCCTGCTCTACATCAGTATTTTAATGTGACAGTAAGAAATAAGCACCGTAAATGTATGAATTCTATTTTAGAAAGAAAGATTTCCACTGTCTTTGAAAAAAGGATTCAGCTGAGAAATGAAAAAGCATTCACAGAATTTTAAATGGAGCATATTCAAATTTAAAACTTTTTAATGGCTTTAGAAAAGCCCATATACATTCAAATAATTCTTTTGCTAATTTCCATTATTCTCTCTTCATTAATGTTGTCCTCAAAGGCCTTCATACTTTCTTAGCCAAGGGTCTGTGTCTGGCTGGTGGTGCTTTAAATCAATTGATTGTAAATTGAATAATTCTTAAATACATTGGACAGCTTACTATTTAAATGAACTATATTATGATTTTTTTTTTTATAAAGAGAAAGTTATCCTCTCCCAAGATGGTTGTATTTGCTCTATGTAAAATCTTCAATCTCTTCTACCTCTAAATTCGTGATCCCAGGATACTAACCCTGCTGGTTAAAAACTTCAGCTTTTTGCTCCTTCAGATAGATCTTTCCTCAGTTTGACTTAAAGAGATTTCATTGTTTTTGAAAATGTGTATATTTGGTACTTTGCAAATGGAATTCATCACTGTCCAGCAGACACTTAAAGAAACATAGTCATGAAACTTTTATACCTTCTTGTTTCAAACGCTTTTTGGAAGTTTTTGTTGTAATCCGTGTAGAAAATTCAATCTCCAATGTTGCATGGACCTTTGTTCCTCAGGCTGTGCTTGCCCATGCCCATCGATGTGGTCTACACCTGGGTAAATGGCACTGATGTCGAGCTGCTTAAAGAACTGCGGCAGGTGAGAGAACAGATGGAGGAGGAGCAGAAAGCCATGAGGTAAGGTTGGAGCCCACGCTTGTTGGAGTCTGGAGGGGCTGAGCTTTAAGACATCTGGCACAGTTCCCTTAGGGTAGTGTTGTGAAATCCATTCTCCACTCTGAGTTGTTGCATTTAAAAAAGGAATGGCTGGGATCTTATTAGGATATAGATTTTAGTTCCCTTAAGTTAAACAATGACTTTTTTTTTTAAGTTGAAAGTAGTTAATTTTGAATTACTTTAATCCTGCCAGATCTAGTCGCTGGCCTCTCCCTTGAGGAGTGGGGTGCGGTTCATGTATTTGTGGAAATACCACATATTTCCATTAGGATTACATTGATCATGAAAAACAATTTTATAAAACATCACTACTCAAGTTTTTCGGGTTTTATCTGAAAACTCACCTGTGCAAAATCTTAAGAGGAGAGTATTCATTTTCCTCAATACCTCATTCATGCTCCCTGCGCCTAGCCAATCCAATTCCAAATCTTGTTTTTGCCTTTAAAACATTTCCTTTATCTCTCCTTTCAGATCCACAGCCAGAGCTGTAGTTCAGACCCTCAGGCTACTTGCCTAGGTGACTGCATTTTCTTCTTACTGACTTCCTGGCTCCAGCTCTCTCCTCATGCCAGACCCTATTTCACTCAGGTGCCATAGGTCTGACTATTGTTACCTTTCTTAGTAATTCCAGTGATTCCTTATCACTTCCAGGATCAAACACAGACTCCTGTTAGGCATTTCCCACTCTTCATAAACTGACCCTTCCCTTCTTCATCTCTATTCCAGGCCTAGAACTCTCTGCTCCCTGACCTGTCTTTTAGGTTCCCCGACTTCCTTTGAGACTTAGCTCTTCTACAGGAGATAGTTCTGGTCCTTGCCATCTGCTAATGTTGCCAATCTGCTAATGTAATCTGTTCCCTTTCAAATTATTTTCACATACTCTATTTTATCTTGTATGTTCCTAGACATATTATTATATATTATTTCCCCAGGAGGATTTATTCTTCCTGAGAGCAGGGACTGCTCTTTTGATGTTATCTAGTGTTTGGCACAAAGTAAGTGCTTAATAAAATCTGGCTGACCAACTGACATGAGGGATGGTAGAATACCTTTTGTCATCATTAACTGCGTATAATTGGCTTATCAGACTTCTATTTCTGTCCATACATCTCCTGACACCAAGTGAACTTCCTCATCCATTCTTTGGTGACCTCAATTTTATTGTTTTTGTTTAGAGAAATCCTTGGAAAGAACTCCACAGAACCCACGAAGAAAAGGTAAACTTGTTAGTTTTCTCTGAATAAGAGTTGAAAAGTAAAATTTTGTCATTACAAATTAGCTATGACTTGTGTGCATTGGTCAGTACGTATTAAAGCACACAAAAGTTTCAAGCCCCGAAATCTGCCATTTATGAAGCCGACACCACTGGATTTGGTCACATGGTGGTCCAGTGACATATTCTGGCCTCAGATTGAGGGTCAAGCCATTGCTTGCAGGGGCTGGGGGTGGGGGGGAAGGACAGGGAGGAGTTGGGATGAGTAGATAAGGATTCTAGAGAGGTCAAGGAAACCTATTGGGAAACAGACCTGTGTTTACTCTGGTGTTGGGACTGTGGACGGGGAGTGGGTCTCTCCCAGCCTCAGACTCTACGTCGGCAAAATGGGCTAGCTTGCACGCAGCTGCTGATAGTGGTGCTGCAGAAACCATTGTTGTCTTGTTGTTGGGGTTTTTTTGTACTTTACAAGCCTTAAATGCTGTAAGGATGTGTGGTCTTTCTTTCCAGTGAAAAGCAGTTAGAATGTTTGCTAACGCACTGCATTAAAGTGCCCATGCTCATAATGGACCCAGCCCTGCCTGCCAACATCAGTCTGAAGGAACTGCCATCCATTTATCCTTCTCTGCAGTCTGCTAGTGACATGTTCTTTGTGGCAAAACCCAAAAACCCATCAACTAATGTTTCCGTCATTGTTTTTGACAGTCATAAGGAAGGTAAGCTCCTTTTTATTGGTATGAAAAAAGTGTAACAATCATTTCTTTGATATTTATATTAAAATATTTTGCATTTTGAATCAGTTGCAACTGAATTAATATTACAGGAACAACCAAAAGAAAATTTAAGAAATAGTTAAAAAAAAATCAAACTGCTTTCAGTCCCACCTTAGGGAGAGATAATTTAGTTGACTTTATATAGGGATGGACTTCACCTGGACCTATGATTTCACTGCTGTAGAGAGCCCCGCAGGTGCTTAATAATTGCTTGTTTCCTTCCCCATATAAGGAAACTTGCTTTACTAATGAAGGTCAGGGCCTTCTCTGTAACCGAAGAGTTTTCAAGACTGGTCTAGAGCAGAGGCATCAGTATTCTGACTTATTTAAGGTCACACAGCCTGTATGTTTCAAAGCTAGTACTTGAACCCAGTTCTCCCTCCTCAGTCCCTTCTCTCCCCGTGGCACCATGTTATCCTTCATTTGATATAGTATTACCTAAAATAGGCCTGCACAACTGGTGGGCCAGGGGCCATTTGTGACCCACCAAGGGTTTGCTGCTGCGCACTCTCCTTTTTGTCATGTGACTCTTGGCAGTTAGCCATCGTCAGTCTGTCTCTAGTCTCACCTGTCAGTGACCTGAAGTTTACAAGTTGTGCAAGTTTGACCTAAAGCTTCACCTGTCACAGATCCATTGCTAACCTTCCTATTGTATATGAAAGCATTGCTGGGCCTGGACCTAGGAAATAGGAGTTCAAATCCAGCCCCAGATATTTACCAGCTACAGCTAGTCCCTGACCCGTTTGCCTCAGTTTCCTCAGCTGTAAGATGAGCTGCACAATTGTACCCCTCACTGCTGCAAGGCGGCTCTTTGATTTCTTTCCTGTTAACCAAGTTATGCAGCGTTTCCCACAGTTCTGAAGCCCTCATCTCACCTACCCATTTCTGGCCCCAGCAAATGACCTCGGCCTACTGTTTTACAGACAATTAGCAAAGCCATCTTGATGTGAACATGTACAGCTCCCCTCTTCCCTGTTCCAAAGTCTTTTGGTGCTCTCACTCCTCTTTTCCCTTTCTTCTCAGACAGGGAGGAAGTTATCTCCCTTGCTAATAACTGATGATGATGATAACCACCATGTGGTTTATGTATCATCTTATGTAAACTATCTCATTTGAACATCACAGCAGCATTATGAAGTTAGGGTCTATAGATATTATTGTTTCAGTTACATAGGAGAAAAACAAGTCACGGGTTAATTGACTTGGCCATGGTTGTTGTAAGGCCAAGCAAAGTAGAATCTTTTGCTGTTTTTGTTTTACTAAAAGTGCCTCTGATTGAATAACTTGATGAAAGAAGATCTTCCCCACACATTGATGGGCCTACCCATTGGGAGAAGCTTGATTAGGGGAGTTGCTTTTTTAGGAGGGTCCCAGATACCTTTTGTTTTTTCTGTTGAGGCACTGGATCAGAGGGTCATGCCCTCTGCTTCTAAAAAGTGTATAAATACTCTGAGGGTGAGGTTTTACTTTGGGGTTTACTGACTGGAAATGTTTGTTCGGCAAGACAAAGACTCTGTGAAGCCATGGCAAGAAGCCCCCGGCTTTGAAACCCAAATGTTCCCTCTCTGGTAAAGATGTATGTATATTAATGGTCAGACATCTTGGAAGCTTATCTATTGACTTTTGATTTCTCTCTATTTTGTCTGAAGTTCAGGTGCTGACATTTTCCCCTGAACTAACTGAATGATACATGTGCTTGATTAAAGTGATTGTTAACCCCTCAAAAGTTGCCTTTCCTTTTATGAGTGCAGATCTGAGAACCTGTATAGCAGACCCCCCTGTGTATGTTGGGGAACTTATGTTACAGTTGCACAGCTAGCAGGTGTCAGAGGTGGAATTCAAACTCACATACCCCTTGTTCCAAGTCCAGAGCTCTGGACACTTAGCCACACTTTCATCTGACCTGTTTCCCTGGGTTACAGGTTCCAGTTCCTCCTAAGATAATGTAATACTTGACCTTATTCTCTCCATCATCCCCATCATAAGGTGACACTGCCAAAGGAGAGAATTTTTTAATGAGGCTTACTATTTCTGCTCCTTCCACGGGCCATGTACTTCTGTCTCAGACCAATAGTGGCTACCTGTTGGCTTCTAAGCAAAATCTGAACTCCTTGGCCTGTCATTCAAAGCATTCCTAATTCCTCTCCAGCCTAACCTTATCCATCTTCCTTCCATGGACACCATACGCTAGACAGATTGGACTGTGCGTTTTTCTGTTTCAACCTTGTATTCTTTATTCACTGTGTACCACCCTCTGCTTTCTGCCTGCCATCTTCCCTGGTTTCACTCCCATTCCCCCCAGTGGTAATGACCTTTCCCCAATTAGGATCTCACATGGACTTTGTTGCCAGTCTTTAATTAACATATTATTTTATGCTCTAGTTATTCATGGAAGTATTGTATTCCCCTTCTAAACTGTGTTAGAAGCAGAATGAAGACTAAGGAAAGGCCAGAGGATTGAGTGGCAAAGAGCTCCTTGGTAACCTTAGAGAGTGCAGAGCAAGCCAGCCTGAGAGTGTCTGGAGAGGGTCTGGGAAGTGAGGCTAGTGGAAGCAACAAGCCTGCGTGACTCTTGGAAAGCTTGGCTGCTTTAAGGAGAAGAGATAAAGGGGAATCGGTCACTTGATGGCATCCCCAGGGTCTGGGAAGGGTTTTTATAGGATCCAAAGCCCTGGGCATGCTTGTAGGAATCAGAAAGAACTAGTGGATATGAGGCTGCAGTACCCAGTGACCCAACTTCCCAAGCCAACAGGAAGGGGAGCCAGAGCACAAGTTAAAGTTGGGCTTTGGCAAGGAGGAAAGCCACCCCTTCCATAGAGTCTGGAGAAGAGAAAATAGAGCCTATTATCAGGGTGTAGAGGTGTGGAAGAGGGGAGAAGGAGGTCACGGTGCATGACCTCTCTCTTCTTATTAAAATCAGGAGTCAGAGTTTTTATTTGGTGGGAATGGAGAGGAAAAGAAGATGAAACTTGGTGTAGGGACTGCAGGGAGCATGGTACAGAGTTAACCTGGGAAGAAGAGAGGATTTAATGGAGGAGTTTGTCACCCTTTGTGCTTTGGAGTCCTTTGGCTGTCTGATGCTGCCTATGACTGCCTTCTCTGAATTGTGGTTTTAAATATGTAAAAAATTGTGTGTGTGTGTGATCACAAAAAACCCAATTGTACCAAAATACAGCCTAGAATCCTCCAGGTTAAGAATCTGTAATTTAATATGTGGTGGTGAGCACCCAGTTAAAATTAGATTACCTAAATTGGTAATGACCTAGTGGGTATCGCAATACACTTTAACATTATGTAGGTAGGAATGGAGGAAATGAGGGATTACTCAGGATTGAGGCTTGACTAAGTGATGGGCAGAAGGAAGAAAGAGGCAAAGGATTCAGTGGTGGAGAAAGCAGAGGACTGGTTTGGTACTAACAGGGTCAGAACTGTAAAAAGTGGAATGTGGTCCAGTGAGGGATGGTGAGCTGGGAGCCCAGAGGGATGGATTTTGGTCTTGGAGGATTTCGGAGTTCTGAATCGTAGATGTCTTAGTTCTTTAAATCCTGCAAGACAGCGATCATATCCTGGTTTGTACCCTACTAAAAGAGGTCTTGCCGTACTTTACCCAGTCAGACTTACTATCTTTAATCATTCTGGTGGAGCAAAGTTTTTCAAGTCAAATATTGTTTTAAGTTCATCCAGTGAATTATACTTTGATGAAATCTTATGTTTTCTGTTAATTCAGATTTTAAAATTTAGAGTTTGCTTTAAATGAGATCACTTACTTAAATTTGATTGGGAAAATAAAGACAGTTCATGGTTAAGTTGAGATTTATTAGTTCCGTGAAGCAAAACCCTGTTCTCTTTTGATTTGTGACACAGCTGACATTGAAAGACCTTGAGTCTGGGCAGAGATAGAAGTATAGTTTTGTGACTGGGTTGAAGTAGCAGTGTGACATCCAGGTGGGAAACTGATTTAATGCAAAATTCTAATTGTTGATGGTTGGAGCTCACAGAGAACTTAGGACAGTTGTCTGAATTCAGCACTTTTAGTTAAACACGAGGCTTCAAGTCCTCAGATTGACCCTCTCAGTCCATCCCTTAATTCTAGCTATTCTTTCCTCTAAATGTCTTGCATTATTTCCTGGTTCTCCATTCCCACTGCTCCCCTAGGTTTCTACACCCTTACCTGCCTTATCCCCATAATCATCCTGCACAAGAGTTCCAGATTTTTTTTTTTTGGTCTTGGCCTGTGTTTTCTTGCTCATAGAGAACCCACCTCTACCAAAGCAAATGGACTTTTGCTTGAGAGAGGTTAAGTAATTAAGTACAAATCAAGTCAATCCTGGCAGTGCAGCCAGGATTTGGGAGAGGTGGAATTCGAGTCCCAGGTGCTGCTGACTGTAAAGCCAGCTCTGTGCACCATGCCACACTACTGCTCATTTCATGATTCTTCTTTCCAAATTTCACTTCCTTTATTTCACTCCCCTGCCCCAAGATAGATGAGTCTAGAAAAGAGAAGCAGCTTGGGGAAATAGAAAATCTGCTGGATTTAGTCTTAGAGGACTGTCACTGCCATTTGCTACCTGTATCACTATCAAAGACAAGTCAGTTCATAAGAGGGCTAGAGGTTGTCCTCCAGGGTTCCTCCAAGTGCTTTACCTGTGCTTCTGTGACTCTCCCTGGGCCTGTAAAATTAAGGAGAGTGGATTAAATGGTGTTGAAGCTTCCTGGCTCTAAATCTGTGATTCTTTGGTTGTTATTGTCTGTTTATTGTCTCAAGTATAAACTGCTTTGTTTGGCTTCCAGAAAGCTTCATCATCTAGTAGTCCCACCTGAATTATGCACTCTCCATTCTCCAGGATTTTCATCATTATTCTCCATATCCTTCGACCTATCCTGCCTGTGGGACCTTGGACCAGTGAGTCCCTGGACTCCTCAGTGCCCTTGTGACCTCTCTGAGATTGATAGATGCAGTGTCATCACCTTGGAGTTTTCTGTAACAATCAAATACAGCTCTGGTTCCCTGGCCTACCCCCTAATTCTCTACTCCATCTCTATCTGAACCTCCCCCCATATATAAAATGCTTCCTAATTTCTTCCTGCAGTAACTTTACCATTGTCCCTGCTTGGGTTTTGAAAGCCCTGCGCTATCCTGTTACTCCTTTAAAAGGCTTGCTTGATGTCTTCCTCCAGCTTGCCTGACCTGCTCTGACCCGCACAGGTGTCCTTACGCAGTCTGTGTTGTTCTCTGTTGTCCCAAAAGGCTTTTATGTGTTTTTTTTTAACTGCCAAGTAAGTTTTATTCGTACTAGCTTTATTCTCAGTATTTGATGTTATAGATTTTGGAGTCTTTCAGATAGGCAGGATTCTTGAAAATTATTGGTATAAATCTCTGAGTCTGTTTAATAGCCTTTGTAATCTTTCTCTTTTTTTCTCACATAAGCCTATTAATGTATCTTCCACAAATGTGTCCAGCGAACGGAGAAACAAACTGGAACAAAAGAGCTACGTTCTTGCAACTTACAGGTTTTCCATCTTAGAGATGTATTTTATGTGATTCCTTGTAGGGATTTTCCAGTAGAACTGACAGGTTTCCATTGCTTACCACCTTTTATACTGGGAACACCTTCCCCAAAGAACCGTGACAATCTGAACCCCACAGCTAGCTCGGCCAGTGCGTGCACGTCCCAGATACAGGATGAGTTTCTCCCTCCCAAGTGCAAGACAGTCCAGCAGGACCACACAGCAGGCCTGACGACCTTCCTTCCTTCACTCCCAATGGTTTTATATCTTGATTTAGTCTCTCCAGCTTGCTTAACAGCTTTCTGAAGCCATAGATGGTTGTGTCTTACACTTGTTGTGGATGTTCATCACAGAGCGGATTCTCACTGCTATATAATTGTGTTTTGTAGTTGAAGATGCCCAGGCTGGAGTGTCCAGAGATGCTGGCAAGCAGTCTGTGTGGAGGGGCTACCTGGTAGGTTACCTGACTTGCAGCAGCATCAGTGATAAGTGTGCTAAGACTTTGAGGAGCTCTTATCATTGATGTTCCCATCTCCCGGGTTGGTGTAACAGTGAGCACCCCAGCATTCACAGGGGGCCTGCTGTCACAGGTTCTGAGATAAGGAAAGACAGCCTTTGAGGTGTCAGAAAGTCAAAGGCAAAATTGCAGAGAAATCAGAAATCAACTCACTGACACCCTACATCTTTACCAGAGGGAAGTGCCCGCACCTGGGTTCTCAGGAAGCAGGGCTGAGGGGAGAGCACGGCGGCTGCGTAAGGGCTCCCAGAGTCTCATCTGGCACACCTTCCTCTTCTGAAAACAAAGCCCGCACAGTAAATACCATCAGAGTGTTTGTGTACCTTTTAGCAGCAGAGGGCATACCCCTCTGACCCAGTGCCTCAGTGAACAAACTGAAGGTACTTGGGACCTTCGTACAACACAACTCCCCTAATTAAGCCTCTCGCAATGGGCAGCCCATCAGTGGAAGGGAAAGATGCTCCCCAATCACATTGTTCAATCAGAGGCATTTTTAGTAAAACATAAATAGCAAAAGATCCTAATTTGACTGCCACTACAGTTGGCCAGTATTAGCCCAAATGATTTCTGGTATGGTGACTTTGAGGCTTGTGTAAAGTGACATTTTTCTTCATTTTCTCACCTCAGAGGTCCTCTCCATGGGTCACCAATGCAGCTCCGAAGTGTAAAAAGTGAGAGAATTGGGTTACATGTATTTTGTCTTCTTTCAGACAACAGACAAAGAAGTCCCTGGCCTGGTCCTTATGCGTGACTTGGCTTTCCTGAGTGGATTTCCGTCAACATTCAAGGAAACAGATCAGCTGAGAGCAAAGCTCCCAGAGAACCTGTCCTCCAAAATAACGCTGGTAAGGATCTGGAGGAGAGAGCAGTTGAATACGGGAGGAACCTGACACTCATTCTGAAACTAAAGAACATAGACTGGCCCTCACGCACTGCATCCGTCTCTTCTTTCCTGCCTAGCTTGGTCAGGGCATAGCTGAGTCAGCTCTTTTCTTTGTCCTCTGTAGTTTGTTTCCAATACCTTCTATAAAAACTCATGCCCCTCTTCTCATCACACCTTGGGTATTTATGCTCCCCCCACCCCGCTCTTAAAGCTCAATCTCCCTGAAGATTGAGCAGGGCTAACGCCTGGCCTAGAGGCATGGGTGCTGGCCCTAGCCCTGCTCCCCCTGCAAAGTGACAGCATTGAATTAGGTGCTGATCCTTTCAGACCTGGAATGGGATGACTCTCAGACAGTCCACCTGGCAGACACATTGGTTCCCTTTCCTTATGCCTTCCTTTGCTTTCGCTGTGTGATAATTGGGGGTTGTACAAAATCCACAATGTCCCAGATGAAGCTGTCTGCTGCTCAGTGGAGAAATTACATAACCCTTATGCACTCCCAGTGCTGCTCTGCAAAGGTCTATTATTAAGTAACCAGGAAATGTGGATATTTGTGCAAGTACATGATGATCCCAGGATTTCACACCTGAGTAGACCCTAGCGATCACCTTGGCCGGCCCTCTCATTTTATGCATGAGACATTTTCTGTGTTCACATTAAACATGTTCCTAGTGAGTTCCCCCTGTGAAGCTGAGCCCTCTCTTATGGGCAGGGCAGTTCTAGGACCATTTCATGCTATCCTTTTGTGTAGGAAATCCCAGGAGATTTTTTTTTCAAATGTGTCCTGGTAGTATGCTGGTGATGTCTTGTATAGAGGCATATTGCTAAGTTCTGGGAATCAGTCACCAAACAAGTGCTGGGCCCTGTGCCTGAATGGTGGGAGTACAGAAAATTAGGACAGAAATTTCCTTAAGGAGTCGAGGGTGTGTGTATGTGTATGTGTGGGGAACACGGACGGCACCTCTGATTTCTTCCCATGGAGGTGCTCCCTCCACCTGGGCAGGATCCTAGGCACCTTCTCTGGCACTTTCAGTCTTAGATGGTTTCCCAGAGTACCAAGAGGTAGAAATGACTTTCCACAGTTTGGGTCAGAAGGGAGACTTGAGCCCTGGTCTTCTGCCTCTCTGGCTATTTTTTCCTTAGTAACTTGGTGCCCTTGCATTGATTTAAGTTGACTCTAGAAAGTTAGGGGTAGAGTTTTGGGTGTCCACTTATCTTGGTACTGCGGTTGAAGAAGAGTTTAGTTCCAGGGAGCATGGACCAGTGAGGGTTATGAAGGCCCATCCTTTGTAATCTATACTGAGACAAGAAAAGGGATGTGTAAGGGCTGCTAAGCATTGCTGAGGATCGGAAGAGGAGGCCACTGCAGATCGTGCCATTTCAGTTTAGACTCCTTTGAAGCAGAGATAAGAATTGAGCCTGAGGCCCAGGGGGCTGGGAGGTGGAAAGATGTATGGATTTCAGGCAAAGGGGACGTGATGGACAAAGGCAGGGAGATGGGAAAGCATATCACTGAAAAAGTGAGGAGGTGACCTCATTTGGTTGGCATGTCAGTAACAGAGGAGTGTGATGAGAAAACTCTTGAAGACTTGGGGCAGTGAATCAGAGAAGAGAGAAAACATTGTTGGATGGGTCTGAGATTCAGGAAGGGCTTTCATAAGATGTGGGAAATGGCGAGCATGTTGTCGGCCCACCAGATGAGCTGTGGGAGAGGGTCAGGGGAGGAGTGCCAGAGCCCAGGGCTGCAGGAGGAGGGAGGAGCTGGGGGGGAGTGGGGAAGAGCGTAGGGCTGATGATGGTCGGATCAAGGTCTTCCTTAGAGACTGGGAGACGCGGGGCTGGTGAGGGTGCCAAGAAGGGAATCAGAGGAGCCCCAGACTGGCCCCCACCCCCATGGCTATGCCATGTTGAAGAAGATAGGGCAACGAAGGAGGGGAGCGGTAACAGCAAGGTGCAGAGGCTTCCCTGGGCAGCGAGGGCTTCGGCCGCCAGTCAGACTGCATGCTGACTGAATGCCCATTTTTCTGGTCACTGCCATAAATTTTAAATTAATCAGATCTTCCTTTTTTAGTTACTGTTTCATGTAAATAATCTTTTTCGTTCCCAACCTGGGATTTTTTTGATCGAGGAATCTGTCAGTCAGGAAACCCCTTGGAATAGTTCAGAATGTCCGCTGCCCTGCAGCTTCTGGTCTCTGTGGTGCTGGGGCTAGGGGCGCCCAGCTTCCTGTCCACTCTGCCACACCTTTACCTTACCTTTGGGAAATCTGCCATGCCAGGTTTCCAAAGGCTGGCCCGTGGGACTTGTAATTCCCTGGATTTTTTTCTTTGGGGTCCCAGACTTCAGGGTCACTTTCTGCTGACCTTCCCATCACTCCACTTTAGCACCTGATGTGGGTCTCCCTAGTTAGAACACAGGCCCTCATAAAGAGTCCTTTCTGCCTTGTTTCTTCCTTGTCCTTACAAAAGGTTCAATCTTTTTTTTTTTTTTTGGAGAGTTGGAATTGAGTCATATGGCTGCTAAGTGTCTGAGGTCAAATTCGAATTCAGGTCCTCCAGACCCAAAGGCCAGTGCCCTATCCACTATGCCATCGTGCTGCACCCAAGAGAAGCCAGACAAGTCAAGAATTACCAGACTCTCTGTTAATCATATTCACAGTTCAGTATCTGTTCGCTCTCCTTGTAATGACAATTATATACAACTACCATAAGACAGAAGATACATAGCTGGAAGTAACCTTAGATCATTTATTTGTCTGGTCCCCACCATTCCCATTATATTGTTATGGAAATTGAGACCAAGTGATATGGGATTTATCTGAGATTATGCAGCTAGTGAATAGTAAAGCATACCCTCTAATTAGTTAATTCTAAAGCCTGCATTCATCTTTATATCACTCCCACCCTAATACTTCTGTCTTCAGGTGCATGGATTATCCAGCATACTCTCCTGACAGTCTCTTTTAGAGTTTGGGGGAAACAAGATGCACCCTCTTCCATTGCCCTGTTCCAGTCAGCAGTATGACTGGGGATGGAGGGGAGGACCTGTGATTTCATTGGTGTAAGCTAGGGAGGTCACACACGTAGCCTGAGCTGCCTGCAGCCCACAGCTCTCCCAGTCATGGCCTGAACCTGATTAAAATGGAATTGGGAAATATTTAACAAAATAAATAAGCATGAAGTACAGCACAGATAATATTTTTAAGTCAGTATGTGTTTCTTTTCAAGTTTGACTCCACTGGGGTCAGTAATGCTTGAGGAGAAAACCCCTGTGACTTCCATTGAGAAGTTAATTCGCATGCCCAGAGACCCAAGCCAGCAGGGGTCAGTGGCTGACCTCACACCCAGGTATTCCTGGCTCTAAGCCAGCATGCTCTGCCCTGTGTCCTGCTGCCTCTCAAGAGATGAGGTCACACTTAGCTCCTTTTCTGTTGCTTTCAGTTTCCTGCCTTAGTCCTATGACGTGACTTGACTTTTTGAGGTTCTACACAAAGGAGCTTCCAAAAGTGTTGGGGCACTTTTGGGTGGTTTTGTCCTCAACTTGTTCCTTCTTATTTTCTTGTAAAAATTAAGGATTTCTGGGCACATTCCCAACTCTCCTGTGACCTTTGCCCCAATATTCTTTGTGTGTTATTTTATTTTCTATAATAGCTGCTTTTTTACAGTTTTATGTGGACATTTTATTCCCTCCTTAAATTCCCAGGTAGCATCTATGAGATCAAGTTGGCAGCGCTTTAGCAAACAAACCTAGCCTGCCTGCATCTCCTGTAATGTATTTCATTTCATTGTCAGGGACCAGTCTTCTGGGGTGAAGAACTGATGGACCAGAAAATTGCATCTGCCTGTGTTGGGTCTTTGCTAGATAAGAGTAGGCAAGAAGCGGCTGGCGTGTCCCTCACATCTTACATTTCTTTCCTGACTTGGTATCCATAGGGCCTGATGATTGACCAATTGCTTGATAATCTGCTCCTCCTCATATTTTCTAACCCCCATAACTCTTCTTTTATTCCTCTTCCAACTTTTGTTTACTAATTGAGGAAAATCTCCCCTCTTTTCACTTCATTTCTGAGGCCCTAAAATGACCTAATAATAAATAGCTGTTGAGAAAAGTAGGAACACTACCTATATACCTGTATGGAGGAGAAGGAAAGCTGTGAATTTTCGGGGGGAGGGAGAATTGGCAGGGAATTAGCCACCATCATTATCAATTTCTTCCATCTGTGCCCACTGTCCTGTGGGGTGTGGTTTGGAATTTGTCCCCCTCCAAAGACCTTTGCACATACACACACATGGACACGCACTCACGTCCACCTTCCATCCCTTTCATGGTATTCTTTTTGACTGTGCTCCTGAAGACTGAATGATGGTGTTAATTGAGCCACACTATGGAGGCCACACTGGGAGCCCTCCATGAAGCTGTCCGCAGACCTTTGGCCTTGCCTGTGGGCAGCTGTTTGTCACTCTGGTTGGCCATTCAGAAACCTGTTGTTATCTGTACTCAGAACAATTCCCCTGGATTCCCAGGGGGCAGAGGAAGGGTCTGTGGCCACAGGCCAGATGACATTCCAGCATTGGAATCTTGGAGGATTGTTCTCCCACAATTAACTGTATTGAGGAAATACCCTGACTTTGGAAAGGCTGAAAACTTCTCTTATGGTGTTGTTCTGTTCCCATGTAGCTGCAGTTGTATTCAGAAGCCAGTGTGGCTCTTCTGAAATTGAATAACCCCAGAGGCTTCCAGGAATTAAACAAGCAAGCTAAGAAGAACATGACCATTGAGGGAAAAGAGCTGACCCTCAGCCCGGCCTATTTGTTATGGGATCTCAGTGCTATCAGTCAGGTAAGCAATGAAAGGGGATTGTTAAAAGTTAGCAGTAACTAGAGTCAAGGGCCTGAAAGGAAAAATGAAGAATCCCCTGGCTGTGGTACGTGATGCCCGCCATAGTCGACTGATAAATGATTGGCTATTTCTGTTTCTCTAGGCTGCTGTGCTGCTCCTGCCTCTAATCCCAGCTTTGGTAGGGGGTGGCGGGGTACTAAGTGCTGAGGGCCGGGTGGGGAGAAGGGAAGGGGCTGGGGAAGAGAAATCCTCAAGGACCCATGGCCCTGCCATGTGCACTGAGCTGCTGTTGGTGTGAAGTGTCCTTTCTCAGCTCTGTGGTGGAAGCATCTCTGCGGTGGCCTAATGGACTGAATGGTTTTTGCAGTCTAAGCAGGATGAGGATATTTCTGCCAGCCGTTTTGAAGATAATGAAGAGCTGAGATACTCTTTGAGGTCCATAGAGAAACATGCACCCTGGGTGAGAAATGTCTTCATCGTAACCAATGGGCAGATTCCGTCCTGGCTGAATCTTGATAACCCTCGGATAACCATAGTGACTCATCAGGTAAATGTCCTCCCTTCAGTTGGTCAATCACCAAGTGTTGTTTTTTTTTCCCTATTATTTTATTTGTTTTCAGTGTTCTACAATCACTTCATATATCTTAGATTTTTTTCCCTTCCCTCCTCCTTCTTACTGTAACCCTCCCTTCCCACTCCCTCCCCAAGATAGTGTGCAATCTTATATAGGTTCTACACATACATTCCTATTAAATATATTTTCTCCTGTCATGTTGAATAGAAGAATTAAAATGAATGGGAGAAACCATAAAACAAAACAAAACATAATACAAAAGAAAATGATCTGCTTCATTCTGCGATCAAATTCCAATAGTTCTTTCTCAGGATGTGAAAGGCGTTTTGCCTCAAAAATCCATTGGGAATTTTTCAGGTCCTTGCATTGCTGTGAAGGACCAAGTCTACCAGAAGAATTCCTCGCACACTGTGGTTGTTTCTGTGTATAAAGTTCTCCTGGTTCTGCTGCTTTCACTCAGCATCAGTTCATATAAGTCCTTCCAGGCCTCTCTGAAGTCTTCCTGTTCATCATTTCTTACAGCACAATAATATTCATATACCACAACTTGTTCAGCCATTCCCCAGTAGGTGGGCATCCCTTTGATTTCCAGTTTTTGGCCACCACAAAGAGAGCTGCTATAAATATTTTTGTACACATGGGACCCTTTCCCATTTTTTGATCTCTTTGGGATGCAGTACTAGCGGTGATATTACTGGGTCAAAGGATATGCACATTTTTGTAGCCCTTTGGGCATAATTCCAAATTGCTCTCCAGAATGGTTGGATCAGCTCCCAGCTCCACCAGCAATGAATTAGTGTTCCAACTCCCCCACATCTTCTCCAACGTTTATCTTAATGTTTAGTCACGTTAGTCAATCTGATAGATGTGATGTGGTACCTCAGAGTTGTTTTGATTTGTGTCTCTAATCATTAGTGATTTAGAGCATTTTTTCCTGACTATAAATAGCTTTAATTTCTTCCTCAGAAAACTGCCTGTTCATATCCTTTGACCATTTATCAATTAGAGAATGACTTGTATTCTTGTAAATTTGACTCAATTCTCTATATGTTTTAGAAATGAAGCCTTTATCACAGACATTAGTTGCAAAAATTCTTTCCCTGTTTAATCTTGGTTGCATTGGGTTTGTGCAAAACCTTTGCATTGTAATCAAAATTATCCATTTTGCATTTCATAATGTTCTCTCTCTTGTTTGCCAAAAATTTCTCCGTTCTCCATAAATCTTACAAATACACTCTTCCTTGCTCCCCTAATTTGTTTATAGTATCAGTCTTTATATCTAGATCATTTGGATTTTATTTTCATGTACGGTGTCAGGTATTGGTCTATGCCCAGCTTCCGCCACCCTGTTATCTAGTTTTCCCAGCAGTTTTTGTCGAACAGTGAATTCTTAACCCAGAAGAGGATCCTTGGGTTTATCATACAGTAGATTGCTATATTCCTTGACTACTGTGTCTTGAGTATCTAACCTATTCCACTGGTCTACACCTCTGTTTCTTAGCTAGTACCAAGTGGTTTTGGTGATTGCTGCTTTATGATACAATTTGAGATTTGGTAGGGCTGGGCTACCTTCCCTAGCATTTCTTTTCATTAGTTCCCTTGAGGTTCTGGACCTTTTGTTCTTCTAGATGAATTTTGATATTTTTTCTAGCTCTAAAAAATAATTATCTGGTAGTTTGATTATTATGGCACTGAATAAGTAAATTAATTTAGATAGAATTGTCATTTTTATTATATTGGCTCAGCCTACTCACGGGCTGCTTATATTTTTCCATCTACTTGGATTTGAGTTTATTTGTGCAAAAAGTGTTTTGTAATTTTGTCCAGATAGTCTCTTGGTTTGTTTTGGCAGGTAGACTCCCAGATATTTTATAGTGGCTACCCTAGCTTTAAATGGGATTTCTCTTTCTATCTCTTGCTATTGGACTTTGTTAGTAATATATAGAAATGCAGATGATTTATGTGAGTTTATATTTTGTAACCTGCAACTTTGCCAAAGTTGTTTATTATTTCAAGTAGTTTTTTACTTGAATCTCTGGGATTCTCTAAGTATATCATCATATCATCTGCAAAGACAGATAAGTTAATTTCTTCTTTGCCTATTCTAATTCCTTCAATTTCTTTTTCTTCTCTTACTGCTACAGCTAACATTTCTAGTACCGTATTGAATAACAGTGGTGATAATGGACATC
>CM053770.1:228014131-228038138 GCA_028658325.1 Potorous gilbertii
TCCCTTCATTTTCAAGGTTGCAGAATATTTTAAACATAGTCGCACTTGAACAGTTTAAAAAGGTGAAGTTTATGTTTTTAAAATTTGCAAAGCCCTTTGCATACATTGTTTCAATGGGGACTTTGCAGTAAAAATGGGTTATAGATCATCAAAAGTGCTCTAAATACAGGGTGTCCCAAAAGTCTCAGTGCAATTTTAACCTGTTAGAACCTAAATCAGACAATGAATTTAAAGAGTTTCGCGGCCTTGAAAGTGTTTTTTATAAACCTCACTGCTTACACACTTCACTCCTTCAGTGGAATCCAACTCTGTGATTCCATGGACCTTCTATCCTGCACTCTCTCTCAAAAATCTGTCCCAAGTTCATGTTCATTGCTTCCATGACACCATCTATCCATCTCATCCTCTGCTGTCTCCTTCTCTTCCTACCTTGAATCCCCTCCAACATCAGGGACTTTTCCAATGAGTGCGGTTTTCTCTTCTATGTCCAAAGTATTTCAACTTCAGTATTTGACTGTGCAACGAATAGTCTGAATTAATTTTTTTTTAAATATTGATTGATTTGATTTGCTTGCTGCCCAAGGGACTCTCAAAAGTCTTCTCCAGCACCTCAATTCAAAAGCATATGAAGTGCTCAACTTTCCTTATATTCCAAATCTCACAATCATACATTACTACCAGAAAAACCATAGCTTTGACTCTGGTCAGCTAGGTGACCTCTCTGCTTTTTACTTATGCTGTCCAGATTTGCCATAGCTTTCCTTCCAAGGAGTAAGCATCTCTAGTTTCATTATGGCAGTTGCCATCTTCAGTGATTTTTGAGCCCAAGAATATAAAATCTGAAATGGCTTTCATTTTTTTTCCCTTCTATTTGCCAGAAAGTGATAGAACCAGTTGCCATGATCTTCGTTTTTTTTTTTTAATGTTGAGCTTCAAGACAGCTTTTACTCTCCTTTTTAACCCTCAGCAAAAGACTTCTTAATTCTTCTCACATTCTGCCACCATGGTGGTATCTGAGATTGTTGATATTTCTCCCAGAAACTTTAATTCCAGCTTTTAATTCATCCAGGCAGCATTTCACTTGATGTACACTGCACCTAAATCCTTTTTCCCATCTTAAACCAATCAGTTGTTCCATGTTCAGTTCTGTGTTGCTTCTTTGCCCACATACAGGCTCTTCAGTGAGATGATCTGGTGCTCCCATGTTTTTGAGGACAGCTCATTTTGTTGTGATCTACAGTCAACAGCTTTACTGTAGTCAGTGAAGCAGAAGTAGATGTTTTAATGTATTTTGCTGTTATTATTTTACAGAAGTTGGCATTGAGGTCCCAAGATTTTGATTGTTGCTATTGTGGTTCAGTCATTTCAGTTGTATCTAATTCTTTGTCGAACTCATTTGGGGTTTTCTTGACAAAGATATTGGAGTGGTGTGCCTTTTCCTTTTCTAGCTCATTTTATAGATGAGGAAACTGAGGCAAACAGGGTTAAGTGATTTGCTCAGGGTCACATGACTAGTAAGTGTTGGAGGCTGGATTTAACTCAGGAAGATGAGCCTTCCTGATTCTAGGCCCAGCGCTCTATCCACTGCACCACCTTTTTAAAAATTCTTCATTACAAAATCACATATCCCATTGAACTTTAAGCATGTCTTTGGTGAATAGTCCATTTTTTCCCCAAAAATAGCCTTGAGTACAGAACATTGGTTTTCTTTGTTTTAGACTAGATATGTCTCTCTCTCAGCCAGATTGGAGGTGCAATGGCCATTCACTCACGCGAAGATCTCATCATTGATCCCCATAGAAGGTCTGAGCTCCTTTTACCTCATCCTCATCCTTAGTCAGCTTAGTGGTTCTTAATTGTACAGGTAGTCACCAAAATGGGCCAGCTTTGGTGTAGATACCAGATTGGCTTTAGGCCTACTGCAGCATAGAGCCCTCTAGTTAAAATGATTCATCAGTCTCAGCCTCCCTGGTCATAGGGATTATAGGCATGTACCCTCTACACCTGTGGACCATTGGTTTTCCATTGGTGTACAAAGCACATGAGTTCTCAGCCTCTGAAGTAGGAACAATTCCATCCTTTGAATAAATTCTTTAATTTTTTGTGATATATGACATGGTGTAAGGTCATTTTGGAATATTCCATCTCTAGTGGGAAATTTTTATAAATCTGAAACAATGCTGCTCCTCAGTATATCAGTCTATTTATCAGACAGAGTCATTGCTCCCTCACTGGAGACAAGACTTTTAGGCCAACTGGGAGGGAACAAATCTCCCAAGCATTTGGGAGATGAATATTTCCTAATAAAGATCTTACAGGTACACCTAGAATTCATTGATGAAGCCTTGAATTAATAAAAGTTCTCTTTCTCCAGTGACTAGTACTCTAGCATTTATACTGCCTTATTCATGACAAACATTTTTCTTTATATCAACAGTTAGCAGCTGGTTTCCTTTGTTTTACCGGTCTTCTTGTTCCTTCAACTTCAAAGAATCACTTCAGCTTGTTCCATTGCCAGGTATACCAGAAGTTTTTGGCTTTTTTCTGAGGATTTATTAAGCTATTTTGCATCAGTGCTTTGTCAGTTCTTACTTGTCAGTTTTTATTTTTGTTTCCAATCAGTTTTTCCTTTTTACTTCCATATAACTCATCTCATCTTAATTGGGGCACCTAGGTGGCACACTGGGCCTGGAATGCCAGGCCTGAAGACAGGAAGACTCATCTTCCTGAGTTCAGATCTGGCCTCTGGCATTTACTGGCTGTGTGACCCTTGGAAAGTACCTTAACCTTGTTTGACTCCGTTTCCTCATCTGTAAAATGAGCTGGAGAAAGAAATAGCAAACCACTCCAGTATTTTTGCCAAGAAAACCCCAAATGGAGTCACAAAGAGTTGGACAGAACTAAAATAACTAAATAACAACAACAAAAAAGCTAATCCTGTTTTCATTGGAGGATTAAATGATCCTTGAAATGTTTAATGTCAACATGCCAACAGCTACTACAATACCTGTAATTGTCATTGAAGTGTGTTCATTAAGAGTTACAGTCTTTGCCCATTTCCCTGTAGTAATATCTATTCTTAAAAGTCACAGAATTAAAAACACAAATAAAAGACAACAAAGGAATGTTTGTATGTCATGGAATCTAGCACTCAATGGACAGAGAAGTAGCTAAAGATAGGCACACCAACTCAGTCTGATTTCATCTGGTCAAGGTCGGAAGTCCTGAATCATCTTCCCCCCTTTCAAGAGAAGCAGACATATAGGACCATTGCAGTAACAAAATGAGACATCATAATCATTGCTAGTCCCAAGTCATTTGTACAAATGAGTAGTCTAACACCTCCATTTTATAGATGAGGAAGTCAAGGCCTAGTTATAAAGTAACTCGCCTAGAGTCAAACAGGTGATAAGTGACAGAGCCAGGATTTTCTTTTATCAAGGTCCTCTGTCTCCAGAATCCAACCTTATTCTCCAATATCTCAGAGTTCTATACAAAACTGAATAAATGAAAACAGCAGAATTTTGGTGCTTAAAGAAGAAAAACTTGAAAAAAAATCACTCATGGGTTACATTTCCTAAGGATAATGGGAAAATGAGAGATCACTCTATCACATTTACTAGAGTATTTCTTTTTTAATTTCATAATACAAACATTTTCAGGAAAGAAAATCAAGGGAAAAAAATTCTTCTTTTATTCTTGGTTCTATTTGGAAGTTATCCTGGCTCAAAGAGCTGCGGGAAGGAGGTAAAGCCAATCTGGAAAGGTTTTGATCATGGGCCCCGTTACAGTGAATTTGTTATCTGAGGACCAGCCTAAGTCAGAAAGACTCATCCTCAATAAGTTAATGAAATTTTCAACCATAAAAACTCAAGGAAACCATTTATTAAGACTTAGAAGAGCTAGAATCCCTAGTTTTCTATGAAGCTTACCTCAAAAAGCACTTCCTACATGAGGCCTTTCCTCAGTCCCTCAGATACCAAAGTCTTCCTACCTCCAAAAAAAACTGATTTTGTATTTATTTTGTATATGTAACTCTTGGTCATTATATTGGGTTATTTTTTTTTAAGTACTGGGGCAGAGGAGGGGATTTAAGAAAGAAAAAAATTACTGTAGTCACATAGATCTCTCTACTTCTCTATGTGATGGATAGATAATATCATGGAAGCAATGAGCATGAGCTTGGAGAGACTGGAGATGATAGTGGAGGACAGAGGGCCCACAGGTCACAAAAAGTCAGACACAACTGAACAAATGAACAGCTTCTCTATTTAAAAGTCACTTCTCGTGTTCTCCCAAGAAGGCTTGGGTTTGAAGACTGAGATTCCAACAGATCACAATACCAGCTGCTGCAGGCACATTACATTGATGCGTGTATGAGGACCAACCCCAGGCACCTCCCTCTTTTCCTCTCTCCCCTCTCCCACCCACCTCTGACTCAGTCTGGTTTTGGTTTGTCTCTCTCCTTGTCTCTGGCTGCTCCTCTCCCCTCCCTTCCTCTTCTCCCCTCCCTTCCTCCTCTCCCCTCCCTTCCTCTTTCTGTCTCCTCAAAGCTTCCACTATATTGGGAAAACTTCCATCTTGATTTCATAATAGCTTCCCCTCTTTTTAAGCTAGGAGAAATACAACTGCCAGGATCTTTATTGCCAGTTGTTATACTTAAAAATTAAGGTAAACTGAGAGACAATGGCCCAAGCATGATCAGTTTATTAGTCTGGCATTAACTGATAAATTGAGTCACTTTTCTCTCTTAAGGACCAAAGACCCCAGTAAGGGCTGACAGGGTCTTTTAAACATAGGGATCTCTTCCTTCTAACTGAACTAATACATCATTTGGACCTCTCCAAGCAAAGGTAAGACAATCCCAATTAGTAGATATTTTAATGAGGAGGTGGGTTGAGTCACTTCAATTCCTCCCCATTATTTTCTCAGGGAGAGATGGGAGTTGTTTGTCCTTCATTTTAAAAGAGGACCAGTCATTACAACAGGGGGTGACATCTTGACTCCCATGTGAATTGGATTTCAGGGAAGCACAGTTGCACAATATCATCAGCCTCACTCCCTCTTCCAAAATAAATAAAGTTCAGGGACAAGACAGAAGTCAAGAGGACTGGCAATGGCTTGGGATGCAGTGGATGACTTCGGTATTCTCAGTGTCTGATCAAACTCTAAGCTTTTCATGACCTTTGGAACAAAATGTTTTCTACACATTCCACCAGGGGAAGTCTTCACATGCTAGGTGTAGACATTCCCCCCAACTCACTGATGAGTTTGAGACCTGTTAGTTACCCTGAATCTGGTTTAGCCTGTGTTGGCAGACCATTTTACCAAGGTGTAGCATGCTATGCAAAGCACTCCACTGTCTGACAAGAAAACCCCAAATTCAGAGTCAAACGCAAAAGTCAAACACAAAACAGAGACAAAAACAACAAGGACTTACTTGGAGTCAGGATAACTTGAGTTTTGTTTTTTTTTTAAGAGACATTGAGGTTAAGTGACTTGTCCAGGTCACATAGCTAGTAACTATCTCAGATCAGATTTGAACTCAGGTCCTCCTGACACAAGGGCCAGTGCTCTATCCAATGGACCACTAGGTGCCCCCCAGGTTAACTTGAGCTCTAACCCTGCCTTAAACACTCACTAGCTGGGTAAATCATTTAAACTATGTCTTACTTTCCCTATTTGTAAAATAAAAAAGTTGGATTTGGTCTCTAAGGTCCCTTTTAACTCTAAATCTATGATCCTACTGTGGTGGGGACTGTTTCCCACATGTAGCTTGGGGGTGTCCTTGTGTCTCAAAGGGAGAATAGACAGAACAGACAGAGAAGATTAGTTTCTCCTTAATCTCTACAAGAGAGATTTTAATTCCTGCTAGGAGGGCAAGCAGGAAGATGGGGATTGATGACTACCACTATGAGTAGCCCCTAGTCAGAGATAAGGGGAGAACCAAGTTAGAATTATATCTACCTGCTTCTCAAAATCTTGTTAGGCTAGAGAATGTGATTTTCAGGTTTAATCTGATTTTCCAATTACTGTTTCATTATTGGGGGGAGGAAGATCCCAAGCTTTATATCCAAGGTTTGACTGACTCTCTTCCTACTAAATACTAGTTCCAAAATCAATACACATAGCACTTGGTCAAAAAACCCATTTATCCAAATTGGCAGCAAAAGAAAAATCAGAAAAAGTTTTCATAGAAGAATATATACGAAACAATACAGAGTGAAGGAGATCTCTCCCAGGGATTGGGATAAAACAAGAGTCCTCTATATCTATGGAGACTAGTAGCTCCCTTCCTACCAGCTTCTTCCAATCTTTTCTTTCAGTGACCTGAAGTGGGGTTGGTATCTTCCATCTTCTCTTTTGAAGCTTCCAGCTTCAAAGGCAGAAGGGCAAACATCAACTGCAGAACTCCAAACTACTTGAGAAAGATTCAAGAGCTCTCTAGTCTGCCTCCTTCACCAACCCCACCCCATTCCTCACACAGGTGCAGGACACTGATTTCCACCAATGAGGAGAACGTTCTATATCAATGGGCTTGGAACTAGGGTTGTCTTTCTCCATTCAATTATAAACTTTTCAATCAGAAACTATCTTTTGCCTTTCTTTGTATCTGAAGCTGAACATAGTGCCCAGAACATAGTAGAGCTTAATAAATGTTTATTGACTAACTGGCTGAAATACTTGCTGAAATGAACTGAGTAAAAGTGATTTATTGATTAGTCATTAGAAATGTAAATTGCTCATAACCAGTAATTGAGTGCTTACTATTTTCCAGGCTTTGTGCTAAGCCTTGGGTTTACAAAGACAAACATGAAACACTCTTTGCGTTCAGAGCTTACATTATAATATATACATTATGATATAATATAATATATAATAATATAACAATATAACATACAATATTATACATAATATACATTATAATACAATATAATAATATAATATAATACCTCTCCCTATAGAGAATGAACCATTTGATCTGTAAGGTGCCTTAGAGAATTTTATTTTTGCAATTATATCCTTTGCATTTGCATCTAACTACTTGATTGATTGCTGAGTGGAAAGCACTCAGAGAAAGCACTCTAAATTATGGATCCTTGAAAAACTGAATCCTTTGCCTTTTAATCCCATTCTTTTTATTTTCATTACAAGCATGAAAACATGAACTTTACTAGTAGTAGTAGTTGTGGTAGTGGTGGTGGTGTTGGTGGTGGTGATTGTGGTGGTAGTAGTAGTGGTGCTAGTGGTAGTAGTAGTAGTGGTGGTGGTAAAAAATGGTTCTTAAATGGTTGCTTTAAATTATTACTAGGTATGTCCCTAATGTTATACTGGCAGTGGTGGTGGTTGTCCTTCATTTTCGAAGAGGAGCAAAATGACATCACTATGATAAAGTGAAGTTTCATTATGTCTGATTGTGGCTGATCAGACCAATACGAGTTCGGAATGCTCTACCACAGGTTGGGCACAGATTGTCCATGTGAATATTTGGATACTTCAAATTTGCACATCCTACGTTTACTTTGTGCTGTGTCTTTGTGCTGGAAGTGGTATAGAATGTCTCAAATTATATTAAGTTTATAATACTATCATTGTACGTACATCCAAGTTACCTTGTATTTATTCTATATATATCTTGTATGTAATTATGTATGTTTTCTCCTACCCCATTAATATGTAAACTCCTCAAAAGTAGGTATGTTGTTCCATTGTTGTTATGGCTTCCCCAGAGTCCAGCCTGGCACCTAGTAAGGATTTAATGCACAGATTTATAAGTCGATTCTGTTGGAAAAGTTGTTTGTCCTTCATTCTCTCAAAGGCCCAATGATATCATGAGGGTAATGTCTTGACTTGCTCGTGAATTGGATTTGAGTGGGCAAAGTCACCAGCCTCCTTTTCTCCTCCAGAGTCATTGGAAAAATAGAGTTTTAAATGAAAGGGTGGATAAAATGGAGACAACAGGGCTGACAAAACTCAGGCTTCCTTCTTTAGTAAGTCATGGGAATCTCACCAATGTGAGAACTCCCTCCCAGCTTTCTCTTGTCAGTTTTTTGTCTATGTCCTTCTATAAATCCTCTTTTATGAATGATGAAGGGTTTCTTCTCAGTCTTTAGATGCCTACGACAGCTATAGTCTGACCATACCACGTACCACAGAATTGTGCTTTTTTCTCCCACTCTGTAATCCACTATGGAGAGGTCTGCACCTCTCACTTTTTAAAAACTCTTAATTTTTTTAATTTAATTTTTTCCAATTAGTTATGTGTAAGAATAATTTTTAACATTAGATTTTTTTTAAATTTTGACTTCCAAATTCTCTCCCTTCTTCCCTATCCTTCCCCTTCATTGAGAAGGCAAACAATCTGATATAGGTTATACATGTCTGCACTTCTCTTAAGGTAATCTAAAATTTCATTAGCTTTTAGCACTACTATGTCACACTTTGATGCATATTGAGCTTGTGAGACACTCAGAATCAAGATCTTTTTCATATAGGATCATAGATCTAGAGTTGAAAGGAACCTTAGAGCCCATCTAGCCCAACCATTTCACAGATGGGGAAATTGAGGCCCAAGTGGGTTAAATGACTTACCCTAGTTGTCTGTACTCAGCTCCCCTACTTGTACTTGTACTTCAATCTAAGTAATACTTCACTTCATCTCTATTAATTTCACTCCAACAATCTAGCCTGTCAATATCTTTTGGGGTTTTTTGAGGGGGCTGTTGTAATTTTTTTTAATTTTAAACTTAAATACAAAATGAGAAAAGAAAAAAATGCCATGCACACAGTAGAGCATAAGAGAAGATTCAATATAAAACAATAAATTTCCATTTCAAGAAAACCTATATATAATACATATGTATGCCTACCTATGTTTTATATATATACATATATATATATACACATACATATATATATATATATATATATATATATATATATATATACATGCCTATACAATACATACTACAGATTGTTTTCAAAGCTGCCTGGTTTTCCTTTGTTTCCTTCTAGGTTTTCTGTTGTTCTCTGCTGTGCACTTTTTATTTATCTCCCCCCTGCCAAATTGCAATTAAATATGGACATACTTTGCTCACCTATTCCTGAACCTATCCACCCCTCCAAGAGTCCCTCCTTTATCCTCTCCCTACCCCCATCCTCTAGCCCTCTTATTTCTTTTAGAATTTATAAGGCTTTTATACATACATACACACTCATATACACATTATACACATACTCATATATTATATATAGACATATATGTGTGTATATTATATATGTGTATACATATTTACGCCTCATTTTTATGCTATAACTATTCCTTTTTATCTCACCCTATGCAGTTTTATTTTTTTATAAGCACACCATCACACTCAGCTCAGCCCAAGCCTTTCTTTCAAACTATCCAAATACTGGTAACAGTTATAAGAGTATTGATAATATTTTCATGTACAAGAAGTAAACAATTTGACTTTATTGAGTCCCTTATAATTAATCTTGAATCTTTACCTTATATTTCTCCTGGATATTTTATGTTGAATTTTCCCTTAAGTTCTGTTTTCTTTGTCACAAATGCCTGAAAGTTTCAGTTCATTAAATATCCTTTTTTTTCATTCTGAATTACACATAACTGTTGTAACCCGAGCTCTTTTGCTCTATATTATATAGTATTACAAGACATGTGGTCAGTCCTTCAACATTGTAGCTGCTGGGTCTTGTGTAATCGTTATTGTAGCTCCATGACATTTAAATTGTTTTTTCCTTGTAGCTTCCAATATTTTCTCTTTAAGCTGAGAGCTTTAAAACTTGACTATGATATTCCTGTGAGTTTTCCACCTGGGATCTCTTTCGGGTAGTGACTGGTGAATTTTTTCTATTATTCTTCTTTGCCTTCTTGTTCTAGAACTTCAGGGCAATTTTTCTTGATAATTTCTTGTAATATTGTATCAAGATGCATTTTTAAAAATTTATTTTCACAGACTATTCTTATATTATTTCTCCTTGATCACTTCTCCCAGATCAGTTGTTTTTCTGGTGAGATGTTTCACATTCTCTTCTATTTTTTCACCCTTTTGTTTTATTATTTCTTAGTGTCTTAGAATGTCATTGACTTCTCTTTGCCCACAACATCTTTTTGGATCTTAGTTCTATAATCTAGACTGCGAGCAATGAATGAACTGCCCCTTGGATAAAAGAAAATTTCTGACCTTCGAGAGAGGTCAATAACTATTCCTCAGGAATTTTGTGGAGAGATTCCATGCTTCAGGTACAGGCTGGACCAAATGTCTTTCTTCCAACGTTAATAGTGGTTTTTGACCTATAACATTTCACAACTAGGTGGCACCATATGCAATGCTATCTTCTACATATTGGTGCTCATATTTTGTATAGAGATCTACAGGACAGAGTAACTGAAGACAGGAGAAAAATCAGAGATATGCAAGTCAATCCAATATTTCTGGAGAAAAATTTTATTTTCTAATTACTTAAATTCCTTCCTCCTTCCCTCCCTTCCTTCTGGTTACCCTCTGCTGGATGAACTACAGTTTATGATTGTCCTTCATTAAATGGGGAATCTGGAACAGAGAGCTACAGCGGTGACCTGACCAAGGTGGATTACAGTAGGGTTATCACCTCCATAGGCCTGGACACTATATTACTCTTAAGGTGACCCAAGAACATGTCAGCTTCTTAGTCTGTCATGTCACACGGTTGACTCATGTTAAATTTGCAGTCCACTAAAGGGGAAAGGGAGGAGGGAATAAACATTTATATGGAATACGTGCCAGAAATTGTGCTAAGAATTTTACAAATATTATCTCATACAATCCTCCCAACAACTCAGAGAAGTACTGCTATTGTTTCCATTTCACAGATGAAGAACTGAGGCAAACAGAGGTTAAGTGACTTGTCCAGAGTCTTACAGTTACCAAGTATCTGAGGCCAATTTTGAACTTGCCTTCTTGACTCCAGGCCCTGAGCTCTATACACACCTCACCAGCTAGCTGCCTCTAAGACCCTCACATCTTTGGCTCTTTCCCTACTATTGAAAAAAATCAAAAGTTAAATAATAGCAAATAACAGAAGTGTTATCATTTAGGAAGGAGAGAATGTTGCAAATCTATTTAATGAAAAACTTGCTTTACTTTTTAAATATAAAATCATTACACCATGGGATTTTCAAAGCCAGCATTTATATGGTACTTTAAGGCTTGCAAAGCTGTCAGTAGATATTTATTAAGTGCCTACTAAGTAGCAGCTACTATGCTAAGCTTTGAGAGCTAAATGCTTTATATATTATCTCATTTGAGGGAGAGGAGGGAAGAAGGGATAAAGGAAATAAGGAATGAGGGAGGGAAGAATGAAGGAAGGAAGGAAAATGTTATTGTCCCCATTTTACAGATGAGACTCAAAGCAGTTAAGTCACTTACCTGTGGTTAGACAGCTGGAAATACTAGAGAATTAATTTGGACCTAGGTATCCTGACCCCAAGTCCTTCCTCTACAAAAGTCATCAATAAACACAGGAACCCTTCCTATCATGAACAATAATCCTCTCAGAAAACTGAGTGAGAAGCTGAGCAGCTGATCTGTGGTCAATTCAGCAGAGGTGATAGAGGGGAGCCTTTCCTCCAGCCAAATGACAATCCACAGAATGGCCTGACCTCTTTGTGATGTCCAGGATGAGGAGGAAAGAACCCAAGGAAAGCTGAGAGCCCCAGGATGGGAGGGGTACCCACCAGATGGTGTCATGTGTTTTGAATCCACAATTCTTGTAATAGAAGCAGTGTGGAATTAGAGCTGGGGGTGCTGGTGACTGCAGTGAGACAGCTATTTTCTATGTTCCTTAAGGGAGGGGTGATAGGCTATTATTAATAGCAGCAGGAGAGATTTAAGTTAGACATGGGGGAGAACTTTCCAGCTCCAAAGCTTGTGAAACACATTGAATGCTGGAGCAGGAAGGAAACTCAGAGGGCATCTGGTCCAACCCACTCACTTCATAGATGAGGAAACTGAGGCCCAGGATGACAGACAGGAAAGGGAAGAGAATGGGAAGGAGAAATGGAATAAGCATTTATATAGTGCTTACTATGGGCCAAGCACTGTGCTTTTTAAAAATACTACCTCATTTGGATCATTTGATCCAAACCTCAGCAAGGTAGGAGCTATCATTGTTTCCATTTACAATTGAGGCAGCTGAGGCAGATGGAAGTTAAATGACTTGCCCAAGGTCACACAACTAATAAATATATTAAGTCAGATCTGAATTCAGATTTTCTGATCCCAGTGCCCATACGCAACCAAGTATATGCTACCTAGCTACCACAAAGTTGTTATGATTATATGTTTCTTTTTGTTTGTGTTTTGATTTATGTGTATTTGTGAGTTTTTAAAAAATATTTTACTAGTTTATTGTATGTAATTTTTTTACAAAAATTCTTCAAATATTTGCTAGCACCAAATAATGCAAAATGTAAATGAAATCTCGTTCACTATAAATAAATGAAAACAAACCTGACCCTTGATGTGATTCTCTTCTATTTCTTTTTTAAATTGTTCCAATAACACTCTTTTCTTACTTTTTTTTTCATTTTTGGTAAACTATCCACAAATGTCCTTCTAGCTTTCCAACTTTCTCCCTCTAAAACTGCAAGAAAAATAAATCCCTTGTATGAGATATGCTGGGCTGCTACATGGCACAATGGCTAGAGTGCTGGTCCTGCAGTCAGAAAAACTCATCTTTCCAAGTTCAGATCTGGCCTTAGACACATACTAGCTTTTGGATTCTGGGCAAGTCACTTAACCCTGTTTGCCTCAGTTTCCTCATCTGTAAAATGAGCTGGAAAAGGAAATGGCAAATCTCACCAATGATTTGCCAAGAAAACCCCAGTTTTTTGAGTCAGACACAACTGAAAAACAATTGGACAACAACAATATATCATAGAATAAAAGCAGTCTCCCTCCCCTTGTCTGAAGATGTGTGCTTCATTCTACACCTTGAATCCATCACTTCCTGGTCTAGAAGTCAGTCAGCCAGTCAATTAATGTCAATTAAGCTCCAACTCCATACCACCTACTAGTATACCAGCACTGGGCCCATCCTTTCTCACAAGGAGTCTAATGGAGGAGACAACCTGCAAACAACTATGTACAAAAAAAACTATATATAGGATAAAATGGAAATAATCAACAAAGGGAAGGCAATAGAATTAAGGGAGAAAGGGAAAGGCTTCCTGTAGAAGGTGGGGTTTTAGCTGGGACTAGAAGGAAACAAGTTGAGGGAGAGCATTGCAGACCCAGGAGTATTTACTTTATCAAAGCCTTACGGACCTTTGCCTAGATAAGGTTTCTTAAGTATTTCTAAGTTGTTTTTCTTTACAATACTGCTCTGTTATTATCAACAAGCTCTTGGAATACTCTGGGATATATTTTGAGATAACATATGTAATGTGCTTTGGAAATTTTAGCTATATAAATCCTAGCTATAATTTTTGTGCCAGAACCTGAATTCATTGTCAGTTTACAGGGTGAGCTCCATTACTTCTCATGTGACCTAATAACCTTTCTGGGCCACAGTTTTCTCAGCTATAAACATGAGGAGGTTGGACTGGATCTCTAAATCTAGATCTATAACCAGCTCTAAATCTATGATCCTGTGACCCTAAGTAAGTCACATGTACTCTCTGGGTCACATGAAGAGGTTGAACTAGATGACCCCTAAGGTTACTCATAGCTCTAACTCTATGATCCTAATCCCCATGACACAGAAAATTGAAACAAGCATTGAGAAATTCCCCTTTTTTATCATATGTCTTCTTCCTCAACAATATGGCAGGGGTTCTCTCCATCTGATTTCCCTTTTTCTTTTTATATAGCTGAAAAAATGTCCTTTTGTTGTTCTCTGCCTTTACTGCTGAACAAAACACTCAGGACCATGCTGCTTTTCAGGATTCATTGTAAGTTTACTGGCCTGGACTTTTATCTTCTGTATGTGTCTTTAAAAAATCTAAGTCATTCAATGAATTTCTTACATCTTCACATTGGTGTCATTAGAAAGCACCCATCTTTTTTGCCCCATTGGAAAAAAAATGTGCATTTGTGGACATCAGAATTTTATTTCTGAGAGATCTTCATTCCTCTTGAGCTTGTTTCCCTTGTAGGGTTTTAGGTTATAATTATAATAGCTACCCTGTGTTATACAATCATAGGCACTGTGTTAAGAGCTTTGCAAATATCTCATCTGATCTTCCCAACTCTGGGAACTTTAGATACTGTTCCCAACTTTGGCTAAAAGAGGGCCTTTTGAGTTTCCTAAGGTCCCTAGGATTTTGGACTTCCCACCTTCCTCTCAGCATCCTAACATCTTCCCCCTAGGACAGCACTAGCTGGTGTGTTAGTGGCTAATTTTTGAGCCCAGGACAGACTGAGCTCATGATACTACAAGGAGCTTGGTAGAGAAATCACTTCTTGCCTAACAGGAAATTCCTGAGCTTCCTAGGAATGGGAGAAAGGGACCTCCACCAACTGGGAGCTGAGTTATTCCTTTGCCACATATCTTCTCAAGTTAAAGTCCACATTCTCTCAGACTCTATGTTCTTACGGAAAAATGTGCTGCAGACATTTGAAGGGATGATTTGCACTAACAATTCTTATTGAACCACTGTAATAAATACCCTTTTCAAAAACATACTTAAGGGCAGCTGACTAAATTGATTCTTAACTGATAATCTTGAGTAGAAGCACACCTGTGGGGGCTCAAACCAATGGTAGTAGAGAATCATCCCAGACTCCTCAGGAATATCCTTAGGACCTTGAGGGGGTAATGTAGCCTTGTTTCAAGACCTGAAATTCACCACTGGGAGAGCGAATTGGAGATCCTCAGAGTTTACTTTGCTATATAAGTATATACAGAACATATATATATATATATACACACATATATATATATATACATACACACACACATATATATACATATATGTGTGTGTGTATGAAGAATAGATATAAACACAAAGCATTTTCCAAACCCTTCTGTCTACTTTCATGTCATTACCATATCACCTCTCACCTAGATTAGGTTCCCTGCCTCAAGATTTTCCCCACTGCAAGTCATCTTCAATATAGCTGCTAAAATGGTTTTCCTTAAGTTCTTGACTATGACATTCCCCTACTCTATAAACTTCAGTAGCTCCCTATTGATTCAAATCCTTACAAGGAGGGAGGGTACTAGCAATTAAGAGATTAAGAAAGGTTTCATATAGAAAGGTTGTAATGAAGTAAAGAATTCAGAAAGGTTATTAGGTCACATGAGGAGTAAGAGAGCTTACTGGCTAAACTAAAAGTAAATTCAGGTCCTGGCCCAAAAATAATAGCTAGGATTTATATAGCTAAGTTTCCAAAGCACATTACATATATTATCTCAAAATATATCCCAGAATATTCAAAGAGCTTGTCGATAATAATAGAAGAGTATTGTAAAGAAAAAAGTGAAAAAGGAGTAGAAATGGACACCAATGCAAAGGCTAGGAGATAGAGAGTCATGTGTAAGGAAAAGAGATGGTTAGATTATCTGGATTCCTGAGAAGAGGAGAGTAGGATCCAAAGAGGATGGAAAGAAAGATTAAGTTGTAAGAGACTTGAAGAGCCAAAGAGGAGTTTTTATTTGATTCTAGAGTGAATAAGGAGCCAACGGCATAGACTAAGAAAAGGGTGATATGATGAAAACTATGCTTACGAAAAGTCTCCTTGGCATCTTTTTTCAGTATGAATTATAGTGGGAAGATATTTGAGGCAGGAAAAGTGAATAATTTAGGTGAGAAGTGTGGAGGGTCTGAACTAAGGTGGTGACTTAGGAAGGCAGAAAGAAGGGTTTGGATGAAATAACAGATCCAGTGGAAAAAAAAAGATGAAAGACTGTTCCATTGCATTCATATACCACAATTTATTCTCCTATATCCCAATTGATGGATGCTGTCTTTTCTTCCTTTTTGGTCAGTTTATTTTTGCTGCCACAAAGAATGTTGGTATGCATATTTTGTTACACATGAGAGTTTTCTATCATCAATCTCCATTTTCTATCACTTATCTCAATATGCCCGATGAGGAATCACTAGGTGAAAGAATGTAAATAATTGAGTAACTTTTATCATGTGATAATACAATCAATCATTTGGTCAACTAGCATTTATTATGCACCTATGAAGAACTGGACACAACTGAAAATAACTGAACAAGCGTAACAGCCAATATTCCAGGCCCAGTAGTAAGAGCCAGGGATATAAGAAAGAGCAAAAGATGAGATCTTATTCTCAGGGAGGCCATGTCCTAATAGGGAGAGATAACATGCAAACAACATGTTACCCTCCCTCGTTTAAATCCAAGTCACTTGCATGTCATGGTGGTCCTCTTCAAGAATGAAAGACAAACAAAAACGTTAACATCAAACAAAATAGATACAGGAGAAATTGAAGAAAATCAACAGAAGGAAGACAACTCCACCAAAGTTGTATTAAGTATTGTATGCCTCTCTTCCCAAAGTTCCTCCCACATTGACTATTTCTGATTTTTTTTCATCTTTTGCCAGTTTTCTAGAGGGCAGCTAGGTGCCTCAGTGGATAGAATGTCTGGCCTGGAGTCAGGCAAGGAATCAGAAGTATTGGAGTTCAAATCTGACCTCAGATACTTATTAGTTGTGTGACCCTGGGCAAGTCACTTAACCTTTTTTGCCTCAGTTTCCTCATCTGTAAAATGAGATAGAGAAGGAAATGACAAACCACTCCAGTATCTTTGCTAAAAAAAAACCCAAATGGGGTCACAAAGAATTGAACACAGATGAAAGGACTGAATGACAACAAACAATGTTCTAGATGTGAGATGAAGCCTCCGAGTTGCTTTCATTTCTCTTATTATTAGTCATTTGCTCATTTACATTTTTCTAAAAGCTATTCATATCCTTTGACCATATTCACTGGGAAAATGGAAGTACTTTTCCCATAAGTTATGGCATCTGAGGCATGACATGTGGGTGGCTTTTAGAAGAATCATTTGAGCATGAAGTAACAGATAATGCTAATTCATGCAAATCAGAGCACCTCCTTTCCAAGATCAACCAGTTTGTTTGGAATTCATTTATTCTTTAGCTTGTTTTAAGATAAATTGTCAATTCTAAGCTTAGGGGAAAGGAAAAAATAAAACATAACCACAATATAATTCTTAAATTCTTATTTTTACTAGTCATTATATGACCCAATTGGAAATCCCCTGATTTCCTAACTCTATTCTTTCTTAGTTGTAGAAATGAAGATCACTTCAAATAGGAGGGAGAAAGAAAATGAAAAGAGAAAGATGGAGTGCAGGAATGCTCAGTGTATAACAGACTACTTTGTGAAAATACTAGATAATTTGTGAAGATAATTCTCGATTAGACAATTCCAAAAGACTGGTGATGAAAAATGCAATCCACCTCCAGAGAGAAAACTGATGAACCCTGAGGGCAAATTGAAACACATTTTTTAAAAAAAATTGCTTTCCATATTTTAATAACATGGCTAATATGGAAATATATTTTACATGATTTCACATATATCAGCGATATTATGTGGCTTATCTTCTCAATAGATGTGAGAAGGACTAGAGGGAAGGAGATTAATTTGGAACTCAAAATTTTTAAAAATTAATATTTAAAACAAATAAATAAATAACAACACCACAACAAAATGTCATTGTTTCCTAATTATTTCTCTACCATGCTGTCAGGATGTTATCTGGTATGTGGGTCAATGGTTTGTATAAGAAACCAAACAATATTGAAATTGATCATTAATCTTAAAAAGAGAAAAGAGTTCATTAACCCTTATGTTCCATTAACATGACACTCCACCTCTCAGCTCTGGGGATTCTCTCTGTCTGTGTCCCCTGTCTGGAATGTTCTCCCCCCAACCACTTCAACTACTGACTCCCCTGGCTTCCTTTAAGTCTGAACTAAACTCCTACCTCCAACAGGAAACTTTTCCTAACTCCCCTTAATTCCAGTGCCTTCCAGCAGTTACTTATCTCTTATTCATCCGGTATATGGCTTCTCTCTACATATTTTGTTTGTATTTATCTCCCCCATTAGACTGTGAGGTCCTTGAGATCAATGACTATCTTTTGCCTTTTTGTGTCCCTAACACTTAGCACAGTGCCTGGCACATAGCAGGCGCTTAGAAAATGTTTACTGAATTGAAGAAAATATCTTAACCATTTCTCTTTTGGACTTCCATTTTGTTTTCTTGGTACCATTTACATGATCAAAAAAGGTTTCTGTCTTAGTCTAAAAATACTCTTCCCCCCACCCCGTCTCTAGCCTCTAGAGTTAGTTTCTCTATAGCCTTAGGTCTCTGAGGTTAGGGGTTCTTAACCTTTTTGTCTATGTCATAGACCCCAATGGCAAGTTGGGAAAGCTCATGCACCTCTTCTCAAAATCATGATTTGAATGCATAAAATAAAATATGTAGGGTAACAAAGGAAACCAGATATATTGAAATGTTTCAAAAATATTAAAAAAAATTTCAGGGAAACAATGGTAAGAACCCCAGCCTTAGATCAGTGGTGTCAAACAAATAGAAATTGATCCCTGCACACCACATGTTGATTTTTGTTATTGTGCAGTCATTTCAAACTCTTTGTGACATCCATTTAGGGTTTTCTTGGCAAAGATATGGGAATGGTTTACCATTTTCTTCTCCAGTTCATTTTACAGATAAGGAAACTGAGGCAAACAGGGTTAAGTGACTTGCCCAAGATCACACAGCTAGTAAGTGTCTGAGGTCAAATTTGAACTCAGGTCCTCGTGACTTCAGAGTCAGTATTCTATCAACTACATTGCTGCCCAGCATGTTGATTTAGCAAATTAGAAATTAACAACATCTATGTTGTATTGCACTTTTATTTACTTTGTTAAACACTTCTCTGTTCCATTTTAAACTGGTTTGAGACCCACTGGGGCGTTTTGCTAGCCACAAGGGGCCTGGAATTTGGCACCCCTGCCTAGGCCATACTTAGAATGAGAGGAAACACACAGGGTCATCTAGTTCAAAAACTCTCATTTTACAGATGAGGAAACTGAGGCTTAGGGCAGTGAAATGATCATCCTGGTTTTAAGTAGCAGAAATGGGATTTGAACTCAGGTTAGCAGTTTTAAAAAATTTTAATGATGTATCTTCCCTAGGCATCTTGACAGAGCAATCTTCAAGACGGAAAAAGAACAAGAACAACACATCTTTTGTTCATATTTTTCCCTATAGCTCCCTCATGGAAGCTAGAACTTTAGAATTCAAATGTCATTTCTATCTTCTCTCTAAAGCAAAGAGAATTTTCCTTCACCTATAACTTTCTTATTGTTTATAGTCAAGCATAATGTGGTTCAAGTTAAGGACACCAGTCAAGGTTAGGTCCAGATGACGTTTATTTACCTGAGCCTAGGTCTCTAAAGGATAAAAGTCCTTCCATTTTAACAAGTTTTTATTTACCTAAGCCTAGGTCTCTAAAGGATAAAAGTCCTTCCATTTTAACAAGTTTTTATTTACCTAAGCCTAAGTCTCTAAAGGATAAAGATCCTTCCATTTTAACAAGTTCTTGAATTATAGGAAAGAGGCAGAGAGAAGGCTTAGTCTTAGGGCTTTGAGTTCAACAACAGAAGGATTCTCCCCAGTCTAACCCTAGACTCCTGAATGTATTTTTTAAACTCACTGGATTTCTGTTGTATAACATGTTCCCCTACCTTATTAATTAGCTACCTTATCCATACTTCTTTCTCCTAAAAGTGTTTGTCTACAATTTAACAAAAAAAAAAGAATAGCAGTTTAAAAAAATTTTAATGATGTATCTCTAGTTATAATGGGAAGTCAAGGAATGTAAGATGAGTCATCCATGACCCACAATGGTTAACTCTATAGAACTGTGCAAAATGTGAAACTGATCTAGATTTCAGACAAAATATCAGGCAGCACAACCTGGTGGCACTGGAGGCAGAGGGGCTATGTCTGATGTCAATTACCTTTGTGACCTTGGGCAAATGACTTTATCTCCCTCAACCTCAGCTTCCTCATCTACAGATGAGGAGGTTGGATCTCACGACCTCTGGAGTGACTTCTATCCCTAAGCTATAGATAACCCTATGAATACAAGAAGGCCTATAGTATGCCAGGTATGTCTGTCATTAAAGAGTGATGGAAAAGCAAGGATAAGGATCAGCTGCACTGGCAGAAGAAAGGACACTGTGATTGGAATTGTGAGACTGTCCACTGGTTTGCATGCAAGCCAAAGGGTCTTAAGGAAGGCATATAGGTGGAGCAGAAAGATCAGTGGACTTGAGTTCTAATTCCAGATCTCCCACTTGCTATCTGTGTGTCCTTGGGCTAACTCTTGACTTTACTATGCTCATCTATAAAATGAGAGGGTTGCAGTAGAAGACCTCTGAGGTCCCTTCTGGCTCTAGACCTACAATCTAAAGCCTCCAATATTCAATATGATGGATGGATTTTTTCCTCATGGAAAATTTATGGGAAAACACAGACAACAATTGCACAGGATGAGATAATGTGGATGGGTTGTGATGTGATTTTTACTGTGAGAGGGAGCTCCCACTTTGGTGAGATCACATATGCATCAAAATATTAGAAATCATTTTTTTCTGTAACACAATATAGTTGCAAATCATAGAATGCCACAATTTCTGAAGACTCTGAATTCCTAGTTATGCACAAGACAATGGAGGGACCCATGGTTGGCACACATAGCCTGTCTTACCAATAATGAACATTCTCAAACCCTTCTCCCATATCTCTCCTCCCTTTCTTAGCCAAACTTCCTCTACTTCCTTCAGTTTTCAGCACTTTGCAGTTTGGCTTCTGACCTCATCATTCAAATGAATGCTCTCCAAAATTTCAATGATCTAATATTAATTTGGGGGCAGCTAGCCTGTAGTCAGGAAAACTCAACTCCTGAGTTCAAATCCAGCCTCAGACACTAGCTGTGTGACTCTGAGCAAGTCACTTAACCCTTTTGGCCTCAGTTTCCCCATTTGTAAAATGAAGTAGAGAAGGAAATGACAAACCACTCCAGTATCTTTGCCAAGAAATCCCCTAATAGGATCACGAAGAGTCAGACAAAATTGAACAACAACAAATCACAGGATTATAGATTTAGAGCTAGAAGGGGATATAGATCTCATTGAATCCAACTTCTCATTTTACAGATGAGGAAACTGAGGCTTAGAGAGTTAAGTGACTTGTCCAGGGTCATACAGGTAGTAAATCTCTGAGGCAGGATTTGAAACCAGGTCTGTCTAATTCAAGTCCAGCACTTTTGTCCATGTTTTTGCCCCAGCCATCTCCAAAACTTGCATTGAATTCCCTGTCCCTTCCTCCCAGAATCCTCAGTTTCCTTCTAGGTTCAAGGCAGGGTACCATTTCTGAGGAATCCTTTGATGACCCCTTCCCATCTCTATTTATTAGGGCTATTTATTTATTTATATGTAAAAATATTGTACCATCTCTCCCTCTAGAAGGTAAGCACCTTGAGGGTAGGCATTGTTTTTCTCTTCTTTTTCTCTTGAATCCAAAGTATCCAGAATATAGTAAGACTTTAATAAATGCTCATTGAAATGATTTGTTTTTGAATAATTTACATATGAGAAATGGTATGAAAAGTATCACCTAGGAAATTTGAAATGTAGGTAGCTTTCAATGTTGTGACATCACAGAATAAAGGTCAGTGGTACTCAAGGCATATTATGAGAGCTAGAGGAAGTCCTTCAGCAGGCTGGGTAGATCCTCTATGAATGGAGTATTTACAAAAATTGTGGCACTGGATGAGAAGGGATGAACAGGATCTCAACATTTGGGTCATGTTGAGCAGTCTCTGAAAACCTATAGACCTTCTCAGAACTGGGTTTTTAAGTAAATAGAATAAAGTTCATGCTGGGATTACAGTGGAGATCAATTAGTTGAAATATATCTACAAAAAAAACATTTTTAGAAGTTCACAGACCCCAGGTTAGGAATCTTTTCATTAAATGAGCACCCAGGTCCATGGGAATATGGATTCAATTCAGCAAACATACTGTGTGCTGGTCACCATGATAGCTGTAGGAGATGCAAACACAAGAATGAAAAACAAATTGAAGGGAGGAAGAGGCATTACCACTTGGGGGATCAGGAGAGACTTCTACACTTTTAAGAAAGCTAAGAATTCCAAGGAGGAGGAAAGGGTGAATGAGGAAGCTGTATATTTCAAGCATGAGTGAGAAAGAACACCAAGTTCAAGGAAACAGCAAATAACTCAATTTGGCTGGCTTCCAACTGAAATAAACCCAGTGAAGAGTCATTGAGTTCCTAAGGAATAGTGTATGAGGCCATCATGGTGAGGCAGAAAGAACACAGTGACTGGAGTCGGTAGCCTCTGGGTTCAGAATCATCTCTTGGCTCTTACTAGCTGTGTGACCCCAGGCAAATTGCTTAACTTCTCTGATTCTCAATTTCCTTCATCTCTAAAATAGGGACTAGTGTGAGTTTGTGGCTTCCGGGTCAGCACCTTCTCTGCAATTTGTAATCTTAGAGGATTACCTAGACAGTATACACTACTTGTCTAAGGTCACATAGCCAGTATGTGTCAGAAATAGAACTCAGGTCTTCCTGGATCAAGGGACAGCTGTCTAAGCTCTACCCTACTTCCTTGACCCTCATTTTCCTCCATGACTGAAATGGGGAAAATAATAGCACTGACTCAACAGATCAAATGAGATAATATATGTAAAGCACTTTGCACACCTTAGAGTGCTATGCAAATGATAGATAATATTATTATTGAGGTGATGATAATACTTATAAAATCCACTTCCCATGATTGGGAAGACTTGCTTTCTAAGCCGGAAATCCTATATGAATGATGGAAAAAGTTGTTATAAAATTCTGACCATTGCCTCCTGCACAACTGTTCTCTTCATCTTCCTCATCCAGAACCTTGAGTTCTGCCTCTAGAGTCAGCCTGGACTCTGACTGCTGAGCTCTGACCTTGTCCTGCCCAGAACCAGGTCTCGGTAGACTCTTCTAAGCTCTCTCCAAAGCACAGCGTGACTTGTGTCACTACCCCATCCCCATCCCTTTAGAATATAAGTTAGGAACTGTCTTATTTTCTTGTATTCCCATTCCCAGAACTTAGTTTATATAAAGTGCTTAATAAATGCTTTGTTCCTCATATTATGTTCCAAAGACAGAAAAATCTGAGTTGGTTTATGGTAAATAAAATTAATTTCCTTTACAAAAATTGAATTCACACACAATTTTCAGAAACTCATCTTTTGTGCAAAGCAAGTTATAACTATACTGTTACTAGGTGTAAGACTAATGAAACTCTATAAATTATAAATATATAATCATTATATATTTTATAATTTGGTAAAGAGAGAGACACATTATTAGATTTAATGTCAGTTAGCCTCCATTCAAATATTAGCCCTGCTCATTAATCCTTGGTCTAACAGCTCTTTTTCTCTGATAGCTAATCTTTAACATTAGAGAACTAGGCCAGAAGGTCTCTTCCAGTTCTAAATTTAGAGAACTCTAAACTCTAGGAAACAAATCATTCCATAAATATTCTATTTTTAAATGTCTATTTTATTTTATTTTTAAGTCTGACTTTTCTCATTCCCATCTCTTTCCCTTTCTCCTCCTGCAACCTCTGCATTGAGAATGTAAGAAAAACAAAACGTTATAAACTCATAGAGTCCAAATGGCCATAAGCCTCAATCAATAATCTGAACACAACATGTCTTTACGGCATGGTTTTCTTCCTCAACGAAGGACCATCCTGTGAATAGACACAGCTGGCTGCATAGGGACCCAACTAACTGGGTAACTCAGCTCCTCCTTTCCTGTCTGCCTCCCCCTCCCCTTCCTTCTCCTCTCCAAAGGAAGGTAAATTTGGATGGCCAGAAGATGCCCAGTTGACTGGATTTCTCTGGCTAG
>CM053770.1:228038638-228067352 GCA_028658325.1 Potorous gilbertii
GTGGGGGCAGTTTCAGAGGAGAGAAGGAGGCATATTCAGGAGATGTGAAATGGCTTAGATTGGGAGATAGGGGTGGTATGAAATGAAGAGTCAAGGATTTTCTGTTCTGACCTGGAACTTGGGGGGTCTTCCTCTCCCAGACTGATATTTTTGTGATGATAAATTAAAGTCATCTATTATCTCTGTCCTCACTCAGCCCTAAGTCTTTGAATGGGTTAACTGACCCACTGAGGCCTGGGAAAGACCTTACTTGAGAAAAGCCATGGTTATTTCCCACCTCTCTGGCCTTCATCAGTCATTTGCTTTTGTCTTGCCATTGGACTCCAGAAGAGAGAGTTGAGGCTGTTGACTTTCACAGCTCTGCCTCACTTAAATTCACTAGCAAAGCAAAACCTCACCCTCAGATGTCACTGGTCCTCTTTGGGAAAAAAATGAAAGCTGAACATTAAAACCTGGACAATTGTAATAGCCTGCGTGGGGGTTGTGCCTGCCTCAAGTCTCTCTCTACTGAAATTCATCCTCCCTTCAGCCACTGAAGTGGTAAATGTGCTCGGGTCTGATCCTATTTCCCCACTCAAAAAAGCTCCAGTGGCTCCCCTTCCCCTCCAGGAATCAAGTACAAAATGCTCTGTTTGGTGTTCAAAGCTCTTCATGACCTACCCCCCTCCCCTTTCCTTTTTCATGTTCTTCTACCCTACTCCCCCATATGTACTCTTTGCTCTGGTGACACTAGCCTCCTGGCTGTCCCGTGCACATCTTTTGGCTCTGGGCATTTTCTCTGATGCCTGAGGATACTCTCCCTCCTCATCTCTGCCCTCTGGCTCTCTTGACACCCAGACACAGCTAAAATCCTTCTCTATGGGGAGCCTTTCTCAATTCCTCTTAATTTTAGTGCCTTTTCTGTTAATTATTTCCCGTTTATCTGGTATGTAGCTGACTTGTACATAGTTCTTTGCTCGTTGCCCTTCTTTGCTCATTGTCTTTCCTATTTGATTTGAATTCTTCGAGGACTGTGATGGTCTTTTGCTTTTTTTTTTTTAAATCCCCAGCATTTAGCACCATGCTTGGTGATGGGGTCCAGGCCCTGGAAACCCCCTTGAATTCTCCTTGAATCTGCCCCCTTGATGTGGAGCTCACCTGAGGCTATAATCCCCCCAACTGACTTTAGATTATCACTAAACCCAATTATCTGTTACTCTTAATCTAGCCCTTCATAGTCTGTTATCTATGGATCACCTCCGACTACTCCCCATCCTTGGTCTTATCTAAACCACATTCTCTTGGTTCCTGGCCTCTTACCTCTAGTCACCCCAGCCTGCTGGCCACTCATTAAGATTCTCCCTACACCCCTCCTCCAGTCACCCCAGACTACTGGCCACTCATTAAGATTCTCCCTACACCCCTCCTCCAGTCACCCCAGACTACTTGGCCAACTCTAGATCCATCCTGCAGTTTTTCTGTATATAAAATCCATCTCGGTCTCCGTGCTCAGATTCAATCTGGCCAGCTTGCATTAGCAATATAAGTGCTCAGATTCCTTACGTCTGGACAATGCTGAGATTCCTTAAGAGTCTGGCCAATATGGTGGATTTTTAATAAACTTTGTTTTCTTTGACTGAAAGAAAGCTTGGGTTGAATTCATTTGGGCAGGACCCGTGTGTCACTATTTCAGGGTCCCAGCACCTCTAAACCTCAACACCTGGCACATAATGGGTGCTTTATAAATGCTGATTGACTGAGTGACAGGTAGCCATTCTGTTATCTATCAGTGAGGGCATATTTGTCCTGTGCTTTGGGAGGCAGACAAAAGGAGAGTAATGAACAAAGAAAGAGCGATGGAAAGGAGATCCTTTGCACTTTCCCCCTTCTCTCTGTCCTTCGTTCCCCAGGCAGGAACACATTCATCTGGTCTCAGATCTTAGGAGCTAGACAAATTATTTTGTTCTGAACAACCAGTGGGGTCAAGCTGGATTTAAAAAACTTTGAATTGGGGCCATACCATGCTGCCAGGTTAAGTAGGCAAACAGGAATATCTGCTTGGATATTAATGAAAGAGAAAAAAATTTGTAATGCAAAAATTTTTTATTATCATTTTAAACCTTTTATATACTGAGATCAGAAGATTTACTTTTTCCACCTAGCCTTAGATATTTCTCTGTATTTTAAAATTTGATTTCAAGGTTCACTAGAATGTTTGAGTCAGAGAAGTGTTCAAGTATCTTTTTATTAAAAAAAAAATTAACCTCTTACAAAAACTTTACAGTATAAATGTTTTTCCTTTTCAGGTGCAGCCACTATGTACACAAGATATAAAATTGTGGAGAAGCAAAATCAAACTTCTTATTTCAGTAGTCCGATTTTTAACCTGGTGTCGTTAGTCCTTGGATTGGTGGGCTGTATTGGAATGGGCATTGTAGCCAATTTTCAGGTAGGGATAAGTTAGAAAAGAACAATAACCTATTAACATAATATGATGTAATATAATACAATATAATATAAATTATTATAACAATATAATGTAATAATAGTAATATTATAATAATGTAATAAAATATTTGGTTGAGTGTTTCTCAGTGAGAAAAAGGTGGACAAAGGAAGGCATGGTTGAAAGTAAAACAAAGACCTGGAAAGGTAACAATGATAAAGTTTAGTCATTCCAATTTATCCAGAAGGTCATAGTAACTGGAGCTGAAAGGGACCTGCCGGGTCTTCTAGTTTAACCCTCTCTTTTTACAGAGGAGGAAACAGAGACTTAGGTTGGTTAAGTAAGTGACTTGCTCCAGTAGTAAGCATCAGAGGTTGAATCTAAACCCAAGCCCTCCATCTTTAAGATCAGTACTCATTTCCATTCTGAACACCCTTGCTACATGAGTTTCTGGAAATGGTCTTTAAATAAATTACATTAGGTTTTCCTTAAAGTAAAGTTAGATATGACCTTAGATCAATTCATTTGAAACACTCTTTTCATCCTACCACAATGCCTGGTGCACGCATACACACACACACACACACACACACACACACACACACACACGCATTCATGCACACACACACACACAGTGTTTTCTCTTATAATAAAGAAAAACACAATTAAGCTAAACCAGTTGACCAGTGATTACGTCTTTCTTTGTAAGCATCATTTCCCTACCTGTGTTCCCTGAGCTCTTCAGCAAAAGGTGGGGGTGGGATGAGGATGTTTTCTCATCTGGGATAGTGACATTTTCAGTGACTTGCCCAAGGTTACTCAGTCAGTATGTGTTAGATGTGGGACTTGAACCCAGGCCTTCCTAATTTCCTAGCTCAGTTGGTGTTGGAAGCCAAGATTGCTCATTGCACCTTTTTAGCATTTATCTTTGTCCTGTTCATTTACATAATTGTAGTTAGTGTAACCACCTAATTTTCTAAATAAGAAAACTTGGGAACCAGAATTTTCTGAGTTCACATGGTCAGATAGTGACAATTGCTAGAACTATATAGGGCCCAAATCTATTAATTGGGTGGGTATACCACCTATAAACACAATCCAGACAGCTAACCCAGAAATTCTAATCTGTGTCAAATGTTATCAAAAAAACTTTGTAAATATAAGAGTAAAGGTAACACTGTATGGCTTAGCATAGCATACAATAAGCACTTAATAAATGCCTGTTGACTTGTCTGAAGGTAACATGTGGTTCTTGTTAACTTCCAATGTGACTTTTAACTGAGGCACGGATCAATTACTTCATGGCTTTCTTACTCTGCAAATTAGGTAAATACATAATTTTGCTAAATTGGTTTCATGAAAGGCACTGCAGAAAGATGACGTACTAATTACACTGATCACCCAATAAAAAATGGAGTGAGAAAAGTTAGAAATGTTAGAAAATTTAGAAATGATCATGTAAACAAAGGCAGTTTGCTATTCAGTTATTTCAGTCATATCTAACTCTTCGTGAACCCATTTGGGGTTTTCTTGGCAAAGATGCTGGAGTGTTTTGCCATTTCCCTTTCAACTAATTTTACAGATGAGAAACCTGAGGAAAACCAGGTTAATGGATTTGCCCATGGTCGCACAGCTAGGAAGAGTCTGTAGCCAGATTTGAACTCGGAAAAATGAGTCTATTTGGCACTCCATTCACTGTAGCACCATATAACTGCATACAGGCAGTTTAGGATTTAAGGTATCTTAAATTTCTTAGTAGTAGGCTATACAAGCCTAAAAAGGAATTTACTATTTTCTCTTGGTGGGGAAAGTAATGTGTTAAGCAAATTCTTATTTGTAATCCTACTACTACTGATAATAAATATCATTTATAAAGCACTTTAAGGTTTACAAAGTGCTTCTTAAATCATCTAATTATTTTTTAAAATGTTTATTTATTTTTAGTTTTCAACATTCATTTCCACCAAATTTTGAGTTCCAAATTTTCTCCCCATCTCCCCTCTCCCCCCATCTCATAACGCCTTGCATTCTGATTACCTCTTCCCCCAATCTGCCCTCCCTTCTATCACACCCCTCCTTTCCCTTTTCCCCATCTTCTCTCTTTTCTTGTAGGGCAAGATAAATTTCTATACCCCTATATTTCTTATTTCCCAGTTGAATGCAAAAACAAGTCTCAACATTCATTCCTAAAACTCTGAGTTCCAACTTCTCTCCCTTCCTCCCTCCCCACCCATCCCCACAGAGAAGGCAAGCAATTCAATATAGGCTATATATGTGTATTTTTGCTAAAGACTTCCATAACAGTCATGTTTTATAAGACTAACTATATTTCCCTGCATCCTATCCTGCCCCCATTTCTTCTATTCTCTCTTTTGACCTTGTCCCTCCTCTAAAGTGAATACTTCTAATTACTCTCTCCTCCCATTTGCCCTCCCTTCTATCATCCTTCCCACCCCACTTATCCCCTTCTCTTCTATTTTTCTGTAGTGAAAGATAGGTTTTCATACCAAATTGAGTGAGCATGTTATTCTATCATCTAATTCTTACAACAAAGGGGCAGACACTGAAATTTTTTTGGGGGGGGGATACTGGGAGTAATGTTTTAATTCTTAATTTCAAAGATTAATATCTAAATGGTACATGTTAAATAAAATGTAACATTTTGATCTAATGAGATTATATGTGAAGTGCTGCATAAATTCTGAAGCAATACATAAATGTTAGTATTATTTCTGTTCCCTTTGTCATTATGGGTCCACACGTACCAATTCCCTGGTACAGGGTGCCTCTGTGTCAGAGAATTCTCTTTACCAATGCAGGTCAGCAACCACTCAGTTATTGATAGTCCTAGAAAATTTCCTGGGGCCCTGAGAGGAGGTAGCTGTATGTGTCACAGTTGGGTCTTCCTGTTTGAGGGCCAGCCCTTTAGCAGGCAGGCAGGACCAAGGATAGAGTACTAGACCTGGAGACTGGAAGTCCCAAATTCAAATGTGGATTTAGACATTCACCAGCCATGTTAACCAGGGCAAGTGACTTAACCTTTTTTTAGCTCAGTTTTCCATCTGTAAAGTGGGGGTAAAAATGGCATCCATCTCCTGCAGATATTGTGAGAATAAAACAAAATCATATTTATAGGTGCTTTGCACACTTTAAAGCACTATAAAATGCTAGCTATTATGATCACACCCTTTTGTCTCTTCTATAACAAAATATGGATTTATCTTAGGGGATATATTCTTGCTCCCCATCATGTATAGCACTAAGCACTTAGTAAATGTTAGATCAAATGAAATTAAATTGATATTAAACACACAATCTCACTATACTTGTATTTGGTATCATAAATTGTTGTTTTAATATGAAATATTTTAAAGAGATTGATAAAAGGATCTAAGAAGAAAAGAGGTAGCCGCAGGGGCCCCCTCAGAGATAGGAAGACCAGAGTTTAAGTCCCACCGTTGACCAAAGCCCTCCCAGAGCCAAGGCTGGAGATGCAGAAGTCCAGCCAGGCTCCAGAGTGCTCTGGACTAAGCTCTGTGGGGCTTAGTAAATGGGGCAGCAAAACCTGGGGCATCAACACCTACCAGATTTCCATCCCCAGGAAAACGAAGAGCTGGGGAGGGTGGTAATTATCCCTGAGGTGTCAGCTCTCTGCTTCATATCTCCCAGTAGTTAAATGATTCCTAGCATCATCCTAGGCTCTGGGGAGCCATTTATAGAGCTGAGGGACCTAGGATAATTTGTATCCTATGGAACTCTGTGTGCTGGTGCTCCCATTAGTGTGGGTGCCATCAATTTATCAACATCTCTTTGAAATGGCTTTAAAGAATCACTATTGCAGCCTCAAAAAATTTGGGGGGAGTTTTGAATGACAGTCCTGCCACTTATTACCAGTGTGACCCTGGGCAAATCACTTCTCTGGACCTCAGTTTCCTAAATCTGTAAAATAAGGGGATTAGACTAGATTAGATTGAAAACCTCTAAGTTTCCTTCCCACTCTAAATCTATGGCTTTGTTGCTACAGGCAAGTCTTCATGAATTCAAATGCTACCTTTGACACTTTCTACCCTTGTGACCCTGGACAAGTCATGTATCTCAGTTTCCTCATTTGGAAAATGAGGCAGTTAGTTGTATTTGATTTGGTTGAACAAGCATTTTATAATCTTAGATTTAGAGCTAGAAGGACCTCAGCAGTTTCTAGTCCAGCCCCATCATGTTACAGATGAGGAAACTGAGGCCTACAGAAATTAAGTGACTCACCCAAGGTCATGCAGTTAGTTTCTGAGGCAGCATTTGACCTCTTTCTGCTTTTTTTTTAAACCTTAGTTCATACGCTTCTGACATATTTTTCTGAAATCCACATCCATCATTTTTTATAGTGGAAAAATATCCCTTCTAGATTTAACTTCTTTCAGGTATATATCTGAGCAAGCTTTGTTTTTTAACATTAAAACAGATTTTATTGATTTATCATTTTTTTTAATTGTGTAGATTTCTCTCACTCCCCCTTTCAGAGAAATATCTCATAACAAATCTTGTCTTATTAATCTTTTTTCAGTTAATGCAAATCCACTGTTTCCTTCATTCTTTTTCCCACTCCGTTGAAAAAAAAAAGAAAAATAAAACCCTTGTAAAAAATACACTTAGTCAAGCAAAACAAAGTTCATGAGTTGGCCGTGTCCTATGTATCTATATGTATACACGTGCAAGCTTTTATACATATATGTATGTGTGTACATGTAAACATGTATATGCATGCCTACATATACATATATCTACATATACATAGACAAGTCATTTATTTTCTCTGGGTCTCAATTTTCTTGATTGTAAAATGGAAAGAGTGTTAGTCTTTAAGTCTCCTTCCAGTTCTGAATCTATGACGGGCAAGTCAGTTCACCTCTGTGGCTTCATTTTCCTCATTTGTAAAAAGGATGAGTATTAGACTACATGGCCTTTTAAGATCCCTTCTCTCAGCCTGTGAGCCTATGATATATATTGGATGTAAAGTGCATTGAAAATCTGAGAGCCCTTTGGAAACTGCTCTTTTGGTAGAGAAGCATTGCTTTGTTCATGCCTTTTTTCAGTTTTTTCAGTCTCCTTTCTCTTGGAATGTAAAGCTCTGTCTGCTCACAGAGGTTGACTCTTGCTCCTTGTCTCCTTGGCTGTGACTCTGGGCTGATTTTTTTCTTCCCAGGAGTTGACTGTTCCCGTAGTCCATGATGGAGGTGCCCTGTTGGCTTTTGTCTGTGGTGTTATGTACACCCTACTTCAGTCCGTCATCTCTTACAAGTCATGCCCGCAGTGGAACAGGCCTTTGACCTGCCACATAAGGATGGCCATCTCTGCTGTGTCCTGTGCTGCTGTCATTCCCAGTATCCTTTTGGTTTGTGGCAATCTCCAAGATCTTTCTGTCAAGAGACGCAGAAAAACATGGAAGATCACCAGGTCACTGTAAGCTCTTCCAAGTTTATAAAGGAGAGAAAGGTGTAGTGGCTGTGTTGGAACGTAGAGAGAGCCCTGGTTCTGGGATCAGAAGACCCAGGTCTTGATACCATCTTTGTTGTCTGCTGCCAGGGTGCTTATGGGCAAATCACTTCCCTTTCCTGGCCTCCGTGTTCTCATCTGTAAAATGAGAAGGTTGGTCTAGGTGACCTCTAAGGGTCTGTTCTACCTCCTAATCCATGATCCACCCTTGACCTTTGTTATCTGTGTGACCTTGGATGAGTCAGGGTCTCAGTTTGAGCATCTGTAAAATGACAGGGTAGGACTAGACATCCTCTTTGTCTCTAGATCTATAATCTTAAAAATTGGTGCTTCCCTTCAAGGTAGCCCAAGGCATCTTTATTGTAAGAATATCTCCATAGAATTTGGTTAGGTAAAAATAATCTTTGGGGAAGAAAATTGGCCAAGGGGTGGGGGCATTGGGGGTGGTGAAAGGAGGAAGGCAGGGAAACCTGAAACCCTTCAGTTTTGACTTTCATTCATGAAGAGTCACTTTTCTGAGTCATGTCCTTTTCTTTTGTGGTAGCCCTCCCTAGTGAGAGCCATCAAATATTTATATCTTACTTAAGGCATTAGCTTAATTAAACCCTCAACTTGAAAGCTCTTTCATCATTATTTTTGTAAAGCATTGGCACATTAGTTATATCTAAGTGAATGAAGGTGACTGAAAATCTTGGGGGCAGCATAGTATGATGTAAAAAGTGTCAGAGTTAGGGGCTAGAGGACCTAGCTTTGATTCCTTGCTGCATCTCGGAAACCTTGGGCGAGCGCAGGTCTCAGTTTTTTCTGCTGTAAAATGAGGGGGCTAAGCAAGGATTTTTGATCAAGATCTCTATGGAAGCCTTCTGGTCCAGCCTCTTTATTTTACAGATTTTACATCTAAGAGTCTAAAGTTACTCAGGTGTAGTCAGTGTCAGAAGTAGATTTGAACTCATGTCCTCTGACTAGATGACTTCTAAGATCCCTTCTCATCTACAGTCCTTTGACCCTTTCCTTTCCTGTTGAAATACTTGACAATCTTAATTCTATATACAAAGAGGCAGCAATGGTATGAGACTAGGGTGGAGAACCTGTGGTCTCGAGGGCACATGAGACCTAGGTGCTTGAGTGTGGCCTTTTAACTGAGTTCCAAGTTTTACAGAACAAATCCTTTTATGAAGGGGATCTGTTCTGTGAAGTCTGGATTCAGTCAAAGGGTTGCCCTTGAGGACCTAGAGGGCCACATATGGTCCCAAGGCCACAGGTCCCCAACTCTGGTATAAGACATAGAAACCAAGTGTGGGAGTAAGGGAGGTCTGTTTTCAAATCCTCCCTCTGACACAGACTAGCTACATGATCCTGTGAAAGTTGCTTAAAGCTTTCAGGGACCCAACAAATCTTTGAGGCTAAAATTTGCCAAACAATTGCCTGATTTTCATCGATAGAGGAAATTTCCTCACTGGGAGTGCCCTGTAGCAATGGAATCACAGGCCCAGATAAGAAAATCTTTAAAAATGAAAAATACATCTTCACATATAACTACAAGTAATAGTATCATAGATTGAGAGCTAGAAAGGACCTCAGAGGCCATCTTATGTCTTTTACAGAAAAGGAAATTGAGGCCCAGAGAGGGTAAGTGAGTGAAAATAGAGACTAAGGATTTGGGGTTTCACTGCCTTCCTCCTTTCACCGCCCTGAAACCCCTATTCCTCATCCAATTTTCTTCCCCAGAGATTATTTTCATCTAACTGAATTCTATGGAGATATCCTCATAATAAGTATTTACACTTTTCTCCCAATCTTTTGCCTCTTTCTGAAAGCTGGGCTACTCTGAACTGTCCCACACCTGGCATAGTAATTGCAGTCAGTGGGGGGATCCAAACCCAGGTATTCCTTATTCTAAGTTCAGTATGCTATGCTGCCTTTCAGAAAACTGTACCTTCTGATCCCAGATGATCTCCCATCCAAGTATTAACATAGCCTGATTGGGTTTGGTGTTTCTAAGACAAACTAAGGCATATTCTGGATGGTATGTCTAATGATGATTATTCACAGGTAATATGTAAAAATAAGCAAAGAAATTCACCCCTCATGCCCCCAATCCTGCCAAAGAGGAAATGAAAGGGGAAGGGGAATTTCTGATATCTGCATCTGTCAGTGCAAAACTTTCTAAGACTGAGAGGTGAGGAACAAAAAAATTCCCATCTTTCAAAACATCTCCTGCAGCTGTGGTATAGAAAATTTTTGAATCTCAACCAAAAGGAGGAAGTTGGGGGAGAGCTTGGAAGAAAATGGCAGCTGGATTGGTAGAAACTGGTTAATTACTTGAAGTGGTGGTTTGCAGTTTTCAAATGAGTAAGAGTTGAGGGAGGTGATGGGTCATGCGCTTGGGCATCTGGTAACTGAGTCTCTCTACAAAAGGCACGAAAAAGACTGCAAATAAATACGAGAAGGTTTTGGTTCCTCTTTTTCTCTTGGGCAGAAGAGGGACTGACTCTGCTTCACTTTCCTTGAGAGAAGACAGGCTTGTTTAAGAGCGTACCTCTTACTGTCTTGGTTACATGGCACATTCAGTTCATGGAATAAGAAGGTAATGCTTCTTTTTTAGTATTTTTGGCTGATGTTGAACCAGACTTAGAGATCATGGGTCACAGGCAACTTGGAGATCATGGGTCACAGGCAACTTGGAGATCATGGGTCACAGGCACTCAGGGTTGGAAAGGACTTTGGAAGGTCCACCTTGTATCTCACTGAGAATCTCTGCTTTGAAAGCCTCAGAAAGCCAGCATCTGTCTAGTCTTTGCTTAAAGATCTTAAGTAAAGAGGAACTCACTGTCTAGGATAGCTATCATTGTTGGAAAGTACTTTCATTATGTCAGACCTAAATCTGACTGTACAGACTCCACCCATTTTCCTGGAAGCACAGTGGGACCGTGTGAAAGTGTGTTGGATTTGGATTCACAACACTTGGGTTCACATCCTGACTACTTATGTGACTTAGACAAGTCACTTGAAGCTGTGAGAGGTTGATAATATTAATCTATCTAGTATGTAGCAGATTCAGGATTTAAACCTTGGAGTCTAGCAGATTTTCCATCATGCTTCAGGACTGGATAAATAAAACCATTCTGCATTTTAAAAGTTTTCTGTAAATAATCAGAAAGGATAGTTACTAAGACAACTTGTATTTCTTTATATTTCTACTTGCCAGCTACCATCATATATTTATTAAAGCTATACAAAATCAATATAACCCAAATGCTCCTCTCCCAAACTTACTGATCTTAGGGCTGTCTGGAGACTGACTCAGTGGCTTATTTTTATTATTGTGTATATTTAACCTGAAAATCCACATTTTTATTAGAAGACCACTCCACTTTGGTGTCCAAGGAGCTATTTTAGACCAGATGGTTGTTTCCTTTACCATTTATTTTCTCAGTGATTGCCTGTGCCTCACTAATCTCCATAACAAAACTGGAATGGAATGCAAATGAAAAGGTAAGACTTTCCTAGGAGTGTGGCCCTAAATTGGGTGGAGACTGACCTACTTTTTGGTGGAGGTGGAGAGAGTTGGGGAAAAACAATGTGAAAGAAACACAATAATAAATAAATAATAAATAATTATAAAATATAATAATATGTAATTTAATATTTACATGTAATTTATAAAATCTATATATTTATAATATAATACTTTATTTATAAATTATAACAAATCTATAAATTTATCGATTATAACTTATAAATGTATAATTATGTATTTATATATTACAATTTTTAAATAATTTAGAAATTTTATATTATAATTATACAGGTTTATAATTTGTAAAATTTAATGTAGTATATAAATAATTGTCACATATAATAACAAATAAAAACATTTATTAGAGAACACAGCGAATCCCAGAGGATTATTGATCTAGAATGGAAAGAAGTCTCAGAGATCATCTAGTCTAAAACCCCTTATATTACTGGTGAGGAAACTGAGGCCCAGAGAGACTAAGTCATTTGTCCAAGGTCATACATATGATAGGATTTGAACCCAGGTTTTCTGAATCCAAGTAATAAGATTTGTTGAGGTTAGACATAAAGATGGAAGAGTATTTTGTATAGAGATGACTCTATATTTGAATTCTAATTGAATACATATAGGCTGGTGAAATTATCAAGAGCAGAGGGTCTAGGACCAAGCCTTTGGGGATGCTTATGATTCTAGTATGGAAACTAGATGTTGAATTAGCCCAAAAAAAAGTGAGGAGTTACCAGATCATGCAGTTGTGGACTGTGTTAAGAAAGCTTTATGGGCAGAACGAGGAAGTGAGAGTCCCACTGCACCCTGCCCTGGTTCAATCCCTTTGGGAATACTGCATTCCCACTCTGGGTGCCCCCTAATAGGAAGGCCGTCATCAGACTGCTGGCCCCCCAGGTGGTGAGGGCCCTCGAGACCCTTTATTCCAGATGAGGACAGATGCTGGAGAAGGGAAGATGGTCAAAGAAGCATTTCTTTGAGAAGTACCCTTTCTGTCCCCTTCATTGAGAAATTAGGACTGAACCAAAAGGAAAGCAACCCAGTTTTGGGGTAGGGGTCTAACCTAAATTCCAAAGAATACAGTTCCTTCTTTCATTGATGAAAACTGCCAGTTGGTGTAGAATCCTGCATTCCAAGTTGTTTTTATGACAATGGACAGCGGGGGGCAGCCTCTCACCACAAATGGGATAGATCTCTATGTCACCCTAGCTAGCTGCTAACCATAAATGGACAGCTAAAGGCTTAGGGACAAGTATTTTTCTTCATGTCAGTTACCTCTGTGGATAAAAAACAAATGTGTAGTTCAGGAGTGGAGAACTCCTGTGTTCCTCTGGGTCCTCAAATGGGGCCCCTTGACTGAATCCAAATTTCACAGAACAAATACCTTTAATAAAAGTATTTCTTCTGTAAAACTTGATTTCAGTCAAGCTGTACCTGAGGACATGGCCTTGGGCTTGCAGGTTCCCCACTCCTGGTCTAGTGACTAGCTCATTGTTTCAATTCAACCAGTTTTTAAAAATCATAGGCTGTTGGAGAGATCTCAGCTATATGGGGGTCATAGAGTCAGAGAGTCAGAAGCTAGGGGAGATCTCAGAGACCCTCTGGTCCATCCAACGCATTCATCTTATACATGAAGAAATGGGTCCAGGAAGGTGATGCTCAGGCAAGGTAGCCCAGCAGGTGGCAATAAATACCCCACTGGAGGTGGAGGTATCTCAGTTCAAATCATCGTACTTACTTGTGTGACACATCCCTTCACCTTTGTGAGCCTCATCTGCAAAACAAAAGGGTTGGATTAGATGGCCTTCCAAAGTCCCTTGTGATTCTTGATTTATCATACTATGAAATGCCCTTGCGACATTGGGTAAGTCACTTAATCTCTCTGAGATGTGGTTTTCTCATCTGTAAAATGAGGTTGTACTACATGAATTCCAAAGTTGTTTTCAACTCTAAATCTCTGATCTTGTAAACATTGTCAAAGATGCAAAAAATTTTTTGAAATTAGGAACAATTAAAAATTAGATTTGTTAGGAGACCAAAAAGTTTGGCGTAAGGGAAGGTGGCAGCTGGGAAATGGTTGTGTAAAGTTCAAGTCGGTTGATAGAAGAGGATGCAGATAAAATTGTCCACTGCCTCCCCATGTCAGAGCATCACTAGTTGATTCCTTCTTAGAAACTTGAGAATATTCTGGTGCTCCAGATAGTACTGACGTAGAGGCTAGAGGACCTGGGTTCATATCCTACCTGCAAAATTTGCTAAGGGTACCCTTAGGAAAGTTACTTCACCTCGTTGGGTGAAGTCCCTCAATGGGGACTCAGTTTTCTCATCTGTAAAATGAGGAGACTGGACTTAATGAATTCTGAAGTCCCAGCTTTAGAGCTATGGTCCTTCTCCTCCATTCACCCCTTGCCTCATCCCAGGACTTTGAGGAAGTTCAAACAACATCTTGAAAAAATAATTGGAGAGTCTTAGAATCATGGAATATTAAAGGCAACTTCCCAGACCAGCAATTCTGGACCCCTTGGGGAAGGATCTGGTAAAGCCTATGAACCCCTTCTCACAATAATGTTTTTAAATGCATAAAAAAAGATTACAAAGGAAACTAATTATACTGAAATACAATTATCAAAAAATTTTTTCTTAAACTTCATAGATCCTGGTTTAAGAACCTGTGATACAGAGTCTAGGCTCTAGACCAAACCTAAGCTCTGTTTTCTCACTTATAAAATGACAAAGTTGACCTGGATTTCCTGTTATCCCTTCTAATAACTAACTCTCTGAGGCTGCGATCTTCGGATCCTTGTCACCTTTGGCCTTCTCCCCAAGTGTCTTGTGTGTGTTCTTAATGAGTAAGTCTTACCTGGTGAGCTCTGGTCCTCCAGGGATGGTTTAGAACTCACCCTCCAGTGAATAGTTTTGTCTGTTTCTCATTCCCACCAGGATTACATGTATCATGTAGTGAGCGCAATCTGCGAGTGGACAGTGGCTTTTGGCTTCATTTTCTACTTCCTGACTTTCATCCAAGATTTTCAGGTGGGTATTTGTTACATGTTAGAAGCTGTAAGCTGACTGGTAGAATTTTGGTGAATTTTTAAAATGCAAGATATTTTCCATCTTTTCTAATGACTTTCCTCATGTAGCCAGATTTTTGTCATTGTTCAGTCACATCCATTTCAGGTTTTCTTAGCAAAGATATTGGAGCGCTTTGTCATTTCCTTCTCCAGCTAATTGTTTACAGATGAGGAAATCAAGGCAAGCAGGGTTAAGTGACTTGCCCAGAGTCACACAACTAGTAAGTGTCAGTTCAGATTTGAACTCAGGTCTTTCTGACTCCAGGTTTGGCACTCTTTCCACTGTGCTGCACTGTATCCTTATATCCCATCAGCTAACTGATCTCCCCTTTGCTGTCTCAATTCCAGGTTCCCACTCCTCCCATGTAGGGCCTACCTCCCTAAAATAGGTGCTAATTATCATTAGCTTTCCAATAGGTCTTCCTCACCTCTCTTGCCCTCTCTAAGTCATCCTACCTGAGAAGTCTTTGGTAAAAATCAGCCTGGACATATAACTTCTCTGCTCAAAAATCTTCAGTGGCCTCCTATTATTTACCAGCTAAAGTTCAAATTTTTCCTACAAAGTGGTGCTACCCTACCTTTCCAATCTTATTTCATATGTCTTCCCTTACCCCCATGCTGCAGGTGAACCACTGGTGAAGTCTTCTACTGGAAGCCTTTTCCTACCCTTAGTTAATTATTTCCCACTTCTCCTTTATGTGTTTGCTTATGGTTTCCACCATTTAGACTATAAGCTTCTTGAGGGCAGGCACTAGCTTTTGCCTCTTTTTGCATCCCCAGAACTTAGCCCAGTGCCTGGCACACAGTAAGCACTTAATAAATGTTTATTGACTACCCTCTCAAAGGGCACAAATGATACTTTCATGTTCCTGTGTCTTGATTACCCTGTGACCTATATGTACTGTCTCCTTCCACTTTTCCTTTACCTTTTGAATTCCTATCTATCCTTTAAAGCCTAACTCAAAAGTTATTTTCTTTCAGGAAACCTCTGGTCTACAAGTAATGTTGTGCCACATGGTATTTTGTTTTGGAACATTTTAATGGCTAGTTTCTTCCCTGGGCTTGCCACTAGGGTCCTATTCTGGAACTCCTTGTCTCTATAATTTTTCCTATCAGAAATTTACCTGTCCTCTGTCCCATTCCCTTGGGGTTTTGTACTTTGATAAATGCTTCCCTATGACACTGGAAAAAGTACTGCTCTGGAATCAAAGTACCTGGGTTCAGATCCCATGTCAGATGCTAATTACCTATGTGACCTTGGGCAAGTCATTCAGACTCTCTGGTCTTCAGTTTTCTTATTTGTAAGATGAAGATAGCTGATCCCTGAGGTTCCTTCCTGCTACTCTAGGTCTATGATCCCGTGACTCACAGTTTGGCTCCTACTTATCTTTCTGACTTATTTCGCTTTATTCTTCTGTACAGATCCTATGTTCACAGCTGAACTGACCACCTCGCCCTTATATCAACTCGACATTCCTTCTCTTCTCTCCATGCCTTTGCAGAGGCTCTTCTGTGTGCCTGTGATGCATTCACTCTCACCTCTTAGAGTCCTTGGCTTCCTCCAGAATCTCATTCATCATGCTACCTCTGAAGCCTTTCCTGATTCCCCAACTTCTACTTTCCTTATTTAAATTCTATTGTTTTTAGTTTCTCTTTGTAAATATTGTGTTCCCTCCAGTAGACAGTAAGTTCCTTGAGGGCAGGAACTGATTACCTAGCTTGAACATAGTAGGCACTTAAATGAATGCTCATGAGAGCCAGTGTAGAGGGTTGTATAGAGAGCTGGTCTTGGAAGCAGAAAGACCTGGATTCCCCATTCCCCTCAGATAGTATTGGTTCTGCCATGGGCACTTTTCGGTGCCCTCATCAGCTCCCTAAAACTCTGAGTTACAGAGCAGGTGATGTTTGGTAGAGGAACTCACCAGGAATTCCCTAAACATCAGGACTCCAGGTATGCTAGATAGATGGCTGGCTGGCTGGCTGGAGTGATGGATTGGTGGGTGGATGGGTGGGTGGATAGATAAATGGATGGAAAGATAGATAATTGAATAGAAAAAAGTATATGGATAGATAAATGAATCAATAAAAGGATGAATAGATAGAAGATAGATATAGATGAATGAATAGACGAATATAAAGATTGATGACTGGATAGAAGGATTTATACATGGATAGAAGGATAGATAAATGTAGATGGAAGGAAAGATAGATGGATATATAGAAGAATGGGTAGATACTTGGATATCTGGATAGATAGAGACAGATAGATAGATAGATGCTTGTTGAATTGAATTATAATCTCATTGAAGGCAGGAATATCATCAGCGTTTACTAACTATCCCAGACTACATTGAGCTAGACTTTGAAGAATAGTAGGGTTCAATAGATAATGGGGGTGGGCTCGGAAACGGGGATAATATGTATGACATTTTTTCAGTTGGCCAGCTCTAGGATCTCTGACATCTTTCATTCTCTTTTATTGTAGACTGTCACTCTAAGGATATCTACGGAAATAAATGACTTCTGAAGAAAGAAGATCTCTCTTTTAGTCAATGTATCTTGTGGACTTGGATCCAGACACTGATGCTGAGAAATCAGGTTTCAGCACTGACCTGATCTTAGGGCTGTGCCAGACAAGTTTGTGACTTGAATTCCTCCCCAAAACCTCCCATATTTGTACTAATCCCAAAGGTATGTTTCCAAAAAGGCTTTAGGGAATAGTAGAAATATTTTGTATTTTTCTAAGAAGACATTTAAAAGTATATATATATTAACATAAAGTTGGTGTACTGAAAAGATTCCATATTTCCAAAAGTGAGAATGCTTTATTTTTGTACCAATCCTAGGTGGTTGTTTGCTTTTAAAGCTTTATAACAGGGCAAATTTTCCATTCATTTTATTAAAATCTTATTTTGTTTTTAAAGAGTGGCTTGCCCAATTTTTAGTGAGGGCATTTTTAAAAATCCAGTTAATTGTAAGAATTGCAAATATGTCATATCTACAAAGATCTTGGTAAACATATTAACACTGTCAGGGTTAGTGGTCTCTAACTCAAATAAAAATGGATGCCTGTATGCTGCATATTGACTTGGAAAACCACAAATTAACATGGTCTATTTTATATTTTCTTTTTACTTATTTTGCTAAGCATTTGCAAATTTCATTTCATTTTGGTGTTCCATCAAGGCTTTTGAGGCAATAAGTTTGGATGCCTCTGGACTAAGAGACTCTTGGGATTTTTCAATAAATATATTAAATGCTTCAGTGAGAGGTCTCAGTTCCATGTGAGGGTATTAACTTTAAGGAAGACTGTAGTTCTGAAATCTTATGCATTTAGTAGGAGATTTCAGCCTTCAGTACTGCTAACAATGGGGGAGTCACCATGGGGCAAGTCTCATTGGCTGTCCCAAGAATCCTCCTCACCCAGGACAAAAATGACTAAATAACAAATTCTAAATTTAAAATGTCATTCATAAATCAGTAACAGAGCTAAGTTAAGGTGTGAGGGGAAATGAGGGGAAAAAACCAAAGTGAAACTTTCTTTAGATTTTCTATCCAGCACCTTTTGAAATGAATATGGGAAGAATAGGGTGGAATTTCTAGTAACTGTTAAATGCTAGAAAAACTTATATTGGAAAAGCATTTAAAGTTTAAAAATATTCATTATTTTCAGTGTGACTGAGATTCAGTCGGCGCTTTTATTTTACACTAGCATACATATCCATGATATTCGGTGAGGGACAGTATGGAAGAAGATGCAGAAGTTTTTTCTAAGGACGCATTTATGTAGTCATTGGTCTCTTTTGTTTCGGTGATGCCCAGAAAGAATGCTGTGAGACAAAAAGACTAAACGAAGGTCTGCACAGATCCAGCTGGCTCAGTGGTATCTCATGCACATGCACTCACACTTGCCTTTACCAGTTTTATATTTTTTTGATCTCCTCCAACCCAAAGGAGAGTTCATCAATGAAAAAACAAATATCAATCACAAAGGAGAAGTGAGGACTTGCCTCTAAGATTGGTCAAGAGACTACTGTGAAAAGGATGAGCTCCATTTAGCTTTCTTGGACACCCAGGCTTGAGGAAAGAAGACCAAACAAACTTGTAGTGCCAGTTAGTTGAGCTCTCAGGACATACACCAAGGGCAGCCCAATCACTTTTTTTAATCTTGGTAGGAATCAGGAAAATGGTGAGCACAGAATAGATGCTCAATAAATACTTTGTTGATTGATGGGCTGGACAAAATGACCTCTGAGGTCCTTTCTTACTCTGAGATTATATGATGGTTTGATATCGCTCAGCTAAGGGGACTCATTAGATCCAGGTCAGGCATTCATCTAAATCTTAAATGACTGCCTTTGTTTCCCTCCAGATGGGAACTGTGGCTATTTCAGAAGTCATTACAATGGGCAGTAACATGGTAGGATCTCCAAGTCTCACTGAAGTATGGGATGAACTACTAGGTCAAGTTTTTCTTATTATGATAAGAAAGATGAACAATATACTGTATTTATATGGGACCTACACTAGAAAATTAATTGTGAAATAATGAGATATTTTATAATGGAATTTAACTCTTTATTCATTTTCATCATCTACTAGTTAGTTTTGATAACCAACTAGAGTATATATTGTGTGTTTTATTTTGTGTACTGTAAACATTTCAGTTTTGTGTGGGTTTCACCATTTTATGACAACTCTCTCTAATGTGGAAAGTTACAGCAGAGACTGAGTGTCTGTGTGTTATGTGGACTAGACAAAATGGCGCCTCTTGGCTTGGAAAACAGGCAAGGCTACATGTCGCTACTTCCAGACTGGGCAGTTCTGCTGAATGTAACCCAAAGCTGGCCTTCTCCACACATCTGTATCATTTTCAATGTTCATAAAGTTGTGTTTCTTTTTTTTTATACCTCATGGCCTGAAGCATTTAAATAAAGGGAATATTCCTCTGCGTGGTGTCTGTCATTTGGGTCCGTGCGAAAACTGCCTATGTGAAGTAAATCGATCTGTTGGAAATAGCTCTCCCTAAGGGATGGTAGAAGATCTGATTGGGTATTATTAGGTCAGTTAGTCATCAGTAAGCATGTATTAAGTGACTGCTATGTGCCAGGTACTCTGCTAAACACTGGGAATACAAGAAGTTAAAAAAGAGAAGACAGCTTCTGCTCTTGAGGAGTTCACAATCTAACTATAGGGTTGGGAACTGGAACCTGGGATATCTTTGGTATAGAGAGCTCTTGGGTAAGCAGACTCTACCAGTGCAGATTGATACCTTCTCTTCAATCGATCATTTTAGAAAGTTACCTAGAACACAGAAAGTTTAAATGATTTGCCTAGGGTCACACAGCCAGTATGTCTCAGAGGTAAGACTTGAACCAAGTATTCCTGGCTTTGAGGTCATCTCATCTATCATGCTAAACTGCTTCTCACTGGATACTAAGGATGTCTATAATTTGAATCCTGGTATCTTCTAAGTTGGAGCAGCTAGGTGGCTCAGTGCACGGAGCACTGGACGTGGAGTCAAGAAGATCTGAGTTTAAATCCAACCTCACACATTTACTAGCTGTGTGACCTTGGGCAAGTCACTTAACCCCTGTTTGACTAGGTGGCTCAGTGGAGAGAATGCTGGACCTGGAGTCAGGAAGATCCAAGTTCAAATTCAGCCTCACACATTTCCTAGCAGTGTAACTCTGGGAAAGTCACGTAACCTCTATTTGCCTTAATCCACTGGAGAAAGAAATGGAAAACTATTCCAATATCTTTGCCAAGATAACTCCATGGACCATATGATCCATAGGGTCATGAAGCAATAACAAATTTTCTAAGACCGTATACATTCACTTGTCATTATGAGCTTGTCTTTAAAGAAGTTGAAATTTTAAAATTAATTTGAATAATTTCCTAAGAGACAAAATGTATATTCTGAGAATCTGTCAATTAAAAAATGTTTAATCAATCTTTTTTTCACATCTTGGTCACATCCCAGTGACTCCCCTTCCCAGGCCACCCCTCAGTATGACCTTCCCTTATGAAAGTAGTTGAGCCAAGTGAAACAATTTTTTTTAAATGGCCTTTCCTTAAAATGCATAGCTCATTTCTCACCTTGAGAGATGATCTCCCCTTTTCAGATGATCATCTGGAGGTGTGCTTCAGATAATAGAAATGCCTTGGTCACAGGCTCATATTTCCAGAGCTGAAGGGACCTCAGGACCATCTTGTCCAGCCCCTTTATGTCACAGATGATAAAACTGTGGTCCATAGTAAATAATGCATGTAGGGAGTATTTTTATGTTGTTTCAAAGTGGGGATGGTGTCTGCATTCTCATTTAATTTTCATAACACCTTGTGAGGAATATAAAACAGGTTTTATCTCCCTTGAAGGAAGTTAAAAGGCAGTAGAGTCAAAAGAAATAAGGGTTAGGATTGCAGAATCAATTATAGATTTAGAGCTAGAAGAGACTTTCAAGGATATTAAGTCCTATCCCCTTACTTTACATATGAGAAAATTGAGGGTAAAAGAAATGACTGGTCCAGGGACACATAGCTAGTAAGTCTGGGGCAGACTTCAAACTCAGGTCTTCCTGACTCCCAAGTCTTGGGCTCTAAACTACTGCTGTATTGACATACCTCTAGTCTGGGGAGTCAGGACAGCTGGATTTTCATTCTATCACTGCCTACCTATGTGACCTTTAATGTCCCTTTGATGCTGTTATGGGAGTAGGTCTGTCCTAGAGTTATTCATCACTGTTTCCTGAGACACTCTTGTCATCTCAGCCCTGGAGATATCCTCGGTGCTTGGGCCCTGGATGGGGAAAGGCACTCTTGAGTGAATAAATAGAAAGACATTCTTTTTAGTACTTACTGTGTACCAGGCACTGTGCTAAATGGTGGGAATATAAATATATATATTAAAAAGTACCTGCCTTTGAGGCCTCTGTGTTCTAATAGAAGATGGTACGTCAAGGGAAATGGTGGTCAAAGAAGTTAAGAGGAAAGTGGTTTTGGTCATAGGATGCCTGGGTTTCACGCCTGAAGAGGGCAGTCACACAAAGGGAAAGAGTCGTAGATGCTCAGGGCTACCTAAAGTCTGCTGATCTCTGTTCCCGTGTACATACTACAATAAAGCTTATTCAAGTAAACCAACTAGGCATTGACTTCTTGTGTCAGACTCCCCTGAATCCAGGAGGGACAACAAAAATAGTCTAAAGGGAGATGGGGACCTGATTCTGGGTGTGGCCTGGGGGATTTGTTGCCTGAAAAATATATCCATACTACATTGGGAATGGGGGAGTTGGGACCCCTGGGGGCAACTGGCTTCTCAGGGAGTTGGAAGATCATGGACCCAGAAAGGAGACTGTGAGGCAAATATGAAAAAAAAAGATAACTAGTGGAGGATATATAGATATAGATAAGTGGTGGTTTCCATTATCAGGGATGTGGTGGAGGCGGAGCCCTACCATGAGACAGTGTCCTGTCCGACAGCATCCTGCAATTACTGGCATTGTACTGAGATTGAACTACAGTAGAAAAAGCTGTGATATCTTTGGAATGAAGAAACCTTGGGAAATTCAAGGGGTAGCTCTACAAAATGGCAGCAGAAACCATCTAGAGTGGATATCTTGAAAGCTTTCGTTGCATGAGGAATACAGAGAAAAGAGAGAGAGACCAGATAATCAGAAGGGTCACGAATCAGAGAATGAGAGTCTAAAGGAGACAGAGAAGACGGATAATGAAGAGAGTGAGAGAGATCCTTTTTTGGAATGGGGGGCAAAACATGAAATAAAAACCACTAATGAACAGGATTCGTTAAAGGGGAGAGAAAGGGGCAGGGAGGGGAATGGCAGGGAAGAATTATGAGACCAGATAAAATGAGGAGAGAAAAAGGAATGAATAAACAAAACTTCAAAGGGAAAGAGGTAAGAAAGGAGAGGAAGAGAATCAGAGGGTACCGAGACACCTTAAAAAAGATTAAGGTAAAGTAACTGAAGGAACATAACACAGTGTCTGTAGCAGAAGGCGGGGTGGGGTGGGGGGGAGATAACTTGAATCCAGGACCCAACCAACCCATCTGGGACTCAGTTCTCTTATTTGTAAAATGAGGATGTGTAAATCCGAGAATCTGAGATTTGAATGGGATCCCTGAAATCCTCTAGTCTTAGCCCATCACAGATCCCTTCTAACCTGACAACCTGATCATCTAACTTGTGCTTGAAAAGCTTGGTGAAGTGACAGAGAGCTCACTCCCCACGGACCTGTAGCACTCAGGAGTAAGTGAAATACAGATGGCTACTGGATGCTTCCCCCTCTCCCAGCTGAAGAGCAGTCTTAGATTCTATTTTTTTCTCTGATTCTCCTTCTGTTGTCAGATGCTGTTTGCTTTTTTTTTTAAATCAATTTTATTGCTATCTTTTGTTTTTATATTAACTAAACCTCCTTCTGGTCAGCTAGGTGGGGTTGGAAGTAGGAAGATCCATCTTGCTGAGTTCAAATCTGGCCTCAGACACTTACTAATCACTTCACCCTGTTTACCTCAATTTCCTAATCTGTAAAATGAGCTGGACAAAGAAATGAAAAACCACTCCAGAATCTTGGCCAAATAAACCCCAAATGGGGTCACAAAGAGTCAGAAATGAATGAAAAGCAGCAAGAATGATTATTTTTATGCATGTGTGTGTGTGTGTGTGTGTGTGTGTGTGTGTGTGTGTGTATGTGAGAAAGAGAGGCAGAGACAGAGGCAGAGAGACAGATAGAGAGATAGGGCCCTTAGGCAATCTGGTGAAGTTTCCCAGAGTGATGTCTTAAATGCACGAAATGAAATAGATAAGATTAGAAAGGAAAACTAATCATATTGAAAATCAGTGATCAAAGTATTTTCTCATCCAAATTTGTGGACCTTTGGATTAAGACCCTCTTGCCTTATAACAAGGAATTTGCTGTTTGCTTCTGATAATAGATCCCATTTATATAGTGCTTTGGGTTTGCCAAGCACTTTATATATGCAGTCTCACTGGAATCATACAACCACCCTGGAGATAGAAACTACTATTCCCAATTTAGGGATGAGAAAAATAAAGCCTAGATCACACAACTAGTAACTTCTAAGGCAAGTTTCAGACTCAAGTCTTTCTCATTCCTATTCAACACCATCTTCTTTACCACCCATCTCCTTCTGAACTCCCTCTATATTTTTAATCTCCATGGTAGCACCAAGGAGGGTTTCACGGCACCTAAGTGTTAATAAGGAAAATTAGTGGGGGAAAGATCAAGGGAATATGATGGAATAGGCCTGGTTTGGGGTTAGGCACTAGGGAACATGTAAAGAGATGAATAGGGAACAATGTACCAATGGGGGCTTGAGAAACTAACTGCATTAATCCAACAATTCTATTGCTTAAGGTCAGCTCTGCCTAGAAGGTAACTGAAACCGAAGGAGGTATCTGATTTAGGATGAAGAGTGATATGTTTAGAGTTGGCCAGAGCTTTGACAGACGTTAATGTAACCTTTAACTTGTGTATTAGAATTAATTTAAAGCTTAGCTCAGTCTGTCATTTCTTATTAATACTTGTCAATGCCACCGTTTTCTTTTAACGTTCTCTCAAAAGGCTTTATTGCAAAGATTTATCCTTCCACTTCACTGCATTTGGAGATGATTTCAGGTAAGATCCACCTTGAACCAGCTGAGAAAACCTGAGCTTCTCTGGCCAAGAAAAGGAAACCTGGGCAGGTTTGGAGATTGATTAAATAATTAGTGAGTTGTTGACATGGTATGGAGAAGGAGTTAGAGGTGGTTGGCCAGGACTGAGCAGAGAGTTAGCAATGCTCTCAGGTCAGGAGATCAGGCACTGGGGTATTCTTATGACTCTTGGGTCAAGACAGCAAAATCCAAGGTCATGTGCCTCCAAATGGATTAATCCCATCTTGACATGGTACAGACAGTTACTGTGAGTGGCTTCATGAGCAAATCAGGTTATGCTGGGCCAACCACAATGCAGTTCATAATGAGGAAGTCATGTCTTCATGGAATGGAATGGAGAGTCAAGTTGGGTGGAGGATAACAATTTGGGGAGAAGGCAGCCATAAATTCAACAATGAATTGAGTTTTTCGATCTCCTTAGTGCAGGGGGTTTGAATAGCATGATTAGGGTAAAATTCCTAGCTCCATATGTTATTTTGAAACTACTCAGTTTGAAATGTGTAATGAGAAAGAGTGGACCTAGTTTAATGATGCATTAGATCACCAGTCTCCAAAGTGGGGGCCATGCCATAACTGCAAGAGGTTGCAATTTGCTAATAAAAAAAAAATCCATTCCTCTCCTTGCCTTTCCCTAGATGTGATGGAAAGCTATGGTGACCAATTGAAGGGATTGTTTTCAACCCAACCATCCCCCATCAACCTCTTCCCTCCCTGCTTTCTTATCTACTAATACCCACCCTGCCCCCTTGTGGGGCAATTAAAATTCCTACTCTCTCCTGGGCAGTTATAATCTAACCTTGACCCAGTCACCCACACCCATCCATCAGCGAGCATTCATTAATCCAGCTGCCCACTTGCTATCAGGAAAATAACCTCCTTCTCTCCCCCATCTTCTGGGTACTCACACCCTGAGCCTCAAGAGCTCACAGTAGATGACTTCAATCTTTTCATTAAAGTATGAGGAAAGGTCACCTACTAAGAGAAAGAGGGGGAGGGGGAAAGTTAGAGGATTGAGGACAGGGAAATGAGATCACAGATTTAGAGCCAGACAAGATATCATTGAGCCCAAATCACTGGGGACCAGAGAGAAGTGACTTACCCAAGGGCATGCAAATAAGGAGATTTTAGTCCCAAGTTCTTCAGAAGGCCCAGGTGAGGAACTTACCTAAGGTCACACAGGAGGTAAAGTGCTTAGCACATAGTAGGCACTTCCTCCCCTTCCCAGACCATAGATTCAATCTTGAGTTCTCTTAGCCTAATTATCCTTTCCAGTCCACTCTACTGACTCCCATCAATCCATCCATACATCCATGCATCAATCAAGAAGCATTAAGTGCCTACTGTTACTGCAAAAACAAAAATGAAACAATTTCTGCACTTGAGCTTATAATTTAACCTGGGAGATAATAAAATATACAATGAATACAAAGTAACTTACAGAGTAAGGCAATAGCTGGTGTCAGGGAGGAAGGAAGTAATGAAAGACTTCATAGAGAAGGGTGTTTCTAGCTCCTGTGAGTGATGCACTGAACCTGGAGCCAAGAAGACCTGAGTTCAGATTTTGCCTCAGACACTATCTCTTTGACCTTGCCCTTCTCCTTATCCACTCAGTTCACTGTGTGTGGACCAGATGGCCTCTGAAGTTCCTTTCAGCTCTGAATCTAGGGCTCTGGAAACCACAGGCCAGTGAACATCTGAGGATACCTTACGATAAGATGGAGAGCAGCTTTCCTACCAGGAGCTCCTGGCACCTGTGGCAGTGGGATATAGTGGAAAGAGCACCGTTGTTGAAGAAGGAGGATTCAGGTTCCAATTCCACTTTCTGAGGCTCACTACCTGCGTGACCTTGGGTTGTATCACTTATCTTCCCTGGGACTTGAATTTTTCATCCATAAAAAGAGAGGGTTGGACACCGTGGCCTCTGAGGTCCCTTCCTGGCCTAAGGCTATGATCCTATGAACTCACAGGTCCAGACACCTCCAAAATGACATACTTTGCTGTTTTTCACTGTTTCGTTTTGGACTTTTTGAGAATTCTGGGGCAGAGCGAGGAAAAGACCTTACTCTGCCTAGCCTGGAGCGGGTAAATAGCCTTTCTATTGTGTCACATGAATTTATCATTCAAATAATAATGAATGTTTTCCAGAAATGTGCATTAGGGGGCACTGAAGGACTGCACTGTGTGGTTCAGCAGCCTGGTGAACGTTCCTGGCTAAGTCACAAGGACCCGCTCAAGTCTTGGTAACAACGGACCTGGAGAGTTCTTCTCTAACTGAATGGAAATCTACTGAGATAGAGCTCTCCTCCCACTTTCTGTCCTCTCTCTCCCTTCCCTGAGCTGTGCCCCACAGACTCGGTCAGCTTCTTCCTTAAGAAAGAAGGCATTTCCCCTACATTTTTCTCTTTCCCGTCCTGGGGGGTAGGACCTACTCTAGGCAATTGGCACAGAAACCTCCGTGGATTCCAGAGTGTCCACATTTCTGCTACCGAAATCTCCTTTTAACCCAGGTGACCAAAGGACATCAGAGCTGGAAGGTACCAAACAGGTCATCTAGTGGAACCCGCCCTTCATTTTTTGCAGATGAGGAAACTGAGACCCAGAATGGAGATATGACTTGACCATGGCCACACAGGTAGGGAACAAAGTGGAATTAGAAGCCAGGTCTCCTAAATTCACATTCTGTGCTCTTGCCAGTATACCACATAACCTGTAGTTCAGTTATTAAACATTTATTAAGGACCTCCTGGGCTGAGCACTGCAAATAGGCCGTAGTTTCTCAGTCTCTCATAATGTACTTCCTTTTGTCTCCAAATCTGTAGGAACAAGAAGGAACCTCTGAGATCACCCAGTTCAACCTCCTCTCATTTTACAGATGAAGAAACTGAGGCTCAGACAGACTAAATGAATTTTCTAAGACCCTATACATAGTAAGCGACTGAGCTGGAATTGGAACCTACCCTCCTTGCGATTCTCTCATCCTTGGAGGAGCTAAACTACCCAGCCCCGTCTTCCTAAAACCAGTCCTTCCTTTCACCAGTCCCTCATCTCTCTCATGTTGGAGAAAATTAGATAGTCAGTCAACAAGCATCAAGTTCCTATTGTGTGCCAGTCCTGCCCTAAGTCCTGGGGATGCAGAGAAACATAAAAGCAGTCCCTGTTGAGAAATTCCCATTCTAATGGAAATAAAAGGCAAACAACTGCGTTACATGCAAGATACACGCAGTATAAATGAGAGGTGATCTCCGAGGGCAGTTAGGTGATGCCATAGTGCACTCACTAGCTGTATGACCCTGGACAAGTCACTTAACTCTGCTTGCCTCAGTTTCCTGAACTGTAAAATGTAAATAATAGCATCAACCTCTCTCGGATAGTGAAGCTCAAATGAGGTAGTATTTGTAAAAAGCACAGTGCTTGGCCCATAGTAAGCACTGTATAAATGCTTATTCCATTTCTCCTTCCCATTCTCTTCCCTTCCCTGTCTGACCTTCTGGGCCTCAGTTTCCTCATCTATAAAGTGAATGGGTTGGACCAGATGCCCTCTGAGTTTCCTTCCTGCTCCAGCATTCAATGTGTTTCACAAGCTTTGGAGCTGGAAAGTTCTCCCCCATGTCTAACTTAAATCTCTCCTGCTGCTATTAATAATAGCCTATCACCCCTCCCTTAAGGAACATGGAAAACAGCTGTCTCTTTGCAGTCACCAGCACCCCCAGCTCTAACTCCACATTGCTTCGGTTACAAGAATTGTGGATTCAAAACACATGCCACCACTGGGGCATCCTGGGGCTCTCATCTCTCTTTGGGTTCTTTCCCCTGCATCCTGGACATCACAAAGAGGTCAGGCCATTCTGTGGATTGTCATTTGGCGGGAGGAAAGGCACCCCTCCATCACCTCTGCTGAGCTGACCACATATCAACTGCTCAGCTTCTCACTGAGTTTTCTGAGGGGATTATTGTTCATGACAGGAAAGGTCCCCTTGTTTATTGGTGCCTTTTGTAGAGGAAGGACTTGGGTGGGATCAGGAGATGCAGGTCCAAATTCATCCCCAAGTATGTGGCCACAGGCAAGTGATTTAACCACTTTGAGTCTTAGTTTCCTCATCTGTAAAATGGGGACAATAGCATTCTCCTTATTTCACAGGGCTGTTGTGAGGAAAGTGCTGTGCTTGCTTAGTCTTAAAGGGCTAGTCCTAGCCTATCTTTGGCAGCTGGTTACACAGGTTCCCCTTTCATGTACTCTGTGTTCGAGACTAACTGGTCAACTTAATTTCCTTTGCCTTCAGCAGCACCCCTATCTTTTGCTTCTGGGCCTTCCTTCCTCCTTTCTTCCTCCCTCTTTTCCTTTCCTTTGCCTTCCTTTCCTTCCTTCTCTGGGGTCCTCCTCTCTTTCCTCTCTATGCCCTCTCACTTGGTGATGTCATCAGCCCCCTTGGGTTCAGTCATCTCCATGTAGATGATAACTAGATCTATGTCTCCAGACCGAGTTTCTCTCCTCAGCTCCAACTCTAAATCA
>CM053770.1:228067852-228142686 GCA_028658325.1 Potorous gilbertii
ATCGGGGAGGGACAGGATCAAAAGAGAGAATAGAAACAATGGGGGGCAGGATAGGATGGAGGGAAATATAGTTAGTCTTATACAACACGACTATTATGGAAGTCACTTGCAAAACTACACAGATATGGCCTATACTGAATTGCCTACCTTCCCAAGGGAATGGGTGAGGAGGGAGGAATGGGGCGAAGTTGGAACTCAAAGTTTAAGGAACAACTGTTGAATTTTGTTCCTGCTACTAGGAAATAAGAAATACAGGCAATGGGGAATAGAAAGTTATCTGGCCCTACAGCACAAAAGAGAAGATGAGGTAAGGGAAGGGAGGGATGAAAGAAGAGAGGGCAGATTGGTGATATGGGTAATTAGAATGCTCAGTGTATTGGGGAGGGGTGAGGGGACAAATAGGGAGAAAATTTGGAACCCAAAATTTTGTGAAAATGAATGTAAAAAGTTAAATAAATAAATAAATTTATTTAATTAAAAAAAAACACATTGAACTAGGACCTACGTACAAAACTGAATTCTCTCCCCTTACTAATTATATAACCTTGGGCCAATCCCTTGTCCATTCTATAAAGGATGGTTTCATCCTTTATAAAATGAGGGGATGTTACTAAATAATCTCAAAGTGCTATTGAGTTCTGAATCCATGCCCTTACATGGCTATTTATTTGACCTCATTTTCCTTTTCCTCCATTAGATTTGCATAATGATGCCCTTACATCTGTAAACTCTGCTCTCCATATGCAGGACACATAAGTTCCTTAAAAGTTAACTGGGATAAAAGAGATGTACTCAACCCTCTTTTTTCATTGATTTTCATTATTAAATCACAGAAAAGCAATCTCCTGGGGGATCAAAATGGTCCCAAGCTATAATAAAAAATGAGACTTGAGAAGTGCAGAATAATACCTTAGGTGCATAAGACAACTGACCATTTTGTTATAAAAATGTGATAAGAATATTCAAAATAATTCACTTGGGAAAGTTAATTTTAAAAAAAAAAGGTACTACTGCTGTAATGGAGCCATGAAATGAGAGGTAGAGGAGGGTCTGTAAACTTCTCAGTTTGGCTGATTTGCTCCCCCACCTCCAAATATCTTATTGCTTCTCATTTTACTTCCAAAGCCAATTTTCTCTCTGGGTTTGCTCCTCTCACTTCTTCAATCATTCTAGCTTGAACATGCTGTGGTCCTATGGTTCATTTTCACTTTTGGTGGCCTCTTTCCAAATATCTCTGGCCTCAAGTTGGAATTAAAACACCCAGAGGGGAAAAGCAGAGGCAGGCCTCCTGTTTCTCCCTCTTTTTGTGACTGCTTCAGTCTTTCAAACATCTTAACCCTTCCCTGACTGCCTCATTTCTCATATGTGAGACAGAGACAAATGGGGATTCATCTGAAATGTTTTAAGAAAGGTCTTGAAAAGATGGTAATGATGCTTTTGACCTTAACTTACCCTCTCTGAAAAGTCAAGTGCTGGAGACCTAAGGAATATCATTCATGACCAGGTTCCCTACAGGCCCAGGGCAATTGTTAGAGCCTTGAAAACAGATGTAAGCAGGACATAAAATTCCATTTGGATAAATTTTATCAAAATGAATGCCAAATGTTGTTTGCTGAATCACTGAGCCAGAGCCAGAAGGAACCTAAGAGATCTTCTAATCCAACTCTGGAATTTTATAGATGAAGAAATTTGAAGCCCGGGTAATAAGTGGCAGAGCCAAGATTTGAACCCAAGTCCTTTGACTCCAAATCCTACACCCTTTCCACCGTTAACTTATTTATAAATAATTTTGCAGAAATATTCTGTATATTGGCTTCTGTTCCTGAAATAATGAGAGATGACTGTTCCAGCAGATTTTACTAATAGCCAAGAGGAATTAGGGCAGAGGTTAAGATCATGTTTTTTTTTCCTTTGGTGATGGAGAAACTAAGGCAGAGAAGGGTTCCATCATTTGCCCGTAATCAGTTAACGAGAATTTATGGAGTATTTGTTATGTGTTGGGAACTATGCTTAGTGCTGGAGATTTCAAAGGAAGTAAAAAATAGCCCCTTCCAAAGAGCTTGCTTTCTAATGAAGGAGCTCACATTCCAATACAATCCAATACACATCACTCTTACTATAGCCCTCTGGGGCCCACACAGAACAAGTACAATCCTTTCCATTGATACCTCTTAAGATACTTTATGACCTCTATATGCAACCCTCCTTCGAATTTTCATTTCCCCAGGCTACAAGCCCACATTTTCTATCACTATCTTGATGACTCTCCTATGTATGTTCTCCAGTTTATCATTAGTTTTTTTTAAAATGTCATATCTAGAACTGAACGTAATATTGATGTATGATCTGACCTGAGTCAAGCACATCATTTCCCTAGTCTGCAGTATTATGAATCTCTTAGTACACCCTAAGATAATATTAGGTTTTTTGGCTACCATTTCCTACTAATTCATATCATGTTTGCAGTCCACAAAGCCCTGTGGATCTTTTTCAAACTACTGTGCAGTTATGCTTCAACCATCTTATCTATGCAAAGCTGACTTTTCATAAGCAACTGTTAAGACTTTACATTTACCTCTATAAAACTACATCTCTTAGATCCTATCCCATATTTTATCTTGTTGACTCATCCTGGTTCCTGAATCTGTTGTCCAACTTGTTAGATATCCTTCCTACTTCTGTGTTATCTGTTTATCTGAGAAGTAAGCCTTCTATGCCTTTATGCTATGACAAGATTACTATACATCTAGTGATTCAGGGCATCAGGCCATGCATACACAGTAGGGAATTCAATTTATTTCCAATTAAATTCTGCACAGGGAAAGCAAGCCAGCCTAGCTAAAGCAACAAGGCACCGTGTAGACAGACAGGAGGTAACATGTATTAGGACAGTCAAGCCACTACCTCTACCTTGACCACAATCTCTTCTCACATCCTTATGAAGACAGCCCAGTATATTGAACCTGAGAGTCTTGGACATAGCAATGCTGCTCAGTCCCACTAAACCTGCTTCTAGTCCAGTCTCCCCAGCCATCATTGAAAGGAGGGATCATTGTGAAGAGGGGGTCAATTTCTCTATCACCAGTGGCAGCTACTGACCAACTGCCACCAATAGACAGAGGGCCACAAGATCTCCAGGAATGCCAACAATCCCCCACCAGCCTCTAAAACAACTATTCCTACTTCTAGCCCAGCCTTCATGGGAATCATCATCTAGGGAGGCAACTTCTGTGGAGAAGGAGCTGACTATCCCCACCAGCTGCCTATTAACTACTACACAGGCAAGCCAGCCAGGTTAGCTGAAGCAGCAAATTACACCAAGGGAGAGGTAGAATATACTAGATAAATCAAAACGCCACCATCACCTTGACCATCATCTCCCCTCAGACTTTGATGGGGATAGCTCAGAGTCCTATATGCGAGAGACTTAGGAACAGCAGTACCACCAGTCCAGTGCTCCCAGTTATCATCATGGAAAGAGGTAACCTGGCAACTGCTCCTTATAGCCTTGTAGGCTAGACCATCATTACTGAAGACAAAGAAAGGAAAGTTCTTATCAAAGTCCCAGGCACCGTCAGGTGCTTCTACAACAGACACTAACATGGTTTTATCAGTGGAAGTGGCATGATAAAAAAAAAAAAAGATTTGCCATCTGCTTTGCTGCTGCACCCTGAGGAACATGGGACTTTTCTTTTCTACTTGCAGCTCAAACTTCCATCTAAGTTGCCTCCTCCATAAGAAGATGAGGTCCTTGAGAGCAGTAACTAGCTTGCTTCTCTATTTGTATCCTTAATGCTTAGCATGGTACCTCTTTTTCTTTAAAAAAAGTGGGACAATATTTGTCCTACAGTCCCATAGAGATTTCTCTTTCATGATTTTTTGAAGATGATTGATGGTAGTTTAGTAATCCTAACTATACATCCTTTTAGTATTCTAGATGTAATTTATTTGGTCTTTACCCCTCAAACTCACCAACTGCCCATTCAGTGTCTCCTTACTCATCTTCTTAGGGTTGTCATTGAGGCATTTGGGGTTAAATGACTTGCCCAGGGTCACACAGCTAGTAGGTGTCAAGTTCTGAGGTCAGATTTGAACTCAGGTCCTCCTGACTCTAGGGCCACCTAACTGCCCCTTCTACTTACTCATCTTTTCAGTTCCTATGACCATTTTTTGTTCTGTCTTTTCCAGTCCAAAGCTCATTCACTTTGGTAGAGAAAAGGGAAGCAAAATCAAATCTAGGTAGTTCTGTGTCCCCTTATTGCCAATTTTCATCTGATCTACCCTAGACAGCCCTCCTCTCTCTATTTTGTTCATATCCATTTCTTCTCCCAATGGAGGTAAGCCAAGCCTTTCTTCTGCCCTTTATTTCCCCATCAGACTCAATTCATTTGGAGCCCTTAGTTTCCTGGCTCCATTTTTTCAGGAACGTGATTATCTCTTGTGTCTATCCTTTGTTATTTGTGCTTCTTCTATCAATTCCCTTTAATTTAAAAAAATGGCCTTTTTGTTATTTTGAACTTGACAAACAAGCATTCTCCTTTACAAAGATCAGGGAAAAGGGTGGGTGGGGGGGCTCATAAGATCTTAGATTTAGAACTGAAAGAGAACTTAGAGGCCACCAAGACAAACCTCTTCATTTTAGAGAAGAGGAAATTGAGGCTTGGAAAACTTAAATGACTTGCCCAGGGACACAATCTAGCCAGTGTCTGTGATGGGACTTGACTTGAGGTTTCCTTGACTCCAAGTTAACACTCTATTTACTATACTACATTGCATATGAAACCCATGAAACTCTATCATGTATGACTTGTCTTTTTTATTATTACTTGAAGTTTAAGGGGCCACCCCATGGCAGATGCTTTGAGTCCTGGTTTCATGCAAGTATATGAAGAAAATTTTGAGGTACCTGCTTCGAACTATGTGTGATTCATCATTGAAGGCCTTGTCCTTTGAGATGATGAAGAATCCCCTTATTGGCTACAGAGCCTAAAGAACTGATGTGCAAAAGGCTTGTCTGCTAACCTCTCTCTTCCTTTCAGGCTGTGAATAACAAAGTCCGAGGTATTTGATTGAAGCTGTGGTGGGGGTGGGGGACTGATGGCTTGTTCTCACCTCCTATGTCTGCTTGTCTGTGCCCCTTTCTGTTCTTGTTTGTACTTTTAATGAGTCATTGATGCTCATTTATTTACCTTTTTTTAATATCAGCATCAGTACTCACACATAGCCAAATCAGTTGTTTTCTTCAAATCTACAATTGTTTAAACAACCCCTCTTACTTTCCTTTCCCATAAGAATTGTTTCTCTTTGGGTCTTCAGAATATCAGTCTTGAGAACTTACTGGACCTCCTAAGCTGACTCTCCTTGAGAAATTTGAACACAAAACTTCCTACCTATCATTTTTCCAACGCTTTACTCCTTTCCACACAGACTCCCATCGAGTGATACTGGTCTTTTCACTGCTTCCTCAACACACAACTCCATCTCTCAACACCATGCCTTTTCACTGGCTGGCTGTCATGCTTGGAATGTTCTTCCTCTTTCTGACCCTGGATTCCCTGGCTTCCTTCAAGACTCCACTTAAATCCACCTTGTGTTTATTGGCTTTCCCAATGTCTCTCAATGCTGTTGCCTTCTCTCTGACATTACCTTCCCTCTACCCTGTATCCATCTTGCTTGTACAGAGCTGTTTGTTTATTGTCTCCTCCTTGAGGACAAGGACCATCTTTTGCCTTTCTTTGTATCTCTAGTGTTTAGTACATATGCCTGCCACGTATTGGGCACTTAAATGTGTTTTTATTGACTTGACATTGAAGTAAGATGTCAGCACAAAGATAAACAGGAAATTTTTCTTTCTTTTTAAAGTACTTTTTAGCCTCTATAAAGCAAAATAAAGTGAGCACTCAGTGTGGGGGAAAAATGATGACAAGTAGAAAAAACGACTCTGATGGTAATTCATAGTGATTGGATGTTTTCCACTTTTATGGCTATTAGACTAATTTCCCTTTAGATACTTTCCAATGTGATTCTTTGAAAGAAAACATTTGTGAACTTTTTTTAGACATTACCAATAGAACCTTCATCATAACTGACATGTAGGGAGCCTAAAGGCTAAAAAGTTGGCAAGGTATTTAATATACATTATCTCATCTTAGCCCAACAAAAACCCTGTGAGGTAGGGATGTCAAGGATTATTATTTCCATTTCATAGATAGGGAAGCTGAGGTTCAGCAGTTTCTTTAAGGTCAAATCACTAGTAAATACCAGAAGTAAAATTTGAACCCAGGTCTTTCTGACTGCAAGTTCACCACTTTTCCCACTATCCAATGTTCCTCTAGATTGTAGACCTATAACTTGAGGGGACTATAGAGATGATCCAGTCCACTGCATTCATTTTAAACATGATATAATTTAGTTAAATTCTATCTATGCACATATATTCATATTACAAATAAATATATACATATATATATAATTATAGTAATTATTTTCTGGACATTTATTAATCAGAGAAACCAACTGTGGCAGAAAGAACATTATATGTATTTATGCCATAGATTTTATGTATACTATGTTCTTGGAACATGATGGGAGTTTAATAATTTTTTTTGCAAGGAAAGACAGAAAGGGAGGAAGGAAGGAAGGAAAGAAGGAAGGAAGGAAAGAAGGAAGGAAGGAAGGGAAAGCAATGGTCCTTTCAAATCTAAAAATCAATGACTTCATAACTCCCTGCCTCAAATGTTACCTCTTCTTCCCTCTAGCTACAGAAATCTTACAAATCCTTCAAAGCCTAATCTCTTCCAGCACAGTTTCTTTGATTTCTCTGGATCTTCATGACTTCTCTCTTCTTTGAATTTCTAGAGAGCTCCTAGACTGTGTTGAGTAATTTAGGACTTGGTGATATGCAGTCTTGTAATCACTTTTGTTTCATGGATTAGCTCATCTTTTCTTCCCCAAGGTGAAGACACACAGACACACAGTAATTCACAGCAGAGGCAACCCATCTCTCTTTATCACATATTAATTTCCTTTCTTCCTTCCTTTTTCCTTCTTAGCTTCCTTCCTTCTTTTTTTCTCTCTCTCTTTCTTCCTTCCTTTCCTTCCTTCCTTCTTTCCCTTTCCTCTCTCTCTTTTTCTCCTTCCTTCCTTCCTTGATTTAGAGTTAGAAGGGACCTTGAAGACCACTGAGTCTAACTTTCCCTTATGTATAGATGAAGAAGACTGAGGCAGAAAAGGTTAGGTGCCAAGGTCATTATGTGAGGAGGAATTCAATATCAGGTCTTATTGACTCCCCATCCACACACCATGATGTCTCTATGCTGGCTGTCAACAGAGGGTCATCTTGTCCCATCTATACTCCAAATATTGTTCCGATTATAATTTCCTTAGAAAGTGGCATTCCAGTTTCTGCTGGAAGACCTCCAGTGCCAGGGAACCCACCCTCTTTTGAGTCTACTCAGTCCACTTTAGAACAACTGTAATTGTTAACAAATTTTCCCCTGACACCAAGCCTGGGTTTGTCTTTTTGCAACCTCCACCCAGTGCTTTCTGTTGGACCCTCTGGGGTTAAGGATAAAGATCCTTAGATCACAGACCTCAGGCTAGAAGGGACCTGAGGAGTTATCTGGTCTAACCCTCTTATTTCACAAATGAGGAAACTGAGACCCAGAGAGAAGTGATCACCCAGGAGGTAAGGAGCAGAGCCAGGACTCCAGCTGAGGAGTCTAATCTTTCTTCTACTTGACAATGCCACAAATAACTGAATAAAAAGAATCCTGTCTCCCTCCTTAGTCTTTTCATTTTGTGGCTTAACATCCCCAGTTGCTTCCACCAATCTTCATATAAATTACGTATATACGTCCAGGGATGTGACTTGTTTGGTGTTTGTGACCGGAACTCGCCAGGTATCTGATTTCACTAGCTCATTGCTTATCTTGGGTTTCAGCTCCCTACAAGGCATTGTTTTGTCCTATCCAGTCCAAATTTCACTCTCCTAGGTCAGAGGTGGGAAGCTGTGACTTTGAGGCCACATGTGACCTTCTAGGTCCTTGGGTGCAGCCTTTTGACTGAGTCTAAGTTTTACAGTATAAATTCTTTTCTTGAGGGGATTTGTTCTATGAAGTTTGGATTCAATCAGAGGGCCACACTTGAGGACTTAGAGGGTCATATGTGGCCTTGAGGCCATAGGCTCCTCACCCCTGTCCTAGGTAGAAAAAAAAGAAGCAAAAGAAAAGTTAGTCAGTGATCATACAAGCTACCCTAGACTTTTTTTGTCCCCCAACATGTTTAAACAGAGCCTCTTCTCAGTCCAGTCTACCTCTTCTTCATCAACTCTATGATACAGCCAAAATGCCTACTTGCTGATCTCTGAACTCAACATCCAATCTCCTCTCTCTGTGCCTTTGCCCAGGTTTCTCCTCATGCCTGGGAAACACTTCTTGCTCATCTTGGCCTTTTAATATTCTTAGTTTTCTTCAAGGCTAAATTCAAATACCTGTTGTGGTTTAGTCATTTCATTCGTGTCCAACCCTTTGAGACTTCATATGGGGTTTTCTTGGCAATAGCATACTAGTTTGCTATTTCCTTCTCCAGCTCATTTTACAGAAACTGAGGCAAATCAAGTTGAGTAACTTGCCCACGGTCACACAGCTAGTGTGTCTAAGGCCATATTTGAACTCATGAAGATAAGTCTTCCTGATTCCAAGTCTCATGCTCTATCCACTGTACCACCTAGCTGCCCAAATTCAAATATTGTGAGTTCTTTGGATCTGCTACCCTCCACACTGAAATGACTTTACATTTATTTTGTATATAGTTTATATTTAGCTGTTCCTTCCCAAAAGAACGTAAATTCCTTGAGAGCAGGGACTATTTTGTTTCTTCCTTTTGATCCTCAAGGCCTAGCATAGTGCCTGGCATGCAAAAGATCTGCTTAATCAATGTTTATAGATTGAATGAAAAGGTGATGGGAAGTCAACTCAGATTTCCTACTTTAGCAATAAGTCCATAGTTTGTTTCATTGAGTAAAGGTGGGCTTTGTGTACCAGGGAAGTCTGTGGAACTTTGTTGTAAATTTCACTTGATGCCATTGGTGGCTCACAAAACATCTGGGGAGGAAGAAAGCATTGAGCGCCCCTCCCCCACTTCAACACATATAGTAGAAAGAGAAGTATATCACGTGAGTAATTCGGTGTGCTTTATGCTCTGGCCACAAGATGGTAGCGGAGGCTTACCATTTAATGTAAAGTTGCTTAACACTCTCATAAATCAGAAAAGAAGCTATTAAACCAAAGTCAGAAGCTATTATTGCAATTCAGCATCTTTCCATGTGATAAATTGTTGATTCAGAAAAAAGCATATAGACCACTGGTTTACTGAGGCTCTGCTTCCGCCTAAATAATGAGAACTCAGGAATATACTGCTTGCATTCCAGTTTCTTAAAGGGAACTGGGGAAAGTGGGGCCATTTGGGCCATCTAAAAAATTAATACTGAAGCATAGATATTGATATTTCTTAAAAAACACTCTCCTTACTATGCCTAAAGGGCTATAAAAATGTGCATTCCCTTTGTTCCAGCTATATCATTTCTGGGAGTGTATCCCAAAGAGATCATAGAAATGGGAAAGTGTCCCACATGGACAAAAATATTTATAGCAGCTTTCTTTGTCATGGCCAAAAACTGGAAAACAAGGGGATGCCCATCAGTTGGGGAATAGTTGAACAAATTTTGGTTTATGAATGTAATGGAATATCATTGTGTTATAAGAAATGCTGAACAGGAAGACTTCAGAGAGGCCTGGAAAGGCTTATATGAACTGATGCTGAGCAAAAGGAGCAGAACCAGGAGAACTTCGTACACAGCAACAACCATAATGTGCAAAAAAATTTTCTGGTAGACTTAGTAGTTCATTGCAATGCAAGGACTTACTAAATTCCCAATGGACTCGAGGCAAAATGCCTTCCATATCCAGAGAAAGAACTATGGAATTGAATCGCAGAATGAAGCACACCATTTTCTTTTGTATTATGTTTTGTTTTGTTTTATGGTTTCTCCCATTCATTTTAATTCTTCTATGTATCATGACTAAGGTGAACATGTATCTAATAGGAATGTGTGGTTAGAACCTATATAAGATTATATGCTGTCTCAGGGAAGAAGTGGCAGAGGGAAGGAGGGGGTAAAAATCTAAGATATATGGAAGTGATTGTAGAACTCTGAAGACAAAATAATTTAATAAAAAAAGAATAAATCCAATAGAAAAAAAAAACCACTCTCCCTCTTCATCTCCATTTGGATGGATCCCCAGGTTTCTTCAAGGCTCAACTTAGGTTACCTTGTCCACCATTCTTGGGCCAAACCCGCCAATAGCTGGCACCTCTCTGATCAAAAAATTAACATGTGCTTACAAAGTAAGTATTTGGTATTTAATGAAATGTGTGCATATTGTCTTCATTCTCTCTCTTCCTTCCCCTGTCTCTAATATAACCTTTCTGCCCATACCTCTCCACATGTAAAATATAAGGATCACAAGAACAATTCTGCCAAATGCCTTCCTGAAATCCAGGTAGATTTCATTTATAACATTGTCATGATCCTATCAGTCTAGTAAATGTGTCTTTAAAGAAAAGGAGATCCTAGATTGAATGCTGCAGGTCACCTTAGAAAACTTTAGAGGTTTTCTAGTCCAGTACCCTCATTTTACAAGTGAGGAAACTGAGACTCAAGTAGGCTGACTGATTGGGGATCATAGGATCATAGCTCTATACATGGACGGGACCTTAGAGGTCATCTATTCCAATTGCCTCACTTAACAGATGAAAAAACTAAGGCCCAGAGAGATCCAGTACCTTGCTTAAGATCACCCAAGTAGTAAGGGGAAGGACTGGATTGGGGCGGGGTGTGGAAGGAAGTGAAGGAGTTTGATATCAAGTTCTTTGATTCATGGTTAAGTACTCTTTCCATTATGTCAATGTTTCCCAAGTTTGAGGGAGAGAGAGGCAGGAATTATTGTCTTTGATAAACCAGATGATGTTCTACATAACTGGTTTGAATATCCTTGTTTACATCAAAGTACTGCTCAAGTACAAAGCCCTCCCTGATCCCCTCTCACTACAAGTACTTGGCACTTTCTCCTTCTTGAAATTAATCTTGTATGTACTTTGTAGTTTTCTTCTCTGGTGTTATACAACAGTAATATAAAATCCTTGAGGACAGGGATTGTTTCCTTCTTTTCTTTGTATCCTTAGGGGCAGCACAATGTCTTGCCCAGAGTAGGCCCTTAAAAATGTTTCTTTTTTGTCTTCTTGCCTTTCTTCTCCTCTCCTCTCCTTTGTCTTCTCCTTTCTTTTCCTCTTCTCTCCATAAATGCATACCTACATGCATATATAAGGTTTTTATATGCATCCGCACATGTCATTTGATATGTATACTTTTATATGTATATATATATATATATATATACTACACAATATGTGTATATATATCTATTTATCTGTTGTATACACTTACTCCTTTATCATGGGCCTTGAGGTTGAAGAAGTTGGCAGAGGTATTAGGCAGTTCTCTCTCAGACTGCCCAGAACATGTGCCTCCACCTGCCATCTCATGTGCTACCATTGGATTTTAGAGGGAGACTGGATAAAGACAGAAGGAAGAGAGGAAAGGCAGAGAAGACCAGGAATGAAAAACAGTAGAAAAGGCTGGGATGGACAATGGCCCACCCCACTGCTACTCCAAGAAATAGGAGTCAGTAAGAGAAGAATGAGCCCAAACCTCTCCCCACCACCAGTCACCTTCATCACCAAATGCGTGGAGAGTTTTCATGTGATTTCGCAAAATACAACAATCCACCACATTTTCATTTGATTCTATTAACACTGCTCTGCTCCCTTTTTAAAAGCACTCCTTCCATCTCTAATATTACCTTCTGTATCACTATAAACCTAGCACAGCACTTTCTACTGAGAAAAGAGAGGAGAAGGAGGGGAGGAAGGAAGCAAAGAAGGAAGGAAGGAAAGAAGGAAGGAAGAAAAGAAAGAGGTTTTATAATCATATAATTGAAATCGTCTGTTTTGTCTTCCATGATTTATGGTTCCTGTCTACTTACCATTACCCCCAACTGCGAAAGAAACAACTTTCTGTTCTCTAGGAGGGGAAGGAGCAGATGAAAGTAAAAGAGAAAGGAGAAAATGGGAGAGAGAAGAAGCAGAGAAAGGCAGGAGAGAAGAGGTGAGGAGAACAGAAAGAGGGTAAGAGGTGGAAGGAAGGAAGGAAGGAAGGAAGGGGAAGGAGAGAGGGATGGAGGAAAACATGAGTTTTTCTGGGCTCGTTTTCCTCCATGCTGATTCAATTGGCCATCAGGTACCTGGAGGAGCAGCCTGACATATTAGAAAGGGCGCTGGATTTTGGAATTAAAAGGCCTAGGTTCAAATTTCAGCTGGACGTTTACTATATATGGAGCAATGGATAAATCACATTCTCTCTTTGACTTCAGTTTCCTCTCCTAGGTGAGGGATTGGGCTAGACATAGCATTTTCTATTCAGGTACAGCTCCTCTGGTGTTCCTCCCCTAAATATATATATAGAGACAGAGACAGAGACAGAGAGAGTCAGAGAGAGAGAGAGAGAGAGAGAGAGGGGGAGAGAGAGGAGAGAGACACAGAGAGTGAAGGAGAGAGACAGAAAAGGGAGAGAGAAAAGGGGGGGAGAGACTTTTCCATCTGTGAGGTTTTTTTTGATGATTAAGATACTTCTTTGTCTTTTCTTAATGACCACGAGTCGAATAGAATTTACAACATTTCTTCTTCCCACGTCTCCTCATATTCCTTTAAAATCGGGCTTTTTAGTTCTGTAGTTCAACAAAAACTCTTGCCACAAAGGGTGAGAAAATCCAGAAAAAGCCATTTCCAAAGATTTCCCAGTTATACATACACCTCTGTCCCAAAAGGCCATTAATTAGGAGAAGAATGTCATAGTGACCAGTTCCCCCTCCTGTACTCTCCCCAACAATGCTGAGCTAAAGATAATAGTGTCAGTTGCAAATATGACTCATCAGGAAAAGATGTAGCAATCTGGGCTGAAGGTCACCCAAGAAAGAGAATGGGGACTCCTACTTCACCCACACAGTTCAGTGACCAAATTGGTAACCTAGCCTTACTTACCAAAATTGAAATTCAGAAAATATTTATTAAGAGCCTATTGCCTGCAGAGGACACTATGATAGGTAAGGGCAATATTTGAAATTGAGATCAACAAATATTTATTAAATGCCTACTATGTGGGAGGCAGTATGCTCAATGCAAGGCAGTAGATTTTTACTTAGAGTAAAAAATTTACCAAGAATTAAGGCAGCCAAAAGAACAGAAAACAAAGTACATTCTCAGTTGATTGGGAAATGGAGAAAAAGTATGATATATAAATGTAATGAAACATTATTTTGCTATAAGAAATGAAAACAGAGGAGCATGAGAAGACCCATGAAATAAGTAGAGCAAAGTGAGGTAAGCAGAGCCAAGAAAACAACACATACAATGAATCCAACTATGTAAATGAAAAGTATACCAAGAAAACAATCAAAACTGAATATTGTAAAATTATGACTGTTTGCCTCCCCAAAAACAAAGATATTATCAGCCACACAATTTGCAGAAGTAACTATGAGTATGAAACCCTGCATATAGCATAAGTCTTTTTTTGTCAGTAGACTTACCGGATTGCTCTTTTTTCCTCTTTTTGCTTCTTTGACAGAAGAAAGGCAATGATCTTTCTACGTCTTTGGACTCCTTTGGTAGTATGATAATGTATCTGGACCCCATTCAGAATAGTGCTTTGATGTCAACATTTATAATTAAAGGAAATACAAAAATTCAGGTGGAAATTGGTAAAAAATAAAGCCAGTTTTTTCCTACCCAAATTCACAAGTCTTCCTCCTCCCCCTCCCCCCGCTGCTATAAAGAGACTGCTCCCTGGGAGGGGAAAAGAATACATTAGGGGTGTGTGTGATGTAAAAACTAAAGCTATCAATAAAAATTTCCTTAAAAAAACTAGCACTTTCTCAATGTCAAATGGGGTACCTCATGGAAGTCATAGGATTTGAAGTCACAGCACCCATATATGAATTCTGCCTCTACTACCCTCTTACTATTTCACTTCCAGCAAGTCATGTCCCCTCTCTGGGTCCCAGACAAGGAGTTCAACTAGTTGGCCTCTAAAACAGGTTCCTTCCTTCTGGAGGCCAGACTGTGGAACATATTAAGGAACCAGGGGTTGCACTAGATGACTTCTAAGGTCTCTTCCAACTCTAAGTCTTTGAATGCAAGAATATGATCCTATGTATATTATTTGGCCAGGAGATACAAGTGGAAGAACTCTTTTCTATAGTGTTACAGAGCTGCCAGTATCGTTTAATGATGTCTTTACATTATTCTCTCCTGAGCTTGGTTTCTGCTGGGCTCTCTACCAGGTGTTGTTCTTTCCTGCCCCTGCCCCCACAACGGGCAACACTTCTCTGATTCAGTTGGTCTTTATCTACCTTACTAACTTCAGTGCCCTGGGAAACTCTGCTTTAGGATGCTGCTGTGGTTAATAAGCCTCTCCCCTGCACAGAAGCCTGTAGTTCTTTCAGTCAATGGCCAGAAGCATTTTCATGCCATCATTCTATACCATAGAAAGTTGCAGACAATGCAACCTAAGATCATGTCTTCTCTGTGAGTTCCTCTGTCCTCCATTTCTGCTATAACTCACTCAGTTCAACTGTCATCAGGCTGAGTCAAAAACACATTTTAGTTTTTAGTTTCTATCATACACTACTGAATGATATATAAAGTATAGCTATACTTCCCCTAATGGAAAAGGAACAACTGTGGTAAAGAAATTGCTCTTAACTGCCCTTCATCATGCCCTTCTAGTCTATGGAGGTTACTACATCTGGGCTGGTTGGAGAATATTGAAATGTCTGGTGAGCTTTGTTCTACTTTCCTCCAGCTACAAACTGCAAGCACTCTCTACTCAAGTATATGAAAAGAGAAAATGAACTCTGTTTGCAAGAAAATATGATGATTTTCTTAAAGAATTCCCGAGCAACTGAGAAAAAGTTAGTTAACAATAATGCCAGTAAAATAGGAGGATATGACATAAATAAATATCATCACCCTTTCTATATATTGCTAAGAGTAGGAAGAAATATGAAGATGGTTTCTATTTAAGATAAAAAAATGCATTAGGTGTAGGGAAATTACCCTACCAAGTGACAGGAAAAATTAATTCAAATATAGCTGTGATTGATATGATTTTAACATAAATTAAAAAGAAAAAATTGAGAAATATTCAGCATCCATGGTTAAGCTGTGACAAAATAGTAAAAAAGGATAAGATTGCCCAAATTATTCTACAGGTTTATTTACTATAAAGCAAGGAGTTGCTTTATAGAATTAGGTAAAATTTATTTGGAGAAACAAAGGTTTCAAGGATTCTTGGCACGCTTACATCTCAAACTATACTATAAAACAAAAATTAACAAAAACTACCCAGCACTGAATTTTTAAAAATAGAATAGTAGATCAATGGAATAGAGTAGATAAATCTAAAACCAAATGTGCACAGCACAGATAAACCTAACAAGACAAATGACCAAGAGAGTCACTGTTTTTTTCAGAACTTCATCTTCTATCTTATGTCAGTTATTTCTAAATGAGTAGATAATCTAAATATAAAATTACTAAATGAGAACAGAAAGTTGTTTATTTTGAAGTTAGGGGTAATTATAAGTAGACAGGAACCAAAAATCATGAAAGATAAAACAGACAATTTCAATTATATGATTATGAAACCTCTTTCTTTTCTTCCTTCTTTCTTTCCTTCTTTCCTTCCTTCCTTCCTTCCTTCCCTCCTTTCCCTCTTTTCTTTCTTCTTTCCCTCTTCCTTCCTTTTTTCCTTTTCTTCTTTCCCTTCCCTCCTTCTTTCCTTCCTCCCTCCCTTTCTCTCCTTTCTCTATCATTGTCTCTCTGTTTCTCTGTCTCTGTATCTCTATATGTGTCTCTACCTTTCTCTTTTCATCTCTCTCTATGTCTCTATTATGTTGAGTATGATTCTTCTATGTGACAGTCCTTCAAATCTTTGAAGACTATTATTTTCCCTTTCATTTCTGTTTTGTTTTACTGTAAATATGAATTAATACGGTACAGAGAGCTCCTAATGAAAAAAAAATTCTAGTGATAGAGATTGACATCTTCTTACCAGTGTATAGTTACAGAGAAAAGAATTGTCTAGGGAAACTGAGAGATTAATTTGGTAAAGGTCACTCAGTCATTATATGGCAGAGGCACTTGAACCCAACTTCCTGACTATGAGACCAGTTCTCTATCCAACATCTCACATTATCTCTTCTATGTCTTATCTGTCCATTTTCACGTTATCTCTTTATAGTTTCTTACCTATGCTAAATACAGTTTCTTTACCAGTTTTCTTTCAATTCATTTTATAACATGATTTATAAACCAATTCCCCTTACCACCATCTTTTGTGGCCCTCTTCTAGCTTATCAAATACCTTTTCTTTATCATTAAAACCTTATTGATGCCTTTTGATTATTTTTACACTAAAGTCCTGTCCTAATAGACCCTTCCCCTCTTAGCCTTACCCTTGTTAAAAAAAAGAAAAGAAAACTAGGTAAGCAAAATCAACGATCTTATCGGCCAAATTATGGCATATTTCAGATCCTGTAACAGAGTGGTTTCATCTTTTGTTTTGCAAGACCAAGGTCAGTTATTGTAATTAATCTGAGCTTGGTTGCCTTTTGGAGTGTCATGCTCATTTGCATTAATTATAGTACTTATTGCAGTTATCCTGATTCTGCTTCACTCTGCATCAGTTCATGCAAGTCTTCCCATGTTTCTCTGAAGTCTCAAGGTTTCTCTTAACATGTGGCACAAAAAATTCAACATTGTATCTGATATGTAATCTGATGTGTAATCTGATCTGTTCTAGGTATGATGGGACTATTACTCCCTCTGAGATGAATACTAGTCATGAAACCCAAGGTTGCATTAGCTTTATTAGCAGATGAATCATACTGTTGACTCCCATGAAGTTTGTGGTCATAGAGGTCTTTTTTATAACAAAAGCTGCCAAGTCAGATCTCTCGCATTCTGTATTTGTGCAATTGATTTTTTGGACTATTAATGACCTTTCACAGTCCTTCACATTTTCTTGTATAAATTCCAACAGAGAGACAAGTAAACATAAGAATCCTTGTATTTTCTCTTAAGAAATGTGATCTCCAGTCTAGGCTAGAGAATGACCAATTGTCCATGATGGATATCTCTTGCATTCTACTTGATCTTTCTGGATGAAGGACCAATAACCTTTCAAAAGAAGCAACATACCAGGGGTTGGACCTCTATTCTTCTGTTGACCCAGGGTGGAAATAAGGAGAAATGGAGTTTTGGTAATCTAGTGCCAACTCCTACTTTTGGGAGGAACTCTCTTAAGTGCTGAGATAGCAAATTCTCCAAAGTAAGAAGATCTGCTGAGTAGTGAACTTGAGAAACTGGAATAAGTTCCTTTTTTCAAAAAAAAAAATTCAACTTACTGGAAATTGTCTCATTTATATAATGGACTCTCAGGTTTGGGAAATCCATGGAAGTGTTCCATTAGCACAAAATATAGTCCTAAAGCAAGTCATGGTTCGACAAAAACTTATCCTATTTTCCCCAGAATCCTACATCTTATGATGCTTCACCTCCAATAGCCACATCTCCAGTTATGATTATTTGTCCAGGGGTCTTCTTCGAATCTGACCACTTTGCTCCTGTGGTCAAGAACTAAAGATGTTGTAGCTAGAAATGTAACCATGAACCAAAAGCATGATTTCATTTCATGGGAGCCTACCTGGCCTTATTAAGAATAGGTTAAAAAATACCATCATACCAATAGCTTTGGGAGCTCCCATGCCAAGAGATCTAATTCTGAATAGATTGACTGTTCTCAGGCCTGGACCACAGCCTTGAAACACAGCTTGCTTATTTAACAGAAATGGGCCCCTGAATGAATATCATACTGAATGGAGACAAAAAAACTCCAAGAAATAACAGCCGAGTCTGAAATTCTTCAACTGAAACCAAGACTCTGGACATTCCTATGCCATCCAGCACCCAAGCAGCCAATCATAATGAATCCCTAAGCTAATGAAGCCTAAGGCTACCCCTCTATGGTCAATGGCAGTAAGTGGACTGTGTGTCTATAAATACCAAATGCTTCAACTAAATCCAGGTAGGTAAAAAAAAAAGGAGCAAACAAGGGGAATTCACTGAAATGATTTTAAAAATCTCTATATGCCATTGAATAAACAATTGGATTAATTTGTAGCTCACTTTTCATCACTTGTTTTTGATGGCAAGAGACAATGCAGGTCTATGCTACAAAATGTTCCTATCAGAGAAGAGACTTTCCCCTCACCTCAACAGAGAGAAGAGAGAGAGAAAGAGAGAATATTACACATTATATATATATATATATATATATATATGTATATATATATATATATATACATACATATGTATCATAGAGAGGAGAGTAAATATATAGGTTCTACTATATACCACACACTGTGCTAAGCACTTTACAAATATTTCATTTGATAATAATTCTATATTTGATCAGTTGAATCCCTTAAATCATCATCACAAATTGCAACCAGGAATGGGAGTTGCTGACTTAGCCATGGACCACTTACTGAGAGGTAAGTGACTTACTCAGGATCACATAGCCAATATGTCAAGGAATTGGAGCTTGAACCTGTCTTCTTGGCTTTGAGTTGTGTTCTCTATTTATTCTGCCATGCTATCTCTCAACATGTTTGCACACATGTGTTAATATACATATACATATACATTTATGGACAGCTAGGTAGTGCAGTGGATAGAGTACCAGACCTGGAGTCAGGGAGACCTGAGTTTAAATCCAACCTCAGACACTAAATAGTTGTATGACCCTGATTGTCTCCAAAAAAACAAAAAGAATTGAACTAGAACTCTCTTACATCTTGAAATAAATGTTTGTTTTTTGGATTCTGTTCCAATTCTGAATATCAATAGTTTGGATCAACCTAATGAAGAAAGATACTTACTAGCTGTATGTATTGCTAAGGCAATATTCACAGCACCGGTGGTGACTATGAATATGTCAGCATAGTTCTCAATTGCAAAGTATAGCAAACTCTCCATATAGAAGGCAGAAGAAAAATGTTTATTCAGATACCAGAAAGCTAAATCCCAAAATCAGAAAGCCAAATCCATCATAGTAACCAAGAAGTTAACCAAGAACACATTATCACTGCAGGGAACAAGGTCATTTTCAAGCTTCCACACCTCGCTGGGACTTTTCTACAAACAAACATACACTCATGAGCCTAGCTGTCTGCTTGTCTGTGTCCTCTCTCTCTGCCCTAACTGCTCTCACTCACTTCCTCTCATTTCTGCTCTACCCATTCAGCAGCTCCTCCCACCAAACGTGACTTAGGCTTCCATGTGATTTAAGCAGGTCACTTGGGCCTATTAATGAATGAGAAAGATATTCCCATTTAAATTACCATTATACTGTGTGATCCTAGACAAGTCATTTAACCCTATTTGCCTCAGTTTCCTCATCTGTAAAATGATCTGGAGAAGGAAATGGTAAACCACTGCAGTATCTTTGCCAAGAAAGCTGCAAATGAGGTCACCAACAGTTAGATATGACTGAATGACAACATATATCTATAGAGACACATGATGTATATATATATATCCATATGTACTCATAGATGAACATATATATATATATATACATATATATTACACATAAATATACGCATATTTTATGTGTGTATTTGTCTGGATCTGTGATTTCATCAGTATAGGTAATTCCCAGTGAGTAAACACCCTTCATACAATGTACAAAGAGTATAAAACATACAAACGCAATTCTAGCCTCTGTCTCTCTTAATATTTAGAATAGAAAATAGATTTTTGGGAGCACTAATAACTGCTTTCAAATATTTGAAGAGTTAGCATCTTGATGAAGGATTATGTTTGTTCTACTTGGCCTGGGCTTTGTGAGTGGTAGGGTTTCATCAAAATATAAGGAAATCTTTCCCAAGTAAAGCCATACCAAATTGGAATGGGCTGTCTTTGTGGGATAGTGAGTTCTCCACAGTCTTCAAGCCAAGACTGTTTATCCACTTACCAAGGATGTTGCAGGTGCTTGAAGGAAGGGCTAGACTAGGGGGTCTCCAAAGTCTCTTGCAACTTGATTCTATGAAACGTGTCCCTGTTTCTAAGTACCACTGATAGGTGAAAGAAACCTTCCTTCCTTCCTTCCTTCTCCCCTATTGAATCCTCTGCTCAAGTGGCACCTTCTATATGAATTCTTTCCTGATCCCTTTTAGCTACTAATACCATCCTCACATTTCTGGAAAATGTTCCAAAGATTAGAAAGTAACAGTTCACTTAAGGTGAAATGCATTAATGTCTTTGCCTTCCTCTGGGTTCTCAAATGGGAACTCTCATTAAAATGGGAGTTGGGAACATTTAGAAAACTAGTTATAAATTATTGATTTGGGGTCACATGCTAGGTCCCAAGCACCCGTTCCCCTGGATCATCTTGGTTCATTCATGGAATTGCTGGAAAAGTGCTAGATTTGGAGTTGAAGGACCTACATCAAATCCAGACTTGGTTACTTATTGCGTATATGATATTATTCAGGTCATTTCATCTTTCTGGGTCTCAGTTTCCTCATCTACAAAATAAGGAAGTTGAACTAGGTAACCTCTAAGGTTCCTTCAATCTATGATGCTACGACTCTACGAGTCAAGTGCATTTCTTCCTACTGGCGGTTTTTGGACTATCTTCATAATACAAACCATGTTCATCTCAGATTGCCTGGTGACCTCATTTTATACTTTGGAAGAATGAGCCAATGGCTGGAAATCTGATGTTATTAAAGATATTGATCCCTTAATCAATCAAAGAAATAATTTGTGATTTCATGTAAATATCAGACTGAAGAAAGTACATTTCATTTACTAGAGTCATGAAAATAAATGAATATTTGCTTAGTGGCTTGTGGGGTAACTTGTGACAGATACTTTTCTAAGACAGAGGAGGAAGTAGAAGTGATTTATTATCTCTGAGAAAGTTTCAGGCAGGAAATTTCCCATTATGGTAATTTGTATGACCTGCTTTGTAAAGGGAGTCCAAATCCTGATGACTGGGACAAAATACCATGCTATTTCTTTACTTTGATTTACATCTATCATTTCTATTTCAAAATTCAGATTCAAAACAAAACCCAAACAACCTCCACTGATTATCCTTCCAGAGCACATTCCACTCCTATTTTTTTTTTGCTAGGTAGGAATCATAGGAATTTTCAATGAAAAGATTAAAGGGATGGTGTATGAGCAGTAAGGAAGGGAAGTAGCAACGAATACATGTCCCACTCCACTCATATGCCTTTTTGACAGGGTAACTTGATTGGTAGATTGGGGAAATATTATACTTACTCATGCTTAATTTCAGTAAGTCATTTGAAGAATTAGGACGTAAGTGAAATCCTAGATCTGTTCATTGTTACCTGTGTGATATTTGTCATCATTTCATCTTGATGTATCTCAATTTGCAAAATGATAAATTCTGCATAAAAATATCTTTGTAAAGAAAATGGATACATATTGGGTAGGCCTATCAATTTGGAAGGAGCTGAATGACCTTTCTTTAGAGGCAGCTAAGTAGTACAATGGATACAGTACCAGAAAGACTCATCTTTATGAGTTCAAATCTGACTTCAGACATTTACTTGCTGTTTGACCCTGGGAAAGTCACTTAACCCTGTTTTCCCCAGTTCCTCATCTGTAAAATGAGCTGGAGAAAGAAATGGAAGAACACTTCAGTATCTCTGCCAAAAAAATACCAAACAAACAAACCCAAAGGGTGTCATGAAGAATCAGACATAACTGAAATGACTGTACAACAGCCACAGAATGACCTTTAGGAAATGATGTAACTCATTCAGACAGTGCATGCTTTTCATGTATGAGGCACCATGTTTATACACTTGCATTTCTAATTATTGGAAAGTGAACTTTTGGTTAGAAGATAGCATCCTCATCTGACTTAGTGCCCAAGATGACATTCTAAAACTCTATCGAACAGTCATGTTGATGATTCACAAAGCAGAACTTGAATGAGAGGCAAACTCAGAGCACTAGCTTTGGGGCTGAGAAAACCTGGTTCTAACAATACTAATCTCATGTCCTTTTTTGACTTTGGTAGATTGGGGAAATGCTCTCTGTCTCTGTCTCTGTCTCTCTGTCTCTGTCTCTGTCTCTCTGTCTCTCTCTCTCTATATATATATATGTATATATATACACATATATATGTATTTTATATATATATACATATATATATGTATATATATATACATATATATATATATAAAATAGAGCAAAGGAAACAAAATCAATTTCTAACTCAAGTTAAAAGAACGAGGTCTCTGTGTGAGCCCAAAGATACCTGTTTATTAGCTGAACTAAATTACTAACCAGTTTTCAGGGGCCTTTGAAAAGTGATTTGGTTTTCCCTGGGGTCCATCTGACTCTCAGGAAGATGTTTCCCTCTTACAGGACAAGGCCCCCTCTCCCTTCAGGGAAATCCTGAGCCCTTCCACAAATAATGAAGCCAAAATGGACCACTTGAAAGTGCACAACAGCTCAAACACACGGGCCTTCAAAGAAAGGCAGCCAGAAACAGATGCTCGTTTGAGCTACAATGAACCGGCGCTTTGTTGGACCCTCAGTGAGAAAGAATTTCAAAGGCGAGAGCTCTCCTTGGGAAATGCTTTCCTGGTGACCTCTCAGAATTAAATGACTGTTTCTCATAATACAATTAGGCTCTAATCCGCCTGCCCTCTGCTGTGAATTCTTCCTGAGCCCCTCGGCCTGGCAAGGTATGACTGGTGGAGAGAGAATATTACGAAGGGATGAATGACCACATCTCTTGGGCCAGAACAGCATTTCACTAATTAACCTTGTGCCCTGAAACCCTTAATGCAAAAGAGACCAGTTTTCTTCTGTTGGTGTCTAAGGACTGGGAGAACTTGGTGCTGTCTTCTAGTTGGATCTTTAACTTTGAAAAATAGAACTGGATTCTAACTCCTAAGCAGTTTTTTTAGCCTTCTTCAGACCTGATCCCCAGTTTGCTTCAGTAGCTTAGAGACTTTTAAAAGTCTGTTAACTCTTTCCAAGCTTTTCAGCTAAGTAAAGCATTCATCCAATGAATTAAGGCTTGACTGACCTTGTTTCAGGGCTAACATTCTATGAAATGTGGGGAATGTTCTTTGTACCAAGAGCTTAGCATCTTTTTCTTTTTTTTGGCAGGGCAGGAGCGGGTGGGCGGAGACCTATACTTCATCAGGGTAGGGAATTCTCAGAGTGGGAAGATCCATCCACCAAAACAGCTTAGCAACTGCTCTGTAAGTTATGATTTTACCAAATCACTCCAGGCACTGAGAACTTAAGTGAATTGTTTGGCATTTCACAGGCAGTGGTATGACAGAAGCCACATTTGAACCCAGTGTGGCACAGGACCATGAAAAGGACAGAGACTTTGGAATCAGGGGCCCTGGGATCAAATCCTCCCTCTGCCATTGACTTCCTGTGTGACCTTGGACAACTCTCTAGGTCCTAGAGTCCCCTTCTTTAAAAAAAAAAGAGGTGGTTGGACTGTATGACCTCTAGCATCCCTTCCAGCTGTGCCCAGAATCCAGGTGCTCTTGATTTGAAAACCACCTCACTCCATGTCTCCACGTTGGATTTAGAGCTGGAACAAGGAAGGCCATGGAGATCAACCCCCTCATCTTACAAATGAGGAAACTAAAGCTTAGCAAACTTAAATGACTTTCTCAGGGCTACCTAGGAAGAAAAGGGAACAATAGTAAGAGCCTGTTCATCCCCAGAAGAAGCCATATATGGACTTTGAGCTGAATATATCAACTAGGTCTAGAAAGTTCTCAAATATTTGAGTCATTTTATAGGTAGGAAAAAACCACCTGAAATAGGGAGAAGGCTTTTCTTACCTAAAAATGTACTTTTTCCTTTCTAAGGATAACTCTAAGCCCTTCTCTTTTCAGGGTCTCCTTAGATATTTTATTTTTCTTCCAAATAGGTGTTCTTCAGTATCTTTGGTCTTGCAACTACATGCAGCATTCTTTGCTTGGATCATGGCTTAACATGATAGGTAGGAGAAAATTCTGCCAAGTGATTACCTGTCTACCATTGTCTTGGAAACTAGGGATTGTCTTTGATGACTACCATTCAATTTGGAGTCATGAAACCTGGGTTTGGAACCAAGTGAACATGGTACACAATAAAAGTCACATTGTGTGATTACTGACTTTGACAGACTTAGCTCTTCTCTTAGATCTAAAGATCTAAGACAACTCCAAAAGACTCTTGATGGAAAATGCTATTCACATCCAGAGAAAGAACTGTGGGGTCTGAATGTACATGGAAGCAGATTATGTGGTCTATTTTTTTATTTTTTCTTTCTCTTGGCTCCTCCCATTCTTTCTAATTCTTCTCTACAATATGACTAATGCAAAAATATGTTTAACAAGAATGTGTATGTAGAGCCTATATCAGATTGCATGTCATCTTGAGGAGGAGGGAGGAGAGGAAGGGGGAGAAAATTTAAAACTCAAAAGCTTATGGAAGTGAATGTTGAAAACTAAAATTAAATAAATTAATTTAAAAAATAAAACCTGGACTTGAATCTCCACTCCAGCACTTACTCAATGTGCAGTCTTGGGCAAATCATGTAACTTCTTTGACCCTCAGTTTCTTCACCTATAAAATGAGGGATTTGAACTAGATTGCTTCTTAAGTCCCTCCTGACTCTAAAAGATTGAACCTCCTATCTTAGAAGTCTTTGCAGTCTGAATATTTCAATCACCTGAATGACACAATCAGAGCAATGATTCCCTGATCTAGGGAAGAGGTCAAGGACTGGCCCATGAATACTTGGCAACCTTGAACATGAAGTGTACTACATTCTAACTTATTCTGGTTCTTACGTCATTTTAATCTCACCTCCTTGAGAAGACCTGAGTTCGAGGCCAGCTCTCCACTATCCCCACACTGACTTCTTAACAAATTATATTCGTGTAATTCTTTAGAATTGTCTAACCAATTTGACTGATATCACGTTTCGTCTTCCTTGCTAATCTCTAGGGCTTCTGCTGCTCTAGAATTTGTTGAGAGTTCTTCTTTACAGGTATTTTATGGGTTTGGGGGTAAGAGCTAGCGTATGTGTATCTTTCTACTCCACCATCTTGGCTCCTCCCCGACTTGCTAATCTCTAAAAAGAGAGCAAGTGGACTTTGCAGATAGTGTCCTGGGCATAGGGTCAGGATGACATAGATTCAAATCCTGCCCCAAACTTTTAGTAGTTATTTGGCCTGGACAGGTTATTTAAGCTCAATTAGCCTCAGTTTCCTCATCTGTAAAATGGGTATGATTGTAATACACATGGTACTTACCTCTTTGGGATATTGTGAATGTTAACTACATGATGAAGAAATGAGATATAAAAAACATTTTGTGAATCTTGAAGCATAAACCAAATTGTTAAGTAAGACAGCTATTTCACCCATTCCTATTGCACAGATCAGAAACCTGAGTCCCAGGAGATGTAAATAACTGACCCCAAATCACACAACCCATCAACAAGCATCCATTAGGCACCAAATGTGTACCAAACTTTATACCAGGCACTGGAGATACAAGAACCAAAGGGAGATAGTCTAATCTCAAGGAGATTACATTCTACCAGACACAGCTACCCAGAGTTTCTCTCTTTATATGATGTCTCAGAATATAGAATGTCATAGAACATGAAATGTTACCCCTGGGAGTGTAAGGATCCAGGTATAAGCTAGATTTTTGAGGCAAGCTCTTCTAATCCTTTCATTTTACAGAGGAAGAAACTGAGGCCTGGGGAAGTGATTTACCCATATCCAGGTAAGAAACATAAGAGGTGGGATATGAGCACAGATTGTCTGTCTTTCTAACAAGTCGCTTCATTAACCTTAGATGCCCAGAGAGATAACTAGACTTGTCCAAAGTCATACAACTACTTAAAGGCCGTGTCAGGGTGCTTATCCACATCATCTGAGCCCTTATTCAGGAATTCTTTTCTGCCATTGACACCATCATAATTCATCTAGAGAGACAGAGAAAAAAGAAAACAACATTTATGTTTTAATTTAGCCACCAGAGGGAGTGTACGCTACCCCGGTGTAATAGAAACATTGACATTGGCAAATACAAGTGACAGAAAAAAATATATATATAACTGGACCAAGTGCATTCTCCAGCTTATACCAAGTGAGATTTCATGAAACTGTTGGCAAGAGCACAACAGGGTCTTTGTTATGCCTTCAGGAGAGCCATCTGTCCATGTGACTCAGCTGTGGACAGCTTCCTGAGTGAGTGCTCTCCGGCCTTCGGGAAAGAAAGTAGTCCCTCCAAAGTAAAGTGGAATCAAATGGAAGGAGAAACATTTCCTGACACTCTTCAAACTGTACATGGCTAAACAAAAGACTTCTCAGTTTTTTCCTCCCAACCCTGCTGTTTTGAATTTCCTTGAACTTGCTTCAAAATAAGATTTGGGATGAAAAAAAGAAAGAAAAATGAATGCCCTGAACGAGAAAAGAAGCCAATGTAGCTAGGGAGTCTACCTGTTGAACGACAATGGCCCTCAGCAAGACGTTTAGGGGAGCCAACACAAAGGCTGTAATACGTGTAAAGGATTCTGGGAGGAAAAATAACCAACATGGAAACCATGATGGAACTCAGCAAACTCAACTTCTTCTTAAATTTTTTCCTTGAAAGGGATGAATTTTGCCTGTCATCAATTGTTTGAAGGAATTCAACCCTAGTTCTATTTGTCTTTAAAACAATGTATTTTTGAGATGTTTGCTTGGCTATGTTTTTGTTCTGGCTATCCCGTTTGCCTGGAACACTCTCTCTCCCCAAAGATACCTCTTAGAATCCCTACCTTCTCTCAAAGCACAGTTTAGGTGCCCCCTCCTCCACAAGGCCTTTCCTGATTTGTCCTTAGCCACTTTTTAAAAATTAATTTTTAAAAATTACGTTGTATTACTGTATATAAACTTTGTATTTATCTGTGTACAAGCCATATCCCAGTAGTAGAATTTAAGCTTCTTGAGGGCAAGGAATATTTTGTTTTTGTCTTTGTATCCTGAGTATCAGTGACCTCACATAGAGTGGGTATTTAAGAAATGTCTTTAATTAATTCATTCATTTATTCTTATCTTTGTATTCCCCAGAACTAAACATGGTGGACACTTAAAAAAGACTTTTCATTCATTCATATTCATTGACTGAGTCATTCATTTATTTTAGTTAAATGCTTAGTTGAGTGACTGAATGAATTTTTAAAATTCTCAATTGAATGGTTTACATCAGGTAATCAATTCAATTGAACAAATCATACATTTAGTAAGCCCCTACTACATGCCAGGCTCCTTGTTAAGTGCTGGTTAAAAAAAAAAAAGCAAAAGACAGTCCCTGCCTTAAAGAAATTTAGAATTGAATGGGAGAGACAAAATGAAGTGTGTGTAAGATAAATAGGAAATGATTAACAGAGAGAAGTGACCAGAGTTAAGAGAGGTTGGGGAAAGCTTTCAGTAAAAGATGGGATTTTGGTTGGGACTAAAAGGAATTCAGGGGGATCAATAGGTAAAGAGGAAAGGGGAAAGCAAACCAGACATGGAGGACAGTCAAAGAAAATATTTATTGATGGACTTAATACTGTACTTAATTATGAAGGAGAAAACCAGAAGTAGAAGGGATGGTTGCTCCATTCAATAGGCTAATGATCTTTCTATTTGGCTGATTTTTCCCCTAATACTCCACAGTAATTATTTTAGCTCAAACACTTTGGTAATCTTTCTGTTTTGGTCAGGATGCTTGGGGTCCTATAAAGGCAACATAGGAAGATCATTTAGTGACTTTTAATTACAACAAGGTCTTGATTATTGTTAATAATAATGTACCCTCTGAAGTGGTTGCATGCATTTGAATTCACACCATTTGAAGTTATAGTTATATAAAGTATGGTAATTGGCACTATCCTAATGGAAATTCAAATCATCCAACCACTTCACACTAATTGGAACGTGACTGGATATATATTTTCTCTCTCCATATTCCATCAAGATCTTTAGCACCTGGTCACTGTGTTAGGAATCTCCTTGGTATCTGTGTTTATCAGATAAACATGGGATATCAGATGTATTTTCATTTTACCCCTATCTGGTATCATTTTTTCCCTTTTCTCTTGGAATAGACCTGTCATTTGTGATCAGACCACTAATAAGAGTCATTTCAAGACCACCTAATTCATCTTACTCACATTAAAAGCAAGCAGCTTGAGGAGAGGAGAGGAGAAGCTGACCTGATCAACATTACACAGAGAGTAAAGTGTGAATAAGTTAGACTCTTGCCTGTCCTTTGGTTTTATGCTAAAACTCGACATTACTGCAAGGAGGGAAGCATAAATTAGGTAGTGCTATCCTGAAGGACTATGGGAAAGTGCTTTGTCATGAGAAACTCAGTTGTCTCTGGGCAGAATAATAAAAAAGAACCTCTTTGACTTGTTACAATCAATTATCCATTAATAGGTAAGCTTTCTCTCAGAATATTCCCCACCCTCTCCCTTCCACCCCCCGTCACACTTGGCTGTTGAACCTCACTGACTCTCCTCTGTCTACCTTCACTCATCTTCCAGTTTGGTGGATTTTCATTTATCTTGTCTGCCTTCTTCTTACTTTGTTTACATTTTTCTTTTCTTGAAGATTATAAAATTTGATAGCTTATGCAGCTTGGCCAGAGGTTTCTCTGCAAGGCACTTAGGCTCTGAAACTCCTCTGAGTATTTTCTCTTACGGCTTCAAAAAATTAAAAATAACAAGGATAGTTAAGTGGGCCAGTGGGTACAGTGCTGGACCTGAAGTCAAAAAGTTCTGAGTTCAAAGCTGGCTACAGACGCATACCAGCTGTGTAACTTCAGGCAAGTCACTTAAATTCTGTTTGGTCAGTTTTCTTGACTGTAAAACAGGAATAAGGATACCTTCCAAGGTTGTTGTAAGGGATCAAAGGAGATATTTATAAAGTGTTTGGCATAGAGTAGCTGCTGTATAAATGGTAGCTATTTTTAACAACAATAATTTTCATGGGTGAGCAAAAAAATGTACAGTATAGAGTCAATTTTTCAACAGTAGTAGCGATGACTCCAACACTCTCGTCTAACACCTACTTTTCCAGTACTCTTATTCATTGCTTCTTCCCTTCATGTGCTCTAGGATCCAGTGATACTGGCCTCCTTGCCATTGCTTGAACAAGATTGTCCACTCTCAATTCAGAGCCTTTTCAATGGCTGCCCCCCATTCCTGGAAGTCTTTCACTCCTCATCTCTGCCTCCTGAATCTCTTGGATTCTTCCAAGTCCTGTATTTCTCACCTACTACAAGAAGCCTTTCCCAATATCCCTTAATGCCAGAGCCTTTCCTCTGAGATTACTTCCAATTTATCCTGTATACAGCTTGTTTATACATAGTTATATTCATATTGCCTTCTTTAGTAGGCCGTTATTGAGATCAGGAACTGGGTCCCCCCTCCCCCCAATCTCAGACATTCCCAGTGCTTAGTATAGTGCCTGGCACAGAGTAGGTGGTTCTTTAATTTTGTTGACTGATTAACCTTATATGGTATCATCCTATTACACATATCAGGGTAAAGTGGAAAGAACATGGGTTTAAGATCAGAGGACCTGAAATTGTATCCTAGAGTGACTTTGAGCAATTCGGTCTCTTTGACCCTCAGTTTTCCCATCATGAAACTGAGAATAACTAGGTTTGTAAAAAAACACAAAACAAAAACAGCAATCCATCTCCCAATGGGCCAGTTTTATTTTTATGCTAATTATCAGCTTTTGTCTTAGAGAAAGACCATTACTTAGCAAGATTATCCAACGGTCTGGATTCTGTATCATAAACTTTAAATGCCACATAAATGCTATTGCTATTATGATTAAGTGCTTTGCACACACCTATACATTTATAAATTTAAAAGCTGGCAGAACTATGGAAGTCAAGAGGAGGAGCTGATTTGAGGTGGAAAATATTAATCACCCCACAAGCAGTTATGAATGGTCCACTCTGTACCAGGTGCTGGGCTGGACATTGGGGAAACAAATACAGAAGTGAAATATTCCTTGTCCTCACAGAGCATTTATTCCATCAAGGGACACACTAGAATAAGTTTTGTATTAAATGTGGTGAATTTAAGATTCTGGCAGAACTTCCATGAGGAGGTAACAAGTGTGTAGGTAGCTGGAAATGTAAGGATAGAGTCTGGAGAGATTTAGGGTCTGGGCATATAGATTTTGGGGAGTCATCCACATGGAGGTGTTCATTGAATCTATGGCAATGGATGACATTGGCAAAGAAGAGGAGACAAAGGGGCAAATGAGACAGAACCTTTGAGAAGTCTCTACAGTACCTTCCCTGTGCCAACCTTGCCACTCAGACCATGGATCATGTCTTTTTAGTTCGGGATATTCCAGCCTAAGGGCCACCATGCTAACTGGTGAGTTTCTCATTTGACTCAATACATCTAGGCCAGCTCCAGCCACACATCTCTTTCCTCCCCAGCTTTCTTGTCATTAACCATCTTGTAGCCTGCCTGTTTATACTTCCTTCCCAACCAGATCAGGAACCATAACCCAATCAATACTGATCTGACATTGCTGGAAAAGATGGGTCCAATTACTTCCTTATGGTTCCACTTAACATTTTCTCTCACTTTCTAAACCACATACACCAACCCTGTCAACCATTCTCCTGGACCTGCTGCTATACTCCTCCATTCCTGGAATGCTTTCCCTTCTCATCATTACCTCCTGTCTTCCTTCAAGTCTCAACTAAAATCCCACCTTCAACAGGAAAATTTTTCCAATCCTTTCTCTTTCTTATTTCCTATTTATCCCCACATATAGCTTATTTGTGCTTATTTGCTTGTCATCACCATTAGACTATAAGTGTCTTGAGGATAGGGACTGTCTTTTGCCTCTTTGTATCTCAAGCACTTAGCACAGTGCCTGACATATAGTAGATGCTTAATAAATGCTTTTCATTTGACTGTATTGTCTTCCCATATTAGAATGAAGGGCTAAGACTATCTTCATTTTTGTCTTTCTATTCTCAGTGTTTAGTGGTTAATAAACTCTTCAAGACATGCATTTAGGGAGTAGAAAGAGAGAAAAAGGAGCAAGAAGGCAAGGAGTCCGAGAGAGAACAGGACAACCAGGAAAGGGTAATGGCATGAAGCTAAGGACTTTCAAGTAGGAAAGAGGAATTGATAGTGTCAAATGTTACAGTGATCAAAGAAGAGGAAGATGAAGAAAATACCGGTTTGGACGTCCAAAGAGGATCTGATTGGGACACTTGCATCCCTATGGGGTTCCTTCAAAGTTGAGGTTTCTATACCATCCAGGGTAGCTCTTGATGCTAAGACCATGCTCCCGAAAACAGCAGAAAAAAGAGAGGCACAGAGAGAGACAGAGAAACAGACAGACAGAATGACAGACATAGCGGCAGAGACAAAAAGAGATGGAGAGAGAGAGACAGGCAGAGAGAGAACAGAAAGAAGAAGGAAAGGGAAGGAAAAGGAAAGAAGAAGGGAAGGGAAGGGAGAGGGAGAAGAGGACATAATGAGTAAAGAGTGTTGAAAAGAGAAGAGAGAGAATGGCAGATAGGAGGGAGAGACACAGAGACAAAGACAAACACACCCAGAGACTCAGCTTCAGCTGGACAGGTGCCATCTTTCATCACTTACTGGAGCATGGATCTCCTTTTGGAATGACAGTGGAGTAAATATCAAAATATAGAGATCCTCAAAAGCACATTGAAGGATCAAGTGTGAATAATTCTAACCTGAATCACTTTTAAATATTTTCAAAGAGTATGCTTCCAGGGATAAGGTCAGCAGTCCCATTTCTCTGGGCTGTTTGATTAAATTCCAAACGTATCAATGTTCCCTGGGTGTGCCCAGAGACTCTGATACTACAGGGAGAACTTGCCAAGAAAACACAAACGGGAGGCTGGCTGCTGCTGAACAGGCAGGCCATTCTCCTGGGCAGCAGGCTCTGTATCCCTGAAAGCAAGGAATGTTCAGACACTTGTCTCCCTAGTCAAGGGGAGATTAAGATGGAAAAAATTAGAAGGGGGAACAAGAGGTTTCGTTATGCAACAATACCACTTGGTGCTTGACTGCCACAGGTTGTTCCACGGAAAGAACATTGGATTTGGAGTCAGGGGACGTGAGTTCGAATCTTGAATTTCTCACTCTAGGCCTTATGATTAACTTCTCAGTTCCATGTAGCGAATTACAGTAGTCGGATTTTACAAAGGGACTTTTACTTTGAAAATAGGGCAAGAACAGGAGTATAAGCATTGTCCCCCAAAAGCTGGGGAGGCACAGTCTCCCCTATACTAACTATCTTGGTCCCTGATGAGAGTGGGCTCAGACTTCAAGTAGTTTCAACATAGCATTGGTTCCACCAAGTTCATGTCCAAGCACTGCTGGATGACTCAGGTACTACTGGGCAGGATCCCATAAAGTTGATTCTTGGAGAATCAAAGATCAACCAGTTGGCTGAAAACCTAGCATAGACTCCACTCCCAAACCTCCTGATGACTTGTTCTCCTGACCTTTTGAAATTCACAAGTTCACATCTTCTAATCCCCTTCTCCTAAAATAATCCAAACAAAAAAATGACAAGGCAAAAAGCTGAGACCCATAGTTATAACTTTTGGGCAGCTAGGTGGAGCAGTGGATAGAGTGCCAGGTCTAGAGTCAGGAAGACTCATCTTCATGGCCTCAGACACTTCCTAATTGTGTGACCCAGTGCAAGTCACTTAACCCTGCTTGCCTTAGGTCCTCATCTATAAAATGAGCTAGAGAAGGAAATGGCAAACCACTTTGCCAAGAAAACCCTAAATGGCATCACAAAGAATCAGACATGACTAAAAAATGACTCAGCAGCAGCAACAAATAGTGATGATTGACATGCCATGCTTGTACGGGGAGAGCCCCAGGCATTTCTCTTATATAGCATCATATCTCTTCTCTAGTTAGGCAAGAAGGCATCACATCAAGAGAAGAAAGTGGCTCTGGTCCACCATTCGAGTGAATTATCAATCCTGATTACAGGGTTAATCAAAGTGGCTCATCTCCACCATTTGGTTAGCAGATCAGAACCACTTATAGATTTTCTAGATGTGCTCAGTTGTTCAATTTTTAGAGTGAGCATTTACACCCTGGAATTAGTCAAACACTGTAAAACAGAACTTGGTTTATTGTTTTATAGGTTGTCTAGCTTCTTTAAAATGTTGCAAAAAATGTTAGTAATGCAGATTATACTTAGAAGTGTGTTGTGTGCATGTTTTTTTGGGTTGTTGTCTCTTTGTTTTGCTTGTTGGCCAGCCTGTACCAGCACACCCCTTGCTGGGCTCATTGGTTGCTGCCTTGTTATACCGTGATCCTGGGTTACTAACTGGGCTCTAGTTTATCCATATGTAAAATGGTAAGATCGTGCTAGATGTGTTCTCAGTCCTCTTCTAGTTTTAAATCTATGATCCAATGACCCTTGCTGAGTCTGGAGAATGAAGAGATGAGCTAGATAGCCTCTAAGCCCCCTTCAGAGTCTAAAGCATAGGATTCTATCATCCTAGGAAAGGATTTAGATTGCATTACCCTTTGAGCTGATGGGAACATCAGCCTCTTCCCTGGTGAAGACTTTCTTAGAGTCTCTGGAAACTGACCTTTAGCCAGGCCAGCGCCTGATACCAAACGTGAGCCTCTCAGTGGCACTGTGAGGGAAGGAGGCTACACAGATAGCCAGATAAATGATAAAATGACAACTGTAGATTGATAAATAGAAATCTAGAGACAGATAATTTACAGATAAATAGAGATAGGGGTAGATATAATGTAAGGAGACAGGAGAGAGAGACAGAGAGAGACAGAGAAAGAAACAGAGAGAGAGAGAGAGAGAGAGAGAGAGAGAGAGCTCACTGGCACACCTATTAAGTAACTAGAGTCCTGGGGATATAAATAATAACAAGCTGCACAGTCCTTGCCCTCAAGAAGCTTACAACGTGATGGAGGAGATAGCATGTGAAGGGCATCTGGAAAGGGAGAGGGAGGAAGGCTAAGTATTTATTTTTCTGTCTCTCCCACCCATTCCCACCACCGAAAAAGAAAAAAGAAAACCCTTGTAACAAATATATATAGCCAAGAAAAGAAATTCCCTGTTGTGCAATCCAAACCTCTGTGACATTCTGTTCCCCAAGTCCATCACCCCTCTGGCAGAGTGCAGGAAATATGTTTCATCATTGATCCTCTGCCAGAAGGGATCTCAGAGAAGATCTAGTCTAGAGTCTATAGCAGGGAAACTGAGGCTCACTGAGGTAGTGATTTGGCCAAGTTCACACAACTAGAAAGTTTCAAAGGCAGAACTCAGACCCAGGACTTCTTGACTCCAGGATACCATGCTGCTTCTGATGATGGCCCTCAAGTGTACGCCACATTGGGATCAGATGGAAGGAACTGGGGATATTGAATGAGGATAAGAGATGACTCAGGAAAGTACATAAGACCATAGGATCAAAGAGGGAGAGCTGGAAAGGATCTCAGAAAGCATCATTTGACAGATGAGACCACTGAGTCCCAGGATGTCAAAGGTGGGATTTTGGCTTACTCAGAGTGGCTCATCTCCATCATTTGGTTAGCGTATTAGATGCAGCTACAGGATATCTCCACATAGTCCAAGAGTGATCTCCAAGAATAGTCCATACAAGATGGATTATACCCATTCTGCATGGCCCCAAAGGATAGTACTAGGAGTCATATATGCTTCCTAACAATGTAATGAGCAGTCTCAGAAGGTCATAGATTTCCCCTCACTGGGGAGGTTTTCAAGAAGAGACTAGATGATTATTTAGCTAAGACAGCATAAAAGAAAATTGTTTTCAAATATGGGACAGCTAGGTTTTGCTGTGGATAGAGAACCAGACTTGGAGTTAGGAAGACCTGAGTTCAAATCTTGCCTCAGAAACTTAGTAGCTGTGTGACCTTGGGCAAATCATTTACCCCTGTATGCCTCAGTTTCTTCATCTGTAAATTGAGCTGAAAAAGGAATGGCAAACTACTCCAGTATCTCTGCCAAGAAACCCCAAATGGGGTCATGGAGAGTTGGATATATCAAACAACAACAAATGGGTTGGATTAGCTAGACACTAAGAGGCAGTGTGGTATAGTGAACAGAACACTGGACTTGGAGTCAGAAAGACTATGTTCCAACATTGCCTCAAATCTACTTACTGTGTGATATTGAGTAAATCATTTAATTTCTCTGGTTCTCAGTAGCCTTATCAGTAAAATGAGAGAGGGCTGGACTTGATGAACTTTAAAATGCTTTCCCTCTTCAGAGGTAAGATTTGAACTGAGATCTTCTGAATCCAGAGATAATACTAACTCCATTTCTGATTTATCCACCATAGGGTAGGGAGAGGGGAAGAACAGTCTATGTTGGGGAAGGGACTGACTGGGGTCATTGGAGCCAAAGCTAAAGGAGACCTGAGAAGCCATCTAATCTAGCATTTTATTTTTTATAGATGGTGAAACAGAGGCTCAAGGAAGAGAAGGAATTTAAGTTCATACAGCTATTAACTGAAAGATCTAGGACTTAAACTCAGGACTCCAACTTTTAGGATTCTAGGTTGGTATGGGTAATACTTTATAAGTTTTGGCACCCTGGGAAAAACCTTCATCATACTACCCTTGTTAGGGCTCTGTTTGAATTAGATGCTCACAAAAGTCCTTTCTGGTTCTCCTTCCTGTGATTAGAGAGTTATAGGATAACAAGATCATAGGATCTTAGATATAGAACCAGAAGAGACCCAGAGGTCATCCAATATCCTCCATATATTACAAGCAAGGAAGCCTTAGCTTAAAGTCTATGATTCTATCCAACTTGTAATCTCTGCAATTGCATTTACAGAAGACCACTAGGAGGTTTGAATAACATGTGGGGGTTCCATTCCCCAAAGTGAAAATATAAAGTTATCCTACAGATTGTAATTCTTCATATTCAAAGATGAGGACCTTGGCAGCTGCTGCTCTGAGTACCGTAACACCTCAGTGAACCAGGAAGCCTGGGGAATGGAGCATTCCAGCAAGACAGCCATATGAAAGATAACTCATTTCCATAGACAAACTCCCTAACATGAGGACTCAGAGGATGTGGAGATCTGCTTCAGGACCCATCCTTGTCTCACTCTTTCTCCCTCCCTCTCTCCCTTTCTCTCCTCTCCTCTCTCTCTTTTCCTCTCCTCTTCTCTCTGTTTCTCTCTATCTCTCTTTTTTGCTCTGTCACTGTGTCTGTGTCTGACCCTATATCTTTCTGTATTTCCTTGGTCTCTCTGTCTCTGTCTCTATTTTTCTCTGTATGTCTCTTTCTCTCTGTCTCTCTGTATATCTCTGTGTCTTGTTTATCTGTTTCTGACTTCCCCCTCTCTTTCATTTTTAGAAGAACCAGACCACCATTGCCATCTCCAGAGTGAAAACGCTTTGGAAGAGACCTCATAAAATACCTCCACTTTTAGCGCTTTCAGTGAAGTAACCCAAGAACAAGCCCAGAGGGAACTGTAAAATCTTTCTCCAGACTGCTCACAGGTGGGAACAGAAAGCTCCAGGAGCCAATGAGAAAGAATTTGTACATCTAAACGTTTGATGAAGATATAAGAAGTTGGAGGTGATTTTGAGAAATAGCAATACATTTGGAAAGACAGAATGTCAAGGCTGGAAAGGGCCCCTGAGGCCACCTAGTCTAAACCTCATGTTAGAGAAGGGGAAATGAGATGCCCTAAAAGAGGCCATGTGGTACAGCATAAAGATTCTAGGAGCTGGAATCCTAAGATGAAATTCCAGTTTTTTCACTTAATTACTAAGTGACCTTGAGTAAGTCACTTCATCTCCTGGATCTGTTTCCTCCCCTATAAAATGGTGGTCAGGGGAGAGGACAACATGGTCTCAGACACTTCTTCAAGCCCTAACTCCATGATCTCATCATCTTTGATGATCCAATTCGGAGCCAGAAAGGACATTTGGAATCTTCTGATTCAGCCAGCCCAGCAATGAGAGCTATATGATTAGAGTTTTTCCCAGGGTTCCCAAATTGATAGAAAATAATGACATTATATTAAGTCATGCTTCCTCTTCAAAGCAATATCATATCTACAGTTCCCAGCTCACTCTGCCCCCAGTACCCCTACCACTTCAACAGAACACTGGTTCTCAAACCAGAGAACCTGAGTTCAAATCCTTCCTCTGATGGCTCCTGATGATTCTCTGACCTTAGGACAGTCATTTAACTTCCCTGAACCTCAGTTTCCTCATCAGCAAAGACTAGTCCAGTAAAAAAAAGTCCTTAGAATGAAAAACAGTGCATAGACATAGCAGGAATTTAAATGTTTATAAAAGTGAATTGGCATTACACTCCATTTATTAATGTTGATGACAGAAATATTGTTCTGTAGTGATTAGGTTATCGGAATTGGAATTACCAAGAGTGAGGTTCAGATTTTGCCTCAGACACTTACCAGCTATAGGACCCTTAATAAGTTGCTTAATTGAGTTGCCTCAGTTTCCTCATCTCTAAAATGGAGTTAGTAATAGGTGTGCTTTGAGGCTCAAATAGGAAAATCTATGCAAACATTCTGCAGTCTTTAAATGCTTTGTAAATATTAGTTATACTGATGAGGATGGTATGTCCAACTGGACTGCATTATGCTCTATTTATTAAACTTGTTGGAGGATATACTGTGATGCAAAAGATACAGTGGGGAAACTAGGTGGCACAATGTATGAAAGGTCAAGCCTGAAGTCAGGAAGACTTGTCTTCTGGAGTTCAAATCCTGCCCTAGACACTTACTAGTTTTGTAACTCTGGGCAAGTTACCTGCTTGCCTCAATTTCCTCATCTGCCAAATGAGCTGGAGAAGGAAATGGCAAACTACTCCAGTATCTTTGCCAAGAAAATCCCAAATGGAGTCCTGAAATAGCAACCACAAAGTAATAGGGTAATGGACTTGGGCTGGGTTTAAATTTCACTTCAAACCCTTAGTTGCATGACCCTAAAGAAGTCACTTAATTTTTCAGTTACTCAGTGTCCTTATCTATAAAATGAGGGGATTGAACTCAAAGATCTCAAAGGTCCCTGTAATAGAGAACATATTGGATTTGGAGTGAGGGAATATGGTAAAATTCTAACTGTGGTATTTACTATCTCTGTGACTTTAGGATGTTACTTCCACTGTCTTTTCATCAGTTTCCTCATCTGTGAAATGGGGGTGGGATAGATGGACTAGCTAATTTCCAAAATCTTTTCCAACTCAAAACCTTATAAGCTGCTGCAACTAAATCTCTAAAACATAAAGAACCAGTCAATAAGCATTACTAAGCTCTGTTTATACTGTGCTGGATGATATGGATATAAGAAAAAAAGTGGGACACTCTCTTGCCCTCAAAAAGCTTATATTCTACTGGAACAATGATTTTAACAGGAAAATTGGTCATTAAGATGTGTGTGTGTGTGTGTGTGTGTGTGTGTGTGTGTGGTGGGGGGTAGTTATGGAGAATTAAATAGACAGTGTGGGAAAATGGAAAATTCTGGCTCATTTTGATGCCAACCAAAAGCTAAAGAATTTGAGTATGAACACTGTCACTGGGGTGTTAGAGAGAGCTTCATTTTGCCAGTACCATAATACTGCTGTGAGGATCTGAGTTTACATTTCAGCTTGGATCCTTGTATGACCTTGGCCAAGCCATTGGCCCATATTCTGTGGCCTTGATTTCTAAGCTTAAAGTGAGATAGTTAAATCACTAAGGTTCTTTTCTGCTTGATGTTATGCCCTAATAAGGGTACATGAGAAGATGCTAACATAGCAGGGTTCTAATCAATTAGTACCTCTACTACTTGACTAAGACTGGGCTGGATGCCAAAATCTTGGTTATTCTTGACTTCAGGCAGTGTTAATTTCATAGTCAAAATAGACATATACGCATTTCCCATTGACTGGGGGGAAGGGCTGAAGTCCACAAAAGAACATGATATCAGGCCTTCAAGATTGTGGCATGATTTTTCCTATATAGTACGTGAAGTTTGAGGTCATTCAGAGACAGACATTAGAAATCACAGAAGAAAACAAACTCTAAAATGTCAGAGCTGGAAAAGATCTTAGAACATAGAATGGCAAAGCCAGAAAGATCACGAGAACATGGAATGGCAGAACTGGAAGGACCTTTGGGACAAAGAACATCTGAGTAAGAAAATACTTTAGAATCAAGAACTGGGGAAGGTCCTTGGAACACAGATTGATAGAAGTGAATGGGATCTTAGAATACAGCATTGCCAGAGTCGGGAGTAGTCTTAGAAAGTCAGAGCTTAGATGGACCTTAGGCCACAGGCCTTTAGAAATTAGCATAATGTAGAGTCACCGGGTTGACAAAGTGTTTTATATTTATTATCAACTAGAAAGAACCTTAGGGTTCTTTCTGTGGGAGGTAAATGGGACCTTAGAAGTTATCTGCTCTAACCTTGTCATTTTACATCTGAGATGCCAAGGCCTACAGGCATTAAGTGATTTGGCCAGCTGCAAAACACAAAATGTCAGAGCTTGGAAGGATCTTAGAGCATCAAATTTTAGAACATAAAATGGCAAGACCAGAAAGATCCTTACAACATGGAATATCAGAGCTAGAGAGGACCTTCAAACACAGAACTTTAAGATAGAATATCAGAGCTGGAAGAACTCTTGAGACAAGGAACATTAGAACTAGAAGGTCCCTTTGATCACAAAATGTTAGAGCTCAAGGGAATCCAGACCATAAAACATCAGACATAAGATCAGACAGGTGCTGGAACCAGTTAAAACCAGCTCCAAAAAAGCCAGTTGTTAAATTTTCAGGGGGAGCATTTACGCCTCAGAAACCAGCAAATAGCTACAAACCTCAGGACTTGGTTTATTGTTTTGATGACTTAAGAAATTGATGGAGGAAAATGCTAATAATACAAATTAAACTTGGAAGTCTGTCTGGTACACTTTCTTTTGTTAAACATTTACCAGTATTCCCCTGTTAAGAGTAACCCCAGGATATACAGAACCAGAAGAGACATTGAAGTTCAGCTAGCTTAGCGTCCTCATTTCATAGATGAGGAAATTGAGACCCAGACAGGGAAAGGAGCTTACCCAAGGTCATACAGCTAGTAAGTCAAGGAAGCAAGATTTTAACCTTCTCATTCAACAGATTAGGAGACTGAGGTCCAAAGAAAGCTCAAAGTTATTCAGGGGTGAACTGAGATGAGAATTCAGTTCCCTTGACACCCTCCCCCACTCCCATCCACAGCTAGATGCTCTTGGCATTACAACCCTGAAGTTCATACACTTATACCTAAAGTATCGATTTCTGTCTTTCTATTTAATTGTCCTAACCAAATACTCATTCTAGGAAGTCAATGGAACAACATTACAATCCATCAGTGAATCAACAGATTTATTGTTATGATTAAATAACTTATTAATTACTTACAAGGATGCAAATATAATGAATGAACAAAATTCCTACTCACAAGGATAGTAATTTCTCCCATTATCCCGTTTGAGACTCCCAACTACCTTGTGATTTAGTTGACAGGTGTTATCAATCCAATTTTACTTGAGAGGAAAGTGACAAAGCCATATGGCCAAGGTCACACAGATCTTTAATGATTTAGCTGGACTAGAACCTGGGACTCCTCCTAACTGTTAAACCAACTCTGTACTCTACAGCAGACAATACCCCCTCTCCCTGTATGCCTCCTTCTGTGGACTTGTCTGCTCACTCCAGAGCAATGCAGTTGAGGCCTCCTGCCTGGTGAGTTTCCAGTGCCCATGGGCTGTACAGCCTCAGAGTGAACCAAGGACACAGGCTGCTTGCCAATTCTCTGTCAAAGCCCCAGGAGATCTGTGATGTCTGCCCCTTGCAGACTGGGGCCCTTGCTTTCAAAACTTTATCTGAAAGACCCAGACTTCGTAAACTCACTTTATGTACCTTGGACAAAATAACAGCTGAGTCAATCCTGGTAGGAGTCCTGGAGCTTCAGCTGAAAAAGCTGTTTATAGCTGACTTCCCCTGGCAAAGTATTATCGGATGCAAAAAATAGCATTATCTAGTTGGCACATCAAGGTACCTTCTCAGTCCTTGCTTGCATCAGGTGGGCAAATGGTGTAACCCCACATAGGCAGAGAGCAGATATCCTAAGGAACCTAGCTCCCCTGTCTCCATGTCTGTCCTCCCCCACAGGCAGGAATATTTTCCCACTTGGGAGCAAAGTGAAAATATGCAAGGAGTAGGAGGGCTTGTCTTCACCATCCAGGCTAAATTGCAAATTTTAAGAAAAATAAGTACCTGGTTTTCTTGCTTCCAAGGACTACCATGTGTCTATCTTTTGCTAAGTTCTAGGGTAGTGTTTTTCTATCCCTAGCTCCTAGCAAGTGCCTAGCACCCAATAGGAGCTTAATAAATATTTGTTGATTGATGGATTGATTCATTGCTAGTGCTAGATTGAATGTTTCTAGAATTAAAGGCTCATTGCAAAACACTTGCTAAAGTGAAGTGAGTGCCAGACTTGAATTCACAAGACTTGGGTGAAACTCCTGGCTCTGAAATCTCCCAGCTGGGCAGTCCTGAGTTAATCAGCTCATCCTTAGGCTCAGAGGATCATAGATTTAGAGGCAGACGGACTTTCAAGAAAGGCTGTCTAACCCTTTCATTTTACAGATCAAGAAACTGAGGCCCATGGGGATTGTGTCTTCCCCAAGTTTACCCAATGGTTCAGGTCTAAGGTGGGATTTGAACCCAGGGCCAGTGCTCTTTTCATTGTACTTTACATTGTACCTTAGAGCAGTGTTGTCAAACTCAATTTGAAATGGAATCCTGTGGATGCATATTAACTGAGAAAACCACAAATTAAGATTATCTAAGTTGCATTATATTTGTATTTATTTTGTTAAACATTTTCCAATTCCATTGTCACTCAGTTCTTGCAACATAAGGAGTTTTCCAGAAGTTTGACACCTCTGCCTTAAAGGTCATCTCATCCAACCCCATCATTTTACAGGTGGGAAACTGAGTCACAGGGCGGTCAACTACCTTGCACAAAGTTACACAACTGATCAGTGACAAAAGCAGGATTTGAACCTGGATTTTCCTAACTTCAAGTCCAATGACCTATGTACTAAATGCTTCATACATGATCTCATTGGAGACTCCCAATTAATTTCAGTATCCTTGACTATAAAACACAACTAATGGAGCCTACACTGTGTGCCTTACAGGACCGTGGCAAGAAAATCAGGTTATAACTGTGATAAAGGTCTCATTGTCAAGTGATCTGCATTCAAATCTCACCTCTGTGTGACCTGGGGCAAGTTGGTATCTTCATTTTTGACAGGCAGGCATTGGAGCAATTGACATCAGAGGGATCATCATCCTACTCTACAGCTACAGTTTTATGTTAAAACTCTAGGTAGTTAGACAGATATGGAAGTGACTGCAGAGAGATATCTAAGTATAGATGTAGATACACAGATAGATATAGATGTAGACATACACAGATATAGAGGCAGATGGATAGATGACAGATAAGAACTATATGTATATATATATATATATGTTATTATGGTAATAGGAATAGTGAATAGTATGTGCTCTAGTTTTCTGTCATTAAGATGGAGCCTCCTAAACTATGAGTCTTTGGGTTTTGTTTTGGTCTCTCTTTCCACAAAGTTCCCCAAAGATCAAATAACCAGACTTTGTGGGGAGTATATACCTGTGCCTAGATGGATGATAGGATCCTAGAGTTAGAACTGAAAGGGACCACAGAGGCCAGCTAGCCCAACCTCCTCAATTTAAAGATTAGTAAACTGAGGCCAAGGCTGGTTAAGTGACTTGCCCAAGGTCACACAGATAGCAAGTGGAAGGGTCAGGATTAAATTAAGGCCACGGAGTTCAGAACCAGCATTCTTCCTACTGTACCAAGGATGGTTTCCCCTGTCACAAACTTATGGAAAGGGAATGGATGAGAGTAGCATGGGATGGGGAGACAAAAATGGAATAGACCTAAAGAATTGAAAGGGCTATTCAAATTGATGAGGTCATAGATTGGTTGAGCACATTTAAGTAGCACTGGAGGTGGGGCCATTATGAGGTTAGAGAATTGGCAGCCCGAATCCATGCCATCTAGGACTTTCCCAAGTCATTGAAGGAGATGAAATATTCAAATACTCTAGCCAAGGTTCTTAGTCGTGTGTGTGCGTGCGTGCGTACGTGTGTGTGTGTGTGTGTGTGTGTGTGTGTGTGTGTGTGAGTTGGGGATCCCTTTGGAAGATTAGTAAAGCCTGTTGACTCAGAATCATGTGTGGTTTTTTTTTAATATGTGAAATAATACATAAGATTACAAAGGTAGCCAATTAGATTTAAATATAGTTTTTTTTTAAAATACTTTTTTATACGTTCCCAGAGACCCAGGGACCTCTTGTTCTACTAGCTCTATGAACTCATCAATATTTGTAGTACCTCCACTGGTAAAGATTGCAGCCCATTCTCGCCAACTCTTGTCCATTGTCACAGGAGATCCACTCAAAATGCTAGAGGCCTGCCTTGATGTGCCTTGATATCACAAGGTTACCAATGGAGCACAATGTTATTGTCATGTGGTCAGTCCATATTAAAACTCCAATTCAATTTAAAGCACTTATTGTGTGCCAAGTGCTTGGTTGGACACTGTTGCTGATACTAAATACAAAGTATTATCTCTGCCACGTCTTTGTTTCTATCTCCTCTGCTTAACCCAGTGCCTGGTCTATAATAACTACTAAATGAATGTTGGATGACTGACTAGTAGGCAGACAAGATTCATAGTGCAAAATAAAACATATTAACAGATAGTGCTGATAAATGAAATAACATGAAATTGACTGAAAATAAACACAACGTATCAAATGAACACACTACACACTGAGTTTCTAAAGATGGCAAAAGGCATATTCTAGAGGACCCCTCCCCATTTGATTCTTTCTTGCCTTTCTCCTTCATAACATTTTTAATCTTTGCACTCTGGGGGAGATGGAGAAAGACTTAGCACGATTAAATATGTATCCCTTGGTTTTGTTTTCTTTTTCATACGGATTTTATTTTTCATTTATGAAGTTTGAATCATATGGGGGTAGAGGGCTTAAGAAAACAGGTTTTAAAAGGAGTCTAATCACTCCACATTTCCCTGGTTTTCCCATTTATCAGGTGAGTTTCTCTTGATTCATGGAGACCTGGCTTTGATTCCTCTCAGTCTTCATTTGTGTTGGAGAATATAGATTGTTACAGTTTGGTATTATGCTTTATGGAGGGATGGGGGGAAGAGTGTTCTCGGTAAGCTTGGCTCTGCGGTTTGGCAGCCCTGCAAGAAAATGATTTTATCCCCAAACCAGATGTTCAAGTTGTTTTAATAATATCTTCTGGTCCCTCCTTTAAGTAAAACAAAAACTCACTGTATCAGAATGTTCTGCCGGATCAGGATGGTTCAATCTCTGCTATCTGGGTTTTGCCCACCAGATGGTAGCAAAAAGATGAGCCTGGAAGGATACCTTGGCACAACCCAGATCCTGGTGTATGGAGGAGTTAAGACAACTCACTTGGCAAAGACCCTTAGGGCTCAACATGGAGAGGCACCTAAGGACAAATGAGGTTAAACCTTGGAATGCATCATAAAAATTCTAAGAAGACCCTGGTCTCTATTTGCTTCCAGTGATACAATTGGACCATGTGGAGAGAGTCAACAGTACAGGGACTGATTAACGTCTCTCCCTTGCACAATCAAGTGGCTCTGACGGAGAGCCATAGGTCAGATTCCTTAAGGCAGGATTTTGCTGATTAAGAAAATGGCCATGTGTGGACATTATGTAACATGGATCTATATAGTACATTATGGGGACAGAGACTTTTCCTATCAGCTCAAATCAAGGCCACATCCCCAGCCACTTCCAGTGTGTGCCCCAGTGGGCACACACTAAAGAAAGGAGATGGTTTCAGGAAGGACTTATTGGCAGCAGTAGATATATCTCAGGACACCCACCTAAGTAATAGCAATAGCCAACATCTATATGGCTTTTGAAGGTTAAAATTTTGCATACTGCTTCACATCTCATTTGATCCTTATAACAGCCCTCTGAGATAGGTGCTATAATCATGTCCATTTTACTGATGAGGCAACTGAGGCTGAGGGAAACTAAGTGACTTGCCTAGAGATATATGACTAGTAAGTATATGAGGCAGGATTGGAACCCACATCATCTTGACTCCAATAGCAGCACCCTATCTATTCTGCCCAGTGGATCTTCTACTGGTCCTTTATGTGCATGGCTCCTAGAGAGCTCACCAACATTTATTTCTTCCATCCCCTCTCTCCTTCCCCCTTTCTCTCCCTCCTTCCTTCTTTCCTTTCTTCCCTTCCTCCTCCCTTCCTTCCTTCCTTCCCCTCTCTCCTTCCTTCCCCTTTCTCCTTCCTCCTTCCTCTTTTCTTCTTTCCTTTCTTCCTTCCTTCCTCCCTCCATTCAACAACAACCAATAAATATTTATGAACTCCCCAGAGCTTAAGCAAGGTGCTAGGAAAACAAAGGCTTTTTTGTTTATTTGTCTAAATTTCAATGATTCATTCTTTTTACTCAAGGAGGTGATAGTCTCCTGGCACCACATACATAGATGAGTATAAACACAGGCGTACACTCTAGGAAAATTGAAGGTCAGAGAGAATATCTTCTGCTGGGGGAGATCAGGAAGGAAAGACTTCATGAAGGTGGCTGCACCTTAGGTGCCCTTTGAAGAAGAAAACTTCTGAAAGGCAGAAGTGAGGAGAGAAGTGCTTTCCAGGTATGGGAGATGGTTTCTGCAAATGTTCTGAAGCAGGGATGCAACCTCAAATTCCAGAATCATCTAGAAGTCTAGTCTGACTGAAAGGTAGAATGTGTGAAGAGGCACCCAAAATGTAACATATGGAGGTGGGGGGAGAAAGGGAAGAGATCTGAGTTCAAATTCTGCCCCTGGGACACATTGACGATATGACTGAGCAAAGAGTAAGGAAGCACCATAGTGTACAGAGTACTGGACCTGGAGTCAGGAAGACCTGAGTTCAAATTTTATCTCAGTCACCAACTAAATCCATGTAATTTAACCTCTGTCTGCCTTGATTTCCTCAACTGTAAAATAAGAATACCTCTCAGGGATTGTTTGTGAGCATTAAATATTTGTAACATTTTTTAGCACAGTGCCTGGCACACAGTAGGTATTTAATAAATGCTCATTTCCTTCCTTCTCTATCTCTAAAATGAGTTTGTACTAGTAGATCTCTAGTGCCGAAATGCTAAGAGTCAATGGTCCAACCAGGCACTCTTTGGTTCATCTTTCACACATGAGAAACGTATCAACAGAATACAAACACAAACAGCAAAGACTTTGATGTGTATATACATGTATGTTCACACAAAGGTGTGTGTGTGTGTGTGTGTGTGTGTGTGTGTGTGTGTGTGTGTATGGCCCTTCCCTGTCCCCTCTCTTTTTCCTGTGCAGCTTCATATCACACGCAGACAGAATCAGGAAATGCTAGCATCTTTAGTTGCCCCTCTTTCCCTCAACTAGACCAGTTAATAATAACCCTGACAGACTAGAGCCAGAGGAGTGATTCCTGAGTAAGAGGTTTTTCTTGCTCCTCCCCAACCTAGGATGCTCTTCCTCCTCATCTCTGCCCTGTGAAATTCCCACTTTCCTTCAAAAACTCAACTGAAGCCCCATCTTCTACATAAAGCTTTGTCTCAGCTCCTTGTAGCTACCTGAGCATTCCCTCTCTAAATGATCTCTGCATTTATTTTGTAGTCTGTCTATATCAGTATCCATACATGTTGTCTCCCTCTCTAGAACATAGACTATGTTCCAGTTTGTAATTCGATACTAGATTTTATCAGGGTCTCTACTAAACTACTGATTGCATGGTGGAGAAAAGACCTTGGGTTTTTGAAGCCTGTGCCCATGGAAGCTATGCTGTCTCAGAGTCTGTTGATCAATAGGATCTTAGAGGGGATTGTTTTGTTTTTGTCTCCGTATCTCTGGTGTGTAGCACACTGTCTAGCCCCTCATGTGTACTTAATAAATTAGGTGGACTCTTTTGTTGATTGATGTCTCAGTCTCTTTCCAGGTCCACTGAGTTCTTTGTCTGGTTGTTGTTAACAATGACAATATATGATATTTATTTCTGTAGTGCTTCAGAATTGACAAAGCCCTTTCTATCCATTATCTCTTTTGATTCTTAAAGTTAACCCTGTACACTCACCTACAATTTACTGGTAAGCAAACCAAGGCTCAAAGGGGTCTTTGACCCAGTGGAAAGTAGGATCAAGGTCACGTAGCTAACTGGAGGAGTCCAACCTAGGTCTTCTGATTCCCAGTTCAGTGACCTTTGGCACAGGGTAGACACAGTGATAGAGCTGCAATTTATCCCATTCAATTTTGTTTCCATGTAGCATGCAGATTGAGTCGAGCTCACTGCAGCCTAGTGACATTGGTCCAATGGGATGAGTGCTCATGGTGGGATCAGAGACACATCTCTGATAATTAGTACAAGTATCACCCTGAGTGAATGATCTCCTCCCTGACCTTCAATTTCCTCATATGTAAAGTGTGGGAATTGGACTCAAGGCCTCTAAGACCCTTTCTATAAATATAAGCTCATAAATCTTAGATCTTGGGCAAGTCATTCTACTTCTATGAGACTCAATTTCCTCATCTGTTAAATGAGGGAGCTGAACTAGACCTCTGAATTCTCTTCCAGGCCCAGATCCATGAGCTTATCCTCGGGGGACAGTGGAAGGAGCTTTATGGAAGGACTACTCTCTTTCTGTAGAAAATAAGATTCTTTCTGGTCAGAGCTCTTTCCCCTTCTTCCCTTGAGCTCAGTTTCAGTATGTCAATGCCACTGAAAGATCAAGGTACATGGGTCTAGTTTATAATTCAGTGCTGGATTCTGTCAGGATCTCCAATAAAGTACTAATGGTGTGATGGGGAAAACTTTGGGTTTTTAGAGGTTGGTTCCATAGAATCTATGTTTTTTTAGGACCTATTAACTAATAGGATCCTAGATATAATGCTAGAAGAAAGCTTAGAGGCCATCTAATCCAACCCCCTCCTGTTACAAATGGGGAAACTGAGGCATAGAGAGGGAAATTACTTGGGATACAAAAGATCATAGAATCGTAGCTCTAAAGCCAGAGGGGCTGTGGAAGTCATCTAGTACACCTCCTTCAACCCTACTGCCTCTTGGGCCATGAGAGGAAATAGCAAGAAGAGAAATAAAATGTTGTGTATGAAGGCTCAGTAAAGCATACAGAGAAGGTAATTCATCATAATGACAATCTTCACTATCATATCTCACATTAACCTGGTTCTACGTGGTGTTTCAAGTTCTCAGAGCATTAGGTCTCCTCCTGATCTCCTCCAGAAGTAGACAGGACAACTATGTAAAGGACCCTGAGATATTCAGGGTCAGGATGGGGAGAGAGTAAGATGATGATCTTTAAATACTGAGATGACTGACATGCAGAGAGACCTGGTCTACTTATTCCCAGAGAGAAGACCTGAGAGCAAGAAAGTGATACATTGGGGCTTGAAAGAAAGAAAGCAAAACCAAAACCTTCACGTAGAACTGTTGAAAAGTGGCATGGAATTCTTTGGGAGATCATAGAACTAGAGCTCTAGAGTTGGCAGGGCCAAGTGAGCTCAGTCCTTTCATTTTAGAGATGAGGAAACTGAGGCTTATACAAGCATCATGCCCAAGACCACATAACTAGCAAGCAGAACTTTAATACACACACACGCATGTTTGTGTGAACATACACATATATACATGCCAATGTCTTTGCTGTATATTTTTGTATTCTGTTGATATGTTTATCATCTGTGAGATGAACGAAAGATGAATGAAAGTGTGCCTAGTTGGACCATTGACTCTTAGTATTTAGACTTTAGAGGTCAATTAGTCCAAACTCTAGGACAAGCACTCAATCATACTACCATGCTACTCAGGAAGTCCAACACCCTCGTTGAATAGATAAGGAAACCGAGGCCCAGGGAGCCTAAGTGTCTTGCTAGAGGTAGCAGATTCCTCCTAGATAGATAGATAGATGGATGGATGGATAGATAGATTAGATAAATAGTCAAAGAGAGGTAGAGTGATAGACAGATAGATAGATGATAGGTAGACAGAAGATAGATGAAGAAGTAGATAAATACATAGAAGATAGGTGCATAGATGATGAATAGGTAAATGGATGGATGGATAGAAGACAGATGAATCGATGATAGAAGACACAGGTGAATAAATGATGAATGGATGGATAAATGAAAGTATAGAAAATATGAATGGATGATAGATAAATAGGAGAGAGATGAATAGGTGGATGGATAGATCGAAGGCAGGTAAATAGAGGAGATGAATAGATGATAAATTGATAGAAGGCAGATGAATAGAAAATGGATAGACAGATTACAGATGAATAGATGATAAACAAATAGGATACAGATAGATGAATAGATGATGGATGGATCTCAAACAGAGAGATAATTAGACAGATGGAGTGGATTTTTTAAACATTTACTATATGTTTTAAGGCTCATTGGGATGATAAAAACAAGCAAAAGAAGCAAGACAGTTCATACCTTTAATAACTTTATGCTCTAATGGAAAAGGCAATGCACAATCTGAAGAGTAAAGGAGGTGGGGAGAAGTACCAGAGGTAGACTGGTCATGAGGATGAAATAGGTTTGGGAGAGGCACGGCTGGCATTGGTGTTTCCTCAAATTGCAGTTCTGGGATGAAGTCACCACCAGAGAAGGAAAACGCAGAAGTAAAAGCATTGCCAGTATGAAGATGGCCGCTACAATGGAGGAGTCACAGAGGTCTTCATGGGGAGGTAGAATAATTGTTTGTCATATAGTGGGAATTCTTTTTTTCAGTTATTCATTGGACTAGATGGCTATTAAGACCTTTTCCATCTCTGAAATACTGTAATCCTCATCTCTTCCTTTCTCACTCCCTTTCCTTTTCCTCTCTCTCTGTCTCTCTGTCTCTGTCTCTGTCTCTCTCTGTCTCTCTCTCTCTCTCTTTCTCTCCAAGTGAGGAAGCAGATCCAGAGAGATGAAGTGAGTCTGAAATCCAGAGACAGCATGGTAGAGTAGATACACCATTAGAAAACTTGGATTCAAATGTTGCCTTCATGCTTTACTATTTAAATGACCTTGGACCAATAGAATTCCCTATATGAGCTTCGTTTCCTCACCTCTCAAAGAACAAGATCATATTATATGCTCTCTAAGGTTATGTCCATCTCCAAATCTATGCCCCTATGATTTGCCAAGATCATGCCATTAGTATGTGTCTTAGCCACTGGATTAGGATCCAAATCTCCTGACTTTGTTCTACCCTAATCTTCCAGCCAACCAACACTGATCAGGGTCTTACTATAATATGCCAAATGCTGTTCCATTTTGGGGGATGCATGTAGAAAGTGAGGCAGTGCCTGTTCAAGGCACTTCTACTGGACTTTGCCTGAAGTCATTGCTCCTTCCTTTATATTATTGTCTCCTTGATAGTTAACGTTAATGGAAAAGATAATGACACATTTTGTCACCCTGATCTGGAGCAAACTGGTTATATAAGAAGGGACCAGTTTTCCTAATTCTCTCTTCCATTTCATCTTCCCATATGCCATCCAATCCTTAAGGAAACCTCAAAGTAGAAAGCTAGGCGGTGCAGTGAATAAGGAGCTGTCCTTGGAGTCAGATGTGAACACAAGTCTAAACCCTCTTCAGACACATAATATATGACCCTAGGCATGTCACTTAACCTCTCAATGCTTCAGTTTCCCCCTCTGTAAAATTAAGAAGTTGGACACAATGGTCTTCATGTCTCCTTCTAACTCTCAATCTATGAATCCCTGACTCTCCTGGATTAAGGGAGTATTCCTTTTTACTGCCCCGTCCTCTGTAAAGCTTTCAAAGGCTCTACTGATTGCTTAACCACAGCAGGTGTTCTGATCAAGGCATGAAAACATGCAACACCTGAATCACCATCATCCCATGAAAGAAGAGAAGCCCTTCCACTAACTTCACACTGGAGAAGGTGAGCACAAGATTGTCCTAAGAAGTACAGCATGTTCTGTATGACTGCTGTAAATAACCATACCCCAGCTCAACCCACAATTTCCTTGAAAAGCCCAGCAGAGAAAAGCAGGAGGTCTGGTGAATCTCATGGTCATGTTCACCTTGGAGCATGGGCTCCCCAGCAGTGCTGGAGTGCTAGGAATGAAAAGACTGGGGCTGAGAGACTGGCGCCACTCCTTCTCCTTTACAGAATCAAGCTGGGGCTGGAGGTCACATCACCACCTAATCAGGAACCAGGAGACCCTGGCCACCTCTCCCAGCAAGGGAACTGCAATGGAACAAGGCATGCACAGCTGCAGGTAATGTAATTCCCATCTCCATGACAGGCTCTACTTCCTTTCCAGGTTCTACTTGGAGCCAGCTCTGTCCCCTCTCAACAACACAAGCACCCAGGTTTTCATTCTCAGCACAAGACAGCCAACAATCCAAAAAAGACTTCCAAATAAAAACACATTTTCTTCTCTCCCTTCTTTGGCCTCCTCATCTTTTCATCCCCAGAGCAGTGAGTTTGTCCAAACCACGCAACCATGTAGCTCCTCGCAAATCAATTGTTTAATTGACATGAAAGAAGACTTTGTTTAGATGACCGCAATACACAGAACTTCATACCACCCATCCTCTCCAAATGGATAGGAGATCTGTTGGAGCCATGATTTGGAGGTTGGCCTTTGTTTTTTTGCTTTTTTTCTTTTTCTTTCTCTTTCCCTAGGAACTTTGCAACTCCTACAGTCTGGAGAAAGATCAAGTACTTCAGCTGGAGTCTTCTCCCCAAATACCATTGGTATGTTCCCCTAAGAAGACTCTCCAACATTATCTGTATTTTGGAGAGCAGTGAAATCTTTTGTGGTCTCCTTGCATCAGGCTGGGGTTGAAAGTTTGAGTGCTGGGTTGCTTCGTCTCCACAGTGCACTCAGCACTGGGCAGAGAACCACAGGATTTAGGGTTGGAAAGGACCTTAGAGACCATCTAGTAGTCCAGGGGTCTTTAACCTGTTCTGTGCCATGAACCCGTTTTTGCAGCCTGGTGAAGTCTATGGACTCCTTCTCAGAATCATATTTTTTAAATACATAAAATAAAATCCATAGGAAATCAATTATATTGAAATAGTTATCAAAATGTTTTAAAAATTTTTCAAAAAAGTTCCCAGATCCCCATATTAAGAATCTCTTATCTATTCAAATTCCTAAGAGCTTCAGTGAGGTACCTCTCTTGCCTCTCTGACCTACAGAATGTAGGATGATGGGCTTTGCTCAAGGAGTTTGAGAGGTCATGCAGTTCAATTCTCTCATTTCTGATGAAACTGGGGCTCAGAAAAGTTAAGGGTCTTGCCCAGGGTCACACAGGTAGTAAGTCACAAAGACAAGATTTGAACTTAGGTCTTCCTGACTCCAAACCCAGTGCTCTATCCATGGTACCACCCACGTATCTTCAGTATTTGCCATAGGCTGGTGTTGTTTGATGATGATGATGGTTTACATTTTCTGCATATGTCCTTTGAAATATATACATAACAAAGAATAAGAGTACATGTTCATCCATGGCAGGGAGCTATTTATCTCCCTCTCCCCCTCCTCCTCCAGTTTGCATCTACTCCAAAGTTCCCTATTTCTGCCAAGGACTCAGCTACCATCCCTGTCACCCAAGTTTATAACTTAGAGAATTACCTGGGAGAACTGAGAAGTTGAGTGACTTGCCCAGTCACACAGATAATATGTAGCAGCAGAGGGACTTGAAGTCAGTTTTTCTTGCCACCAAAACTGGGTCTCTATTATGTCATATTGTCTCCTCTCCTAATCCTGACCTCACTGTTATCCAACAATGTAATCCTGGACCTATGGGTCCTCAAGTTCCCCATTTATGAAATTGAAACAGTAGTTGTCTCCCCAGTGAGAATAAAGTGATATAATAAAAGACGTTGCATAATTAAAGATCTACTATTATTGATGCTTCTCCCTAAAATGTACATATTGGCAGGATCCTGGAGTCCCTCTTAGGTGGGGGGGCCATGTCTTCTAGGATGGATATGTGAGATGAATGAACCCCTTAGATTGTGAGTTTCTGAAAAGAAGGAGCTGTCTTTTGCCTTTTTGTATCCCTATACAGCACCTGGAAAAAAATAGGTGCCTAACATATCCTGATGAATTTGACTCAACTTGGGAAATTTCCCAGGTAATCTCTTCTTTGCTACGTTGGGTTTCCTAAGCACAAAGAAAAGAAATATACAGTGAAAGAGAGGTAGTATGGGGCAGTGGAAAGAATACTGACCCTGGATTCATATCCTTACTTGACTCTTCTTTCTTATGTGTCTTAACCTCTCTGGACCTTAAGTTACCCAACTGTAAAATGAAGGAATTGGATTGAGAGGCTCCAAGATAGCTTCTAAATCAAGACATCTGATCTTAATAAATCAACTAACCCAGCTTGAAAAGTGTTAACACAGACCAAAGGAAGGGGACCGAGAAATCACTAGGATGCCCCTAGAACTGGTTAGCTATGCAATTGGTCCCTTTCCCTACGTTCCTTTAGATCACATCTTGGCTCACTTGTGCCTTGGCCCAGCACAGGAGGGTGAGACGTGCTCAATCAATTAACAAACACATATTAAGTTTGTTACCAGCTTTTCTGCTAAGCACGAGGGATAGAAAGAAAAGCAAAAATGGTTCCTGTCCTCAAGGAGATACCATTTATCTAAGGAAGTATATATAAGATACATAGTGGACTGAAAGGACTTTTCAAGGTGAGTATTAGAAGTTGGAGAGGGGTAACCAGGAGGACTTCCTGCGGAAAGTGGTGCATGAACTGAATTATGAAGCAAGCCAGGGATTCTGAGAGGTTGGGATATGAAGGGAGAGCAGCAGGCCAGTGCAAAGATAATCATCCCGTTTGATTACCTGCTAACACATCTGGTAAACCATTTAGTGGAAGAAAGGGAAGGAGGGAGCAAACACCATTGACCTTTCTTAATTATTTGTAGATTTCAGCTATTCATGTTCAAAGACAGTAGGAGGTATGGAAATGAGAGAGAGAGAGAGAGAGAGAGAGAGAGAGAGAGAGAGAGAGAGAGAGAGAGAGAGAGAGAGATAATGGCATGTTCTGTGTGTATCTGTTTTTGTCAAACACTACCTCCCCTCTCCACTCTTGCCTTAAGGTTTCTCTTTCTTGCCTTGAGTTAATGCATTGATTAAAGTCAGGACTCAGGAGCACTGACCAGAGCTGTTTGTGGGAACTATATTCATTTCACAGATGAAGAAACTGAGACCCAAGAGAAAAATAGCTTATTCAAGGTCACACAAGTCATAAAGAACAGAGCTAAGATCCAAGTCCATTACTCTTTTAAGGTAGCTACCCATGGGAATGAAAGTTCAGAGGACCTTTCTCTGTGTGTCTGTCCCTCCATTCCTCCACTCCTTTTCTCTTCTCTTCTCTCTCTCACTTCTGAGGAGGAAAGAAGAGGGACACACACAAAAAAAGAGGTGACCAGGCCACTTAGACCATCAGAACCCCACTGCTATAAATCATTTCTGAGTCCCTTCACTTCTGAAATCCAGGTCCTCCCAAGATAGCATAGTTTCAAGGACAGGCTCAGTGATAGGTTTAACCCAAGCCTGGTTAAGTTTGGGTGCCTTCCATCACCACAAAGTTGGTCACTAGGTAACGAACTGAATAATTTTGCCAAAAGCAAAGTGGCATACTGGACAGTCCCAAAGTTTGGGGTTCATATTCTGCCTTGTGTACTTCCTAGTTCTATAACACTGGGCAAATCATTTTATCTCTGTCTCTATTTTCTCATCTATTAAAGAATGAGGGGGTTGTATTCCATTGCCCCTAAGATCTCTCCCAGTTCTAGATCTATGATCCTCTGATTTCATGGCAGAGGGCAAGGTTGTCTGCACTGATAAGGGAATACTCCAATAAAGTCATGGATGCTTAAAGTCTGGGCTCCACCCTCAGCTCAGAGGAAGGGCTTCAAAGAGTGAGATTCTTGAGATTTGGGATTGTTTAATTCTTTGTATTTGTAACCTCGGCAACTAGATCAGTGATTGATTGATTTAGAAATGGAAAAGACCTTAGAGTAAATCCAATCCACTTCATAACACTAGAATATGAGCTCCATACGGATAGAGATCATGTCATTTTCCCTTATTGGATCCCCAGTGCATAATAGAAAGTCGGCACATAGTAGACGCTCAATAAAAGTTGGTTGGCTTGAATGAACACTAGAACACAACTGATGGAGAAATCACCATGTGGTCTACTTTGATGGCATCTGGGCTATGACATTTGGTTCTCACCATTTTTAAAAGCCTTGAAAAAACAAAAAGACATAATCCTCTTCCTGAAGTGTTAACTTTCTCAATCAGGACTAAATTCTTTTGAGATCTGGAACTCTTACTAGTGCTTTCTCCTTGAGAAGAGGGAAGAAAAATTATTTTAAAAAGCACATAGTTTTCCTGGAACTCCAGAGACAATGGGCTGACCTTAGATGGTCTCCTCCTGGGGGCTTCTGGGAAAATCTTTCAGCTGCCATTTTAGGTTTCTTGCAGATGATATCCTGTGTCCTTTTTTTTTTTATGGTTTCAATAAGTAAAATCAAATATATCTCTTTTATGACCATGCCAGGTCCTGCATTTTGCTAAAGTACTAAAGGTTTTCTTGGGTCTTAAAACAAGTGTCAGGGGTTTTAATTCCTATTTAAAAAAAAGAAAGAACTGAATGTTCTGAGTGCAGACCACATGGTCACTGCTTAAAAGTGCTGGTTTACAGCAAATGGCTGTAACTTTCTAGTAATGCTGAAATGATTTTTTTTCTTTTTGTTGGTCGAAGAGCACAGTTTCCAACTATTTCTCAGGATTCATTTGGGAATGATTAAGCTAATGTTACATCTTTTCAGCATTATGAAAAAAAGATGACTTCCAATCAGAGAGATCTCAGCAGATCACTGAGGAAATAAAACTGCTTTAGTCTCCTTCTCTGGTGGTATGCAGAGTGGGGTGGGCTGCTCCTAGGGCACATCAGGACACCCTGGGCTCCGTCTGAGTTCGGCATCCAAGGGGATGGGGTGTCTGTGCCCTTTGGAGCTCCCCAGTGGGGGACCAGGCCTAGAGCAGACTTTTTAGCTATCACAGGGGCTGGCTAGCGTGCCCATGACAACCTTGGAATTCTCAGAAGGATTGCCACCAATTTGCTTTGCAGAAAGAGCTAAGATGTGCTTCATTGCATAATGTAAATATACGAGCAGAATGAAGAAGACTAGACCGTTCTGCCTGGGAACAGGTCAAGGGAGGAATCTGCAACAGGCTGGCTAGCCAACAGCTGAATGGGTGCTGTGAGGACATTATGATATGGGGGGGTGGACTCCTGCATGGAGCTGGACCATTCTGTGCTGACACTGAAGTCTTCGGGATAGTTTATGTACAGAAAGGCAGCCAGAAAGTTAATGCTAAGCCTGTAGCCATTCATCCATCAAGGAAAAAGACAACAGCTTAACTAAGGTAGGGACTGTGAGAAGCCAAACAAAGACCTGAACCTTAGCAAGAGAAAGTAGTTCCTAGCACTCCCTCCGCTCCAAGGGGGCATGGCCAGAAGTGCTGGCCAACCATTGCAGCCCCATCTGATGGCTCTAGTAATCCAGCACCATCTTAATGGAGCAATATCTGTTCTCCCCAAATTTCCCAAGAAGAACTACTTAGCATTCACATAAAATGAAAGATTTCTAAAGCACTGGACTCCAAGTCTTTCATTTCCTAGATGGCCACAAATACCCACTGGACACTGAAGTCCATGTCCATGCTTTTTTTTGGTTTTTTTAATCATTAAACTATTCCTGTCTCCTGGTGCCTGTAAAGTGGTTAATGGGGCTAAATAGGGAATCGTGGCTCAATAAGCAAGAAAACACATGGTCCAAATGCCAAACAGACTAACAAGTAGGTCTGTTGTATGATAGGGTTCTGCTTCCTATTCAGTACAGAAGAGCACCGGTAGAATGTAAGTTTTGCAAGGGTAGGAGCCACGTGTCATCTTGTCTTTGAATTGCCCACAGCACAATGTCGAGCAAATAGTAGGACCTTAATAAATGCTTGTCTTCATGGAATTGAATTTGTCCCAAAGGCATCCCTAGTCTTTCCTTAATTATCTTTGCTGATTGTTCATGCAGGACAAAGGGAATAGAGGGAGGGTGTGTGTGTGTGTGTGTGTGTGTGTGTGTGTGTGTGTGTGTGTGCATGCATGCGTGTATGTTCTTTGTTGCTGAAGAAGACCATGCCATCAGAGAAATAATGATATCACTTGCACTTGACTTTGTTTTGAATAAGGGAGGGCTGTGCAGGTCACTAGCCTCACTTCTCCTCCAGAGCCATCTGAATCCAGTGACCAGATCTTCATCAGGATGACTGGAGATGACCCAGGATGAGGCAACTGGGGTTAAGTGACTTATCCAAGGTCACACAGCTAGTGAGTGTCAAGTGTCTGAGGTGAGATTTGAACTCAGGTCCTCCTGACTCCTGCACTGGTGCTCTATCCACTGCACCATCTAACTGCCCATGGAGTAGAGTGTAGGAAAATAGGGAGCCACAAATGTAGTAGAGAGAAGAGGGACAGAAATAACCATGTAGCTATGAACAATGTGTCCATACCTTTAGCCTTAAACATCCTAGGATATGTGTTTTATGTCATTTTTCATAAGTTGGAAGCACTAAAATGTAATAATAGTCAGAATTTATATAACTTTCACTAGTTTGTAAAATACCTTATGGACAGCTAAGTGGCACAGTGGACAGAGCGCTGGGCCGAGAGTCAGAAAGGCTCATTTTCCTGAGTTCAAAATCAGTGCTCTGACACTTACTTGCTGTGTGACCCTGGGCAAGTCACCTAACCCTGTTTGCTTCCATTTCCTCATTTGTAAAATGAACTGGAGAAGGAAATGGCCAACCACTCCAGTCTTTGCGAGAAAACCCTAAATGGGGTCACAAAGAGTTGGACGAGACTGAACCGACACCACCAAGACCACCCCCTTGCCCAAAAGCATTTTACATATGCTATCTCATCTGATCTTTACAACAATCTCATGAGGTAGATGCTATTATTAACTCCATTTTACAAATAGGGAAATTGAAGCTGAGAGATGTTAATTGATCTGTTTTGGGTCACACAGTCAGAGGGAGGCTTCAGTTCACATTTTTTTTTGATTCCAAAGATAAACCACTATCAGATAAACCATCCTGCTTCGAACCTCTAAACATATCCCCCTAAACATTCCAATTTTCCTTATGTAATAGCTGATTATGGGATAGTCATCCATGACTATGTAGGAATCATTTTTTCCTAGAGTTCATACCTGATTCAGATCCTGGTGTTTCTCACTTTTCCCTTTGAGACCCTGGGTAACTTATTTCACTTCTCCGGGTTGTTAAATCAAATGAGTTTTAAATTTCATCTCACTCAGAATCTATGATCCTATATGTATGTCTTCCTTAAGCTAGTCATGACACATCCTGTGAATTATCAAAGTCCTGCATGTTATGGCCCTTTCTTGCATTCGATCCAAATTCAGCACTCTCAAACTCCAAAGCCTTCCCACTCATTCTGGATTTCTGAACTTTGGTGAACAAATTCACTTCACTCTTTCCCTCATTCAGTTTGGGATTTTAAATTTCTGTTATATCTCATCTCAGCCTTTGTTTTCTCAGGCTGAAGAGTCTTAGCCTGTGAATATTTTTAGGTCCCCTTCCCTACACTGTCTTTAGGCAGCTGCAATATGGGGAAGCAGTATAGTATAGGGGAAGAGAATTATATTTGGAAGATGGAGAATCCCACCTACTTGCTGTGTGACTTTGGGCAAGCCACTCAATACCTCTTGGCCTCAGTTTCCTCATCTGTAAAATGAGAGGGTTATACTGAATGGTCTCTGACCGCAGGTGGTATGATTCATAGAAGTCTGGACCTAGAGTCAGAAAGTCCTGAGTTCAAATCCAGGCTCCAAAACTTACTAGTTGTGTGACCTTGGGCAAAACATTTCACCTCTGCCTGCCTCAGTTTCTTCAACTGTAAAATGGAGAAAATAATGCTACCTACCTAATATTATCATGAGATAATATTCATAAAAAGTACTTAGCACAGTGTCTGGCATATAGTAGGCTCTAGATAAATGCTAATTTTCTCCCTTTTCATTTTCTCCCTGATGACCTGTCAAGCTTTAAATTTGTGGTTCTGTGATATCACTGGGCAGCTGGGTGGTGCAGTGCACAGAGCTTGAAGTTAGGAAAATTCATGTTTGTGACTTCAAATCCGGACTCGGGCCTTTCTAGCTGTGTGACCCTGGGCAAGTCACTTCACCCTGTTTACCTCAATTTCCCCATCTATTAAATGAGCTGGAGAAGGAAATGGCAAACTACTCCAATATCTTTGCCTAGAAAATCTCAAATGGGGTCACAAAGAGTTAGATATGACTCAAAAAATGAGTGCACAGCAACATGACATAAAAACTATAGAGAGAGTTTCCCCAAAATCTGAGTACGATTATAAGCTTTTGGAAAACCCTGTACATGACATTAGTCTAAATAGGAACTACACTCTCCTTTCACCTTTCCCCACAATCTGTCCTCTATAAAACCTGAGTGCAGCTTATTATTGGTATAGGTTTCATTTTATATCTGAATTTGTAACTTCATTCATATAGGAAACTCCTGAGTTGGAAACATCCTCCCATACACGCATCTCAGCCACCTTTTCAAAACTTAGAGCCTTAGATGACGCCCCAGACCACTGAGAGCTTAAGTGATTTGTCCAAGCAAGTCAAGACATGGTGTTCTTGATGTCATTAGACCTCTTGGAGAAGGAAGGATGAACAACACAACCAGTATGTGTCAGAGACAGGATTTACACCCAGGTCTTTCTAACTGAATCTGCTAGGCTTCTATTCACTAGATTACATTGCCTCTCTTATTGGCAGCATTAGTGACCGTGACTGTGGGAGTGAGGAGCTCCATTAGATTATAATCTCCTTGAGGACAGGGACTGTATTTTGCCTCTTTTTATACCTCAGTGCTTAGGAGAGAGCCTGGCACATAGTAGATGTCTAATAAATGTTTAGTGATTGGCTGATAGTAGGCAAGAGGACAGAGAACAGAAGACAGGAAGTTAGGAAGACCTGGGTTCAAATCCTGACTGACCTATATAGGCTATGTGACTCCGAGTAAGTCACCTTTAACTCTCAGTGTCCCAGGCAACTGTCTTAGGCTCTAAGTAGTAAGAAAGGTATTCCAATTTGTGTTTTAAGAGCAATTTTCCTTGTCTGGACATTCTCCATAATAATGAAATTTTTTCCCCCTATCAAGAAGCTGTCATTTTGAAGGTATAGTCAATATTCAAGATGGCCTAAAATAGGACTCTCCCAATTCCAAAATTAGAAGGGAAACCTGAGTAGTTATCCAGCCAAACTACTACCAAAATGAGGATTCTGTCTACAACAGACCTGACAAGTTGTCACCCACCCTTTGTCTAAAGACTGCCAATGGGAAGGAATTAACCGGCTCCCGAGGACTCCCATTTCGGTTTGGAATAGCTCTAATTGTTGGGAAGTTTTTCCTGACATTAAGCCTAAATTGACATCTGTCAGTGACTGTTTTTGGCCATAACAACTCATAAAGATCATTGACTAAGTCAAGTTATAGAATTGCAGTCTGCTTCGGTGTAAGGACTGCAGATGCCTGAAGCATTCAAGTAAATCCTGCAAGACACAATTATGCTGATGGATAAATGAATAAATCATGTCAATTTGCATACGATATTATTATGGATTTTAAGACCTATTGCCTTCATACAACTAAATATTCCCAAGTAGAGTAATGTTCATTCAAAGCCAGTCTGTAAGAAATAGCCTTTCATTTACAATTTTCTCTGAAGGAACAAAGAATGGATGAGCCAGATGATAAAATTGGCCAATGAAAAAATTCATGTACGGTATGCAAGTAAAAACAATACAAGGGTTTTTCTATGTCTGTCTGGAAAGTGACATGCTAAAAAAACTATGCAAGAAACTAATCTTCTGGCCCACATGAATATAGTAAATCACATAGCAAAAGGAAGGCTGTTTTCAACATGATCATGAACAAATATTTATTGTGTGTCTCCTGTGTGCTCAGCGCTTGCCAAAGGAGACTTAGACATGGTCCATGCCCTAAAGGGCCTAACTGGAAAGGTAGCAACTAGATGGAAAAACAGAGCTGAAGCACACTGAATTTCAGATGGAGGGTTCTCCTACCTCTGAAAAAGTACCTTGATTCCCATCTGGGTTTTAGATGAAGGGTTCTCCTACTTCTATGTAAGTACCTTGATTTGTGCAGGCTTCCTCAAATCATACTTAAAGTCTCAAGTTTTCCCCATTGCAGAGATCAGTGGTCATCATTCATCAGATCACCAATGGTTGGACACCAACAGGAAGTGACTCAGAGGCAGATCTCTAGTAAAATGTCCTGGAGAACTGTCCTTGGCCCTGAGCTGTTCAACATCCTTATCAACCTGACTGAAAGAATAGATGGTCTGCTGATTCAATTTTCAGGGGACCTGAAACTTGGAGGAATCACTAGCCTATTGGACAACAGAATTAGCAGCTTAAAAAGTTGAAGAAACTAAGGCCAAAATTATCCAGATGAAATCCAAGCTGGAAAAATGAAAAGTCCAGTATACACATTTAAATTTAAAAATTTTAAATTGCAGGAACATAGAATGGGAGACAGCTAACATTTCATAGGAAAACACCCAAGGGTTATAGTGGACATTGAACTCAATAAGGGACAACTTGAGATGTCAAGCAAAACAAATATGATATGTCAAAATAATGGAGGCATAGTTTACAGACCAATAGAAGCAGTTTGTCCCAGGGCAAGGAGGCAGAAACACCTGGGTTCTGGTCTGACCCTGAATGACCCTGGGTAAATCATTTAATCTTTCAGTGTTCAAAACAATTCTCTAAGACTATAAGTTGTAGAGATGGGGTACTTTACCTGCATTGAGAAAGGGAGTTTCCTTACTGGGACTTCCATATATCAATGAAGTCACAAGTCCAGACCATATTCTTATCCCTATGTTCTGGTCTTAATACATTTAGAGTGCTGGATTCTATTCTGGGCACCATATTTTAGAAAGGATACTGACAAACTAAATAGCATCCCAAAGAGAATAACCAATCAGAAAACAAGAATTTATTAAGTGCCTCTAAGGCATCATGGCAGAGATAGAGAGATGTACTCAGAACCATGAAGATGCTATTTCAGGTCCTGCCTTTGATACACTGGAAAATATCACAGCCTCTCAGTGTTCTAGATGTTTTTCCTGTAACAGATTCACCTTTAGGGTGTTCCACTGAAGCCATTATCCCCACCTCAGAATAATTTTTTAATGTATAAAAATAAAATTCTGAGAGTTACAAAAAAAACCAATTAACTTAAAATACAGTTATCAAACTTAAAAAAAAGTTTACAGATTCTGGATTAAAAACCCTGCTCTAAGAAGATAAGTAGCAAAACAGTTGCTATTCTATACATAGGGGAAGGTCCTCTTTATCCCAGTGAAATCCCAGATCCAGTTCCCAGCCTTGTCCTATTCTCCTAATTGCCAGGCACTGGGCTGGATGTTGGGGATATGAACAGAGAAGTGAGAGTCCCTGCCCTCAGGAAGTTTACATTCTTTTGGGTGAGATATTCACCTATCAAGCTAGTTACCAAATAGATAAAAGGTAATTTCTTTGTGGGTGGAGAAGTGTAGTGACATCTAATAGGTTCCATGAGTCAGATTATGTCTCTGATGGTGAGAGACCAAGGAACCATGGTACGTGGAGATACGTGGAAGGAACTAGGATTGCTTAGCTTTTAGAGGAAAAGACTTAGGAGTGGGCGTGTAGCGATCATCAAATATTTAGAGGGCTATCAAGATGCTTTGTTGTCCCAGGGCAGAATTAGAGTAACAGCTGGAAGACCCAGGGAAAGAGCTCAAGTGAAGAACAACATTCTGTCCCTACCACCCCACCTCCACCACCACCAAGAGTCTGATAACGCATTTAGCTAGTGTACTGAAGAAAACCTTGGACTGGATCATCTCTCCAATGAAAGAGAAATAACCGAAGTCAGTGGTCCTCTATTTAGCATGGCTAGACCTCAGGGGGACTTTCTCTATAGGCATTAAAGGAGATTGCCAAACCTTACTGAGGTAAGTCAACCAGGCTACTACTACTACCACCACCACCACCACCACCACCACCACCACTATTACTACCGTTACTACCACCAGTACTACTACTACCACTACTACCACTGCTACTACCACCACTAATATGACTGCTACCATAGAATTTCACAGAATTTTAGGGCTGGAAGAAGCATCCATGATAATTAAGTAAACTTTACTTAATTAGTTAATAAGAAATTGAAATTAATTTATTTCCTCTCTTGATGTTCCATTTTGTTTTTCATGTCACCTCAGAGAAGGTGAAAGGGGCCTTAGAAATCATCTCAGGTCAAGCCCCTCATGTAACATATGAGGAAACTGATGTCTAGAGAAGGGAAGAGATTTGCCCGAGCTCGTACTGCCAATAAGTAGCAGGTCTAGGATCTGAGGTCAGGCCTTTTTAACAATAAGCATACTGCCCTCTTGGACAAACCTTCCAGTCATTAAATTGAAGTTCCTTAAAGGTAGGAACTCTTGTTTTTCTATCACCAGCTCTTGACACAAAATTATCGCTTAACACATGCTTGTTGATTGATTGATTGACTGATTGATTACCTCTGATTCAATTCAGCAAACATTTATTGAAGGATTGCCAATACTGTGGTTTTGACCACACCTACTGTGTGCCAAGTACTTATGAGTTGCTCTAAGTAAAAAGAGAGAAACATCAGTCCTTGCCTTCAAGGAACTTACACTCTACTGGGAATAATAACCTTAAGAGAGTGCTTTGTGAAAGGTAATGTTGTATAGTGGATAGAAAGCAGCCTCAGAGTCAGGGTACATACCAACGATGTAGCCTTGGGCAAGTCATTTAACCTCAGGTGCCACAAGAAGTCTTCTAAGACTATAAATTGCAAAGCAAATGTCCATCTGTATTGGTGATGGTGGTGGCTGTTCATCCTTGGTTTTAGAAGAAGCCCCATTATACATGTAGATTCCTTACCAAGTCCAGACCAAGCCACCCCAACTCCACATATGTAGGCCAAAGCAAACTAAAAGATTATGTCCTTTGATCCTCACAATAACTCTACGAGATATGTGATACATGTATTACGGCCACTTCAGAGATGAGAAAACTGTGTTACAAAGACATTGAGAGATTTTCCTAGCTAATCTGAATACGTCTTCCTAACAATAATTTTAGTGCTTCACCAGTTACAATTTTTTCCAGCTTTTGGAGCTGGAAGAGACCTTGGAGATCATCTAGTCCAACCCTTTCATTTTGCAGATGAGGAAACTGAGTCTCAAAGAAGTTATGCTTCTTCCTACTCATGGTTACACAGCCAGTATCAGAAGAAAGCTCTGAACCTAGGTCCTCTTGCCTCTAAACCCAGCATTCTATCTGCTCCTGGTGAATAGATAGCAATGACCAAAGCCCCTCAGGAGCTATTCAAGTGTTTATCTGATTCCCCCTGGTTCTAGTGCACCTTCTCAGGCCATTGTCAGTATTCTTGACCTATGTCTTGCCACTGGATTCTGATGACTCTGGAGGAGAGAGTGAGGCTGGTGACTTTGCACAGCCCAGCCTCACTTAAATCCAATTCACTTGCAAGTCAAGACATCACCCTCTCCATGTCATTGATCCTCTGAGCACAAAGGATAACCAAGTGTCCCATCTCTAATAAGCTTGTATGCGTTTTGTATTTTGGATCACAGTTTTAGAAGGGACTATAGAGGTCTGCTAGTCCATCCTCACGCAACACTTCAGGAAACTGAGGTTCAGAGCAGTTTGGTAACATGTCCAAATTCACAATGATAATAAATGATAAAGCCAAGTTCTCAGTCCACATCTTATGATTCTAAAAATGGCATTCTTTCCACTGCATACTATGAGTAGCTGCAGTTAATCCAGAATGCTTTCAGGGACTTACTAGGACAATTGGAAGGGATATAGGGTCATTCTTTCCTGAGAGCATGCTCTCCATCTTATCTGAATAAGCATTTGAACCTTCCCAGAGAGAAGGGACCGAAACGGATCTCATCCGACAACGTGCATGAGGAGTGACACCCTACTACCTATGGAGTGTCTTGTTTACTTAAGACCTAAGTAGCAGATCATGGGTAATAAATTACCTAAATGATTCAAATCTGTAAAGCCTTTAGAAGAGGAAAGAAAAGTCCCCCAGCAGACACTCCCATTTGGCAGCCATGAACTTGGCCTGCGGAGGAAAGAATACACTGAGCATCCAGGAAGGCCCACAATCCCATGTCATAACTCCTTACTGTGGTGCTAATCAGAGCTCCATCCAAAACACACAATCACAGGGTTCACATCCTTTCAGGCTTCTCCACCCAGTCTTCACTAACTCTGAGACAATAAAGGCAAAAATCCAGGCAGAGACAAAGTTTTCAGGTACAGCTTGGAGTCCCATTAGTTCCCTGGGAGGTTTGGTTGAGGGACAGGCAGAGTGCCGGGCTGCTCTTCTGACAGCCTCAAGGGAAGGTGAGTCCAGACGGACATGTAGCATGGGGCCAAGCCTGATTTGACTGGGTGTATTCCAGCAGGCAGCTCTGTAAATGCTTTATGTGCCACACACCAGCCCTTTGGCAGGTACCAAGCTATCTCCTTCTGTGGCGTAAAGGTAGTGTATTGTCCTGGGACAGTGGGACTGGGGCCTGGCTTGAAACTCAAGCACCTACTCAAGGGGGAAAAATCCTTTGCATTTAAGGGCTAGGTTGAAAAAAAAATGTGATAACAGCTGTCAGACAACTAAAATAGGGATTCCTGAAGTTTCCAGACATCTCTATGCTTCATTCAATTCAATTCAACTTAACAAAAATTCAATCATAATAGCCAAGGCCTGGGCTAGATGCCAGGGAGGGCAGTACTCAGACACATGGAGCTTATAGTCTAGGAGGAGGATGTGATGTCCAGGGAGGCGGCATAGATTGGAAGGCATCATCTGGACAGCGGCCAATGTGATTTTCCTCCCTTTCCTCCTCCCAAACTAGCCTTGTTGGCCTCCTGGCCATGGAACTCCACCTCCTATCTCTCTGTCTTTGCATTGGAACGAACTCCTTCCTCACCGTGTTCTTGCGGAATCCCTTCGTTATAACCACGACAGGCATTTCTTGATTCTGTCCCTCCTTCGCCATTGTTTCTTTATGTATTTTTATTCTTTATGTACTGAGATTGTGCATCATGTCTCCTCCAGGAATATGTAAGCCCTTTGAAGGCATGGTTTTTTTCCCCACACAGTAGGCTATTAATACATCCTTGTTGATTGATTAGAGCCATTGACAGACGGGTTTACTATAAGAGAAATCTACTAGATTTCTTTTAGAACACTTGAGGAATCAGATAAACACAGTGCCTGGCACATGGTAGATGCTAATAAGTGCTTATTGATGGAGTGGAGTTGGAGAACCTAAATCTGGATCTGGGCTCTTCACTTACTGTGACCTTTGATGAATCTCCACCTCTCTGTGCCTCAGTTTCCTTACCTGTAAAGTGAAGGAGCATTGGAAAAGATGGCTTCCTTTTCTGCTCTATCCCATGGTATCCACAAATAACAGTATTACAAAGACATATGTGACAAGCACATCAGAAAGGTGAAATTTGGTACTGGTACCTCTCCAGAGGAAGGGACTAGGGCCATTTCCTTATCTGCAAGATGGAGGATTAGATTTGATGGCCTAAGGTCTTTGAAAGTAGGGATTGTCTCATTCTTTCATCTTTATATCCTCAGCACTTAGCACATAGTAGGAACTTAATAAATGCTGTTCAGTTGACTGAGCCATTGGTTTCCAATTCTAAATCTATGATCTTTTGACTACAAGGTGAGGGGACTGGAGGCTTTGCTCTTCAGCCTGTAGGAATTGGGGGAGGAGGGTATTCTGAAAAAGAGAAGACTCAGAAAGAGAAAGGCTACCTTCAAATAGTCAAAGACCTGTGATAAGGAAGAAAAATTAGATATTCTGCTTCTCTCCAGAGAAGAGAACTGGGAGCAGAAAGGAGGCATTGCAAATTTTCCTTCTAGGTAGAAGAAAGTTTCCCCAACATGAAATGGACTTTCTCAGGAACAAATCTTGGATGAGTCAAGGGGAGATTCCTGAGCAGGTACAGCTTTTACCAGATGGGCTGCTAGACCCAGATGGGTCTCTTCAAATTCTGAGCTTCTGTGATTGTGTGAGGGCTAGGGAGTAATACTTATTGGGTGTATGAGTGGAGGGTGGGGATCAGGGAAGATTCTACGGAAGATCATAGACCAATACCTGTAAGCACCCATGGAAGCCATGGAGTCTAATTTCCTGATTTTACAAATGAGACAGATATCATAGTATAGAAAGATGGCAGACCTAGAGTCAAAAGACATCTGAATGCTAAGTTGATCGCTGCAAAATGGGAGTGTCTGCTGGGGGATTTTTCTTCCACCTTCTAAAGATTTTACAGATTTGGATCATTTAAGTAATTTATTACCCATGATCTGCCACTTAGGCATTAAGTAAATGAGACATTCCATAGGTAGTGGGGTGTCAGTCCTCATTCATATTGCCAGATAGGGTCCATTTAGGTCCCTTCTTTCCAGGAAAGTTCAAATACTTACTCAGATGAGATGGAGAACATGCTCTCATGAAAGAATGACCTATAATCCCTTCCTATCATCCTAGTAAGTCCCTGGAAGCATTCTGGATTAACTGCAGCTACTCATAGGCTTCAATGGAAAGTGCCATTTTTAGAGTTAGAAGATGTGGACTGAGAACTTGGCTTTATCATTTATTATCATTGTGAATTTGAACATGTTACCAAACTGCTCTGAACCTCAGTTTTCTCAAGTGTAGAGTGAGGATGGACTAGCAAACCTCTATAGTCCCTTCTAAAACTGTGATCCAAAATACAAACCACATACAAGCTTATTAGAGATGGGGCACTTGGCTATCCTTTGTGCTCAAAGAGGATCAGTGACATGGAGAGGGTGATGTCTTGACTTGCAAGTGAATTGGATTTAAGTGAGGCTGGACTGTGCAAAGTCACCAGCCTCACTCTCTCCTCCAGAGTCATCAGAGTCCAGCGGCAACACACAGGTCAAGACAACTGGTGTTGGCCCCAGATGGGCACTGGAATCAGGGGCAATCAGGTAAACACTTGGATAGCTCCTGAAGAGCTTGGATCATTGAAAATGCAGGTGTTAGACTTCCCCCTTTTTTTTCCTTTATTTTTTATTGATGCCTTTTGTTTTTTCTACCACAGAAACTTCTCAGTGACCTCACTCCCCCTGACATAATACTCTTCCTTCAGTAAAAACAACATTTAAGTAAAACCAATCAAAAGAACAAGCCAGGGTGACCATATTTGCATCATTTCAAAGTCACAGCCTACAACCTCTCAAGAAAGGTACCCTTCTCCTTCCCTCCCTCCTACCCACCTCCCTTCAAGAGGAGGGTAATTTGTTTCATCACTGGTCATCTGACACCTAGATTGGTCACTGCATTAAACCTGAATTCTAATGTATTTTAGGGTCATTTTCATTTGCATTACTGTGGCATCGTCCACATTATTCTCTTGGATTTGTTCATCTCAAATCATATCCATTTATCCAAGTATTTTGAGGGCTAGCTCACCTCCAAGTCCTAAGCATTGCTGACATTCCCTGAGTCTGTGAAGTCACTGAGGCATACCTATGGTCCTTGAGTCCTGCCCCCAGGCTTGCCTCAAAGACTAGGCAGGGTTCAGAATCAAGAAAAACAATGCAGAGGATCACCACTGTCCCACAAAAAAACACTTCTTTTCAAGGAAACAGCCACATTATAAATGGGGATAAAATACTGGAGTTGAGTACAAATCTTGCCTCTCACATTTACCAATGGTGTGTCCAGGGACACACTGTTCACTTAATTTCTCCGAGGCTCCGTTTCCTCATGTTTTTCCAAAATGAAAATAATCCTTGTAGCTGTAGCTGACATCACATAATATTGAAGGGTTTACAAAATGTCTTAACGTACTATCTTATTTGATACTATAAACTATTTGATCAAACTTATTTGATACTATGGACAATGAAAGGTCACATGGTCCATCACCTTTATTTTACAGATAAGGAAACTAAGACTCAAGGAAGTTTTGTGCTCTATCTGAGGCCACATAAATAAAATCAGAAGTAGAATTAGAACCCAGGTTTTCAGACTCTGAATCTATGCTGTCTTTTTTCATCTTCTATGAATTAAATGTCATATTACCCCCATCTTACATATACCTACTTGTTGGGTTGGTGTGAGCCAAAAAATGGGCTAATTAACCTTGTGGGGGAAAGAGGATGGGATTTACCTCATAAAAACCACAGTTCAAATCCTTGTTCTGTTCATTTGTGACCTTAGGTACTTATTTCATTTCATTGCTCTGGGCCTAAGTTTTCTGATCTGTAAAATGGACTTGGTAAGGACCCTTCAGCTCTAAATTCGAATTTCCCTAATGCCATCAAAAGATTAGCTGTTATTTTGCTGGCTGTAAATGTCTCCTATTCTTTTCACCTTGCTGTTCAGTCTCTTTGAGAACAGATGCAAACTGATGGACCTTGTCATTGAGAAGGGCTTCCCTGATTATGTCCCAATACCTGTCCTATGAATAAAGGAATTTTGTCTTTTTACATGGCGAGTTTTACAGCCACTCAATCAGGACACTTCTGTTTTCATTATGAAACAAATCAGTATTATGTCACACCACAATGGAAATTCTCAGACAAAGCAGGGTATGAAATTGTGAATGAATTTTTTAATCTTAATTTTCTTAATACCCCTGTAGTAACATTATTTGGGTATTTGAAAGGACGCAGCAGCCAGATTTTCAAGTACAGTACATAATCTTAATTCTGAACTGGGCTCACTCTCCCAGTTCAGACTCCACTGGCAGGTTGAGCTCCCAGAGATTACTGCAACTCCCCAGGATTCTAAGGGTATTGTGGAGGTGGGGAGCATGGGTTCTAATGCTATCATTTAAGAACTCTCTTCCAGCGGTAATATTAATCATCACTTAATATCTCTCTAACATCATGGATCCAATTGGCAAATCGATTTATCTTCAGTACTTATCAACCAATTAACACCAATTTGCTGTTACTGAGAAGTAGCAAGAACAGAATTACAAAAACATTCCCTCAAAATAGGATATGTTCTCCGCTTTATAGACCAACTTGGTCCCTGGAGAAATGGAAAGGAGAAGAAAAGGAAGGGAAGGGGAGAGGAAAGGAGGGGAGAGAAGAGGATCTGAGCCTTAGAACACTGACTCCAAGAAAAAGAGAAGGAAAAGCATTCCCAGCAAGAAGAGCCCATACAAAGCTGTAGTGGCCGAAGGTGAATGGTGGGGAGTATAGTATGGCTAGAATGTAGATGTGTGAGGGATAGAATGTTAAATCAGTCTAGGGAGAGAAGATGGAGCAGGGATTTAAACGCCAAACAAATGAGTTTTTATTTTATCTTAGAGCATCTTTGCCCAGTCAAAGCACAATCAGAGTCATAACTAAGATAGGAACATCAGTACTTTGTCCAAGCTGTTGAAATTTATAGGGCACTGTGAGCACTTGTCACCTTTCAGCATCTGAGGTTTTGTTTTGTTTTTTTTATTGTTTAGTCATTCTTCAATTGTGCCCAATTTTTCATGACCCCATTTGGGGTTTTCTTGGCAAAGATACTGCAGTGGTTTGCCATTTCCTTCTCTAGCTCATTTTATGGATGGGGAAACTGAGGCCCAAGAGAGCTTAAATAACTTGCCCAGAATAACTTAGGTAGTAGGTGGAAAAATCAGAATGTGGGTGAGTTTTCAAGTATAAATTGTTGCTGTCATTCCTACTGAAATGGCCAGGGCTTCTCTTTTGCCTGATGAAATCAGCCAAGTGGAATGGAGGGTACAGGGTGGGGTGGGGAACCTCAAAACCATATGTTTGGATTCGGTCAAACGGCTGCACTCGAGGACCTTGAGGGCCACATGTAGCCTTGGGGCTGCAGGTTCCCCACTCCTGGTATAGGGAGTATGTCCTCCCTTACCCCAACATCGGTAAATAAATATCCCCAAGAAGATCTTGGCCTTTTGATCCCGTTTTCATATAAATTCTTTGATTTTCGCAGCCTTCCTGTAAAGTGTTTTAGGATTTTGCTATGATGTATTCAGGGAACTGTCAAAACATGGATTGATGCTGTTTGAGCACTTCAGCAATGGGTCCCTGTGTGGTAGTAAAAGGCATTTTCATAGCTTAACTGTCAGAAACCCAGAATAACGTTATGCAACACGCCTTGTAAACCTTAAAAGGCCTTTCACCATTTTTTTAAAACACAACCTTATGGTCTTGTAATGCTCCTATACAATCCCCCAAAGAAATCATAAACATCCTAGGTTTCATCCCCAACTGAGGAGATTACCACGCCCCTTCAGAGAGCTCTGGGCCATGTGAAGTTTCCCAGGGCTGTTTATCACTGCCTGCTCTCACCATTTACAATTGAATGGAGAGAACCAATCTCATCTCCATTCCCACCAGGAGCCATCTTTAGTTAGGAGCAACAAAATGTGGCTTCGGTTTAACTTGGGTGGAAGTCATTCCAGTGTATTTCTTCCCAGCTGTGTTCACAGCTTAGAGGTGGAAAGGAATTCACTGTCAGTCTTAGCCCCTTTCCCTTTCCTCAGATGCTTCCACCCTGAGGCCCATTCTCCTGACCCCAGCTAGGAAACCAAACCATGTGGGGCCCTGGTCATGCTTACTTCACTCCTAGCTCAGATACCTCACTGGATTATTTCAACTCCTTATCAGTAACTTTCCCTACCACCTCACTCCTCAACCAACCTGCTTTCCAAATCTCCTTTAGGTTGGGTCTTCCCTGTAAACCCCTTGAGGGAATGCACTATCTTGTTTTCTGGGATTTGTATTCTCCAGAATTTAGCACATTGCTGGGTACACAGTAAGCACTCAATAAATGCTTCATCTATTTATTTATCTATCTCACCCTCCAATACAGAATCACAACATTTTCTGGGTGGAAGGGGTCTGAGGAGCCTTCATAAAGAGGAAGACTTCTATTGAGGTAACTATTTCCTAGTGCCTCCACTTACAGTCTTCATGCATGGTCTGCACATAGTGATTGGCAGGTAGTCTCTCCCCTTAGACTACAAAAATCCATATTTTGTATCCTCAGAGCTTAGCACTGTGTCTGGAACTCTCAATAAAAGTTTAGTAGGCTGACTATCTGACTCAATTCCTTTAGGAACAGGGAAGCCACTACCACAGGAGATAGCCCATGGCCCCACTTTGGGAACACTTAATGGTTTCACAGGTTTTTCTTACATGTAGTTGAAATCTAGGTAGCATGGTGGGTTGCATGTCAGACTTCGAGTCAGAAAGACCTGAGTTCATTTCTGACCTGAGTTACTTCCTAGTTGTGTGACCTTGGACAAGTCCCTTCACCTCAATTTCTTCATCTGGAAAATAGGGGATGATAATAGATAGCATCTACTGCCCAGGGTAGTTGTGAGAATCAAATGAGAGAATATGTGCAAGGCACTTAGCACAGTGCCTGGTACCTAAATAGAAATGTCAGTTACTGTTATTATAGCAACAATGGAGAAGATACAGTGGGTCTGGAGAAAGGAAGACCTAAGTTCGAAACACTTTAGAGTCTGACTAGCTACATGACTTTGAGCAAGTCATTTAACCTCTGTTTGCCTTGGAAGCAGCTACATGTTTCAGTGGATAGAATGTTGGACCTGGAGTCAGGAAGACTTTAGTTCAAATCTGGTCTCAGACACTAACCAGCTGTGTTACCCTGGGCAAGTCACTTAACCCTGTTTGCCTAAATCCACTGGAGAAGGAAATGGCCAATCACTCTTGTTAATCTTTGCCAAGAAAATTCTATAGAGAGTATCGATGTCCGCAGTCCACAGGGGCACAGAGTCAGACACAACAGTTACAATCAATATTATTATTAATTTACATTATTATTATTAAATCTGCCTTATTTAAATTTCAACTCACTTTTTGTAGTTCTTCCCCCCGGGCTCAAGCAGCATGAGTCTGTCCTTTGTATTCAAAGAGTTCTAATATCTGAAAAAAAGTGATCATGTTTCTCCCTAATTTTCCTCCAGGCAAAGCAGTTCCAGTTCCTTGAACCAGCCTTCATATAGCATGGTCTCCCTTTGACGCTTTGCTTGTCCTGCTCTGGAGTCCTCTAGTTTTTCAATATACTTGTAACTCAGACCTGAACATATTACTCCTAGTATAACAGAATGAAGGAAGGCTTCAGTGGCATGGTTGCCTTTCTTATTCAGGACACTACATCATCCTTGGGCATTTCGCCTTTGGGGACTGCCATCCCACTTTTTTGTGACCATGAGTGACAAAATAATAGCTTCTTCTTCTCTAAGTCTCTGAGGGCCCCTACATTGAAGGATTCCTTTGGGTTGTATCCATCCTTGCAAACTGGTTATTTTTGTCACTATTTAGTCATTCTTCCAGGTTCCCAAAGAAAGTTCTTACAGAGAAAAAATAAAGGAAACTAGAAGGGAATGAGACTAGATAACCATCATGGCTTCTCCTTCCCATTCTGTCCTTGTGGATTTGGGATAGCATTGGACATCATATGTGGCATTTGTATGACCCAACAATCCTGTGAAAAATTTTCTCCACTACTGATGACCAATCATAGACAAGCTGAGCCTATCAGTTTTGAGATGCAGAAGAGATGAATGTAAAAACTTTGCCCTGAATGATGTCACAGATGCGTGTCATCAATCATAAGATTTGAAAGAGACCCTAGAGGCCATCTATTCCAATGCTTTCTGATTAAAAGTAAGTATGTTGAGACACAGAAGGAGGAAGTCATTTGCTCAAGGTAATACAGTGGGAAATATCCAGTACTATTTCTAATAATCAATTAATAAGAATTTACTAAGCACCTACTATGCGTGAGGCACTGTGCTAAGGGCTGGGGTTCAAATAAAAAGAATGACATAATCTCTTCCCTTGAAAATTTTACATTCTAGTGGGGAAGACAAAAAAACCACATACATTGGTATATGCATACATACAAACATATATGTATGTATGTATGTATATATAGATTAACTATAAAGAGAAAAATATAAATATATTTATAAAATATAAATATAAAAATATACACATAAAGAGAAAAATATAAAAATTAATTAAACATAAAGTAGTTCA
>CM053770.1:228143186-228164593 GCA_028658325.1 Potorous gilbertii
GGAATGTGTTGCAAGGAAGAAGGATGTCTAGTACAAAGGCCCAGAGATGAAGGGTGGAGTCTTATGTGTAACAAATGGAATTTCTAGATCTGGAAATTTCTTCAAGATGGCAGAACAAATTGGAGCAGAACAGCTTATCTCACACAACTACTCCAGAAAAGATAAAAAACATGTTCCAGAATGAATAATGACCAGGAAATCTTAGAAGAAAGCACATTAAATTATTTTTTCCCACTTAAATCTCTAGAGAGATAGCAAGGAGCCTATACACAGTTGGGAAAGGGGCACAATTCACTGGTCTAAGATTTGTTGTAGGTCCTAGAAGAATACTATACAATACAACAAGGAAGCAGTGGCAGAACCCTAGACAACACAGATCAGGAGTGAACAAGTCCCCATCACTCCTTCAAAAAGCATGCAGAACCTGCCCTTGACATATATATCCAATTCAGAAAGTAAAGTTGGGAAAATGAGTAAACAAGAGAAAATACCCATGATAAAGAAATATTATGGAACCAGAGAAACTCGTGCCACACCCCAGGCCAGGTTAAGGGTAACAGATTTGGATATGAAAAGTCAGATTAAGTGGGAAGATTCAAGGAGAGTTCATGGAGGTTCCCAGAGTCTGCCTCCCATCACCAAAGCCAGCATTCCATCTACTGTGAAACATTGCCACTCTCTAATTAATGTCAGTGTAGAATAAATATCAATTGATTAATATCCAGAAGAGTGTAAGCAGACAAGCTAGAGAAACAGAGGAAGCTATAAAGAGCAACTATGCTTATTAACAAGATTTTAGAACAACCAGAACAGAAGCCTGGAACTTGAAAGTCACCAGTAACCTCAGAAAGAGGTAATGTAGTGTAGAGGCTGGAGAGCTATCCTTGGAACCCACCAAAGGTGGATTCAAGTCACACCTTTGATTGACCCTGAGGAAATCACTTAAATTCTCCATTCCAGTTGCCCTGGGCAACTCTCTAACACTAGAAGTTGAAGAGAATGTGCCGGTCTGCATCATCGGAGAAGATATTTGAACTGGGAGTTCTCTCTACACTGAGGAAATCACACATCTGGTCCCCCCCCCCAAAAAAAAGAAGCCTCAGAAAAAATTTATTCCAAACTTCTGCCTGATCTTAGCCCCCAGCATTTTTCATTGTGATTGGTGGACTTCTTCTGTCCTGCCCTGTTGAACTTCTTGCTCAGAGGAGCATCATCAAAATGAACTTATCTGCCTCTGGAATGAGTGTATCCATGAACTGCCCCATTCTTCCATTCAGTGTCTCTGTGACCTCTCGAATCAAGACACTGGTCATTGCTCACCACTCTCCAATACATGTTGCACCCCTAACCTTTTGGAATATAAACTCCTTGAGAACAGGCATTGTCCTGATTTTTTCTTTTTATCCTTAGTTCTATAGACAGCACAATGGAAAGAGCTGGGCCAGAAGTCAGAAGGAGCTGAGTTCCAATTCTCCATCAGACACTTTCTAGCTACCCAACCCTGGTTGATATGTACCTTACCCTCTATTGGCCTCAGTTTCTCATCTACAAATGGGGATAATGAAAACACTTACTGCACAGGATTGTTGTGAGAATCGAAAGAAAGAACATATATAAAGTACTTTGCAAACCTTATTAATAAGACTTGAAAGCAACCAAAACAGAATCTTAGAACCCAAGTGTCATGAACAGAGATCTGGCTTCCAAATCAATATGATGGATGTGTAAGTCCTCTACTTATAATATAGGCAAAGTGCTTTATAAACCTTAAAATATTATAGAAATGCTAACTATACTAATAATTAATTCAGTGCTCAACATAACACTTGGTGAGTACTCTATAAATGTCTTCTCATGTATTCATTTGATCCATCATTCATTTATTCCCCATACAAAAACCCTAGCCCCTAATGGTGGAGAACCTGGGAACCTGCTTTCTTTTTAGGGACAGCTGTATTAGCTAAGAAGTTCTAAACTTCCTTGTAACATTCACCACTGGTCCTGGTTTTGCCCTCTGAGACCAAACAGAATAATCTGTTCTACTCAAGTCATAAAACATCAGAGCTAGAAGAGACCTTAGTGATAATTAAGTCCAGCCCCTTTCTTTTCACATGGCCTCCACTCCAACTATTTGAAGACAGCAGTTATGGCCTCTAAATCTAGGCTACGTGTCCCCCCTCCCTGTTGTTTAACCAGTCTTCCTGTGGCTTGGTTCCTAAATCCTCTTAGCATTGGGGTCATCCTCTGGATGGAGCCCGGCTTGCTCCTGTCCTTCCTAAAGTGTGGTGCCCAGAAATGAGCACAGCCCTCCAGATGTAGAGTCATGACAGCCGAGTACAGTGGGATCATTACTTCCTTGTTCTGGACACCATGATCCTATTTATTAGTGCAGACTAAAGTCTGATAAGGAAGTGTGTCTTCCTTCTGTGTTCATCAGGGACATTCGGAGTTCCTCTTATTTAAGTTCATAAAGAAGACACTGTTAAAACAGAATGCACTTCTCTTGGGTTCTGTGTGATCCCAGCTCCTTAGGCCCTGCCAGCAGGCATGTGGGGCACTAGAATGAATAATGAGTCCTGTAGGTCAGGACTGGCTGGCGGGGAAGAGGGGGAGGGTTCAGGGAACTGCAGGCCTCTAATGATGCAACAATACGACATGGCAGCCAAAAAGCTCACGCAATCCCAACCTACGTCGATAGGAGCATGTTGTACAGAACAAAGGAGGCGATGGTCCCAGTAATCTTTGACCTGATCAGACCACATCTGGAGCACTGTGTTCAGGCCAGAGTCACCTTCTTGGAAGGATCCATTTAAGTGCATAGAGAGTATGGTAAACAGTGTGATGATAGCATTGAGAGACAGAGAGAGAAAGAGAGAGAGAGAGAGAGAGAGAAATGGATGGATGGATGGATGAATGGATAGATAGATGAAAGAAAGAGAGAGAGAAATAGAGATAAATAGATAGATAATAAAGACATAGTGATAGATGAAGGATGGATGGATGGGTGGATAGAATAAAAGAAGATAGATAACAGAGACAGAGTAATAGATGATGGATGGATGGATGACAGATAAAAGAGGTAGAGTGATAGGTAGGTATATGGATAGATAGAAGATAGAAAATGGAAGTATAATGATAGGACTAGGTAGATAGGAAATAGACATAGATATAGATGACAGAGACAGAGAGTTAGATATTCTTAGACAGATATATACATATATAGATATATAGATAAATTCTTATCTATATATAAATATGTGCATATATGTATATGTGTACACACACACATATACATACATATATACATATATATGTCTGCATATATCACATCAATTCATCAGGTAGAGCAACTGGAGAACAGAAGAAGTGGGGAAGAGATGAGAACTGTTGTTCAATATTCGAAGGTTGTTATGGAAGAGGGCCTAAACTTTTCTGTTTGGTCCAAAGGAAGAACTAGGAACAATATGACAGAGTAGAAAGAATGTTGCTCCTATAGGAAGAGGATCTGGATTCAAATCTTTGTTCTGTCAGTTACCATCTATACAACCTTAAGCAAATCACTCAAACTCTCTAGGTCTCTGTTTCTTTAGCTATAAAATGAAGAGGTTAAACAAAATGGTCTCTGCCTCTAAATAAATGAGTCTATGATATAATGGTAAGAAGTTCTGGCCAAGATAAAAGAAAACTTTCTAATCATTCCAAGCAATCCCAAAGCAAACAGACTGCTATAAGAGTAGTGAGTTCTCCACTTTCAGAAATATACAAGTAGGAATAAGGTAGATGGCTACTTCTGAGAGATATGGGAGAGGAAGTTTCTCTTCATATAAGTTTAGGGTAAATGAGTTCTGAGTTCCCTAATTTCTCTAAGGGGAACCTGTTAACTTTTTTATCCTAGAATTATTTTTGAAGTCCTGGAGGGGTAGTTAGGTGGTGCAATGGATGAGGTTGTGCCCCTCAAATTAAAAGGACCTACTTTCAAATCTCCCCTCAAAGTTACTTCACCCCAATTATGTAGCAACAAGGACCCCAGCATACATGGGAGGGCCTGCTGTACAGGTTCTTAGATCTGATTTTCTAAAAGGAAAGCAACTTTGAAGGGGTCAACAATCATTTTCATCAAACACATATACCAACAGAGAATTTACAAGCAGAGAAATAAAGACCAACAGATAGAGCTTCTAACTGTCTGATCATAAGCAATATATACATCACAGGTCAGCAGACAGATCCAACTGTCTGACCATTACATACATACAGAGTTACCAGAGAGAGAATCACCAACATCTGGGTTTTCAAAGCCAGGTAGGAGGGGGCTCTTTAATGGCTATACAGAGTCTTGTCTGGCCAAATGAATGCTTCCAGTGAATAAGCCCCAAAGCAAAATATTTGTACACTTCAGAATATTTGTATACTTTTCAGAGTCAGAGGGCATAACCCTCTGACCAAGTGCCTCAACAGAAATTAACAAATGATATTGAAGCCTATTAATGGGTGGGGAAGATCTTTAACTCTTCCCCTCATCCACCATTAACCTTACATTAACGTAAAAAATTGCCACACAAAAAAAAGTCCTGGTCTATAGAAATTAAAATACTAACTGTTACACTTGCAGGGATATTAGTAGCAATTTAATGTTCCACAAAGATAAAGATTAATTTTCAAAATTAACCATGAGAGGAGAGGAGAGGAGTGGCGTTGATGGGAGGCCTACCTTTCTAGTATATTATGGTTGTTTATTAGTTTGTTTTCTGAACTTAAAGTCTTTCATAGAAAAGGTAGATTAGACAGTGAAGTTGAATGCATTAGACCTTTACTCAGAGCATTTTTAGTTAAACCAGGAAAAACCTATGGCCTAGATAAAGATGTCCAAGGGCATAACAACAGGCCAAGGGAAGAGAGAGCAAGGAGCTATCTGCATGTCTGTCATTCACAGAGATATAAGGATACCATCATATCTTCAAAGAGACAGAATACAACTACAGCTCAGCCAGAGAAGATCACGATATCCAAATGAAGGGAGAGATGATATTGATAAGAGGCAGTATGGCATAATGGAAAGCAGTAAGCTTAGAATCTGACAGGATTTGAATTTGAATCCCTTCTCAGACACTTACTAGCTATGACCTTGGGCAAATTGCTTCCTCTCTTTCAACACCATTTAATCATCTGTAAGACAGGGCTGTTAATAGAATCTGCTTCACAAAATTGGTGTGGAGGTCAAACGAGATGGCATGTGTAAACCATATTGCAAATTTTAAGGCATTGTATAAATGCTAGCTATTAATATATTGTTATAGATTGCTGAGGTGATGAGAAACCATGTCATATGATGATGGATTGAAAGAACTAGGGATGTTTAGCCTGAAAGAAATACTAGGGGAGGGAATGGTATAGTTATTGTCAAGTATCAGAAGGTCTATTATACCAAATTAAAAGTCAAACAAATAGACAGATAGATGGATGGATGAAGGAAGGAAGGAAGGAATAAAGGAAGGAAGGGAGAGAGAAAGAAAGAGAGAGAGAAAAAGAGAGAAAGAAAGAAGGAAAGAAAGAAGGAAAGAAAGAAGGAAGGAAGGAAGGAAGGAAGGAAGGAAGGAAGGAATGAAGGAAGGAAGGAAGGAAGGAAAGGAGGGAGGAAGGGAGGGAGGAAGGGAGGGAGGGAGGAAGAAAGGAGGCTAGATTTATTCCACTTGGTTCCAGAGGGCAGAAGGAACAATGGAAGGAAGTAGATGGCAATTTTAGGCTTGGAGAGTCAGCTAAGTGGCATGATGGATAGAATGCTGGGCCTGGAGTCAGGAAGATTCATCTTCCTGAGTTCTTGTCTAGCCTCAGACACTAGTTGTGTGACTCTGGGCAAGTCACTAAGCCCTATTTGCCTCAGTCTCGTCACCTGTAAAATGAGCTAAAGAAGGACATAAGAAACCATTCCAGTATCTTTGCCAAGAAAACCCCAAATGAGATCACAACTTAACAACAACAACAGAAAGCAAAACTTCATCAAAACTGGAGCTCTCTGAAAGAACAGTGGTAATGGCTTCCACCTCCGGGGAGGTCCTTAAACAAGGCTTACTAAGCTTTTCTCAAAGAAGTTGCAGAGAGGATTCTTGTTCAGTTTCATGTTAGATTTGGTTGTCTCTGCTATTCAACACCTCTAGCTCTATGTTTATCATTAATATCACGGCATATCTCTTTCATGATGGAGGAGGCACTAGGAAAGCCCATACCATTGTCTTGGCTGTGCACACATTTAATCATCCACTATTTGTCTGCTATGGCGCAACACCATGAGAAGTTCTGGGAGCACAAGTATAAAGAATGAAACAATTCCTACTAGCAATGAGTTGGTGTTTTAATGAGAGAAGCAAGTACCTATAAAAATATGTACAGCATAAATGTAAAGTTGAAAATAAAAATATATACACAATAATTTGATACAAGGTAATATGGGGAATCAGGAAAGACTTCATGAAGAAGATGGTGCCTGAATTATATCTTAAAGACAGAAGGAGTGATAAGAAGGAAATGTCTTCTGGGCATCAAGGATGGTCAATACAAAGGCATGGAAACAGTAAGTAGAGTTTTGTGAGTGATAAGCAGAAAGAAAGTCAGTATGATTGCATTGAAGAGTGTGGCTATATGGGAATATCCCAAAAGACATCCCATCCATTCAATGGATCCCATAGATGGAAGAAAAAAAGTTATTTGCCTACTTTTCCCCATCTTTAAAAACTAATTCTAGCCACAGATCTGAAGCTTAAAATATCTTCTATGAAAGAGCTAGTGACCGAGAAATCAAAAGCAAACCAGTCAGAATATTTGAAGAACATGTCTTCTATGTATGGACAGTTGTCAGTATGGTCCACCATATTCTTTGACCTGATTGAACAGGTCCTATTTGTTGAATTGACATTTCAGTCCAACCTACAAATATGACAGTAGTTTCCCATCTCCACCATTCCCACCCTTAACCTCTTATTTTGACGATTAGTTCAGTCATTGAATTTAAATTAACTTGCTACAGAAAATCAACAAAATATTCCTTCTGCATTATAGATTCTATCTACATGCACAGCAAAAATAACTTTCCAATTATCCCATAATTAGAGTGATTCTTCAGTGACAACTTGCATAAAGGAGGAAACTGGTGGTTATTTCTGTCTTCTGAATAAGGTGCTACTGTGCGATCTAAGAGCATAAATGCCATAATACGATGAAGTGGCATAGAAATGTGGAGCAATTTCATGGTTGATTAAAGCAGGGCAGCCAACCTTAGATTTTGTCAACACAGTGAATGAAAAGCAAGAGAAGTCATCTTTTGAGCCTTTGAGTATTTTGGTGGAAAGTTGGCACATAGGTACAATACAATATATTAAATCAATCTCTAAAGTGAGAAACATTTCCTAGTAAGTGAAGACTGGCTTTGTACTGGTCACTAAATTCAGTGATGAAGTATGTATTACTCAGTGTTTAGATTCAGGAGACCTGAGTTCGAGTTCCATGACCGACTGAAACTGTCATCTACAAGTAGTATAGTCTCTCAGAGTTTCAATTTCCTGCTCTGGAAAATGAGAGAATAACGCCTGTACTACCTTACGGAGGTACTGTGAGGAAAGTACTTGGCAAATATTAATATAGTATTATACAGTAGTTTGCAACATACTTAGTAAATATCTCATTTTGTCCTCACAACAACTCAGACAGGAGGTATTACCATCACCCTCATTTTACAGATGAGGAAACTGAGGCAAACACAACTAGAAATTTTCTAAGAGCAGATTTAAACTCAGGTCTTCCTGGTTCCCGGACCAGCATTCTTTGCACTGTACCATATAGCTACATCAAAGAAAGGCAAAAAATAATTCTTATTCTCAGGGAGCTGATAGTCTAATGACAAAAGATTGATGTTTTTGAGCCCTAAGGAATATTAGTGGGGCAACTAGGTGGTGCAGTGGATAGTGTACCAGTCCTGAAGTCTGGCCTCAGACACTTACTAGCTGTGTGACTCTTAACCCTGATCACTTCAAAAATAAAAATAAAAAAGGAAGGTTAGAAGCCATCTACCTTAGCAGTCTTCATTTGACAGTTGAGGGAACTGAGACTCAGAGGGTAAAGTGACTTACTTGCCCAAGTAGTAATGACAGAACTGAACAGCAAATTCAGATCCTCTAACTCCAATCCAGGATTAGCATTTGTAGTACAATTTCCTCATAACATTGTAATATATGTAAAACAACTTTGAAACCTTAAAGAGCTATCTAAATCCTAGGGAGGAGGAGGAGGGCAAAGTAGGCAATACAAATGTCTTCCCAACTTCACAAGTGGGGAACACCAAGGCTCGTAGAGGATAACTTGTTTATTCAAGGTCAGACAGTTAACATTTGTGTTCTATTCCAGCTCTCATGGTGGTCTTCCCATTGTGCCACATTATTTTTTCAATGCGGATTTGTGTGATTGTCATTGGATTGAATTCATAGGCTGGAAAATGAATGGAGGAGAGGAATCAGAAAAGACTCACTAGAGGAGGTGGTCCTGGAGATGCAACAAAAGAGGATGGTGGGAACTGAGAATGTGTAACAACTCAGAAAATCTGTCTATAGTCTATGGTACCCTGCTTCCATCCATGTGCATTGAGAATCTGAGAAACAGGATTCTTTTTTTAAAGTAACATAAATGGTTCAGGAAATGGTGGTCAGTTTTTCCTTTTTTTTTACATAATAGATGGATTACATGGGACCAGAAATCAATCACCATTTTAAAAACAGATTTTTCTTGACACTTTTTGTTTTCATATGATCTACATTCTCCTACCTGTATCTATCCTCCATCCCCCTCCTGGAGACCCATCTTTTATAGCAAAGGGGAAAAGTGATGACTGAAAAAAAATAAATATGTGTAAAGCAAAAAGGATAGTCAATAACAAACTGTTCTTAAAGTCAACAATGCCTTAATTCAAGTCCTGAATTCAAATCTACACTTTGATAGATATTGGTCGTGTCTCTGGACAAGTCCCTTCACCTTTCAGTGCCCCTAGGAAGCAAGCTAAATCTATGAAATGCAGTGCAATTGTTCACTTGTCTTATATTGCTAGATGGAGTTTCCTCTCCAGGAATTCCTTGGTGAAATCATGAATCTGATCAAAAGCATTTTTTAAATCATCACTACAAGTTTGGGCTTAGAACTTTTCATCTTTGGGAAGAAAGGCCTTCATTGTCTTCATTTGGTTATAGACAGACAGACAGACAGATAGATAGATAGATATAGAAGCATGGATGGATAGATGGATGGATGGATGGATGGATGGATGGATGGATGAAGGGATAGATAGAAAAATAGATAAAAGCATGGATGGATGGATGGATGGATGGAAGGATGAATGGATGAAGGGATAGATAGATAGAAAAATAGATAAAAGCATAGATGGATGGATGGATGGAAGGATGGATGGATGGATGGATGAATGGATGGATGGATGGATGGATGGATGAATGGATGGATGGATGGATGGATGGAAGGATGGATGGATGGATGAATGGATAGGTAAACAACAACAGTAATAACAATACCATCTAGTTTCCTATGGGTGTAATAAAGATTAATAGATTTAGAACTCTCTTGGAAATTCTCTAGGAAATTATGCTAATCCTTGAAATTCCAGAGATCTAGGACCAAAGGAAGAAATTACAGTAATCAAAATCCTCCCCAATATTAGAGAAAAACTCTTTAGTTAGAACTAACCCAACATGAAATGGGCTGCCTTGTGTGGTAATAAGCGCCCTCCCCATCATGGAAGACTTGGAGCCTACTCTGGGTGGCTAGTTGTTGTGAATGTTGCTAGAGGCATTTGTGCTTCAGGAATGGACCTGACCATATGACTCCAAGGTCCATTTCAGTTCTGAGGTTGTATGATTTCTTGGGTGACTTAATTCAAGACATTTGGGACTACATACTTCCTCTTCTCCATAGCGTAGAGGCTTATTTATCCAAAATTCTACCAAGCAAAAACTCTGTCTTCATGAGCACTTTCAAATATCTCCAGTATGGTTTCATTCTTAAAGCACTTGGCAAGCACCTACTACATTCCATTTCTGGGTTGGGTAGAGAAATGCATAAAAAGAAGAAACTGAGGAGAAGGAGATTTGGAGGATTTTTGAAGTGAGAAGAAAGATTTGGGAAGAAAAAGCTTGGGAGCCCTTGAGAAGAAGGAGAATGCAAGCTAGACTAAATAAGAGGATTCAAAGAAAAGAAGGACTTATGGGAAAGGATCTGTAGAGAAGAAAGAAGAGAACAAAATATTTTAGGAAATAATAAAAAAAATTAGGGGCAGACAAGTAGCATAATGAATAGAACACCAGGCTTGGAGTCAGGAAGACTCGTCCTCCTAAGTTCAAATCTAGCCTCAGACTCTTACTAGCTGTGTGACCCTGGACAAGTCACTTCTCCTTGTTTGCCTCAGTTTCCTCATCTGTAAAATGACCTGGAGAAGGAAATGTCAAACTATTCACATATCTTTGCCAAGAAACCCCCAAATGGGGTCATGAAGAGTCAGATATAACTGGAAAACAAAATTATCCCAAAATATTAGGAAAAGAAATCATCATACAAATTGATAGAAGTCACTATATGTCAAAAGAGAGGAAAAAATATATCACACTCATAGACCTGAGTCACACCGTTCCACCAGTGCACTTAGCATAGGAGGGTGATGGATGAGTAGGCATACACAGAAATCCAACAAGAGGCTCATGAATAGGGAAACCTCGCTTTGAGTTCAAAGAAACTCAACAATGGAATTATAAACCATAATGTCCTCTTTTGTCTTAGAGACTACCCATGAGAATTCTTGGAGAAACACAGTTTCTGTGTAGATTAGATGTTTTCACTTGCAAGCTGACAATCTATACCAACACTTCATTAGGCACAATGTTTCATTAAAATCAGTTGGTCTATTAGGTGGATTCTCTGCTTCCAGAGTGGAACTCTGTCCCTATTAGACACATTTATCAACTGTGGTGGATATCACTTTCAACTTCAAACTTACCTAATGCACTTTTTACATCTCTTTCTTCTCCTATCTTTCTATGTTTATTGATTGTGTCCTCTCTACAAATGATCCTATCTTAGTTCATAATTAATAATCAAATTCTCATCTTCAATCTATAATCAGATAAATTTATATTTCTCTCACAATCATGCAGAAGTTCTTCTGTTCACATTTCTCTAGGATAGAACACCTTGTCGCATTCAAAATCAGTAACTGTCCTTTAACTCTGAGCCAGAGAAATTGTTTCTCTCAGAGGAATCAACTCTTAGCAGAATTTAACTGACCAACAAGTCTTAAAGAGACCAGAATGACAGAGGGAACTCTCTTATGAGGAAATGCCCTCCATCAATGCAAATCAGCACCTTCTCTAAAACTTTTAGCCTTGAACAGTTGACTGGGCACTGAGATATTAAGTGACTTGCTCAGTGTTGTACAACTAACATGCTTCAGAGGTGGAATTTGAACTCAGGTCTTCCTGACTTCAAAGTCATTCCTTTATCACTGTCAATAAGTACAAGAATATGGGGAGGAGGAGAGGGAGATGGCAAAGGAGGCTTGGGCATTGTGGAGAGGATCAGGAAAGACTGAGCTTTGAAGGAAAGTAGGGGTTCTAAAAAGCAAAGGTGAAAAGGGATACCAACCTGTCTTGAAGGATCTTGTATTCTCCTAAAGGGACAGAACAGTGGATGGTGCCTTGAACTTACAATCAAGAAGACTCACCTTCATGAGTTTAAATCCAACCTCAGACATGTACTAGCTGTGTGACCCTGGGCAAGTCACTTAACCCTGCTTGCCTCAGCTTCCTCATCTGTAAAAATGAGCTACAAAAGGAAATGGTGAACTACTCCAGTATCTTTGCCAAAAAAACACCAAATTGAGTCAAGAGGAGTCAGACTCCAAATGAAATGACAATATTCTTCTAGAATATCCAATCTCCACATAGACAGGTGTACTACAATGTAGTGTAAAATATGAGGGAGAGCTCCAAAGTATGTAAGTAAATTAGAAGATCCTTCAAGGTCATCTTGTTCAACTCATTCTTTTTACATACGAGGACACTGAAGTCCAGAGACTTGTCTAAAAGTCATGCAGAGATCAAGTGACAGAAATCAAATTTGAACTAAGATCATCTGCAACTAGATTAATCTGTTTCCATCATGCCCTTATTTCCCAGTTTCCTATTATTTGAACAAGGAAACTGGGACCTAGGGAGGCTACCCAGAGTCAGACAGGTAATAGGTATCAAAGGTGAGATTTGAATCTCTATCCTCTGAAGCAAGAACCAGCTCTCATTCTATTGTATCATACTGCCTCTAAAACCCATTATCCCACAAGGCACAAATGGAAACAAATGGACTTTAGAGGTCATCTTCATCCTTCTCCCTCTAACACTGGGGTAAGTCGAGGCAAGGTGCCAGAGAAGAGAAGAAGTCCAACCCATCCCAAGAAGGAGCAATAAACAAGTTCTAGGTCCAAAGATATGGGATCAGGTAGGGGGAAAGGTGGGTGGAGAGAGCAACCTACAGCTATACAATAGGTTTGGGTATGTAAAGGAGACTTGCTTAAGTAAGGAGAGAGTCAAACCCCAAAATGAGGTAAAGAGGAAAGCTTGTATCAGAAGACGCAGGGGTGCCAGAGTGATCTTGGGCAATATCAGATGCAATCGACCCAAGCAATGGGAGTATGTGTTGGAGACGGGATGGGGGAGATTAGGCGAACGAGAAGAAGGGCCAGGAAAGAACATCTGCTCAGAGTTCTAGAGGGGAAGGAGGCTGGGAGGGAAGCCCACACCCAGGAACTCCATGCCAAGCAGCTTGAACAAAGCAGGGAATGATCAGTGTGGGATTCTCTCTCTCCTTTTCCCCACACCCCTCCTTGGATCCCTGTGCTTTCTCACTTGCCCGCTCTATCAAAAAAGAGAGCAGCCGAACAATCTGGAAAGAAAAAAGTTTCAGCAGTGGGAAGGAGGGTGCATGAACTAGAACATCTGTTCTATGAAGCCACTTGAAAAGTAATCATCTAACGAGCATGGGGAAAACATCTGGGGTGTGATGCAGCAGACCACCAATGGTGTAGTAAGTGGAGAAAGAGGGTGTGGGGGGATGACGGGGGGAGGGAACTCGAGAGATAGCTGCCAGCTGCTCTGGGACGAGATCAGGGACAATTACCCCAGAGAGTGGGGTGACCTCCCTATGGAGGTCATAGTTTAGCATCTCTCTCCTCATTATCAGAGGCAGATGATTCTCTCACCCACTAAGCTTCCTTCTCTGGGAAACACTGACTTGATGTTGGGCAACAGTCCCCAAGTCCCTGATTTTGTAAGCAAAAGCTGGTGTCTTAGTGAGCTTATAAGGCACTTTCCAGAGGACCTAACCCATTACTGGAGTAGATCTTAGGCACTGAGAAAGAGGCAGGAGAGCCCCATGGTCAGTTCACTGGACACAGAATTAGGGGTATTTATCAACACATTGATTTATGTGTTTATAGTGTAGCAGATTTTGAGGTAAAAAGGGACCACAAAGACTGTTGAGTCAAATCTCCTCATTTTACAGATAGGGAAACTGAAGCCTTAGTAGATGAAGTTATTTCACAGGACCATAAACTCAGAGTTAGAAGGGACTTTAGAGGCCATCTCTTCCAACCCCTTTAATTTTCAGAGGAAGAAACTGAAGTCCAGAGTGGGGATGGTGGTGAAGTGACATGTCCAGATCACACAGATGCCCTAGTAAACACAGCAAGAAATAAGGCATGAGCACTTTAAAAATTCCCTATCTTTGGGTCATGGGATAAGAGGATCCCAGATCTAAATCTGGAAAGAACTGTAGAGGTCATTGAGCCATAAGATCATAGCTCTTCAGTGAACAGCCACTTTAGAGGTTATCAAATCCAACCCCTTCATTTCTTTGAGGAAGAAACTGGGGCACAGAGTTATTTCATGACTTCCCCAGGATCACACAGTTAGTTAAATATCTGAGACCAGATTTGACCCTCTGATTAGGCCATCTGCCAAGACAGTTTACTAGGATGTAGCCACTATGCATACTGGAACTTGGAGCCACAGGTGAGATAGGGATAGCTAGGTGGCATGAGGAAGACCTAGGCTCAAATCTAGCCTTTGACACTTACTAGCTGTGTGACCCTGGCTAAGTCATTTAACTTCTGTCTCCTTACAAAGTGGGATTAATATAACAATAATACCTATTTCACAGGGTTGCTGTGAGGATGAGATGACATAATACCTACAAAGTACTCTGTAAATTCCAGAGTTATATATCAATACTATCATTATGAATAGTAATAGTTCAATCTTGTCTTTTATTTGAAGCTGAAAGATACTTTGAAAATCCCTTAGTCTGCCCCTTGCCCTCATTTTAGGAATTGAGGGTTCCAGAACTGAAGAAGAACTGCCCGGGATCACACAGGTAGCAGGGGTGGGACACAACCCAATCTCTGTGACTCTAACTCCAGAAGTTTTCCCAACACTATACTTCCTCCAGACCTGAGGAACCGAATTAAATAAAGACAAGAAATCTTCACACACACCCCCACCCTTATCTCAGCTTTTAATTTTATTCTATCTTTCCTGGGATATACTTCCCTTAGAATAAAAATTATAAGAATTGAACATTCCTACTTTTTCTCCTTTGTCTTTTATAATTGTTCAATATACTCCAAAGTGGAAGTCCAATCTCTTCTTTGATCCTTCTCTTTCCTGCAATAAAATTTAGAAGTCTCTTTTGGTGATATTAGTATCCATTGACAACCTCACCTTCATAGAATTCCAGAGCTGGAAGGGATATTGACCACCATCTACTCTAACCCATATCTGAAAGGAATATCCACTCTGATGTTCCTGGCAAGTGGTAGCCCAACCTCTACTTGGAGATACACAACGATGGACACCTCACTTCTTGAGACAATTCCCTTTTGCACAGCTCTAATTTTTAGGAAGTTTTCCTTGAAACATGTCTAAATTGACCACATTGTAATTTCTACCATTTGCTTCTGGTTCAACCCTCTGGGATCAAATATAACAAGCCGCCCTCTTCCACAAGATAGCCCTTCAAATACTTGAAGACAGACATCATGTCCCTTCAGTTTTCTCTTTTCCAAGCTAAAACTTCCGAGTTCCTTTCACTCGTTACCATATTATATAGACTGAAGGCATTTCACTACCCTGGTTGCCCTCTCCTGGACTCTTTCCAGTTTATTAGTGTCTTTCTTAACTATGTTTGCTAGAATTGAACACCACACTCCCTTTCTCTATGGGAACTTTTCCACTGATGAATATGTCTTCAAAGCTCTCCCTTAGCTATTCTATTGCTGGACAGCTCGAACTACTAGAAGACTCTTCCCCATATTGACCCAAAATCTGTCTTCTTGTCATTTCAATGCAATCAATGTTCCAGAGTTCCTAACTCTTTGGAAGTATATAGAACAAATTTTATCCTTCTTTCCATTTGGCCCAATTCAATATTCAACTCAGTTCCTTCAATGTTAGGTAGCATTTGAACTGTCTGAAGGGCAAAATGATTTTGGTCTTAATTTAAAATAATGTGCCTATTTCTTACTTTTAATTTTTAAGACAAAAATTTAACAATTCCTTAGATTTCTCTTGATCCTCTACTGTTTGTTGAGTATTTACCATAATACTAAACACTTGGAAGTTAGAAAAGCATAAGAGATAGAAAGATATATAGCAAAGAGAGACAGAGAGAGAGACATAGAGAGACACAAAGAGAGACAGAGAGAGAGACAGAGAGAGAGATTGAGAGAGAGAGAGCATTTAATAACCAATTACCATGTGCTGGTCAACAAACCTTCAAAAAGTTTAGGGGAAGGGGAACAAATGAAGGAATAAGCATTAATTAAATGCCTACCATGTGCCAGGCACTGTGCTGAGCACTTTACAAATATTCTCTCATTGATCCTCACAACAACCCTGCAGGGTAGGTGCTGTTATTAACCATAGTCTAGAGTTGAGGAAACTGAGGCATGCAGACATTAAGTGATATGTGATCACTCAGTCTTAGTCTTCTTTGCTGACTTTTTCCTGAAACAATCATGTGGGTGCACCAAACCAGAGAACTAAATTTGGATTCTGCCTCAGTTATTTATCAGCTGTGTGATGGGCAAATTACTTAATCTGCATGAGTTTCCTCATCTGTAAAATCAGGATGATGATGATATAGTTGATAATAACCGTATCAGTAATATTAGCAACTAGCACACAGTCATAAGTTAACATACTTAAAGGGCTTTGTAAACTATAAAGGGCTTTTTTATTACTATTACTTATTGTGTTGTGAAAACCCAATAAGGCAATAATCTGAGTGTCAAACAGTAGCGAGGTCAAGGAGAATAAGGACGGAGAAGGAACCATCTGATTTGTTAATTAAGAGATTGTTGGCATCTTCAGAGAGAGCAGTTTCAGTTGAGTGATGAGGTCTGAAGACAGATTGCCAAGGACTGAGAAATGAGCAACAGGAAATGCAGTGGAGACACTGAGGGTAGAGAGTTTTTTCTAAGTTTACCACCTGTGTGACTCGGATTAAGTCGCTTCATGTCTAGGTCTCAGGTTCCTCATCTATACAAGGAGATGGTTGACCTAGAAGGACCCCCAAGGTTCTTTCTGGCTCTAAATCTCTGATTCTAATATCCCATGCTCCTGTTGATGGTTGCAATATGGAATAGACCAGCTGTGCAAAATTCTTCCACCTTCAACACGCACACACACACACACACACACACACACACACATACACACTCATACAAGTGTTCACTCCCTCATTCCTCCAAGCTGACGGTTTCATATTTGTCTCTTGTGGAGTCTTTAGAGACACATGTGCCACAGGAGGTCTGGACACTTGATAAAAACAGAATTAAGGTTAACCAATTCATTGCTTTGCAGGCTCTCTCTAATCACCCAGCCTTAAAAGCAAGCAGTCTTTTCCCAGTCTGTTTTCTCTCTGCTCTCTCCTTGGTCCCACTTGTCCTTGCTTTTTTTCAACCTCTTTCTCCCTTGACATCACCCTTACATTCCAATCTTAGTGGAGTTAGTCATAAAGGTCAGTCCTGTGTTTCCTCTTAAGTAATTGGGCCACTTATGTCTGGTTGACAAGTTAGTTCTTTCCCCCTCCTATCTCTCCCCTCTCCACCCACAACACACACACACACACACACACACACACACACAAAATGTGCCTGAAAAATTATAAATTACATGCTTCAATTTTTATCACTTTCTTTATCCCCTCAAAAATGTTTCTAACTCTTGGCCTGCCTTACCTACATCTTATCTACCTCAGCATTTCCATGGCGCCTATCACACTGGTGGCCCAGACGCTCAGACAGCTATTAGATTCCTTTCTTTCCTTGCCAAAGAAATTGTATACCTGCTACTCGTTTGTTTGGGGACTCATGTTCATGACAATGAGCTTTTTACACATAGACATAGGCTCACATATCTTTTTTTTCATCTCAGGTGTCAACAGGAATTTTACTAGTGACCAATTTCTACTGTCATCCCCTTGGAAGTGACAGAACCACATGAAGAAAGCAAGAAAAAGGAGGAGAGTGAGACAAATTGAAGTTAAGTAGCATGTCCACAACCACACAGCTTGGAAATATCAGAGGTTGGCAAAGCTGAAACCAGGGTAGAGTGATTAGAGTCTAGTCCACAGGGGTGAAGCTGGTTCTCTAGAAGACAGAGATAAATGAGTTTAGCACCTAGTTATCTAGAATAATTTGTGAAAATAGAAAGCCATTGGTGACCTTTTATCAAGGGAATTTGTTCTGTGAAGTTTGGATTCAGTCAAAGGGCCACACTTGAGGACCTAGAGGGCCACATGTGGCCTCAAGATAGTAGGTTCCTCACCCTGGGCCTAAAATCTCTTCTGTCCCCTTCCCATTTCTCCCCGAATTACACAGTTAGAGTAGAAATAAAACTGATTCAACTGATAGATATTGCCTATACTTCTACTATGGTGAAAGTTCTAGGAATTAAAAAAATGAAACAAATCAATTTTTCTCTCTCCAAAGGATTATAGTCTAATAAGTAGGAAAAGACATATATATGTATATATATGTATGTATGTAATATATATAATGGTATTATATATGTGATGTGTGTTATATTATGTGTATGTGTGTATGTGTGTATATACAGAGAGAATCTTCCTCTGGGCCAGGTGACAACTAAGAAATATATACATATATATTATGTATAATATTTAAATTATGCATTTAAACATAAAAATATAAAATTTTATATATTTGCATTAATATAAAATTGCATATAATTATATATCATATATATATATATATATCATGTTTTAAAATATTTAAAATAAAATACAAAGGATTACAAAAGAAACCAGTTCTATTGAAAAAATTATCCAAATATACTTAAAAGCCAATTCTTGGGCCCTAGGTTAAGAACGTAGACAGAGGATAGTTTCTGAGGTCTCTTCCATCTATAAGGCTATAGTCCTACACATTTGAAGGCTTCATTTTAAGGAGGCTGAACCAAGAAGTAAGAACTCAAAAGGCGTAGCAAGAGAGAAGTGAACACATGCAACTCAAAGGCCATTCTCCTTCTAGAAGGTATAGTTTCTGTTCCTAAAGACATACTGGGAAAGGAGTCAGTTCATGCATGGAAGGAAGCAAGGATCCAAGACTTTTTGGAAGGACAACATATAGGTTTACATCTGCCTATTAAAGATGTCTTGGAAGCAACGTTAAAGAAAACAAATCCCAGGGCTCAAGCTGCTTGAGTGAGCTGCCAATGGGCTGTCAGAGCCAAGGCAAGCATTGGACCCTTGTTTTGAAGGTTCTTAGTGGAAAGGGAGCTGGAGGTCTAAGGAATTAATTCATAACCTACACCTCTCCATGTGCAGTCTGCTTGGCAGGAACACTCCCCAAAGATTTTGACAATGGATGATCCTGAGCTGTCTAGGCTATCTTGGAGGCCCTGAAATACCTGAACCAGGTCACTAAGACATTCAAGAGATAAGGTAAGGCTGCTGTCCTTTCAGGATTCTCTGTATAGTCCTACATGCATCCACATAGATGAGTCTATGCAGCCCGACGCACAAAGAAAAAAATCAATTTCCCATTTTCTTTGGGGCTGGGCCTCACTCTCTTTTAGAACTCGGTCTTTGTTTAACGGTCTGTTCGAAATGGCCTGGGCTAGATCCTTCCTTCCCCTTCTGCCCATGCTTGTTTCTGCTCCTAAAGAAGTAATGTGGAATAGTGAAAAGAGATGACGTTCAAGTCAGAGGATGGACATGGGGTCAAATCCTGCCTCTGAACTTAGGACTTCTATGACCCTAAGAAAGTCATTTCATCACATCTCAGGGATACCTTCTCTATAAAATGACAAGTTTCAACTAGATAAGCTCTGAGGTCCCTTCCAGCTTGAAATATCTCTCCATGTTTAAAACAGAAAGGTCCAGAGGAAAAACTGATTGAGTCTGAATGCAGATTGAAGTAGACTATTTTCATTTTTTTCATGTTTTTTTCTTTGAGTCTGTTTCTTTCACAACATGACTATTATGAAAATATTTATAGAGATTGCAATCTCTATACTACAGAAAATTGTTATCATTTTAGGCAAGGGGTGGGGGGAAAATTTGTTTAAATGAATGTTAAAATGTTAAAAAACCATCTTTACATCTAATTGGAAAAACTAAAATTTTATTTAAAAACAGAAAGAGAAGGTAGTCAAATAAGTGCTTACTAGGACAGCTAGGTAATGTGGTGGATAGAGTACAGGGTTTAGAATGAGGAAAAGTCATCTTCATGAGTTCAAATCCAGCCTCAGCACATACTGTATTACCCTGGGCAAGTCACTTCACCCTGTTTTCCTCAGTTTTCTCATCTGTAAAGTGAGCTGGAGAAGGAAATGGTAAATCATTCTAGTATCTTTGCCAAGAAAACCCCAAATGGGGTCATGAAGAGTGGGAAATGACTGAAAAACAACTTAACTGAATATAGTTCTTACTATGTGCCAGCATATGAGCCAACAGATGGGTCTCTGCATCCCCAGCACCTGGCATAGTATCCAACACTCAGCAAGCTCTTACTTAATGTTTGTTGATTGATATATATTTCTTCCTTCTTTTTCATGACCCACATCCAACCAGTTTCTAAGTCTTGTCTGTTTTATCTCTGCCCTATCTCTCATATACATGTCCTTCTCTCTACTCCCATGACCATCTCTCAAATATAGTATCTCTCCACCTCTCACCTGGACTGTCATAATACCATCCTTCCTGGAGGCTGTCATCACTGGTCAAAATGTTATCAGTTGCTTAGAAGATGAATATCAAATTCTTACTTTGGCATTTAAGTGCCTCAACAGTCTTGCTAAGGGGCTATTTTAACCATTTTGGGTCATAGACTCTTTTGGCAATCTGGTGAAACTGATGGACTCTTCAGGAAAATGTTTAGAATAATTAAAGGAAATGCTACATTTCAGTTAGAAGTTATTAACATAAAGATCTATTTTTCCCCATCCAAGTTCACAGATGCCCTGAAATATATCTATCCATGGATGCCTTGAGACAGACCCATGGGCCCCAGGCTAAGAATCCTTGGTCTAATGGACACTATGGTGGAATGCAGGCAGCAACTCAGTTGAACTTTCCCAACATTCTCCTCCAAACAGCTTTAAAAATAATGCCTGATATCAAATTCTGGAGAGACAGAGCCAACAAAAGATTGGAGTGAGACAACACAACTTAAGAAATCAGCAGAAGAAGCCTGTGAGACCAGGGTTGGTGCTGGGCTAGAGCAGTCCAGAGTGTTTGCAATTGGAGCAGCAGCAGTTTTGGGAGCTCTTGCCCCAAAGAAGATAAGGGGGTCAGACTACTGGCCAGAAAAAGATTACAAGGGACCTTTGCTGGCCTTGGATGCAGTTAGAACTGATTGGCAATGCTATTGCCCATATGCAGTTCTGGGTTGAAGTTCCAGGGCAGAAGAGCACTGACACTTGCTGCTTCAGAAGAGCAGCGTACTTACTGAGAATTCCAGAGCCAAAGGCTGGCTACCACTTGTGGATGCAGAGGAGCAGGGCCTTTTCCTATGTAAAGGCCAAAGCACAGGCCAGGAGAACAGTAACTCCACCTTTCTCCAGAAGCACCAAAAACTTACAGACCTTCAGAAGCAGTTCTGAAAATATCAGCATGAATACAAGTTTAAAATTTGAGACAGTGCCTCCTCACTCCTAGGTGAGCAGACAGCAACCTTAATAGAAAACACACAAAGTCAAGAAATAGGCTAGGAAAATGAGCAAACAATAACAAAAGAACTCGAGTATAAAAAGCTACTATAGTGGCAGGGAAAACCAAGACACGAGTTCAGA